>OZ024844.1:478952-1678952 GCA_964017145.1 Agrocybe praecox | reverse complement strand
GGAGTTTGAGTTAACACAAGTTGGGCAGGCATCAGCGATTGTCACGACGACACTCTGTTTACAAACAATGAGATGGGAACACAAACAATGCCAAAAAAAGAAACCAACCTTGTTGTTCTTTGTGTTGGTGAGTTTGACTTGCTTACCGCACAATGACGAACGGGCACCAAGGTTACCATAACGGTCACCATCTGTGGATTCCGGTCAGAAAAAGAAATAGATGAACGTGATATATGGACGCACCTATGGCAGCAATCATGTCCGTGTCCTTGTGAACGGTGCCGCAAGCACCAGCGACGCCGTTTTGGAAGAAGAAAGTAGCACTGTAAATCGAGATCAGAAAGATGAAGAATGAACGGTAGATTAATTGACTCACAATCCACCAGAGTTGACAGACGAAGAAGAAGCCGAGTTAGGTGAGGCTGTGGCAGCTGGCTTTGCGGAAGAGGTAACATGGACGGCGGCAGGAGTAGTAGTATGCGTGACTGCAGTTGTATGAGCGACTGCAGTTGTATGCGCAACGGCTGGGGCCTTGGATGTTGATGGGTGCACAACGACTGTGGAGGACTCGTCGTCGTCACCAAGCTCATCGCAGAATGGAAGGTCGTCGTCATTGTCGCTGTCAGGAGTACATTGAGCCGGGCGAGACGCGAGAGACTGAGTCGCCTATGGATGGAATAAGACTTGAGAGTGAATGAATGAAGGATATATTGTACGAACAAGAAGAGGGTGGCAACATTGGTCAAAGAACGCTGTGTTGTGCTTGGTGTTGCAGTCCAGAGCCATGTACCTGGTGTGATAGGTGTCATAGTTCTAAAGAATGAAAAGGTGAGCAATGGAGAGAAAGAGAGAGGAGACAGGGAGAGCATACCTCGAGCAGAGGAGTGTTCCAGCCTGCAGGGGGAGTCGCTCTTGGAACGGCGATGGAGGAAACGGAGAGAGCGAGAGAAAGAACAATGGTGGCGAGGGCGAACATGATTGTGGGTGAGTGAGTGGATTTGAAAAAAGAAAGGGAGGGGTTTTAAGGACAGACTGGAAACAGAGAAATTAAGTTTATGAAAAGAAGATCAAAAACACGCGGACGACGCACCAAGGAAAGGGTGAGGAGAAGAAGAGAAACCAAGGAACAATCCAACCTAGTCTATTTTTTTATACTAAGCCTATTAATAGCCGGCGAGGTTTCCGAGGATAACCCCTTATTTTCATTTATTTATTTATTTAATTACATCTTCATTCCTCCGACCTTGCAGTGCACTACGCCTTTAGCGACGACACATCAACGACCACCTTCAATGAGTCTCTCTTGTTTTTTCTTTTCCTTTTTGTTCTCTTCTTATTCTCTTTTTAGGTTATAATCAAAATCCCTTTGCTTCCACCCATTCTCTCGACACAAATCCATTCGATGACCCCGTGGCACAACACTCTGCTGCTCCTGCTGCTAGGCTCGAGGAAATCCAGCGTCGTGAACGAGATCTCGAGCGGCGTGAAGCGGAAATAAACAACAAAGCTGAACACATTCGGCGCCATGGTCGAAACAATTTCCCTCCATGTCAGTACCCTGGTTTCTAGTCGCGTTCTTTCACTCCGCAGTAACATTTCTTTAGTTTTCCCTCTCATCTACCACTCCATCAAGGACGAAATTCCAGAGTCATGGAGACCTCTTATTACCCGCTTGTACCAACTATGGCTGGTCCTTTTTGGAACACTAATCGTAAACATGATAGCATGCATATTCATCCTTACTGCCGGATCGGCCGCCGGTGGAAGTGACTTGGGTGCTAGTATTGGGTATGCTCCTACCCATGCTTCAGAACGAGCGCCCAACCCAACTTGACATCTCCCTACAGATACTTGTTATTCATATCTGTCTTTTCATTCCTTCTTTGGTATCGGTGCGTTTCCCTGCCTTCTTCCCTGTCCATTGACCTTTTCGAACCTTGGTCTCCAGACCCATTTACAACGGCTTCATGAAGGTGAAATCATATTTCCGTGCTACCCCATACCGGTCACTGACTCGTCCAAAACACAGGAGCAAGCGTTATACTACTGTAAGATAGCCTGATTTACCCCGCATCACCATCTAATACCGCATGCGAATCTAGACTTCTACTTCTTCTTTGGCGGATTCCACCTTCTCTTCAGTCTCTACATGTAAGCACGTCATGACCGGTTTTCCTCCTGACGGGTCCTCATTTTCGCCACACAGGATCATTGGTATTCCAGGGTATGTATCCAGTCCGAGGGCACAAGGCCGACATGGTCAATGCTAATACACTACGATAGTACCGGGTCTGCCGGACTCATTCAGACCATTAGAGCTTTCTCTGGTCATGCTTGGGTAGCTGCTGCGCTCGGACTAGTTGCCACCGTAGGTTGGACTGTCCAGGGAGTTGGCAATGCGTATTATTATCGCGAAGTAAGCATTAGTGGTGCATATTGACGATCCATATCCGCTGACAATCCTTGCCACTTTTAGATATACCAGCATCATACAGCCGCGGGACACACAATGGAAAAGGTCGGGTTTAACTGTTCCCCGCTGTACTTACTCCCTAACTAACTTACCAAACTATGTTGCTTAGGCGAAAACGGAGCTGGCAAGTCACGGAGCCAAGGCATATTTTACACGAGGATGAGCTAGGATATTATATACTTGTACTATCTGTTGTATGTGCGCCAGGACAATGAGATATGTTTGGTGAAGCAGAAGTAATAAGCGGGTGGCTGTGTGAACGGGTGAACAGTGCGCAGCTGAGTTTGAAAATTGTGATGAAAAATGAGAGAGCTCAGCGGAGGCTCTGTTTCTTCCAACCGTCACTAAAGGTCCGTTTTTCTGTCTTCGCTGTTCGTCCCCGTTGTCCTCACCGTTCTTCACAGTTCATAAAGCCGTTTAAAAAAACATATAAAAAACTTTTATATTCAAAGCGGTTGCGTATTTTACCTCCTGTGTAAGTTGCCAGCTCTTCATGTTAGTCCTTTTTCTGATTTTTATTTTAGAAAAAAACACTACAAAGCAGTAACGACCCACCAAACCCCACAAAAAAACCATCAATCATGTCTTCTCCTGCCGTTGCTCAGCCTGAGGCTGCCTCTGTTGCCGTCACTGAGGGCGTCGCCCCACCTGCTCCTGCCCCCGCCCCGTACAACCCCCCCGCTCCACAAGCAGCTGCTTCAGCCCCTTCCGCTTCTCTCTATGTTGGCGAGCTTGACCCTACCGTCACCGAGGCTATGCTCTTTGAGATTTTCAATATGATTGGCCCCGTCGCAAGGTATGTGGCGCCTTGAAAACTTGCTTTTGATGAGCTGGATCCATTTCTGATCTGACGACTTCCTTTAGCATTCGTGTATGCCGTGATGCCGTTACCCGTCGCTCTTTGGGATACGCCTACGTCAATTACTTGAACGCCAGCGATGGTTCGTCCGTTCTTCCTCCTCGCTCTAAATGTTTCTGGAACTAATCATTTCATATCTGTGATTAGGTGAGCGCGCTCTCGAGCAACTCAACTACTCCTTGATTAAGAACCGCCCATGGTACGTTTTGTCTGGACCACGGTGCATATACACGTTTCATTCAACATGTAATTCCTTATCTTAGCCGAATCATGTGGTCGCAGCGCGACCCTGCTCTTCGCAAGACTGGCCAAGGAAACATCTTCATCAAAAACTTGGATGAGCTTATCGACAACAAGGCTCTGCATGACACCTTTGCTGCTTTTGGCAACGTTCTGTCCTGCAAAGTTGCCACCGATGAGCACGGTCGCTCCAAGGGATATGGTTTCGTCCACTACGAAACCGGTGAGGCTGCTGACAACGCCATCAAGGCTGTCAATAATATGTTGTTGAACGACAAGAAGGTGTATGTTGGCCACCACATCTCTCGCAAAGAGCGTCAGTCCAAGCTCGATGAAATGAAGGCACAATTCACAAACCTCTACGTCAAGAATCTCGATCCCGAGATGACACAAGAAGAATTCGAGCAACTCTTTGAGCAATTCGGCAGTGTCACTTCGGCCTTGATTTCCGTCGATGAAGAGGGCAAGAGCAAGGGCTTTGGTTTCGTTAACTTCGACAACCATGAGGAAGCTCAAAGGGCTGTCGACACTCTTCATGATACTGAGCAAAACGGACGTAAATTATTCGTTTCCCGTGCCCAGAAGAAGGCTGAGCGTGAGGAGGAGCTGCGTCGCTCGTATGAGCAGGCTAAGATGGAGAAGCTCAGCAAGTATCAAGGTGTTAACCTCTACATCAAGAACTTGGAGGACGACGTCGACGACGACAAGCTCCGCGCCGAATTCGAGGTCTTTGGCACCGTCACCAGCTGCAAGGTCATGCGTGACGAGAAAGGTACCTCGAAAGGATTCGGATTCGTTTGCTTCTCTACTCCCGACGAGGCTACTAAGGCTGTCGCTGAGATGAACAACAAGATGATCGGCACCAAGCCCCTCTATGTCTCCCTTGCTCAGCGCCGCGAAGTTCGTAGGCAGCAACTCGAGAGCCAAATTGCTCAGCGCAACCAAATCAGGATGCAGCAAGCTGCGGCCGCTGGACTCCCCGGAGGATACATCAACGGACCTATGTACTACCCACCTGGCCCAGGCTTTGCTCCCCAAGGCCGTGGCATGATGGGTTACGGACAGCCAGGAATGATGCCTCCTCGCCCTCGCTATGGACCCAACGGACAGGTGGCCGGTATGCCTGTCCCAGCTCCTTATGGTCAGGCACCTCCTCAGGGCTACCCCATGCCCCCAGGTGGGTATCCTGCTCGTGGACCTCCTCGTCCTCCTGTTGCCCGCGGCCCCGGCGGCTCGCCTACTCACGCCAACGGTGCCCTTCCTCGCGCCAACGGTCCTCCTCCTTCCAACGGCGCTCCTCGTGTCCCCGTTCCTCAGGGTGCTCCCGCCGGACGCGCACCAGCTGCCGCTCCTCCTGCTGGACGCGCTCCTCCTCCTCAAGCTGCCAAACCAGCTGCTTCAACTGCTCAGCCCAGGCCCGCTGGTCCTCAACCCGTCACCGTGGCTTCTATTCCGGCTAGCGTCGTTGCGGAGCTTGGTATCTCGGCTGCTCAACTTGCGAATGCTCCCACCGCTGAGCAGAAGCAGATGCTTGGAGAGGTCATCTATATGCGCATTGCAAAGTAAGTTTCAGTTTTAAACTTTCATGAATGAAGATCATTGTTGCTAATTTGTCTATTCATTCATAGCTCGCACCCAGATTTGGCTGGCAAGATCACCGGCATGTTGTTGGAGATGGATAACAGCGAACTGCTCCATCTTCTCGACACCCCTGATGCTATGAATGCCAAGGTTAACGAGGCTCTCGTCGTTTTGCACGACTTCTCTTCTAAGGAGGGAGAAGCCACTGCCTGAGGAGATCGTCGTGTATAAGGAAGGAAGGATTATGCTGTATGCTGGGTTTTATATGCTTTATGGGGACCCGTCCGTTCATTTTATGGTAAATGTATTTTATACGCGCAATTTGTGACTTTTTGTCGTCGGCTTTTTTGTGGTCTGACGCATCGTTTTCATGACATGTTGGTTCTGATGCTCATTATGGGGTTTGGGTGTCGGGGTCGTTCCTTGCTATCTGTACTGTATGTAGGGAATTTCAACAGAGGTGCTTTATGACTGCTATATTTCTCGAAACCGTCTAAATGAGTGGATGATATATACAAGTTGGGTGAATATTTTACAACAAAGTGGAGGTGTTTATACATATGGGAATTGATCAATCAATGATACCGCCTGGAAGCATAAGCAATATGTAACAGAGTAGAAGCCTGATATGAAGGGTGATATAGGTCATGTTGAGCATCGCGAATGAGCATTTCTACGGTCGAGGGAGGGAGTCCGCATGATAGAAACAGAGGGCGAAGGGCAGGCAGAAAGAGCTCATAGTCCATCCATTGCAGCTGCCCTACTGTGAGAAGGTGAGGGTCTTTTTGCGGGGATGGAGGGTAAGCTGGGAAAGAAATAAAAATAAAATAGAATTGCGAGCATACCTTGTGGCCAAAAACCGACGGGAATGTTGCCTTCTTGAACAATGATGCGTTCGAAAGCAGAGGTAGACGTTAATAGATCTGCGAGGCGTTCTGGAACGGTGACGTCGATCAGTTGTCGTGTGAGGCAGGCGCGGTAGGTGTCCCAGAACGCGACCCAACCGCGCATGGGCTCATAGGGCGGCGGCGGAGGACACGGACGAAGAGTGGGTTCGACGAGCAGAACTAGGCCGCCTGGGCGTAGGAGACGCGCAACTTCGTGTAGGAAACGGGGGTAATTATGGATCTGACAAATAAAATTTATGTTAGGAAGCGAATAAGATGTGTACAGAAGAACACTCAACGCCGATGTGAATGGAACGAGCATGGATGAAGTCAAAGTAACCGTCTGGGTAGGGGATATTCCACTGGTCGACGTCGCAGAGCTCGAAGCTGTAAAATTTGCGAGATTTAATAGAGGAATGTGACAAAGGAAGAGAGAGACTTGCGTGCAATTTGGAGGAACTTCTCTGAGGTGGGTGATTGTCAAGCACGGAATGTTATTCGGGAGCGCAAAACATACCGTGGCTGAATTGGAGCGAGGTCGACAGCGACAACCTCTGCTCTGGGGAACTCGTCTGCGATGTCAATAGCCCTATAAGTTGATGATTGAGGGATAAGTGTCGTATATATAATGATGGAGCGCACCACGAGCCAGAGCCGGTGCCGATGTCAAGCACTAGAAACGATTTTGGAATGAGCTAACGAGAAGTTTAGAATTGGAAAGTGCGCTAGCCTCGACGCTGCTGGCCAAACTGAAGAGCCTCCCTGACTGGACCAACATAGTTCTTGCCTGAGAAGACGAACTGGATAAGACGGTGGTGGACATCAGACCGCTGGAAAGAAAGAAATAAAATAAGTACATGTTTTCAAGGAGAAAGAAAGAAATACCTGAATTTCGTCCCTGTCAGCAGGGAGGAGGTAGGATTTATTGAGAGTGTTGAGAGTTCTGTTGTGGACGATGCGAAAGTAGGACTGGTCGTCGTCGCCGACGGACTCTGAGTCTGGCGGTGGATCCATATTATGGGCGTTTCAAGCCAAGACCGGGTTCCTGTCTGACACTTGAAATAAAATGATTTCTTGTTCGCTCGCCGTTTCGTCTGCCACCTTGCTCGCTGACAATACTGCGTCCTCATCTTCCGACCTCTCCTTGCACAGCAGTTTGCCATATTTCTACCAGCACTCGTTCTTGCACTGGTTTTCAATGTAAGTTGTCATACTCACGATCCTCGCCTATGCTGTATCTCCTCAGCATCGCCTCTGCCTTTTGCGCCTGGAACAGCAATGACGGCGACGCAGTCTTCCCTCGCCGTCGCATTGTGGGAGGTAAGTAATACAAATAAATCTCCTATTTCGTCCACTTCTCAGCCAGCCAGGGTCTATCGGCAGATCACCTTCGCCAACTCCACGTCCATATCAAAAACAACTTCGGTAAGAAGGCGGCTGCGCAGTCCCAGAAAAAAAGAGTTTGAAAAAAGTAGTATGTAGTAGTACATTGTATCTAACGACCTCCGCCCATTCCCATCATCTTCAACATGTCTCCCATTCCGCCACCTAATCCGCCGAGTCCACCCAAGCCCCCGAGTCCGCCTAACCCACCCAAGCCTCCTAATCCACCACCCATCTGCGACATCATTCCTTTTGTTTTTCTCACTTAGTAAGTAGATGAATAAATACATGTCTTGCTTACTTTGCATCTCTTCCATGTCCATTTGGTCTCCTCCTTGTCCTTGCATCATGGCTTTCATCATTTCCTGCATACCTCCACCACTGCGCAATTGTCGTTGCATCTGCTGGAGCATACCGGGAGGCATCGCGCGCTGATTGATCAAATGTCAGACTGAAATCTTTTTAAAAACCCATGTCAAAAATCTTACCTGCATAGCCTGGATTTGTGCAGGTGTAGGCATACCGCCAGCCCCTCGTCCTTTGCCTCCAGCAGCACTCTGCATCTTCTGCATCGCTGATAACCACCCATTCTTTCCTCCAGCTTGTTTCGCCATGTTGGCCATCATGCGATACTGGCATAACAGCTCTTCCACTTCGCGCACGCTCGTCCCACTTCCACGCGCCACCCTTGTGACTCTCCATGTAAGTCCAATGGGCTTTCCGTCCTTTCCCATCTCCATAAACGGCGAACCATCCGAGTCCAGCTCTCCTGCTGTCATGCTGTCCGTGATGTATATCATGCGTTTCATCCGCAATGAGCCTTCTTCATCAGAGCCTTGTAGGAGATCTTGAGGAAGACCTGGAATCATGGAAGCAATCTTGCTAATAGGACCCCTGGAAATACAGGTTGGAGATAATTTCGATTAGAAATTACGAGGACTCACATATTCATGACGTTTTGGATTTGCTCCCTCCAGTCTCGAATACTTAATTTCCCTTCCTCTAGTTTCTTGGCCATTTCTTTCTGCTTGTCTGGGTTTTGTGTAGCCAGATCTTGCATGTGTTCCATTAGTCCTTGGACATCTCCCAGTCCAAGCAATTTCGAGATGAATGGCTGCGGTGAGAAACGGTCGAGGTCGTGTAGATGTTCACCGACACCAAGGAAAATGATGGGTGTTTTCGTGGCTGCGACACTGTTCGATTATTAGAATACTGAAGGAGGAGAATGGTTTTTGCATTGTACACTACTCACGCGGAGATAGCTCCTCCACCTTTTGCATGTCCGTCCATTTTGGTTACGATGATGGCACCAAAATCAGCTGCCTCCTTGAACGCTCGACTCTGTGCCTCGGCAGCTTGACCTATAAACGAGATGGTAAGAAAATAAATGAATGAAAGATATGTTCATACTTGCCTATACTAGCATCCAAAATCAAAACCGTCATATTAGGCTTAACCGCCTCCCCAATCTGCACCATCTCCTGGAACAACTCCGACTCCTGCTTATGCCTTCCGGACGTATCGACAATTATGACGTCGAACCTCTCCTTCTTGAATTTCGCTACACCTTGCGCGGCGATGGATACCGGATCCGTCTCGGTGTAAGAACCGAAATAAGCCACTTTGGCTTTGGTCGCGGATTGTCTTGTCTGGTCAAAGGCACCGGCACGGAAAGTATCTGCGCAGACGATGGCAGATTTGAAGCCGCGTTTCTGATAGTGTACTGCAAGCTTGGTACATGTTGTTGTTTTGCCGTTACCCTGTGGGTGTGGAAAGATGTGAGCTTTGTAAAAGAAAGGGGAATGATCACTACGCACCTGAAGACCGACTGCCATGATAACATTAGACTGTCCCTTCTTTGGTTTGTATGGCTCTACTCCAGGATCGACAAGTGCGACCAATTCGTCAAACACGGCCTACACCCGACGAGTGTCAGACAACTGCATTCAGGCGGGAAACAGAAAGTTAATGATCCAGACCTTTTGCATGAGATTCTTCTTGTTCGTGTCTTTCAATTTGTCTGCAGAGTTTTCAAAGGAGGCCTTCACTTTAGCTTTGACCTTTTGCCGCAGCGACGCAACGAGTTTAACGTTGACATCGGATTCGAGGAGTGCAGCGGTGATCTCTTTTAGTGTAGCGTCCAGGACCTATGAGTATATCGTGTGAATTGCCGGGGTTCAAGCAAAATGACTAAAAGTACCTTTTCGTCAAGTACAGGAGCTCTATTGAGCGCCGAGAGAGCAGCATTGAGCTTTCGCCCTAGATCGGCCAAAACCATGGTCGATGTGTGGTGCCAAGCGCTCAAACGCTGATGACAGAGATTTATAGTAGGAATTGCCTTTTTTGGGAGACGGTCAATCCACGGTCCGTCCTTCCCTTGTTAACTTGTATCATTATCATCACCACACAACCACTTACTCTTGAGTACTATGCACGAGCCGGAAACTTATGACTCTGAAGACGAGACTCTTGAAGAACTGTATGGTGGAGAAGACGATGCTGAAGGAGAAGCAGACGATGATGAGAATGAAGTTGAGCACTACCAGGAGGACCCATTGCTAGCGAACGGAGACGTCCCAGACGACGCGACTGAGGATGGAGACGATGTGTGTGTGCCTGTTGTATTATTTACTGTGCCACGACTAGTCCTGACGTGATCTAGGATTCTGTCTCTGAAGAATCGGATGAAGAGGAGGAGGAAGAAGAGGAAGAGGAAGACGACGATGAAGACGATGAGCCATCTCTAGACTTGGGTCTCGTCGACGAAGGAGCACCTCCTAATAGCAGCGAGCGAGGCTCGACACATAGCATGGATAGTCGCGACCCAACTGCTTCTCCTCCTCTAGCAGGTAGGTTCATTTGGATGACCATTGATACAGTTCTTATAAATATACACTTAGCCAAATCCCCGCCCCGTCCTCGGTCGTTATCTCCTGCGCGTCTACGGAGGGACAAGCTTGTCTTCAATCTAAACGACGTGCCACGGTCCTATATTGTAGAAGCCATCTCTGCAATTCCCCATCCCGTTCCCATTCACGCTCTTGCCTCGTCCTCCTGTATGAGCCATTTTATTACAGGAGCAGACGACGGTTACATTAGGAACTACGACATATTTTCTGCAGTAAACAGCAAGAACTTTCTTACTGCACCACAAAGGCATCACGCAGGTGTAGTAGAAGGCTTGATGAAGTCTCATCAACTGCGTTTTTGGTGGGAGAACCCAGCTTTGCCAGAATCCAAAACACCAGGCGTTCTTGCACCCGATGAAGAGCCAGGATTAGCACCTGTTTATAGTCTTGCTATGCACCCTGATGCATTATGGGCACTTGCCGGGACGGATGTAAGCTATCTTCGTCAAGTAAAAGGCCAGAATATGGGTAATCTACTGAAGTCCTCATTAATATATTAGGGTGGCTACATCAACCTCTTCACTGTACGACATGACCCAGGACGGCTGATTCATGTCATGCAAGGCCACCGTGGGCCTGTTTCCGGTCTTGCTCTTGACTATGATAGTAAGGGCCTTTTTAGCGCCAGCTGGGATGGTGATGCCATTGTACGTGTTTCCTTGATAATTCTATTTCTAAAAATTTAATACCTTTTTATGTCCTAGCAATGGGACCTAAACACAGGGCAAAACGTCCGTAATTTTACTGCCCACAACTCCCAATTAACAAGCATTGGTCTGCGTCCTCAAGTTTCGGGCTACGTTCAGACCGGTCCTCCAATATACACCCAGTCTATCTCACAGCCAAATGTATCCGAACCACCTGTCGACCAGAAGCCCTTGTATAACATGGACGATTTGGATCAAAAACCTCTCATGTCTTTTGATGAAGCTATGGCTGTTGACTCACACTTCACACCTGGTCCGGAGCAGCCAACAAACGGCAATAACAACAACGCTGGTGAAACCTCCAACTCGCAAAACATGGCCGTTGACTCTGATACACGCTCCGACGCCTCGTTCGATCCTTTGTTTGACGATGTGCCGGAAGACGATGAGACCAAGCCCTCTATTGCTGCCTCCGAACCAAAGCTTGCCATGCCAGGCGGCTCGCAAGCCCAGACTCCCCTTCCACCACCGCCACCTCAACAACAACGGCCCACAGCTCCATCTATAATCCCCCCACCAAAAGGTGCCCCACCATTATTCGACCCGAACACATATTCATCCTTCTCTCCGGACATCCTAATGACCGCATATATCGATGGTCAAGTTATTCTATGGGATCGAAGAGTACAAACCACTGGCCAAGGTATTGGCAGGCTATGGATGAGTGAAAAAACGCCTCCTTGGTGTCTGTCCGTATGTTCAGTGTCTTTCGAATTATTTGTTGATTGCAAATTTAACAATGTGAGCTCTCTATAGGCATGTTGGTCATGGGATGGTTCCCAAATTTACGCAGGTCGGAGAAATGGCACTGTTGATGTATGGGACGTCCGAGTACTAGGACAAAGTGGACCAGCCAATACACCGAGACTTCTTAAAACACTTCGCAATCCTACAAGTTCAGGTGTCGTGTCATGCGTGACATCTTTTCCAGATTGCAGGCATATTGCATGGTAATTCAAACTGTTCCCTCTCGATAAATTTAGCATCTAACTACAAGCACGTTCAGCGCATCCGTGGATAACATTCGACTATGGAATGTAGCTGAAAGTGGAGAAGATGCATGGGGCAAACCGAAAAGTGGTGTACCCTTTAAAATTATCCCTGGCCATCATGGAGGATACATTTCTCAAATGTGTACGTCGCCCTTACAATAGTTCCATTTTACTTCGTAATTTGACTTTTCTTATACCCTTGTAGTGGTAGATCCTGGATCACGTTTCTTGGTCAGTGCCAGCAGCAATCGGGGGTGGCATGGCGATTCTACGCGGACTGTCTTCGTACATGATATCAAACGTATCGAGCGGTAGTTTGCTCACCAACACCTTTTCAAATTTCTGATCTTGTTCTCATGTGGATTGATTTTGTCAATCTTGTGAAGTGTATATTAATGCAAGAAAAAAAACTACTGTACAGATGGCAACGCTTGCGACATCATTAAACCAGTATTAGAACGAAAAAATCCATAAAGATACAATACAGAGATACATTCGAGTTACCAGTTACCACCAGATTGTCCCCAGACGCCTGTTGGCGGGCGACCAGAGTTCATATTCGGGTTCATATTCGGTGGCGGCATGTGGGGGTTTTGTGTAAATGAGGGCGGACGATGAGGAGGGCCGCCTTGGTAACCGTAGGCATTATGGGGTGGCGGAGGTACAAAGCCCGGTGGACCATTGGCGCTGAAAGGAGTCTGTGACCCAGCTCCGTAAGGATTTGGTGTTCTCCCTACTTGGCGGCTTGATAGGTGTCCGGGAGTTGCACCCCCTAAAGGTCTTGCAGGCGTACGCATACCTGCACCAAACGGTGTCTTTCCACCGGAAGCTGCCATGTTCTGAGACTCGTGAAGATGCCTAACTTTAAACGCATCACACAATTCTGGTACACCCACTGCAGCTGCGTCGAAAAGATAATAGGCTTCTGGAGCCACTCGGACCGGCTACAACGAACGATGAGCATTGAACTTTACTATGCACGCACGCACACAAAACATACCCATGTTTGTACAGTTGCGTTTTTGTTGGCAAGGAAACATAGGCTAAAATGACCAGGTCGTTTTCTGTTAAGGGTGAAGCCATACATACTCTTGGCTGGATTGGCCGCCAAAAAATTCTTCAGGAAGAGATCTGAAAATAAAGGCAATGAGCTCGGTCGGCGTTTCTAAGCTACTGTTTCTTACGCAAGTCATCCTCAGAACCATGTTTGAACTTTTCATGTGCCATCAATTCCTCAACACGACGTGTCATGGCTTGCACATGATTCACAATCAACTCATCCAAATCCGAATACGAGTGAGTATTGTCAACGACAAGCTGACTACCCACAGTCTGACCAGTAGGGTCCCCATTAAGTTCAGTGACGTCTGAAATGGTTTAGTCAGTAATGCGCAAAACAACAAAGACGGCATGCGTTGTCTGACCGATGTGCTGATATAGCTTATCGTCCACTTTCCATGTCACGGCGAGATGGTCGAACCCTTTTGAAGAAGGACGAATAACAACATCCCCCCGTTGTTGTTTCTCTAAATATGCTTCTGCTTGGGCAGTGTTGAAATTATGGAAATTAGGGTGTTTGATGACCCGACGTGTGCGATCGGTCTCTGCGCGCTTCTTCCTTGCAAGCATATCTTGGTCTTTAGCGTGACGCTCCTTGTCCCACATATCATCATGTGAAACGCGCCTGAACATGCGATCGCCGTCGGCCAGATCAGGTGGCCGTAGGGATAGAAGAACTTTGAACTCGTCGTCCACGATAGAGAAGTGCATGTCGACTACGATGGCGGTAAGAGTTTGCCCTTTCTTGATGGCTTTGCGCCCCCCCTCCGGAATTTGATCCTGTGCTATGGTACCCTCGACACCAGAATCAAGGCGTACACAGATTTCATCTGGTGGCATACGAGAGACGGCTGCAGAGACGACGAAGCCGACATTAAGGGTTTTGCTGGTTTCCCCAGTAAGCATCGTCAAAATTTCCCAGTCAGTAGGAAGAAGGAATCGAGATCGTTTTTCAGCAAACGGCTTCAGTAGTTCTTCACGTATGACATTAAGCGTATGCCTTTTTTGGTCGGAATTGGCTTCATATAAGCTGATCGCAAACTCATCAAGATTAAGCTCGACTAGTTTGCGTTCCTTGTCCCTGTCATTCATTATGGCTGTAACGACCTGAGAAGGATGCTCATCGTGTATATCCTCCTCGTCAAGTTCCAGGGCATCGGTCGCCATTTTCCGCGCTAATTCGTAATCTTCTGGATGAATCCGAGTATCGTCCAAAGGATCGGGTGCATTTTCGTCATCCGGTCGGTACTTTCCTGACTTGCTTGTATCACGATCTTGTATAACCCGTAGGAAACCACTGGCGTTCAAGAAAATCTTGGTGGTCAAAAGACCCGCCTTGATAAATTGATCCCGATTTACCAAAGTGCCGCCCTAATGTCACGTGAGCACATATAATCCTAATAAATTACTTCTTCCACATACTTGCGAAGCTATCTTCTTAACAAGAACCTGAGCCTTCCTGGGGCCTAGGCCACAAATGAATGGCAAAAGGCGCTGATAATAAGGATCTGTAACTGCGCGATTCATGTCGACCCCAACTTTGTTTGTTACATCGACAAGGACTTGCTCGAACGCAGTCAGAAGTTTATCCCTCGGAACCTGATCCTGTGTCAGTATTTTGAAAGGTAAAGAGCCCATAAATACGTACCAAATGCTGACTGTCCTCGTCGAACGAGATGGCAGATATATCGGATCCGAGTGCAGCGAACTCATTCAGGGGACTTTGCACATAACGAGCCAAACCGATACAATATTTGGCTGTAGGCGAAAGAGCGCTGAATTCGTCAGCAGCCCGCTTGCTATGTTGGTAGATGCGCGCAACATCATCATGAACATATATTGCAGGTATCTGAAATCCATCTTCTGTTGATTGGCCCCAGTTGGAATCATCTTTTGCGTTAAAAGATTGTAGCAATTCCTTGACTCGATGCATGAGTCGGAAGGTAGCGATGCTGAAACCTCCAACGACCGCAACATCAGGCTTTCGCCGTGATATGAAGTCTCTGAACTCGTCTAAATTATCCTGGTCATGGAGATTGTCGATCTTGGTGTGTTCCCGCATGCGACCAGCCTCATCGACGTGTACCATTGTAATGGCATCTTTGTGTGGATCACCCTTACCCCATGATACCGCCAAAACTGATGAGGCTGATTCTCCATACTTGAGCTCGCGAGTTAAGAAGGGAGCAACGTCCACACGCTAACAGAAAGTTTCGTTAGGACGAACGTCCCCACAGTATTCAAATTACTCACAGATCTCAATAGTTCACCGCATCTGAAGGCAAGATTGTCTTCCACTTCTTCCCGAATGTATTCACGAGTCCATTTGATTCCGGCGGGGATCAAGTGTTGTTCCATAACATCGTGTACAACAAGCGATCGCTCGATATTCCAAGCTTTCGCAGATTCGCTGAAGTTATCTGACGAGAAGGCGTCACTGAGGCGGCGTTCGAAGTCTGTCTTGACATCAGGGGAAACGGAAATCGATACCGTAACTAGATGCTCGTTCTCTGCTGCAAGGATGAGCAAAAATTGAGGTGTATTCAACATGTCTTTTATGGGTTTTTGCTGTAGGTATTTGAAATTCTATAATTGGATTAGAGGGATGTAATTGATGAAAGTAAACGATACACACAAAGTAAGGGTGATTCTCGTCAATCTTGGTGATACCACGTTCTGTTGGTTCAACAGTGACACGGGCTTCGTCTTTAAACATCTTACGAATTTGACCGCGAAGCAACGGGTCTTTTCCAAGTTCGGTAGACAATATCATGCGTGCTTTGCGAAGCAATTCCTCAGGAGTTAGGGCTTTAGAAGGATCGGGATCAGCGAATTGTTCCGCGTAAGCGATTGGATTGAAATCCATGTCGTCAATGAAATGAACATGGTGCTGGGCCACGAAATTCAAAACGACTTCATGGGGTTGGATACCGAACGACTAAAGATGATACGTGAGTATACAAATATCTTAAAAATCGAAAAGTATCAGGTTGCTCACCTCAGCCAACTTAGAAACAACACTCTTCTTCGCAACCTCATACGCAGATATGCGGCTAGGCATTTTCCGCTTCTTCGTACTTTCGACCTCTTCATCATCATGAAAGCGGAATTCAGCTACCGTGTCTTGTTTCTTATCCTTGTACTTCATATTAAGCCACTCTGTTGCGTCGGCCAAGACCTCGACGCTGTCGATTTGGGTTTGTATTTCTTCCTCGAAGTAAAGATCCTTGACTTGCAGCCTTTCGTAGGAAGTCGAGAGAGCTCGTCGCCTTTCCAATAAAGATCTGTATTTATGGCCCAAAGCATTGATCCTCCATAAATCAGACAGCGACAGCAATTCAACGCGGGAGCGTATGTCATTCACGTCGAATTGACAAATATAGTCGCGTTTATGCGCATAAATATATGGGACTTCATATTCTTCGACGAATAATTGACGCAAGGCAAAGGTAACAGCCATGACGAGAGCACCTCTGAGGTGTTGATGTTCGCCCTCCGACGTAAAGAACTGTTTGTTTTTCTCCAATGATAAGCGTTGCGTGACCCACATAGCAGCTCCTCCAAGATCGTCTTCTGTCAATTGTATGTGTGATGACAAAGAAGATTGTTGAGACAATGATGAGTTGGCCAGTTGCATACGCTCAGGGATGTCTTGTGCCCGGATAAGGTCATCATCTTCGGTGAGCATACGGTTCCGGATTTCAGTGGGTTCAAACACCTAGATATAAATTAAATACAGCCCAAACTTCATTAATGAATGGCTCACATCCTGATACTTCATGTCTGCTTTGTACAACTCATCTTCAGCCTCAGGTTCATCATCAATCAATGCCCAGTCATATTCGTGTCCGTCTCCAAACACTTCGTGTATTTCGTCCCAAGCACTGGAAGAAGTGGTTCAGCGGAATTAGCAAGTTTATGGGGAAAGGAAGGGAACGTACTTCGCATCAATGCCTGCTACCTCGGGGCGAACCCGAGCTCTTTTTCTGCGAATTTGTTCTTGATTTTTTTCTTGCTTACGTGCTGCACGCGCCTCCTCGTTCATCGCAACCCCTTCATCTTCGTCACTGTCGTCGATAAAAGAAGAGAATTCGTCGTCGTCCTCGTCTCCCCGACGTTCGTCATCCCATATTTTTCCAATGTCAGGGACGTCCCTCTGCATCCCTTCGTTATCAAGGTCGTCATCAGAAGATTCCACTACTGCTCGTCGTTTAGACGAAGATGCTGCTGGAGGAGATTCCGAGTCACGATGACGGAGACGCGTAAGTCGGCTCTTCCTTCTGAATGCACCACCTGTGTTCTCTTCGAGCAACTCGAGGTCATCATCCTCTAGGGTTTCTTCCTCTAAGAAATAAAAACAGATGACATGAATTTCGAACGTCATGAATAAGATAACCCTAAGTCCTTACCACGGTGATGGTGCCTTTTTCGCCTCTTTCTACGTTTTCGCGGGGCTTCCTCCTCCTCTTCCTCCTCTTCATCCTCATCAACAATGAAACCCTCCTGTATTCGACGTGCTTCCTCCTCGTCTTCCTCCTCCTCCTCCGAACTATCGTCTGTGGCGCCCGGTGCAATTGCGTTGCCCTCTTCTTCTTCCTCCTCCTCTCGGCCCGATCCTTGCATAGGATCATCCTCGTCTTCCAGAGCACGTTGGTCCATTCGAACATTAGGGTCGGGAGAGGACATGGTGGAACGGGTTGAAGTTGTTCAGGACATCAATATTCAACTTCACCGCACATATATATATAAAGTTTGTGATTATGTAATGCACATATTCCTCAGCCTTTGTGTACGGTTGACCAGTTTGCCAACTTATGTCATCATGGCCAACAATCATACAGTACGAAGTCCCTTACGATATAATACATGAACTTATATACACACTAGGGAGAATCGAATGACTCGCATATTGCATACCTTCAACTAGCGCTTTCTATAGCAGAAAAATGTATACCAACCTCAACCGCTTTCTGCGTCGGATGCGTATTGGTGATCCGTATCCCAGTTGAAGGCGTCATACCATTTATCCTCTCAACAGGATATTCGAGAGAACTCCCAGGAAATACTCATGCCGAAGCAAATGCATTATCAAAAGCCATGGGTCTTTCCAAACAAGAATTATGCGCTCTCCTCCCGCCTGGAGCGAATTATTTCACTGTCGAAGAACTTCTCAAGTATGCGGATGTCTACACAACCCTTGAACCGTGTTCTATTAGGACTTCTGGTCTATCACCTTGCGCAGATGCTCTCATTTCGGCCAAAGTAAATCGATGTTTCATTGGCGTTGGAGAACCCGACGACTTTGTAAAGTGTGAGGGAGCCCGGAAATTACATGACGCGGGTATTGAAGTGCTGTGGCTAAAAGATCTGCAGGAACAGTGTCTCGCTATTGCTCGTCGAGGTCATAATACCAATACGAAATAAATTTACTGCCCCTTTTTCATACTACAAACTGACTATGTATTGTTATCTGGAATCAGAGTAAACCAAGGGTCTCTTTTACACACGTAGCCCACTGTGAAATGAGGATGTCCGCTTGATCCTCGTCTAGGAAAGCAGCAGCAGCGTCAATTGACATCATAACACTGTTTCTTTCCGAAATTGTGGCGATGTCTATCATGATATCATCGCTTATGAGGTGGGAGATGGCCAGGCTTTGATGATAGGACCCATTCGCAGATGAGACTTGACTTGGAACATAATAAGGTGCCTTAACCATGCACGTATGTTATCAGGCGAATTAATTTTGGGTTTGAATTGTGACTCACCTGTAACGGCTCGAATAGAGAATCCTGACCTCCAGGAGCCACCTTGATTATGTTAACAAAAACGTTGCACAGCGGCCTGTCCGCAACACCTAGCCACTTATTGACCTGGACCAAATCACTTTGTTCGATGATAGATGTACGCTTTTGAAGTTCTACCTGAACCCACTTCGCAGTCTCAATGCATGTCTTTTCATCCAGAGAAGGGACATGAAGAGGCAAGACGTTCATGCAAGGGACTGCGAGACTGGCGATATTGTCGAAGGAGCCAGTGCGGCCAGAATGCCAGAGGCCAAAAGTCGAAGTCGATGCTAGCGAGACGCGTGCTTGTACTGAAGCCCAGCACGCTAAAAATACGGACTGCAGGGAAAGGCCCAACTGTAACGCCCTGGATTCGCAAGCCGCTGAATCAGTTATACACGACATGTCTGTTCGGATAAGCCTCTGCGTAGAAGGGACTTGTGATGGCACAGGGTTGGAAGCTGGAAAGACGGTAGGAATGAATGGAATAGGGAATGAACTTTGCCAATATTTCTGCTGTTCGGACAGATGGTCGGGAGCAGGCAGGTAATAATCAAGGAATGGGACCAATGCATTAGAAGCAGTCAACTCCTGTTTGTGATACAGACAAGATAGCTCCTGCAAAAGCAGTTGAAGGCTCCAGGCATCGTACTGGAAGTGATGCAGGTGAAGTGCAAGATAAGGTCCTTCAACTGTGTGTAGTAAGTGCGCTCGTGCCAGAGGCGATGATAAAGGAGGTGGGTTCGCCACTAATACTTTCATTCTGTTCACGACAGAGTCGTACACAGGTCCTTCCTCGAGGTATTCCTGCACCCATGTGCTCGCGGCTTCTTTGAACACCACTAGGCGTAAATCCCTATAACCACTGGTCAAAGCAAATGTAGACCTCAATATCGCATGTCTTCGGATCAAGTCATACCAAGCCGCCCTCAATGTTTCCACTTTTACATCTATAGGAAGCCGGAAAGCAAATGCATGTTGGAATCTAGTTTCCGCGCTTCTGCTCCATGCTCCGATGAGCCATTTCATCCCGGATGTCATGCTGTAAATGTTTTCTATCTTATCCGCAAGGGAGCCGAATTGTGCAAGGATAGAAGCTCTTTCGGAATCGTCGATGGGGGACTTGACATTGCGCGGCGGCACTGTAGCAGTTTTCTGGAGAGGTTTGGCTTTTGCGAGCAAGTCACCGATCGTCCGACTGCTAATCACATCCCGTGCTGTAAGCTTCATTCCGCTTTGCCTGAATTTACCAACGATCTGGATAGCCATGATGGAATCCACCCCCAAAGCAGAAAGGGGGGTTTCGAGTCGCATCAAAGAAAGTGGAGCATTTGTCAACGACACAAGTAGGGGTTGGTACGCAATTAAATCTGCGTCAAACGTAGTCGGCAATGCGGCTCCTGATGGGGCTTGAAGGTTTTCCCCGTCTTCCTTTGAGCGACATGAAGGAGGGATAATAACACCTTTGCTATGAGTAACGGTGATATCACTCAAAATGAGGTCTTCGGGGAAGCTCGAAATATGATCAATGATCTTATGCAAATCTCCCATCATATCGTCGAGATGTTGTTGGTCTATAAACTGTGACTGGGACGCGCACTTGATTACGATGGACGATTCCTGTTGGAACATTTCGACGTTCAAAGGATACTAATTAATTGGCATTGGTATGTGATCGTTGGGATACCTTTATATTGAAGTGACTTACTTGGATTTTGACCTCCTCGACCACAGCAGCGGCATCATCGAAGGACCATAAAGGTGGTTGCAGGGGGTTGGCATCCTTGTCTGCGTGCTGGAACAAAAATAAAGAGTCCCAAATCTGGTCTACCATTAATGCTTTTTGTACAGATCGAATGGACGCTTGTTGCCAAGGCAGCGCATCCATATTGGCTTGGTGTATGGCTTTGAGGAGGTCCATATTTCGTATATCGCCATCTAGTCGAATGCAGAATGGAATAGTATTCTAGAGAGAACAAAGTTCCGATTCAATAATTGTCCGGAGGTATAGAATGAGATAACTCACGAGGACAGGCCCGATTACATCTTCTGCTCCAGGTATGCCTCGCCCGGATACGGTATGGCCAAAAATTACGTCACGCAATCCAGTATATTTACTCAATAATTTTGCCCATGCTGCCTGCCCTATGCATTGCATGGTTATTCCAGCCCGACCAATAATATCCTTCATCCTTACAGCATCCAGAGCAACAGTTATCTCTGAAAACGACGAAGTGAAAGTCGCAACGGATGGATGGATGAGAGGAAGTCGGGCCGATTTATACCTGCGCACCCTATTAAACCAAAAGAATGTTCCTCGTTTCTCCTGGTTCATGAAATGGGGCAACAGTTCGTGAAACTGAACTTGGGGCACAGCTGGGGAACCAGAATAAATGTTTTCCACATTCGCCAACAGTTTGCCGACAGAAGTTCCATCATATAGGGCATGGTGCATAAGTATCACAAGGGATGAAGTGGCATCCTCTTGACTTGACTGGAATAACCGCAGACGGAAAGGTGGCCGCAAAAACCCCGTCTCATCGCTAAGATCGACTGACTCTAAGAATGCTCGCATATCTTCTTTGTAATTTTGACTAGTTGACAAACTCGTGGACCAATCGAGGACCGGTGTTGAATGAACTGCTTGGAACCATAGACCAGAGTCGGTGGAAAAGTGAAACGTTGTGCGTAAAATGGAAATGTTTTCTACAGCTGTCAGCCAGGCCTCGCGCAGACGATCAAGATCTACGTGAGCTGATATTCGTAATGGGAAAGTGTGGACGTAGAGTAAACCGCTAGAGTTGAGCGTCTAATCCGGAAAGAATTATTATGATTGATATCATAGACATCAATTAAGAACGTACTTGTGAAAGCATGCCTGTCTGGAGAGCGGTGGTTGGATAGATGTCGACTTTGTCTGTGCTGGAGTATTGTATTTGTTCCAGGAGAACATCTTTAGGTATGGTAATTTCCACAATTGAAGCCGTGTTACTGTCGGAAGATAAATCATCCAGATTACCATTCGATCTCAAGATTTTTGCTAGATTGACCAAGGTAGCGTTCCTTAGGATATTAGTGGAAGTTATTTTAAATCCTTGCTTATCCAAGGTTTTCGCTAGACCGACGGATTTGATCGAGTCCAAACCCATTGAAATCAACGATGTCGAGTCTGTCAGAAGTGCAGGAGCCAATCCCATGAAGTTAGAAATGATAAGACGTAGAGCATCAAGTAATGGATCGTTAACAGAATCCTCGTCGATAGAAATAAGGTCCGCTGTGTCGTTGGTATGAACATCTGTCGATGAGGTGTCTGGGATATCACTAATAAATCGAGAGATAAATGTTGGATCCTCCGCTATCGATCGGATAACGCTTTCCAGTTCGCGTAGCCAGTCAGCTGGAGGCTTGTTTTCGAACGCATCTTTATCCATCCATGCGGCCTGCAGGATGATCGAATCCGTCTGAGGTTCCATGACTATTTCAATCGCCAGAGGATACTGTAGATACACATTAGCCGGTTTTCTGGGGCTGTAAGAATTACTTACGTCGGCTTCCGGAGGTTCACTCTCAATGACATCCCACAGAGTACTCTCGCGGGAATCATTAACAGAAAGGGAAAACAGAATTTCAAAAAGTGGTTTTCCAGGCCGTATCCAACTTTGCACTTTGCCTAGAGGAACATGTTCATACTCGATTGATGAGCTGATAGTATTTTGAACATCTTGTAACGTCAGTCCTGGCTTGAAGTTTATTCGTAAAGGCAGGATCGACACTAATGGGCTTAAACTGTCCTCTATATTGTCAAGAGGTAGTAGACGGCCTGATCGAAGAACCTAAGTGAAAGGTTCAGCATCGCTCTATTCTTATGGAGAAAACACGACTCACTCCGAATACAACATCTTTACGCTGATAAACTTGCAGTGCAAGAAGTCGTGAAAAGGCGCACGTGAAAAGAGCTTGTACGGTCACGTGGTGTGAAGCTGCAATTTTCTTGAAGGAGCTCAGTGATTCTTTGAATGGGTGAATCAGACGTTTAGTTCTAGATGGTTTGCTTGATAATAGTGGTTCGCGAGGCCAGTTATACCGAGACAGATGTTTTTCCCAGAAAGACTTGGCCGAGGAAAGATCAATCATCGAAATACACTCAAGGATGTCTGATGCAGACGCTGTAGGATTGGAGGACAGGTGTAGATAGTCTCTCTCGACTTCGGTAAAAATCCGAGGAAGGGAGATGCCGTCGAACAGAGAGTGATGAATAGATAAAACAAGGAAAGTCTGGCCAGCAGAAAAATAAGCCGATAGACGATAAGGTGCAATTGTCGAGATATTCCGATTAATTGTTGTAGTAATGTACGACGCGTGGTGGGCCAAAAAGAGATCTCGGAAAGACTCCTGATTAACGGTGCGAATCTCTGTTTCTTCCCAAGCCAAAGGACTAAATTCCGGTTTGAGTACAACTTGTGTCAGGACTCTACCGAAGTGGAACACAGTCCTAAAAAAAAATCAGTGCAGGAAATCCCCCAAGTCAGATGAAATGGCGTACCTTAAAATATCATATCTTTCTACCGTTTTAGCCCAGGAGAGTCGAAGGCCGGGAATAGATACTCCTGGCTTGCAGGAAATAAGAACATGTTGGACATATAAAGTGTCCATCTCTGCCGATCTTGACAATACACCTTCCTGAACAACGAAAGGTGGTAACAGATTCTCAATATGGCTTGGTTCGTAATTGAGTTGAATCTCTTCCACATCGATGTTTGGAGCGCTGGAATACGAAGATCCCGCGATTTTGCTGTGTCCAGACGCCGAAAGGTGCGAGGCTATATCTGCAATGCAAGGAGACTTCATGATCTCGGATGCTGCTATTCTGACAGAGAACGCCTTCTTGAGTTCACTGGCGAATCTAATCACCCCCATAGAATCAAGGCCACACTCAAAAACGTTGATTTCTGGTCGTGACCTGTCGAAAAGAAGATTGACGTGGTTTTGGAGAATATCGAAAATCTTGTTTTCTAAGTCCGTACACGGCCGTGATTCCGTCAAATTTTGTGCTGTTGAGATTTGGGCAATCTCCTCGACACTCAATGTCTTGAAGAATGCGATGAGTCCCTTCTCGTCCGTTTTGCCGTTAGAGCTAAGAGGAAGCCAGCTGAGTGGGACAAAGTGACTGGGACGCATGTAAGACGGCAATTCCGATTCACATATGGTCTTTATTTGTTGCAGGACATTCGATGGTGGAACGCAAAGGTGAGGTTTTTTCGATTTTCGGGTCGAGATTGGCACAGTATTGTCCCATGTGAAGAAGGATACCAGCTGATCAACGTTGATAGCTGGATGTTTCGCAAGAACGGTGGTTGCATCGAGAACAAAGGAGTCTGATGATGGAATTGCCCTGCGCACGATTGCTGAGATGCCTTCTGATTCAATCCGAACGCCTCGTAATTTGATCTGAGTATCAATGCGACCTAGAATTTCGATAGTGGAGTCCGGCATCATACCTACAACATAATGAGATTATTAAACATTGAAAACCTGAACCCCTAAGTAAGCTGAAATACGTACGAACTAGATCCCCAGTGCGATAGGACCAACATCCCTTTCGAGGCCACTCGAGAAAAACCTTCGAAGTGAGATCATCCCTACCGTGGTATCCACGGCCTACTAGTGGACCTTCGACGACCAATTCTCCGATACCTCCTTTGAGTAGAATATTCATATCGGTGTCGACGACCTATTTATAATTTTGTTAGTTTATTGTCCGCCCATAATTAAAAAATATATTATACGAACATATGCAGAGACATTTGCGAAAGGTCTGCCGATATTCGATTTTGGCGTCGACGAAGACATGTACCTTGCGCAGCAACCGATGGTAACTTCGCTTGGTCCGTAAAAATTAGCGAGGCGAACTTGAGGGTGATCAGCCCATTTATCCAGGATCTGGGATCGGTTTTGTTAATTTACTTCGCGAGAAAGAAACACCGAACTAAACTAACCGAATCACTCATTTTCTCTCCCCCGCTGGCGATGTAACGAAGAGCTATGTCAGACCCTTGAGAACCACCTTGAGAAGCGTTGAGGGTGGCTTCTATTAAACTTGGAACGATCCCCAAGTGAGTGATACCCAGTGAATTCACGTAGACTGGCAGATTCTCCAAGAGCTGGGAACGGCGTGCACTTAACAGCGGCATTCCGAGTGCTATCGGTACAATAGTTTCTGCCAGATGAACGTCAAAAGCGATAGCTAGATAACAGAGACCATGTTAATGTAATAGATCACTTTTAAAATGTAATATACCGACAAGCAACAGCGAGATAACGTCCATCATGGATGTTATCCATACGGACGTCGGCTGCCGTACTACTTAGAGCAAGGATTGCCTGGGAGAGACCACGATGAGTTAGCAAGCACCCTTTCGGGTTCCCGGTGGTACCTTGTAGATCATGTTAGACATTAATGTCAATCCGAGAGATACACACGAGACGTCTAACCTGAGGTATACAAAAGGTATGCTAGCCCATTTGGTGTCATGTGGTGAAGATCGTCACTAATTTCTTCCTCAAATGCGTTTCCATTCCCTGTGTCTCCAAGATACAAGGTACGCTTGCCAAAAACTTCAGGTGTAGAAACTTCCGATGACGTGATAACAAAAGCAGCCTTGGCATCTTCAGCTATATAAACCTTTCTCTCCAAAGGTAGTTCAGGATCGATCTAAGAGAGAAAAGTAAGCTTCATATATTGCAGATCAAGGGAAGAAAAAGTTCACCGGAACGTAGCATCCACCTGCACGCATAATACCCATCATGGTGCTATGGAAATTCAGATTGCGGTCCATGCATACTGCAACACGGTCTTCCAGTTGGAGTCCCAAACGAAGCAGCCATCGAGCGATTTGGTTTGATTTCCTGTGTAACTGAAGGTATGTAATATCCTCGTGATAGAATACATCTTGATCAAGGCAAAGCTCTGGGTACCAACAAACAGCCGTCGCATGTGGCATGTCTTGGGCTCGGCGCGAAAGGTAGTCTGGAGCGAAGGCGACTGGCAGAAGGTGGGGGTATGCAGAAATGACCGCGTCATCAGACGCGCGTTCAAAAATAGACATTAAATCGGATGGTAGACTGGGAATACAATGAAGCTCAGCCAAGGGAGATTGGAGGGCGTGGCCAATGAGGGCGGTTACTTGGGTTATGATTTGTCCAGATGTGCTGGGATGGACCATAGAGAGAGGCGCAGATAGCTGGAGTAAAGAGTCTCGACTGTCATACGCAAATACGGGAGGGAAATTGATGGGATGAGAAATGTTTCCCGAGTCGAAGTTGCACAAGGCCAGAAAAGGATGTTGCGTATCATTCAAAGCCATTGTTTCTTTGATCGCATCCAGAGATAAAGCGTCTTCTGACAAGTCCCAGATCTTGGATGTAACGTTGGATACAACTTTTCCCCAAGTGTCCCATTTATTCCAAGATACCCTCACAAATTGCATGCCACGGTCCGAACTCGTCTGAATGGCAAGTAGGACATCCGAAATCCCACAATATGCGCCTATAACGCGCGCAATGGCTACAATTATAGCAGCAATGTTGGTGTTGTTAACAGAAGATTCTTGAAGGAAATCGACTTTCTTCGTGGTGACATGAGTACGATTTGGCGGCGTGCGATTTGAAGAAAGATTTGGCCATTCTGCGAAGCTATAGCCATCAAGCATCCCTGCCATGATTTTGCAGACGAAAAAGTATGGTGAAAAGTAGGTACGCCTCTCAGACGACGATCAAGCAAGGTGGGAAGGGGGAGAGGTTCGGTTCAACTCTTGCGCTTCGCCGAAGATCAACCATCCATGAGGACGCACAAAAGCATTCGGAAGTGCGTGAAATCGGACATAAACCGATCTGGAGAGCATTGACGACCGGCACAAATGTTCCAAGCTTGTCCGGAAAAAAAGGAGACTTGACAGCGAGTCCGAGTGGTGATGGAGTCTGTAGAAGATTTTTGGTCAAACTGTCAAGGTATTGACGCCTTGGCAATGACGAGCTCACATGAAATCTTATCAGATATCACCCGGGATGGCCCGTGATTGGCTTCTCACCCGGACATCAGATGCTAATCAGATAATTTTACCCATCTGTCGGTCTAATCTGATAAGATCGCCATAATTTATCTCCGTTCTTCAGCAGCAAGACGACGCGCTTTATAAAAAAAATGTATGAAATACTAATAGCATGAAATATCACGGGTTTTTTCACCTGGATGTTTCTCGTGGAACCTCCGATCCCATGAGATTCTCGAACCAATTTTTCTGTCGAGGCCCGAAATAGTTTGCGGTCCAATTTCCCATAAGATTGGAATTGTTTGGCGCGAAGACCGAATAACTTCCTGCTTCTCCCCACTCTTTTTCAACAAACAAAATGACCACCTCTTCTCAACAAGATACTGTCTTCGATCTAGTCGGTTTAGGTTTCGGGCCTGCAAATATTGCTATTGCAGGTGCCTTGACTGAACACTGGGCAGACAACAAGGTCCGTGTCGTGATTTTTATCTTCAAAATTGTTGTTGACAACGTCAACAGGATGAGAGTGCCGCGCCCATGAAGAAGGTTCTCTTCATTGAGAAGCATACCCACTTCCGTTGGCATCCAGGCATGCTTCTCCCCGATGCTAGGATGCAAATAAGGTTAATTGATTTCTATTCATGCTATGTGTTACGACGTACTCACTGCGCCATGATAGCTTCATGAAGGATCTTGCCACTTTGCGCAATCCACGCTCACGATATACCTTTATGTCGTACCTTCACAGCCAAGACCGTCTAATTTCTTTCATTAACCGAGGGTCCTCCATTCCCACTCGCAAGGAGTACTCCGATTACCTTTCCTGGGCTGCTGCCGAAGTTCAAGCCAATGGTGTCGACGTATTATACGGCCACGAGATTGTTGACATTCGCAGTGGACAAGAAGATACCGTTGCCATCCAATATCGCAATCTCTCCACCAGAGAAGAAACTGTCGTAAGAGCCAGTGAGTCACAATGAGTTCTGTTTTCGAGATTTGTGTTAATGTCAAAAACAGGGAATATCATTATTTCTCCCGGAGGTTCCCCTCGAATCCCAGCGTTCTTGTCCCCAGTTATCAAACATCCGCATATTATCCACAGCTCCCAATACGCCACTTCAATATCCCAAATCCTCGACAAATTTTCTGCAATTTCGCGGCCATTACGCGTGGCCGTCATTGGATCTGGCCAGTCGGCTGCGGAGGTGACGATGGATCTGCGAGCGCGCTTAAGCAATATCCCTTCGAATGGGCGCCACGCAGTGGAGATGCTCATCCGCAAAGGTTCCCTTAAACCAAGTGATGATTCGCCGTTCGCCAATGAAATTTTCGATCCGTCTTGTGAGTTTGGATTCACCGATTTTTCATGACTTTTAGCTAATGTTATAATACAGCCACCGAAAGCTGGTATTCGTTATCATCAAGACACTTGCGCGAGATGAAGTTCGCAGAGTACAAGCTTACCAATTACGGAGTTGTGAATCCTCGCACCATTGACGCAGTGCGTATTGTTTATCGAAATTTCAACCAAAGATACTGAAGTCCATTGCAGCTTTATGAAGTCATTTACGACCAGAGGCTCGACACAGCGGTGGCCAACCGAGTTGGCAAGGAAACGCCCCGAAGTGAAGCCTGGATCGAAATTAAGCCGTATACCGAAATCGTGTCGGTCAAGACACAAGATACCACAGCAGCCGTCGACCTCCTCCTTTCGCCTGAGCAAACCCCATCTACCGAAGAAAATCCCAGCCCTCTCCTCATCGAAACACAGAACATCATCAACAGATCTTTAGCCCAGGAAGGCTACGACGCTATCGTCTATGCTACGGGTTACGAGCGTGGGGCTTGGGTAAACCTTTTGAAAGACTCCGACATCGGGCCCCATTTCGGCCTCAGCCCACTGTCGAGAAATGTCCGTCTAGTGCCAACGTCAGCAAGTATCCAATCCCAGCCTATCGCTTCGTCCGGTTCCAATTCTGGAGCTTCCACTCCTTCAGATCCCAGCAGTGCACAAAGCAGTCCTCCTACTTCGCCAGAAATGGGAACATTCGCCATCAAAAAAGATCGTCCTGCGTGCCAGGAAGTCCACATCTCTCGAAATTATCGCCTTCTTCCTGCAGGTTTCATTGAAAGCCCTGAGAAGAAGGTATTTGCACCAAGAATTTATCTACAGGGTGCCGAAGAGCAAACACATGGTTTGAGCGATACATTGCTGAGCGTCATTGGTGTTCGAGCAGGAGAGGTTGTACACGATCTTACACATAGCACGTGATTAAGCCATCATAAATTTTTTAAATAACTTATATTGCATTTGTAAAAAAGTATTAATTCATAACTACTCAAGGAAAATTGGAAACGGAATAATTCTTGAGTGAAGGTCATAAGAGAAAATGAAAAGCGAACGTGGGACCAGGGGCTAGTAAATTACATTCTCTCTAATTTCTCTGGGTCGTGGAGGGACACCCACATTTGTAAAGCCACGTTGTCCCGCCAGCGAAGAAAATTGCATTTCGGTTTCAAACCAACCATTCAAGGAAGGTGGATCGACGATGAGGTCGGAAAGGTCGGAAAATGAAGAGAGCGGAGAAGACGGATATGAAGCGTCACTCCAAGGATCGCTTTCCATTCCTTCTGGGATAGATTCTGGTCCAGCGACACCAGATATAGGACCCAAAATCGGAGGAAGTCCTACAAGAATATCAAGAGTGGGCAAGACGAGAGATTGCGAAGGGTCAATGAATGATTCTTGAGTGTCGCTTTCCGTATCAAGAGTCACGCTTTGCTGACTTGCCAGGGCGCTGGAAATCGATGAGCATGTTTCCAGGGTGTCACCAAACTCTGAAGTATCTTGCTCATGATGCACTTCCTCGAGTACACACCAGCCACTGCCACTCTCGCCAATAACGCCCCGTACTTGAGCCTTGGTCCAACCAACAAACTTGATCTCTAAAATGGTGCAAACGCCTTCCTCACCGATGTCGGCCCCATTCTTCTCCCATACCCGACGGTGGTGAGATGGCCCTTGAGAATAAGCGAAGCAACTGACTCCACCGTTTTCCCATACTTTTCCTTGATCTAACCGCGTGAAAAGGGTGGAAACTTTCAACGAATGATTCAAATGTGCTGTGTGGATTAGACCCAAGCGCGACAAAGGAGGGAGCAAACCCGCGCCGTCGACGAGCACTGGGTTCGGGTCCAGTGGCAGTCGAGACGTAGATGTTGGGGCTAGAGGAATAAGAAGATAGGTTGTGACCGAAGAGTCATGGACCTCCGGGAAGTAGTGATCCATATCTTGACCAGAGCAAAAGGGGGATTTTTGGTTGCCCTCGGTCAGATGCATGATGTTAGATTGCTTCTGCTTCATTATTTCTTTAGTCTTCCTTGTTTTGATGCCAACCTTCTGAGATCGACGAATTCGTTGCTGCTGCTTTGCCATCTTCGCGTCGAAATCCACTTCATAAAGAGCTCTAGCAGCAACAGGAACATTGTTGACCAGGTTTTCAAAGATAGGGCGAGCTGTCGAGAAATTTCTCGCGACACCAAGTCCAACTTGAGAAACACCACCATAGCGAGGTTGAACTTGGGGAGGCCCACGGGGAAGGAATGTATTTGCCTGGCGCTGAAGAACATTATTCTTAAGGGCTTGACGGGATACGAAAGAAAGTCCATTCTGGATGGTTGGGTTGCGAATACCCGTGTGCAAAGACCGGGTAACAGATTGGGATGAATGGATAGGCGCCCGAAACCCGGGAGCGGTCAGATGAGTAAAGAATCTTTGCAAAAGATTCTTTGAAGCAGAAAAGAGCTTGTCGGATAAATTGCGAGTTCGGACGGAATTAAAGGTCAATGGTGGTGGATGGGGCACATATAACGCATTCCGGACTTGACTTTCAAGGTGGATAGATCTGGTATGATTGGCATTGCCTGGCCCATTGTACCCACTGCCGTGGATGAGGCCGTTGGAGACCTTCCGGGCAGTATTCCTTACCCCTTGAGATGCGTGGGGCATCATCTTGGGTAACAAGAAGATATTTATCGACCTCGTGCACAATCCGTAAGTTGGTGGTGGTGGTACTGAAGAATGAAGAATGAGGATGCATTCTGTCGGTTTTGTATGTCTCTCAAAGTAGGACTGACTCCACAGCCGAGCGTATGCGTCAAGGACTTGCCGTGCCGAATATATCTTTCATTGTGGCTGTACACGCTTATGTAACCCACTGATTTCTCTCAGCGCCTGCAATTTCGGTATTTACAATTTCTGCTTTTACATCCCTGGATACCCTGTAGACGCCCTGCTTGAACCTCTCTGTACGATACTTTGACAACTTCATTATTCTCAAATCGGAAACCCTTGGTTATAAATCACTATGCGTATTGAGAAGTGCTACTTCTGTTCGACAAACGTTTATCCAGGCCATGGTTAGTCTACTTACTTTTTTGCATGGTTTTTTCATAATATCTTTGAAATCCAGGTACTGCTTTTGTTAGGAACGATGCTAAAGTATTCCGATTCTGTACATCAAAGTATGTTATTGTTATTCTTAATTATCCCGCTGAAATTTATTAACATATTGCATTAGATGTCACAAAAATTTCAAGTAATGCACCCTGCCTCTCGAACAAGCCCATAATTGATCATTACAAATAGAATGAAGCGCAATCCTAGGAAAGTAAGATGGACAAAGGCTTTCAGGAAGGCAGCTGGCAAGGAAATGACCATTGTGTGTTGCTTGATCCATAGTTTGTTGCTCGTGTCTGACTATCTTCTAGGATTCTACAATCGATTTCGAGAAGCGCAGAAATGTCCCTGTGAGATACGACAGAGAACTGATACAGACTACTGTCAAGGCAATGAAGAGAGTCGGAGAGATCAAAGCACGGAGAGAACGTGTGTTCTTCAAGCACAGGTATCTTTTTCGCAGATTTGTACCTTTACATCATCTCACATGCTGTTTTAGAATGGCTGCCAGTCGCGAAAAACAAAGGACTCATCGCGCAAAGGTCAAGGCTGCAGCTGGTACCTCTGTCAGGCTACACGAACCTATGTCGATGGAAATTTCGTCGGCGAAGGAAAAAATCAAAGTCCCCGTCAAGGCCAAGAGTGCCCTTATACAAGGAGAAGGACGTTCGATGGGTATGGACATCGATTAATGGTGTCTATTTTGCTGTATTGTATCTCCCTTTCCCCTTCTTCACTAAAAGTACATAAATTAGTCTCATGCGTGATGTCGATAAATGATACAGGTGTTGTGCGACGTAAGATACAGTGTATTGTGTACCAACGGTACAAATGACCGTTCGACGAGATCTATTATCCTCCATACCACCAACCTAATGGCCTTACTATCGCAGCTTATACTTCGCGTCGTTTTCGTGGCGAACATTTGGATCAAGAGTGTTATGAAGGCCGAGCAGCGTCTTACTAACGGCCTCGCTTGCACCTATCATCGGTTTTAAAACGGCGATGGGTACAGCACGAATGACGGAACGAACGGGACCCTGGTGATGTTGATTTTGTCAGAGAAGGAAAGAACAAGGTCCAGATTTATTGCATACCTCATTGCCAGAGCGCTCGTAAACCTCCATAGGAACGGCCAAAATTGTTTGTGCAGCAGAACTAAGATTCTTTTGAAGACTCTTGTATGCGAATTGCACACCTTCCTTCAAATCAGCTGGTTGTTGGGCATACTTAGATATCAAGTCTGCGTCGTCGTTATCATTGTCTTCTTCGAAGTCAAAGTCTTTGGGAGAGGAAACCTGCACCGGTTCAGCAGTAATGGTATCCAATTGTCCTCCTAGAATGCCCTCTGCTTGTTCCAGGATGACTTGTGTACCCGTTGCCAGCTTTGCACCCATTTTGATGGCCTCAACTGCAGTGGATCTAACGAAAGCCGTGGCACCTTTTTGTATACCTCGGACGATCCTTCCGTCCTTCTTGTATTGCGCGATTGGCAATAATATGAGATCTGCTACTCCAGAACCGACATTGACCACGGATCGAATGGGCGCCACTCCGGATATTACTTCAGCCAATTGCGTGGCCTTGACGTCGGGAGTCCACAAGTCATTCAGCATCTCAAACATTTTCGGCCAGCCAGTAACCTGATGAGAGTCGCTTAATTAACCTCTCAACAGAAAGAAAAGGTTTAAACATACACCAGACAGAGTAATATGACGGAGCGTCATTTCGGCACCGTCAAAGTGGAAAAAGTTCATGAGTTCAATTGTTCGGCCCTCTTTAAGGGCCCTATAGTCCACGCGACGAGGTTTGTAATCCAGTTTCAGGTCAATGGGGAAGATTTCAGCAAGTTCTATAGAACAAGTTTTAGTATTAGGTTCCATGCCGCCAATAGATGATATACGACTTACGAATGTAAGCCTCGTTTCCTTCAGCGGATTCAGTACTGGGTTGAGAGTGAGGGTCTTTGAAACTGAAAAACTTCTTCAAAAAGTCAACAGCATCCTGATCGACATAAAGTCTAAGAGGCAGTATTTTCGCCTGTAACGAAAATTAAGTCAGATTCTGGCATGCTGTGAGTATACTCACCCTGAGTCTAGATTCTTCGGATGCATTTCCTGAGACAGGCCGAACGTTTTGAAGTTCTATTCGAACCATATTCGAGTCTGTTTCCCGAACATTTCCTCGAGAATCCGACCTAAGTTCGGTCAAAAATTTCTTCCAGGTTGAAGTCTTTATGTGATCCAAAATTTCTAGATCTCTGACGGTAACAAATGTCCGCGAAACCAGTGGGTCATCCTGTTCATACTGGTCAAATTCGGCATGCATTCCCATAAAACAAAACTCCATGCTGGGGGCTTTTGATCGCGTGAGTCTTCTTCCGTAGACACGGTTTGAACGGTGCTTGGGTTTGCTCGACGATATAGTCGGACGCAAAGACTGCCATGAGCTCTGGCTTGCGGTGTCGTCGTCTTCTTTCAGCTCTTCGTCTATAGCTGCAATCAAAACTGAGGGTTCCTTCAACACGTCATCATCTTGATCTAGGCCGATATGAACAGAGTTGAAAAGAAGTGCGCTTGTGTCCTCGATGACTGGATCCTGAGTTTGGCCACTGGACACCAATTGTCTAATTTTTGCGAGCCGCTTGCGCATTTCTTTGACTTCTTCTTCGATCGTCTTGCGAGTTTTAGCCCAGTCATATCCATCGTATAAGAAGAGTGTAAAGTTGCCATCATCAATCTTGAGATTGAAAAGCGGCTTTGCATCGCTAAAATTATTTCAGCAAACCAGGGCTAGGCGCAAAAAGAGGGAACATACTACGTAGATCCTTGGGATCGGTCTGGAGGAATGGTTTGGAAATAATCTTCGACTACTTCAAGACCTTGTGGCTCAAAAACCTTGACGGTTTCGCCGCCGACTTTGGAAATAATATAGGGATCATCTTCAGAAGTTGTTCCGTCGATAATGTCGTTATTATCAAAACCTTCAAGGTCGTCATCGCAAAACTCTCTTAAACCAGCTGCTGCACCAAATGATTCGTCTAGATAATCCATATTTGTAGGGAGGTCATCATAGATCATGTCGGGAGCAGGTCCAATCTCGGGTATGCGCTTAAACGCTAAGTCTTCAACCGATGCTGGGTTACGGTGAGTATAACAATCTATCACACAACATGAAATGGCGATTCTCACACATAAGAGTATTGCCTTCCTTCACCACCTTTTTGTTGAAGACTGCAGGATTCCTTGTAGAAGTTTCATGACTAGAGCCACAGGTCAATGACAAACTTATTATATAACAGAAATTGAACTTACACCTCCTCAGGAGATTTAAATAAAGCCCCGAAATCTTGAATAAATGCCGTTACTGCCGTCATGGTGTCCGCACATAAATGAAGACGAAGAATGACGTGGGTTATTGCAACCTGCTTTATACTTGAGTATCAGAAGGTGGGGGTAGTGTTTTGAGACACACACCTTCCATAGTGGTAAAGTGCTGACTTGATTGACAACTTTCATGTCGAGGTTGACCACCTCAGCTAAAAGGGCATACCCAGAAGCCTATACAAAAAATTGTAGACAGCTGTATAGAATAGGATAGAAGTACCTACCATCCATAGCATTCTACCGCGGTATGTATTTACCAAAGGTTCCTGAGTACGAATATCATCTAACACTAATAGCGAGAGGGTGTCGGTGGCTTGAACTTGGAAAGACGAGTCACGTGAGTCTCCTACGACATCGGTTGAGAATTCGAGTTCATTGATATGTGACACAATAGAGGCTGGGATTACGGGCGCTAAAGTCTGTATCGAGGCATCTATTATTTTCACGAAAATGCGGGTACGATCGCTTGGAATGACGGATTCGAATGTCTAGTAATATGTCAATGACCTAACGGAGTGTTGACATTCAGGAAGACGTACACCAGGAGGGTTTTTGGCAAACGCGGCCAAATCTGATATCCAATGCAAATCGGGGAAGAAAGAATAGGTGAAATTACACAGGGTTAGCTTAATTCGGGTTTCCTTTGAATTAATTCCCGGTATTATGGAAGTCGTGAATCGTAATTTGACAATGGGCTTTGGCGTTGAAGACTGATGGATGATGTTAGTGTTATTCTGACAACTTGTAGAAAGTCAAACCAACCAAAGAGTACGGGGAAGATAAACTAAAGAAATTTTGGATTTTTCCAAGAGGATCTGTATTTTTTATACTTAAATCCATCACTCCCATCGTTATGACAGTTTGTTGCTTTTCAAAATATTAGCTGTTGATGGTAGACGGAGATTGAGGCGCTTACTTTATCATCAGGATTGAGCTCAATGAGTACATCCAAATCCGCTGCCCTAATGTCGAAAGGGCGAACTATGTGTTGAGTTGAGTCACTACGAGGAACCATGATTCTGACAAACGCTATAGACCCCGTCAGCATATTATCTTTCGGATATAAAACAAGCTTGCCTTCTGTAACACTAAGTTTTACAACCGATTCCGCGCTTTCTGTGGGTGTCAGACTCCCGCTACCACTCCTAGAGTTCACGAAGAATCTACTTCCAATAAGACTGGTGTTCTTGCTATCCATCATTGGATTCGAGTCCTTGTCAAGGTTTGGGGACTTCGACAAGCGTTCCAGAAGTTGACTAACGTCATCCGCCCAGTATTGCAATGCGTCGAGGATTTGTTTAGAGATATCCACGTGTACTCCAGGTATGTCAATGCTGAGGGCAAATACAGGGGTTTTACTTGACACCTTTGAAGATGGTTGGATCACCGAAACACGTGGCTTGAATGCACTGGGTTTTGGGGTGTCAGGTCTTGATTCATTCTCATTTCTTGTGTATTCCTCTTCATCTGTTAGCGAGCCTATCGATGCCAGAGCAACGGCTGTTGTTGATTTGACCATCGAACAAGCCATGACAGCCCTATCAAACTTAACCATGCACATTACATTGTCTTCGATCGCTTCCACGTTACGATATGGGTTAGCATCATCGATAGCAAAATTGACTGCTTTGTTAGTTGAACTTGGGTTCATGAACAAAATAAGATCATGGATGTCGAAAATTAAGGTACCGGAGCGATCGATTGACTGTGGGGGAGGGCATTTTACCGCTATCCGAGTGAAAGGGAAGTTGACCACACGGTTTACTTCAATGTTCGTCTATCGACACCTCAGTCCTATAATACCAAGATATCATTATTGGGAAGCTTACCGAGTTTTCCTGCTTTCCTTGTGACTTCCCTTTGGCTTTCTCGAATTGTGGACTCTCGGAGACTCCTTTCCTCGCACGAACATTCCTAGTTGAGGAATACATATCTACCGTGTCTTCCGAAGACAATGAATCTCGATCACAGATAGGCGTTTCCAGCAGCAGTATATCTTCGAAAAAAGAGAGTAGTCCGCCTGGCTCTAAGAGATATTGGATGTCTATACGAATATTGAGCGGCGCTATATTCGTCTCCAAGTTTTCGGAAATTTGGATGATTTCGGATCCTTTGACAACACATGTTCGAGACGCAGAAATCTTCATGAAAGGGTGTGATATAGTGATTTCTGAAGACGCTTTCCTATTGCTGGAGACGCCATACTTTGGTTGTTGACATCGCCACTGAGACAGTCTAGCGCCATAGGCTTTGCATCTTTCGTCCGTCCAATCGATCACGTCAAACGTCGGAAGAGGGGGGTAATTATGCTCTGAATGCGGATGTTTGACCGATCTAGGATACTGTAAGATGAGATGAGGATCAGTAAGGATGATAGGGAAAGCCGCGAATCTCGGTAATTGTTCATTGTTTCCATAGTCTGGATCTTTCCTGAAGTAGAATATCGATAGGTCTTCCACCCTGGCATCCAGATACTTGACTTGTGCGGTTTGAGATTTTTTTTCTCGGCGCAACAATGGTTCCTGAAATTCGTTTGACACTCTGAGTAAGGCGGATATGTTATCGAGATAAATGCGGGTGTAGTTAGATTCTAATGTAGGGGGCACCAGAGGTTTATTAAAGAAATCTGCAATAGAATCTTTCCCGGGGACTTTGTGGTCCGCCACAGAGGGATAAAGAAGAGCAACGGCTCCTCGCATTCGTGCATCGATTTTAATTTGCGGTAGTTCCATGGCTTGTTCGTTTTCCGAGCGAGTAGAACCAGACGATAGCGAGGTAGCCAATTGTGACAGGCTTCTAATCTGCCACGGCCTTACTAGACATGCCATTATCCCAAGTGATACAGAAATCTCCAGCTCATCTACTCCCGCCTCAGTCGGTTCTGCCGAAGGAATGAAAGGATCTTCGTCAGATACCTCTGAAGCGACCGGGGAGGGCGTTGTCAATCGAATAACAATGGGCTGAGACCCAAACGTTAGTAGGGGCCAATCCACGTCTGTTGAACCAATGGTAGGTGTCGAGGCTTGTTGTAAGACTGTCTCCGGACTCTCAGGTAGATGCCCTGAAGATGGTACATCGATAGTGGAGTTCACGTTCGACGATCGGAGGCTAGAGGAAGTGGTAGAGATAGCACTTTCATACATACTGCTTGACACTGAATCAACTGGTGATGCAGACCGTGGGGGTAATGCAAGAATCGATTGAGACATGTCAAATTGAGCCTCTTCGCCCATGGATGAACGTGAAGATATACGAGAAAGTGAAGGAGGGTTTATTTCTCCAGGAGAAGCAGTCTGGGGGTATGTGATATCTATTGACCCGGCCATGGGTGCGATATCTGATGAAGAGAGATTTCGACAGGAGATTGATATCCCGCCAAGAGATAGCGAGCGACTTTCACCACGCTCGGTAGGATTGGACAATGCATTGTTCGTAAGGTACTTGATTTCTTCCAGTTCTAAAGACACGGCCACGTTTCCTGGATGAATCAAGGTTATCTTGATATCTCGAGCATCGAACTCAAATCTCGCGAGCAAGCGCTCAATGAGACCGGCAAAGACAGAGACTCCCACTGGGTCTGTTTCGGACTTAGTGGAAGACTCGCCTCGTCCAGGTGTTGGTCCTAAGTCTCCAGGAAAAACTTGATTGTCTAGAAGACTTGACTGCGTGATAGCTTCCTCATGAAGCGATTTCCAGAGATTAGCCTCTTCTCCCGCTGACAACTCTTCGTGAACAAATGATTCTGCCACTGATGTTACAGAGCTAGATAAATCTGCCCCCCCATTATCTGTATGCGAGATGGCGGATACAACGTGGAATGTGAGATGTACGGACTTGAGGGAAAATCCGAGTGTTGAGGCTAGGGGATTTGGCCATGGAATCCTAGCCTTGATTGAAGATACTGTCCCTGAATGGAGGGCGACTGGCAGACCATCTAGATACTCATTAATAGCCTATTGAGTTACTTGCTTATGAGTTTGCCTTCAATAAAAGTGATGATCTATAAAAACACATACTTCGGGGTGGAGTTCGAGATCGTTGACCTGCACATAACCTGAACCAATTTGGGAGTCAATTTGGTGGTGATCCAATTGTCCCGGTTTGACAAAGTTTCCAAGAGACTTTTTAAGGACAAAAGATAAGAAACGCCCTTGAATGCTGGTGGGTATGACAAAGTTGGGTAGCGTTGGGATCCAAGACGAGTACCAAGGCATGATACTACTGAAACGCCGGGATAATATACAACAACTTGAAGATCAAGAGAGTTGTATACAGACAGGCCGCATGTCCTGCTTGTCGTCAGTGAATAATACTGAGTGAGCCCCTGTGCAGATAGTAGGGGTAACGAGGCAAACACAGTGCTTTACGTGCAGAGCTTTCATAACGTTACTTGCACAGAGCCTCATTACGAGGTCAATGACACTTGAGCACATGATCTCGGGCCGATCAGTCTATGTCACGGTTACTTGTATTGGACTCTGTCACGCGCACAGTCACAGTCACAGCAACAGGCGCCGTGAACAATTCCAAGGTAGTAGCTTCCTTAAAGGCGCATTGATTTTCCCATTCAGCTGGGTAGCCTGCTATTGCTATTACTCCCACTGAACGCGCTGCTTGGATATAAATTCTTTTCTCCGAGAATATAGACCACTAGGGCCGATCTAAACTCTTCCAATCCTTAATACCAGGAAGCTGTTCTACTACTCTCTCTTTTGGAATATCCGACAACCCCAAAAATCAATGAAGTCCTAATGGTCAAACCCCCAACACAGTCGTACTCTTTTTCGAGCCAGTATGCGTCTTTGGAACCCTCTCAATGGCAACAGGTCAGGCTCAGACTTCAGAATCAGTAATGTTTTCATTGCCCATCCCTTTGTTAAACCGGCCTTGCAGAACATTCTTTCTAATGCTGCAGAAGGTATTCGGAGAGTTACGTTACGACAACTCATAGATTCCAGCCAAGTAAATGTTGAGTCTATTGTTAAGTTTAGGATAGATGGTGTTCCAATCAACAAGGTATGCTCGCAAAAATGTATCCGTGTTAGTATTTTAATATGATCACAGATCGTCGTCGTGGCCAATGTACGTTCCCACTTCGACAAAGGGGTATCTGGACGCATGTATAACTTCGATGATGGTACGGCAAAATTTCAAGGTCGACTCCCAGATGTATCATACAATGGCTTTGTGTACGAGTATGTCCTTAACTTATGTCCAACTCTGTAAGATTCCGCTCATATTAGATTTATATTGCCTTGGAGGCCTTTTGCATATGCACGTATAACAGGAGAGTTAGAACATTATGATGGAATGAAGATGTTCAGAATCGACAACATTCAACCTGTCTTCGATTCGCATGAAATTTATTATCATATCTTGCATTCCATGGTCGATACATTAACAGCAGAAAGAGGCCCACCAGTACGTCTTGACTTCAACTACTTGATCTTGCTTGCTCATTATATTCTCAACATCTTTTATATGTCTAGCCTTCAGAGTCAATCTCGTTTATAGAGGATGATTACAGCTTACTCCCTTCCGGATTAGAGAAGCTTACAATTGCAGGTGGAAGTCAACATGCTGGTCTCCACTCTCCAGACCAAATAATGGAAGCCGACCAGGACCCTGTACGATTGGCGGCAATACAGCTGGAGGTGATTGCTTGTCTCGAGGATCCCCAGGTCCAGCGGGGAGATGACGGTGTCACTGTCTTCATTACGGACATCATCGAACGGGTAAAAGAGCGAATTCACGATGTGACTCCTTCAGAATTGTGGTACGTAAAAATCATAAAGACAATCATGAACGAAATGATGACCTTCTCCCAGGAAAGCAATGGAATTGTTAATCGAAAGGGACATGGTTTATAGTAATGTTGATTCGTATTTTGGATGGAAGCCTGATAAAATTTGAAATTGCCCGTGTGTTAAGGTGTCATAGCAGTGCTAGTGACGCCGCTTATACCAATCGTATAAAGTCATCGAGTGTTGTACATGCCGTCCCGAGATCTCAACATGGCTCCTTCTGCATTCCATCTCGTAGCACCTTTTGTCCGGTCCACGTGGGAAATACAAGATTTCTCTAGGCTCTAGCCTGCTGAGAATGTCAGTCGCACAACTCTAAGTTTTGACTCTCCGAAAATAACTTGCGCCGAAAATCGAAACCTGAATGTAATGCCAGAAGAGCTCAAACCACACGGATGTAACACACAAATCAACAATTTATCATGTAGGATCAACTTGGCTCCGACTCGCTTCGACTCGACGTCTGGTAATCTTGCAAGTACCTTTCGGGGCCATGCTTATAGTTTTGCAAGCGCCTTTAGTAATGGGCACGTATAGTTCTGTAGGAATTAGTAGCGCGAATTCAAAAAATTCAGAGTCAGAGACACCACAACGCTTCAAGACCGTCGGTCCGTCTTACCATTGGTACTTCTGGGGTCTGAACCGCAAATAAATGGATGCTACTATTCTTGCAGACCTCTGTATCAGAGACTTGGAAAATGCAACACGCGTCTGCCCTATAGACTTGTTCCTGCAAGCTTTTCTCTCATCTGAGAATGCCCTCGACTATGATTCTATTTTTGAAGAATTCCAGGCACCCGGCGGGGGCTTTGTATTTAACCGAGGAACTATGCCCATTTGGTTTTTTTCCTGATTGGCATTGATCACTCGCTATTGACGTGTATGGGTGTAGTGTTGCCGCGGTTTGGTCCGGTTCCGGTTAAACCGAAAACCAGACCGAAAACCAGACCGATTAAACCAGACTGCTGTGCTGACGGTTCTCACGGTCCCGTTTAGCCAATAGCATGGTTCCAACCGGTCACGAACCAGTCAGACCATTGATCGACTTCCAAATCAGGAACCCATCGGATAATTACATCCTCTCACCATTTCCTTCATATATTATATGTAAATTTATGTATCTTCCAACTATTTAAACTCCAACTGCACTATGGAATAAATCAAACACCTGTAGTATTAGAATTTGGCATCATTTTCTGCGTTTCTACTTCAACCACATTATATTTATATTTAGCAACGCATCACGCTATTGCTGACTGTGACGTAGCCTGTTGTGTGACAGTCCAAATTGGGCTTAGGCGATTGAAAGTCGACTCCAAATGAACCTTACAACGCAGGCAAGATTATTCTTCTTAAAAGTATGAAATGTCGTTTATATAATTTCTTAGAGTTATTCTAATGCTTGACATATGTTTTTCACTAATAATGACATGGATATGGTTGGGATATGCGTCCTTTACCTTTTTCCAAAGAACATGCTTCTATATTTGGCAAAAATACATACGGTTTGACTAGTTTAAACTGTCAACCGACCGGACCGGACCATTTTTTTTCCGGTTTACCACAGTCTGGTCTCTAAATAGACCGTAAACCGTCGAAACCAGACCATGACCGGACTAGACCGGACCACGGCAACACTATATGGGTGTACACTCAACAACGACCCCATGAATTTAGTACTAGCGATTCGTATGATGAACGCTTCAGGATGACCGGTTTTACTGTTTTATTGCCTGTGGGAAATTATGACAGGGTCACTTCTTTCTTTTCTTCAGTTTTCTGGCTTGCACTTTTCTAGAGCTTTGTTCTTTGTACTAGAATCGACGCATTTGGTCCGGACCCGTTCTCTTTGGCGTGAGTTCTCAGTGTTTCTTCTCTCGCCTTTTCCTTTCGAGTGTTTTCCGCTCGTCGAAAGACGGCGGTTTCCCATATATCCAACGTACATTTAGGCCTGGGTCGCGAGGAGTGGCGCCAAAGAAGCAAGTTAGAATCTTACAGCTGTACAGTTCGGTGCGCAAGCAGCACTGTTGCCTTTCAAATGGATCATGAGTTGCATCACATCTTCATGTATCTATTAAATATTTTAAATTGGACTACAGTAAGGCAGAAACCGTGCTTTGCACAGGTCAGCGCTAGCGGCCAGTTAATATTAATAATATAAGCTATAACCGTCGTCGTCCGTCACGTCTCCTGTACCGTCACTGGCATTCGAGCTATTGTCGTCTTCTTCACAAACTTCCACCGCAATACTACTCTCGTCTCCATCCATTTCGACGTCTCTCTGTTCTTCTAAAACACGGGTTAGAGGGCTATCTGAATGACCAACTCCTCCAAAGTGCCGCATCAACAAATCATGGTCTGCAAATCTGTAAGACCCAATCTGAGTGAGATATAGTATTTCCCTATCAGTCAAAGTTAACTCACGTATTGACATAGTAATTTACCCAATCATCCTGCCCATTTGAATCGAAATTTCGCGCCACCGAGTGAGAAAAAAGGCAGCAGTTCAGATGTGCGTCCCTCGTTGAAGGCAGGAATAAGTTCGGAAGGCGAGCGCAGCCAACACCATGGCGATACCTACCTCCTTTACCGTACCAGCGGACCCAAAGAAAGTCCATGTAACGAGAGGACTTGTCTTGGACCCCTTCATACGAAGATGATACAAAAATGCCTCATACCAGTAGCGTTCAGCGCCTGCGCCAGTCTCAGCTGATTTGACCATGATGTCAGGCGAGGTGCGTGGATTGATCACGTCGGCTGCCCATTGAATGTCGTAGGTGGTATAACTAACACGACATGTTCTTGCCCGATAAAGGTGTCCGCCTGTAATTCTGACTGTATTTCGGTCAGCATCAGAGAATTGCTCTTCTCCGCCGTCAAATTCTCGTTCGAGAAGTCTTCCGAGAATATTGTCTTTTAGCTTGGGGATAAAATCCTACGGCAGGTGTTTAACTTCGATATTATATGCCATGAGGTGATCACTCACTTTGACTGCAGGGTCATTTTTTGGTCTTGCACAAATGTATAGATTTCCATCCGTTCATTCTTCGGACGTGATATGTGATATATTTCGTTGATGTCAGAATGTTGATGCTCCTCCCTGTCCTTTTTCAACAATCCTCTTCGCTTCTCCCGTTCAAACTCGCAATAATGTCAAGGCCATACACCACAAAAAGACCAGTTTCAGTCTAAACACTGCTTTAGCGTCAAACCAACACGAAGCCGAGCTATGGGTGTGACAGGTATAATGGATTTTATACCTATGGAATTTTTCCCGAAAGACATGGATTAAGGGTTTAGACAGGATTATGGGTTATGGGTCGAAATTCCCCGGCCACCAAATCGGTGGACGCAAAAAGCTATGGGATACTGGAGGTTATGGGGTTATACAGTTATGGGATAAGACAGGTTTGACTGTAATTCGAGCGCTGTTCGCCTTGCATCTATTCGCTTCCCTAACCATTTCCTCTTATTCTGTCATCTGCGACATGTAAAAGTCGCTTTGGCTTTTCTATATCTCCCCTACTTTTCCTTTACTCTCCTTATAATTCCTTTCCTTCTGTTCTCCCTTTCCTCGTAATGCGTCCTTCAAAGGCGCTTTTCGTCTTACTATCCCTACCTTCCTTCGTGTTCGCCTCGCCTTGGAGAGAAGATATCATTGACTACAATCTAAATATCAACAAAAATGCCCAAGATCCCACCCAGTACGATTCAGAACGACCGAATAAAACCTATACACCTTCCCCCAAAAACTGGCGTGCCCTTCCGGCATACACCATCCTCATGGACAAGTTCGCAGACGGTGACCCTTCAAATAACGACTTCTTCAAAACCATCTACGAATATGATATCAGAGAAACGCAGCTACGGTATGGTGGTGATCTGAAGGGTCTGGTCGCTCGGTTGGATTATTTGCATGGAATGGGTGTCAGGATCATTTTCATGTCCGGAACTCCGTTTCTCAACATGCCATGGCAAGCAGACAGCGCGTTCTTTTGCTTAACTACTCCCTCTCATGTTCATTAATGTCCTTTTTCGAATCATATAGGTTATTCTCCCTTAGATTTTAGCGTTCTAGATCCTCACTGGGGTACAATTCAAGATTGGAGAGACACTATAGATGCTATACATGCTAGGGGCATGTACTTCATGGCAGATTTTACTGTTGGTACTATGGGCGATCTAATTAGTTTTGAGGGGTATGTATTGTGTCGTAGCACTTCTCTAAAAATGGTCTCTGACCGGCTATTCCGATATTCTTAGCCATTTAAATCAAAGCACGCCCTTTGATTTGAATGAGTATAACGCTGTATGGAAGAAGCCAAATTATGTTCCATGGGGTTTTGATGAATATAAAGACTTCAATGTACGTGTTATGAATGTTCGCTACTTCCCAATCATGGAGTACTAAACTTGCCTAGATTGGCAATACCAGAAATATGTCTTGCCAAATGCCTACCTTTTGGGAGGACGATGGCACAGTCGTCGAAGTCCAGACTAACGGGTGCCTCGAATCTGATTTTGACCAGTTTGGTGATATGGAAGCTTTCGGTGTTCATCCTGATTGGCAGCGTCAGTTATCCAAGTTCGCTTCCGTTCAAGACCGTCTCAAAGAGTGGAAGCCGGAAGTCATGGCGAAAATTCAAACTTTCTCGTGCATGGCTATCAAAGCTCTTGACATTGATGCCATTCGTATCGATAAGGCCCTACAAGTGACTGTAGATGCGCTTGCTCAATGGGCCTCCCACACCCGGGCTTGTGCAGGTGAGCTAGGCAAGAACAACTTTTATATTCCTGGTGAAGTAACGGGTGGTGATACATTTGGCTCCCTTTACATGTATGTAATATTTGTCCTCTATGATGGTTTTGTGTCTAACATAATTCATTCAGTGGTCGCGGACGAACCCCAACCCAACAGCCACCCGGATTCCTCTCTGCTGCTGCATTGAACTCTACGCAAGATGAGTTCTTCCTGCGTAAAGCACCACTCAACGCTTTGGATGGTGTTGCATTTCATTATTCTATATATCGCTCATTCACCCGCTTCTTGGGATTGGTTGCGTATGATGTCGACTCGGATTTCGTCACTGCTTGGAATCAAATGTTTGTCAAGAATGACTTTCTTAACCCTCACACTGGAGTGGTGGACCCCAGGCACATGTACGGAAGTAGCAATTTCGATGTCTTCAGATGGCCTAGCTTAGAGTCCGGAGTGCAAAAGAGTGTGCTAGCTTCTTTCATCTCGGCGCTGGTCATGCCCGGTATACCATTGGTGCGTCCGTGTAATGCCTATATGAAACACGATCTAAACGGAAAATAGCTCTACTATGGTGAAGAACAGAACTTCTATTTATACGATAACGGTGCTTCGAATTACCTTTACGGGTAAGGCCTTTTGCCCCTGAAATAATTAATGAGCTTTATTTTAACCGAAATCATCATCGCAGCCGACAAGCTATGATCAGCAATCAAGCCTGGAAGAGACACGGTTGTTATGTCCTCGGTTCTCAGACGTACTTTAATATGCCTCTGGAGAAGTCCTTGTTCGGTTGTCATGATGACTCGAACGCTCTTGATCACTTCGACCCCACTGCAGATAGCCGTCTCTTGTTTGCTCAGTTCAATTATCTGCGCTCCATCTATGGATCGCTCCAGGATGGGTTCAGTCTTGAATCACAGGGTAATTGGACCTATGCCATCCGGAGACCTGGTTCGAATGGCACTGATACGGAAATGGGTTTGTGGGCCGTGTCGCGCTCCATCCTGACGGACTACCAGAAAAATGTTACTGGTCTCCAAACCCCAGTATGGATGTTATTCACCAACGAGAACAGGACACGCACCTATACCCACAGTTGCTCCAGCGATGCGAACCCAATCTTGTCTCCGTACGCGTCCGGATCCACAGTTCGTAATCTCTTCTCGCCTTATGAGAGCTACACTCTACAGGATTCTGGAAAGGCACTCACTACTGGCACCGGAAATATAGGCTGTCTTCCGTCGATTTCCATGGATCCCTACAGCTTCAAAGCACTCGTACCTACCGCACAATGGACCCAACCCCTTCCTGTCGTTACGAGGTTTACGCCAGGCCATGATAGTCGCCACTTCGCAAACGAGACAAGTATACCGATCACCTTTGAGTTCAATGTCGCCATGAATTGCGACCATGTCACTTCTAGTTTGACCCTCAATATGACTGGAAAGGGTAGCGCCCCTACTATCACAAATGTGACATGTGGCGCAGCGACTGGGACAAACACTTCGACGTTGAGTACTGTTCCAACTACGGCTTGGGTTTGGTCCGCGACTTTGAGTAACTTCCCAAATGGTGTTTTGGAGCTTGTCCTAAATAATCCACCTGCTCAAGCAGCCGGACTTTCGACAGGGGTAAATGCATTTTTCTCTTGCGACATACAATAGGCTAACTTGCTTTGCAGACTGTTGATCATTTTTTGATAAGAAAGGGTGCCGACGACAACGTCATGGTTTTCCCTGCCAACGACTATGACACAAGTGGTTCTTTCACCTTTTCCGATGGCAAATATCATTTCACTCACAAAGCATTGGGCGCTGATAAATTCCGCTATTCGGGCAATTATGGACAAACTTGGTCGAACTGGACGAACTGGGAAGACACGACGGACATTGATGCATCAGTTTTCACTTCCTCGGCAAACTTTTGGGACGGACAACATATCCAAGTTCAATACTGGAGTCAGGCTACCTTGTCTTCGGCTCACATGGTACACGCCGACCTGAATTACAAGGGTTCTCCCAGACGGATGCCTCGATTCCTCACTCGTGGGCCCTTCAATAACTGGGGTTTCGATCAGGGTATCAACAATGCCATGAAGCTGAACAAGGACGGTAAATGGGAACTGGAAATCATGGCTACTTGGCCTACATACGTCCAGTTGAACGTCTGGGGCTTCGATGATTTCTTCTACGGCGACTATGATGGCGACGGTATCTTGGATAGACTGCCACCCAACACAGTAGCACCCAACTATTTGAATATTTCTGCTCCGCCTTCGCCTCATCTATCGTGGTCTCTTCTTGTTGACGACGCGACCATGACTTGGTCCTTGGTGCCTCGTGGCCAGGCGTCTGTTGGAATCGTCATGTATGCCCTATTGCTTGCCATTCCTTTGATCACAGGCACCCTTGCCGTGCTGATCTTCATGCGGACTTTCTATGGCATCAAGCACAACCAATACGGCGTTAAGGTCAAGAAGCACAGCAACTATTTCCCCATCTTTGGCAGGTCTACCACAGACCTCAAGGATTCGATTCCCATGTCTGAAAAGATTTTTGGGCACAAGACAAATGTCGAAATGATTGGTTGGCCAGAGAACAAGAACAAGCGAAGAAAGGTTCTTATCTCTACTCTTGAGTATGAAATCATCGATTGGAAGTTGAAGGTCAAAATCGGTGGTCTTGGTGTCATGTCCAGTCTCATGGGCAAAGCTATGACGGATGTCGATATGATCTGGGTCGTTCCCAAGGTGAAGGATCTGGAATACCCTGCCGGTGAACCTGCAGAACCCATCGAAGTCATCATCTTTGGAAAACCTTACCTGATTGAAGTCGATATCCACGTTTTGGATAACATTACTTATGTTATTTTGGACAGTCCCGTTTTCAGAGCCCAGACGAAATCCGACCCTTATCCCGCGCGTATGGACGATCTCAGCTCTGCTATCTTCTACTCCACGTGGAATCAAGCTATTGCTGCAACTATCAGACGACACCCTACAATTGACATCTACCACATCAATGACTACCACGGTGCATTGGCTCCCATATACCTCCTTCCAAAGGTCATACCAGTTTGTTTGTCATTGCACAATGCCGAATTCCAAGGTCTCTGGCCGCTCCGCACAAAGGAAGAAATGAAGGAAGTCTGTTCGGCCTTCAACATCAGCAAAGAGCATTGCACAAAATATGTACAGTTCGGAAATACCTTCAACTTACTCCACGCCGCTGCGTCCTTCATTAGTACTCACCAGAAGAGTGTCGGTGTGGCAGGTGTATCCGACAAGTATGGAAAGCGTAGTTGGGCACGCTATCCGGCCCTTTGGACATTGAAGCACGTCGATTCCTTGCCTAATCCTGACCCAAGTGATATCGCAGCTCTGGATGAAACCCCTATGCAAGCGCGTGACGTAGAAATTGATGAAGCGGCGGAAGCTGCTCGACCTGAACTCAAGCGCCAGGCACAAGAATGGGCTGGAATTGCACAGGATCCCAACAGCGACTTGTTTGTATTCGTCGGTCGATGGTCGAAACAGAAGGGCGTGGATTTGATCGCGGATGTCATGCCATCTCTGTATGTTTACTAATTTTCTTTTTCTCGACAAAGAATTTCTCATCATTTTTTGTACAGACTGGAGAAGCGCCCTACTATTCAACTCATCGCTGTTGGACCCGTAATTGATCTCTACGGTCGTTTCGCTGCCAAAAAACTTGCTCGCCTGATGGAACTTTATCCTGACCGTGTTTACTCCAAGCTCGAATTTACTGCTCTACCTCCCTACTTGTTCAGTGGTGCCGACTTTGCTCTGATCCCTTCTCGTGACGAGCCTTTCGGATTGGTCGCTGTAGAGTTCGGTCGTAAAGGTGCACTTGGTGTGGGAAGTCGCTTGGGTGGTCTAGGTCTGATGCCAGGATGGGTACGATTTTTTTCTCCGCAAATATATCATTTCTGACTGTTGTTGTCGTAGTGGTACCCTGTGGAATCAAGCGCAACGAATCACATGCTTTCCCAACTCACGAAGACAATCAAAATGGCTTTGAAATCCACGGAAGACGAACGTGCTATTCTGCGTGCACGGTCGGCTGTTCAGCGTTTCCCGGTAGTAGAATGGCGTCAAAAGATGGAGGATTTCCACAAACGAAGTATCAATAACAGTCGTGCACTTGCTGGACCAAACGCATGGAGAGAATCCGATTGTGACGGTGGAAGACTTCGTCCAATGGCCGACATAGACGACTGGAATCCTATCTCACAGGTAGACCCAACTCAACCCGAATGGAATTCTAAAAGTATCGCAGAAAGCCATAGTCCACAAATACACACCCCTGTATCTCCTGCCCAATGGAGTCAAGAAGCCCTTACCCTCACTGGTGATCAATCTCATGACGATTATTTTTCTCAACATCGCGGAAGTGCTGCCCCCAGTGTGGTCGAGAGTCAGGCTGGAGGCTACAATTCATTCCTTGAAAGAGCCAACTGTGCTATTGCCAAAGATCAAAAGATTGTTCCTGGTCCCTTCGTCGATGGCGGATTGGCCCCGAGTCGTCCGTTCGGTACCCTTTCTCGTGTGTCTTCAGTCGAGTCTATTTCCTCAATTGTGGAAGAAAAGTCCAATTCTCCTCTTAACAAAGCCATTGCTTCGGTATGTGTCTATTGACATATTTAATACCGTGGGAAATTAACTGAATTTGGATAGTTTACCGATGCGGATGGAAGTGTTGCTTCCGAATTCGTGCAAAAACTGCAGTCTTTGAACGCCAAAAACTCTGAACATGAGTTGTCTATCGAAAAGTACCTGACAAGGAGTGAAGAATTTTTTTTTGGCAAAGTTAGAAAAGAAAAACTTTCAAGTGCCGCAAGTATCCGGTCTTCGCAACGTAATTCAGTATGGGGTACACCATCGCCTTCCCTATATTCTCGACCCGATTGTGAGTGGTGTATTATTGGCTCCTAATTCGATGCTATTAACTAATATATATATTATTTAGCTCCAAATATGCGAGTCTTTGGTCAAACCGATTATGGAGCTCTCCGAAATGAAGCCAACCAACCAGACGTAACTCCCATGACCGGTCTTCAAATAGCCATGTCTCGCGAAATTGGAGGGTGGCCAATTTATACGATCATCATTGGTCTGGGTCAGGTGGGTTGCACTTTCCTCCTGTCTTTTTTATGTGTATACTAAAGTTAGTCCCAGATGTTGAGTGCTACAAGTTTCCAGATCACCTTGTTGACAGGTCGCAACTGGCAAGATAACATCCAGCTTTACGTCCTTGGAGGCGTCTTTTTAGCTGCGACTGCGGTGTGGTACCCCATGTTCCGATTAAAACCATCCGTTTATGTCTTAGCTTTTCCCTGGCTTTTCTTTGGTGTCGCTTTCTTCCTAATCGGTCTGCCCTCGGTGCACGAATCTTTGCACCCTGCTCATCAAGTGCTTTCAAATATTGCAACATGGTGTTATGCAGTCGGTTCTGCAGCTGGCTTCCTCTTCTTTGGCCTGAATTTCGGAGAAGAAGCAGTGAGTAGATTCTCTTTAATGATTAGTCAAAGCTAAACACAGAGACCTAGGGTGCTGCAACAGAAGTTTGGACTCTGAGAGCTTGTGTCGTTCAAGGTTCACAACAAATCTGCATAGCAGCTCTGTGGTATTGGGGTTATAATTTGAATGGTCGACCAGATGGATACATCACACCTTGGTGGATCGTTATGATAGTGTGGCCTCTGGCTTTCGTCAGCCTGTTATTCGCCTATCTTATGCTATACGGCTTGCCAGGTATGGACATCCACCTTATACATTCTCTGGCTTATTCTCATAACCCGCGCAGAATATTATAGACAAACACCTCCCAAAGTCCCTCATTTCCTGAAAACTCTGTTCCGAAAAAAACTCGTACTATGGTTCCTTGCATCCGAAGTCCTTCGTGATTACTGGTTGAGTGGTGTAAGTGACTATAACTCTGTAGTTATTAATTCAGTTTACTGATAGTGTCATGCAGCCATATGGACGTAATTGGACTTTCCTCTGGAGTGTGCCAATTCCCAAATGGCAGATCTTGCTCCTGATCATTACTTTCTTCATTTTCGTCTGGGCGGGGATGCTGCTTGTGTTAACACATTTCAGTAAAACTCATACTTGGCTGCTTCCTGTATTCGCTGTCGGACTAGGAGCGCCAAGATGGTGTCAAATGCTGTGGGGTACTTCGTCATTGGCACTTTACATACCTTGGGCCGGACATGCAGGACCTTACCTAGGCATTTCTTTGTGGCTCTGGCTGGGCGTTCTTGATGCTATACAAGGTGTCGGACTGGGTATGATTCTTCTTCAAGTAAGTATTCAAAATTGCAGCTGTATAATCGATGTACTAATATGTATTTAAGACCCTCTCACGTTTTCACGTATGCGCCACTCTGGCATTTTCCCAGGTTATTGGATCGATTTGTGTGATGGTAGCCCGTGCTACTGCACCCAATGCCGCTGGTCCTGGTTCGGTATTCCCTGACGCAGCCAAATGGGACTTCTCAGATGGGCTTAGTGGAAGCCCTATGGCTCTTCCTCTTTTCTGGGTGGCGCTCGTCTGCCAGCTTGTAATCGTTTTGGGCTACTTTTGGTTCTATCGCAAGGAACAACTGGGTCCGTTTTCTTTTCTTATTCCATTTATGATCATGACACTAAATTATAATCCCATATAGCACGACCATAATGACGGAATTTTATTCATTACCTTTTATCTAATATCTGTACAGAAAACGGACGGGGATTACAACGGACTAATGCCTTTTCTGCACGACGGACTCTTATATATGGATTCTGCTACACCTGTTACAATACCAGACTGACAACGTTTTTACTTACCATTCATTCAAATCTCGTAGACATGTAGACATAAAGAACACATTAATTCCCGGGTATATTTTCCTTTTGACAATGACGTTAAGTGCAGGTTTTCAACGATGTGTCACGCAGGAGGTCTTCCCCTAAATCGTCCCCGTAACTCTGTATCGAAGACTTGGAAAATGCAACACGCGTCTGCCCTTGACTATGATTCCATTTTTGAAGAACTTCAGTATGTACCTAACCGAGGAACTATGCCCATTTGGGCTTTTTCCTGATGGGCACTGAGCTCGCTATTGCCGTGTATAGGTGTGCACTCAACAACGACCCCATGAATTTACTAGCGATTCGTATGATGAACGCTTCAGGATGACCGGTTTTACTGTTTTATTGCCTGTGGGAAATTATGACAGGGTCATCGGCACAGCCTGACTGGTTGTTGTACACATGTGAACAAACTCAGGTGAAAAACATCATCATGTGCGCGTTATTTGTTCGTTTGTACAGTGTCCCAGTGCCTGTAGCGTTCACGCGTTCACGGAAGACTTGTAATATCGAACTATTTCTCCCACGCAACACTATATCCAGAAAACAAATGGCGACTCTGACCCTCGACTACGACATCCTATGGACTATTTTCATTCTTAACGCATCTCAAGGCGAACATCGACTTCGAACCACTCTGGCATCGTCGCATGTCTGCCAGGAGTGGCGCAATATCATCCTTGGATCGTCTAAACTATGGGGTCGGCTGGTCGTAATCACATCGTCAGGGAAGGAAGAATGGATAGATGAGATCATCAGACGCAGTGGATCCTCTCCGCTATGGGTCGAAGCTCTCCTCGACAGTGTGATCGACCAGTTAACCGCTGTGCTCAACAGTTATTGGGAACGAATAGAACTACTTCATATCAGCAGCAGAGATACACTCTTAGCAAAGCATGAAAAAGATTTCTCCAAGTTTTTTGCCCGACCCGCACCTTTCTTGCGTTCATTTTCATTGATAAACACCAACCACACAGGACTAGCATTTCGAAACCAAGAACATTTATTCGCGTCGGACGCACCGCTTCTTCAATCTCTTGTCACTAATATCATTGTTTTGCCTGATCGATTCGCCTTTGTTGCCCGTCTTCGTGAATTGTCATGGCGTCTACATGGGACAATACCCGAAATGCTCGATTGCCTGAGGCGGATGCCCAAGATCGAATCCATGACTATGAGAAAGACCTGGATGGAGGAAACGAATACACTGGAGACCTTGCCGCATATCTCGCTGCCCCACCTCACTCATTTGAGCATGTTGTGCTCTTCTTTAGATGCGTTTATAGCTCTCTTTGACCACATCACGGTGTCGTCGACAGGTTGTATGGGTCAAATCTATATCCACATCTGGACCCAAGACGAGGCTTTGAACAGTCGCCTCCTGCGATTAGGTCGTCCAATATCCAAATTTGTGGAAAATCACGTCAAACTCCAAAAACACAGCAATATGCTTACCCTCCGGTTCTGGAATAACGAGCTCCGTTTCAAATTAGATTCCTCCTCACAAATGATATTTCATTGGAAGGTTTTAAATAAGGAAAATGCCCCCCCCTCCTGGATCTCTTTCTCTCTTATTCGACGCCTTCAAGACTGCTGACCTCTCGTGCATCACCCGCCTCGAGTTCGTGCATAGGCCTGCGACCAGTTACTTTGGTGTTTTCTTACCATTCTTATCGTCATCTCTTTCATCTGTAACCACTCTCAAAACCAATCCATCTTTCTTTCGCAGTCTTTATATCCAGTATATGCAAGATTACGGATGCGACTTCGTGCCTTTCGATCATCTGGTTTACGATTCTCCTTTTCCAAATCTACAGAATTTGGAAATCTCACACTGTATACATTCGGCAGAGATTTTTCACGACCATATAGGTAGAAAATTCAACGGACATTTCCTCTTGCACTTTCTTCGAACACAAAAGGCTTTGGGTCGGGGACCATCTATTCTCTCTATGAGCGTGTCGGTCTTGGGGGGCACAAATTTTGGATCTCTATATCTCCGCGAACTTTTGGAAGAAGTAGACGGATTGGAGGTAGCTTGGTATGCTGTTGAATTGTCGTAATGTGATCTTCAATCATGTTGTCTTGTGATCTTAAGTACGTTGCTTTCTCCGACGCTTGTATTTACTCGATAAAATAATATTTATCTGCCATTCAATTTACAGCTCCAGAGGTACCTCAACTTATTCTCTATTCTTCCCTGTTCAACGTAAACTATCGATAACTGCTTCCAATTTCACGACATGGACTAATATGGACTGGTGTCAGCAGTGGGAATGATTCCGTCCGAAGGCAAATTATCCAGTACAAGTCCCTCATGCCTCGAACCGCGCCTGCCAAACCACTGCTCCTGATGAATGAAAAAAAAACATCAGAGGTACAGCGCCACCACGGCCACCCGCATAAAGTCTATTTGGGCATCGGTCTACACTTCATATGCGTTTGATTAGGATCACCAGGCAGCGCGCAGAAAAATCCTTGGTCCTGCAAATAAAAATACACACCAAACAAGCCCGTCAACTCATTATTTTAAGGAAGATGGTACAAACCCCAAGAGGATCCAGCGTAAGCACTACAATCCCAACGCACCTGCATAGCCTCGAACAACCTCTTCGCGTTCATCTGTAACTGCAACAAATACACATCGTCAGCTTTCACGATATACCTCCTTTCGCTCGAAGCGAATAGGTATAAACCCATGAACCACAGACGTTGGCTTCATGCCAACACCAACATTCGTTAACTCACTTGTACACAATCCCTGTTATCCCCCGTCTCTCTACATATCTCCGACACTGAGCTCCCTCGTTCACTGCTGAACGCATACTCTTTATTAGGGTCATCCTTCAGAAACGAGCCTTGTAATTAGTATTGAGCCCATCAAAATTATGATTCTGTATACTGACGTTGATGAATTGTTGTAACGCTCGATCGACACCTGCAGCGTCAACTTGTGATGTCGTGTTTCCTCTCCTGTTCATGGTAACTCGTATGTATCGAATGAGCCGGTGCGCGTGTATCAGGTATCAAATGGTTTGTCTGGTAACAGCAGTGAAATTGGAAGTAGTGAGTGAGTGTTAAAGAAAAGGAGGATTGTGGTCGCTCAAGTCACAAATACACCACTGTGACGTCATATACTTCTTAGGCGCTCCCCTTTTTCGCGAATCATACTTACCACTTAGGAACTCTCAAAATACACACAACCATTGATGCAGAGAAAACTTCTTTCATTCGTTTTAGCTTGCAATTAAGCAGAGGCGTAAGTAGATGTATTCGTGAGTAATAGAGAAGAAAAAATGCGTGTGCCGAAAACAATGACCAATGCAAGAGAGAGATGATGTACACGATGACAAAAGATAAGGAATGATAAGCCGACAGCGAGAGAACAAAAAAAAAAAGACCACATCAATCAACCACAATCATCTAGTCAATCTCCTCCATGGCAGACGTCGAGGCGCCTTCAGCGGCTGCAGGGGCCTCAGCCGCGGGAGTGGGGGCAGCCTCCTCATCCTCATCAACGTCAAGACCGAGAGCAATCATGCGGTAGATGCGCTTAGCGAAGGAAGTTGGCTCATCGAGGGTGAAGCCGGAGGTGAGGAGAGCGGTCTCGAAGAGGAGGTAAGTCAAGTCACGAACAGACTTGTCAGCCTTGTCTTCCTTGACTTTGCGCTTGAGCTCCTTGACAATGGCGTTGTTGGGGTTGAGCTCGAGGGTCTTCTTGGAGGCCATGTATGATGACATTGAGGAATCACGGAGAGCCTGAGCCTTCATGATACGCTCCATGTTTGATGACCAGCCGAATTGACCAGTGACGAGAACACAGGGAGAGTCGTTGATACGGTTGGAAACGACGACCTTCTCGACCTTATCACCAAGAGCATCCTTGACCGTGGAGCAGAGCTCAGCAAAGTCAGCAGCCTCGGTCTCACGAGCCTTCTTCTCATCTTCGGTTTCCTCGAGCTCAAGACCCTCCTTGGAGACACAGATGAGTTTCTTGCCATCGAACTCCTTGAGTTGGGTGATGGCGTATTCATCGATGGGGTCGACGAGGAGGAGGACTTCGAAGCCCTTCTTCTTGAGGACCTCAAGGAAAGGTGAGTCGCGGGTGGCAGCGAGGGATTCGCCGGTGAGGTAGTAAACGTTCTTTTGGATTTCGGGCATGCGGGTGATGTAGTCTAGAAAGATAGATTAGTATGGCTCAAAATAAGGGGGAAAAGTTGAAGTTGGACGTACCCTTGAGGGAGGTCTGTTCCTCAGCAGACTTGGTGGAGTAGAATCGGAGGAATTCAGCGAGCTTGCTGCGGTTCTGGGCATCCTCGTGAACACCAAGCTTGATGTTCTTGCCGAAGGCCTCGTAGAACTTGGCGAAGTTGTCCTTGTCCTCAGCAATCTCAGAGATCAAGTCGAGGGTCTTCTTGACAAGGTTCTTGCGGATGACCTTGAGGATCTTGTTTTGTTGGAGGGTCTCACGGGAGATGTTGAGGGGAAGATCCTCAGAGTCGACGATACCCTTGACGAAGTTAAGATACTCGGGGATGAGGTCCTCACAATCGTCCATGATGAAGACACGGCGAACGTAGAGCTTGATGTTGTTGCGCTTCTTCTTGGACTCGAAGAGATCGAAGGGGGCGCTAGGATAAACAATTTAGTATCTATAACTTTTCAAGGCAAATGATTGCAGCTTACCGCTTAGGGATGAAAAGAATGGCCTTGAACTCGAGTTGACCCTCAACGGAGAAGTGCTTGACAGCAAGATGGTCTTCCCAGTCATTGGTCAAGCTCTTGTAGAAGGAGCCATATTCCTCAGTGGTGATGTCTGAGGGATTGCGAGTCCAGATAGGCTTGGTCTTGTTGAGTTCCTCGTTGGAGGTCTCAGTCTCCTTGATCTTTTTGGTCTTCTTCTTCTTCTCCTCATCCTCATCGACTTCCTCGATTTTGGCGTCTTCACCCTCCTTGACTTCCTCTTCATCATCTTCGACCTCCTGCAAAAGAAGTCAGATAAAAAACTACCGGAGAAAAATAAAAGGGATGCATTACCTTCTCGACCTCCTTGGTGACGGTGAGTTGAATGGGGTAAGAGATGAATTCGGAGTGCTTCTTGACGATCTCCTTGATCTTCTTTTCCTCGAGGTACTCGAGTTGATCCTCCTTCATGAAGAGGCGGATCTCGGTACCACGGCCAAGAGGGGGGTTGATGGTGTCGGGGGTGATGGTGAAAGTGCCACCGGCGGCAGACTCCCAGATGTATTGCTCATCGTCGTTGTGTTTGGAGACGACCTGAACACGCTCGGCGACGAGGTAGGCGGAGTAGAAACCGACACCGAATTGACCAATCATAGAAATATCAGCACCGGAGCTGAGAGCCTCCATGAATCCCTAGAAAGAACGGGGTTTAGAATGGAGGGAACAGAGGTGAATGGCGACGAACCTTTGTGCCAGACTTGGCGATTGTACCAAGGTTGTTGACCATGTCGGCCTTGGTCATGCCAATACCGGTATCACGGATGGAGAGGATTTTGTTCTCCTTGTCGGGGGTGATGCGAATGTAGAGATCCTTCTCGCTGTCGAGCTGAGTAGGATCGGTGAGGGAGGCATAACGGATTTTGTCGAGGGCATCAGAGCCGTTGGAGATCAACTCTCGCAAGAAAATTTCCTTGTTGGAGTAGAAAGTGTCTGTTCACGAACGCAGTCAGTAAGCTGGAGGTGGACGACGACGACGATGAAAACGTACTGATAATCAAGTCAAGGAGCTGGCTGATCTCAGCTTGGAATCCGAAACTTTCAGTGGCCATGGTGATTCTAGGGATGACAATTAGAGATGATAATTAAGGGGATAGGGAGGAAAGGACGAACTTTGGGTGGTAGAGATGGGATGGGGTAGCAGTGAAAAAAGGTAGGGGAGCACGCGCGTCGCGCTGCCCTTTTGTACTGCAAAAATTACTTCTCGAAGAATCCTAAACTTGCCTTTTTTGGGATTAATTCCGATGATGGCTGTGGAAACTTCTAGAACAAATCCCTTTGTTCATACAAACTCGTCTCTATCAATCGTGATTATCGCGAGATGATTGTTATCTGGAATCCCACAGAACACTTATTTACTCTGTGTTCTTTGTTCTTCTAATCCAAATTCCCACTTGCAACGATAAGCGCCTGCATATCCGAGTAAAGAAATACAATCTATTCACTGGATGGCGTATAGTTACAAAGCGTGGAAAAAAAGCTAGTTTCAACTGTGGTGTACTTGCGAAAGCGATGCAGAGATCACTGGTGAACGTGGGGCAGAAATTAGCCCCTGTCCACTAACCTGCCCTTTAAGATATTCCACCATAGCTTGCAGCTCCTCGTTGGTGTCTCTCAGTTCTTCGTGTTCCTCCTGAAGCTGTGCCTTTTCAGCTTCCCACACTGACTTCTCTCTCTGAAAAGTGTCAAGCTGTTGTCGCACAAGGGATGTTTGCGGACTCGAGGCTCTTCGCTTGCTTTGGTTCAACTGGAACTCGAGCGCCTTAATTTGTCGGCGGTAACCACTGTCATTTCATTGAGCAAGCACGTTCCATACAATTGCATCGACACTCACCGGGCCTCTTCTTCAAAATTGGCATGAGCATTTTCCATACTCTCAATGCGCATCTCCATTTGCTTGTACTTGCTCTGCATCTCCTGTATGTACTTTTCGCGGTCTTTGAACATGGCAAAATCGACATCGCTACACGAGAGGGTTATTACATGCAAACAAATAAAATCGTCACAATCGTCACTTACTATAACTTTTGAACGTTCAAGAGTTGCGCTATCTGTCGTTCATAGTCATTAAGCCTGTCGATTTTGTGCTGATTTTCTTTGCGTTGCGTAGACAAGTCGAAAACCTGCTTCGTAGCGTCTGCTAGCAACTTTTTTTGAGCTTCGAACAACGCCTATTATTCATCATCATTCGTCGTCCCATATTTTGTTTCAAGATAAATAAGACCTACAGTTGCATCTTTTTCAGCCTGGCGCAAATTCGCAGCCTCTATAATCCAGTTCTTCTTTTCTTCCCGAAGCTCTTTCAGCTTACTCTGCAATTCCGTCGTCCACTCTGCATACTTGCGTTTCGCAGCCAACGCTTGCTGCTTGTGTTCGTGTAATTCGTTGGCAATATTTGTCACTTGCGTGCGATAGGTGCGTAACTTGTTATACTAACGGCAAGCATTATATATGAGAGAGCAAGAGTACATTAAAAATATTCGGTACGCACCAAACCTTGCCGTTCCGTTTCAGCCGTCTTCATCAAGATCCTGTCTTGATACAAGCGGCCGATATGTTTGGCATTTTCACGAGATAACCATAACTCAAAATTGAGATCGTTCCGCAGGAGTAGAATTTCTCGTTGAAGGCCTGATATCGCCTGAGCGACATGTAGAGCATTTGGGTCCTGATCTGCGTTGGACAATACAGGCATTGCTTCGCCCTGGCCTTCCTCAGCTGATGTAGTAGATGTCGTAGAAAAGACAGAATGTGGCCATTGTGAAGTCGGATGGGTAACCTCAAGATCGATATTGGACCTCAGCGCTACTGTAGTATTGATCATATCTTGCAATGATATCACCGCCCTTCCGGAGGAGAGGTCGATTGGCTTCAAGAAACGCGTCGGAAGTGCATCTGAGGCAGGGTCTTCCAAGGGAAGAGGGTGAAGACTCGACGAAGTGTCTCCGGGGAAGTACCGTCCTTGAAGGCCCACAGCAAGGTTACGCACGTCGAGCATAGCCGCCTCGCTCACTATTCGTGAGATATCGTATTTCGACCAGAATTCTGGTTCAGTTAACTCCACGACAGCATCGCGCCAAATGAGAAGTGGGTGGCAGTTGTGTTCTCTGACTAAATTCTGTAAATAATAAGGAGCATAAGAACCACCTTTAAGACAACATGAGAACATCAAAGAAAAAAGTCACCTCGCTTCGTCGTCGAATTTCATTCTGATCTAATGCTTCCTCCCATGACTCAACGTATGGGCTCGTAATATTATTGTCATGCAAATATTGAGCAGGATTACGAAGAAATCTTAACAGGTTGGATGGATAAAGATAGTACAATGTGGTGAAATAAGGTCGGGATTGTGGGGGTGAGGAAGTCGCGACATTGAACACCATTTCTAAACGTTCCCAAGTTATATTGGGAGAGATGGTGAGGGGGCGATTAGTCTCTCGTTCCAGCTCCTTTTCAAAGTCTACGTCAATCTTCTCGTCAGCCGGCATTTTGTCCCTCGACGCGCGTCTCTTTTTCCAGCACATGATCCTAGCGAGAACAGCGAGGAGTTCGGGCAGCAATTTCTTTAGCTCTTCTCGGGCGTTCACTGCCAAGTATGGCAACAGCTTCACGAGCAACGATACCTCAAGGGTACACGCCGTCGATGAGGTGTCCAAGGAGAGCGACAAAAGCAAGCTGCGCATTAAAGGAAGTGTTGGAAGTATTTTGGCGGCTGAAGCAAAGTTTGGAGCACAGCTAAAGATATTTAGGAGTGAGAGGAGTTGAAGTCGTGCTGAGGGAGTGGCAAAGTGTCGATCGATCTCGTTCAGAAGGTCCTTTCATCCAGAGGAACGTTAGAGGAGGGAGAGACTTGATAGCTTATTTTCCATCGTACCTCCGGTCTTTCGTTTCCAAACTTGACCAGGATGTCTTCAAGATTGTGTTTCCAGTGTGTCCTCTTTGCGCGTTCTTCTTCAGAGATTTCCGCCCACTCCAAAGCATCGTCCCCTGACCCCTCATTGAAAGCATCAAGCAGGTAAAGTTCTAAGAGACGTTTACGAAAGTCTCCGATTTTCTCCAGATATGCCTCATTGGTCTTCTGGAGCGCGGTAGTAATGAGCTCTTTAGCATGACTGACGGCTTGAGTTGGGAGTTTTGGATCACGTAGTGCAGGTCGTATAACAAGATCAAACCATGATATAACAGAAGTGGATGGAAGGATAGGTGCAAGGTGGTAGAGAACTGCCAGAAAAATCTCTGTTTGGGTTCCAGAGTAATCAACGACGTCTTGATAAATAGACTGTAGATCTTCTTCGAGTTGATCTATTTGAACGTCTGCATTGTCCGAGGCGGCACACTCGAGCACAAAATCATCGACAAGGGTTAAAAGATCACTTAACGGCAAGGCATCTGGTGCGCCCTCCAAAATGGCACGTACCTGACGAGGAAGAGCAGGATTTGGCATCAGGGCACCATAATTAGCGTGTTCGGAGTCAAGTGTCAGGGAAATGACTATTTGGCAACGATGATGTAACCAACCAAACCACATCACGACCAATCAAATTCGCTCTGCTCGCCATCTGACACGTCGAGCTCGCCGCCAGTAGCATTCTCCAGCTCTAAAAGTCAAGGTGAGCACGTCGTAATGCCCGTTCCAACCCCAGAGGATGGACGTACGATTCTCTCGAACCGTCCTTGGGATGGATGCGCGCGTTTGACTTTGGATAACTTTGGGCTGACGCGTGTTCCCCTTTGTGAATAGATGTCCGCCCATATCGAGGAAGTCCCTTCAGACCACTCTGACCATGAAGGTCACGATCACCACGACCACGACCACGACCATGATCACGAAGAGGACCCCACCTCCGCCGCCGCTCTTGACAAAATCCAGTCTCGCTCTGAGCGCAAGGCCAGGAAAGCCCTCCTTAGCTTGGGATTGAAGAAGGTCCCAGGTATCACCCGTGTCACCCTCAGGAGACCCAAGAATGTGTGTTTTCGAATCAACTCTTAAAAACAATGTATGACGTGTTTCTTATTTTTGGTTCAACTATAGGTTCTCTTCGTCCTTGCTTCCCCTGAAGTCTACAAGTCGCCCAACAGCGACTGCTACATCGTTTTCGGTGAAGCTAAGATCGAGGACATGAACTCGCAGGCACAACTGTCCGCTGCTCAGCAGCTTTCTTCGGGTGGTGCTGGTGCTGCCCCCACTCTTGAGGAGTCTGGTGCTGGAGGTGAGGGTGAGGATGATGACGAGCTCCCTGATCTGGAGGCACCTGAGGACGATGGCCCTGTCGACGAGACAGGTATCGACCCAAAAGACATTGACTTGGTTATGCAACAAGTCAACTGCTCTCGGGCTAAGGCTGTCCGGGTGTTGAAGGAGAGTGGAGGTGACTTGATCAACGCTAGTGAGTTTCATTCAATTCTGTTAAATGTGCATTCTCTGACATTTGTTTTCCAGTCATGGCTGCGAGCGAGTAGTTTTCATTTGTTTAGTTATCGTCATGCTTTCGGATATCCAATTCATCTCTTTGGAGTTTTCCGGATATTTTCTAAGCATTCACCAACGCATTATCAAAAGTTGAACATCAAAATCAAGTTTGCCAGCGCCTAAGTTCGACATAGTAATTAGATCTTTCCCATCCATCCTGCACTATCTCGAGTCCTTCCACGCTTCCAGCGACTGTTTCTTGAGGTTTAGGTCCTACAAGTAAACCCAATTCATTCGTCGCTTCTATGACGAGACCTGATAGTTCTCCTTTAGCGAACATATGATAATATCGGTTGTACACCGTAGGTTGGCCATCTTTTTGCGCATTGGTGTTCGAGGACCCTTGCATTTCCTTGGACAAGACCCAAGGCACAACTACATCCTTGCCATTTGCAGATGGTTCATTTTCGTCGGAGATTACTTTTCGTTTGGATAATTCGTCTTGCTCTATTGCCCATACATATACGAGAAGGCGACCTTTGCTTGGAGAAATTGCCTGGATTAGGCGCTGTGATTCTTTCAGTAAGAAAGCCGGAAGTTATAGGTTCATAAATCTAGTTACCTTTACAGCTGACCTCCGTCGTTCATGGGTTGCGAGATGGTGAATAGTAGCTATCGATATCGCATAATCCTACATATGTCCATTAGCAATAAAAATGTGCAATATTCGCGTTCACTCACGAAAATTCCCGGTCTCCATGGATTATCAAGGACGTTTCCCCAGACGACTTCTCTCACAACATTTCCCATGCCTGCAGTCTTTGCGATTTCCAGCAAATTCCGACTTCTGTCCAGCCCTATCGTCCAGACGTCACCTGGTCTGTCGAGCGGTAAAGGCAGATATTTTCCATTCCCAGTTCCAGAATCAAGTCCAACAGATCCCGTAGTAAGACTTGATAAGAAGTTGGCAATTATAGGCCAGGGCTATCTTGCCAGATGTCGAGAAAAATTGTGTCGCAGATATCGATAAAACCTTACCTTGTATCGCGTCGACGAAAAATGTGCAGCGATCTCATCGTAAATAGCATGGACATTTTGATTTTCATAAGTTTGTGGGTCGCCTTCGACTTTAGCAGCTTCTAACGCGCGAGGAGCCATGGACGTTGTTGGGAAGAGACAGAGCTCAACGGAAAATACGATCATCAATCTCTCTTTCTTTCTTCCATCTGCAACTACTAATACACACATAAAATCAATCAAACCCCATCTCTTCGTCCATTATCTTTAAAAACCGACTACCATCGAATGGAGGGAACGGCTTGATTTTCGATGCATCGAATTCTTCAATAGTCTTCGCAAGTTTTCTAGACAGTGCAAATCATTCGAAGAATTTCGCGGAGATGTCTTTACGTGCAACGTACTCGACTGTCGTAGCATTCAAGTAACCCATCTGCCCTAGCGTAGAAGCCAATTCTTCTTGGTGATTATCGAGGAGAGTTGGATTAGGGACAACAATCATCGGTTTTCCCATTCTGCAGACATCGAGAATCGTTCCAGATCCTATGCAATATATCTCAGGATGTTGAAGACCGCTTCATGATAGACAACACACCAGCATGGCTTATGACCAGATCGGCTTGTTCGTAATCCTCTTGCAAGGATGGTTTGAACTTGTAAAACTCGATATCCACCCCACCTTTCGTCATCCTCTGCGTTGCGCCATTTTGTATCACCAACGATTGTTCGAAGACCGAGTTCCCGCACTGGACTATGAGCTTTGTGTATCTCTTTTGCTGGAAGCTTGCAAGGACGCTCTCCGTGAATACAGTAGCTATCAAAGGATCGAAACGCGTCGATCCGACGGTGACAAAGGCAAGCATGGTTCTTATTTATACAAGTTATTCCAGAGGTACTTAATAACAGATAGAGAGGCACGATGTCTCTCACAACATTTCGCGTATGACTCTGCCAGACTCACACTGTCCAGTAGTTTCAGCCTATATACATAATTAATCGACAGTGGGATCTACTTTGACGACTATTTTGCCCGTGGCTCTACCTGATTTCATTCTGTCATAAGCATCTCCGACATCTTTCATCTCATATGTCGAGTCGACGATGGGTTTCACTTTCCCTGCCAACAGTCAGCCTTGGTCAACGAGGGAGAACGCCATAATATTAGGATTATTGGTTTGGCACTTACCACTCTCAAGGAGCTTCCTGATTTCTTCCATGTCATCAGGATCACAATTTGTGAAGAAGAGCCTGAAGAGAAGAGATTAACACAATCACCATCTCAGCAAGGTCATCGAGAATCCTTACACGTATTTCCTGGGCGTTCCGCCTAGCCAAGCAGGCCAGAACATCGCAGCTAGCGTTTTGGCTAATTTCCACATCTCCGACGCCGAAATGCTCTTTGGCATAGGCCCTGAAGTGATGAACACACCATTTGGAGCAAGATATTTCTCACTGTGGGTGAAAAGGGATGGATCTATGAGACCGACAGCATCGTATATCGCGTGGTATTTCGTGGCTGGAGGGTTTTGGACCAAATATTCGTGAAGCGGCATTTTGGTGTAGTCGATAAACTGCGCGAAGATGCGGGAATAAAAATACAATTTTCAATAAAAAGAATGGGCCAAAGAACTGACCTCGTCAGCACCCAGACTTCGGACGAATTGTTCATTCTTCGCGGACGCTGTAGTGACAACCCTGACGCCTTTCGCTTTTGCCATCTGGATTGCGTATATTCCAAGCGCCGAGCTCCCTCCATTGATGAATACAGTTTGGTCTGCTTCGAGCTTCGCGATCCTAAAGAGCGCTTGATATGAAGTCAACGCGACGAGAGTTACGCCTGCTGCTTCGACAGGAGTAATATTCGTAGGCCTCTTTGCGACCCCAATGCTTACGGTTGCTTTTGCATATTCAGCAAGGGCACCTTGTTTTGTGTGACGTTGTACTCCTGCAGGGGGATTTAGTAAATCGAAACTTCGTGGAACACAAGATACATTACCAGCGTGTATCCAACCGTACACCGGGTCTCCAGCCGCAAAACCAGTTCCATTACCATCAATCACGACTCCTGCGAAATCAAACTCTGCAACATGGGGTCTTTTCATTAGGAAATTGGGGGCGAGCATTCCTTTCCATCCGCTATATTATTGAGTAAGATCTTCAATCGAACCGGGTATTGATTGCCTAGTATGCTTGACCTACGCTGGGTTCAGAGCACCTGCCTGTATACGAACAAGTATCTCACCCTCCTCAAGATTTTCTGGCTTCGGAACCGGCCAGTCCGTTCTAAACTCTAGAGCCTTTCGAGGAGCTCCACTACGGACGACGATCCATGCAGATTGTTTGTCAGGCAGAACAGTGCTCATGGTACAGAGGCGTGAAAGGTTACCGGTTATGCTCAGATCCAATGAATATATATAGAGTCCTGAGTAAGTCGTGACCGTATCAATTAGTAATAACACGCCTATCAAGGCAGAGAACATCGACGCAACGCGCACAAAACTAACGGATATGTCGTCTCGCAGAATTTACCACGATGGTATTAAATCGAAGAATTCCTATCCTCTAGAAACGATGTAATTGCCCCGCCTTTTACTCGACACCACGATCAACTTTGACGACAACTTTACCCGTTGCCCTCGAAGTAAGAATTCTTTCGTACGCTTTTTGTACGTCTTCAAATTCGTAAACCGAATCTACGAAGAGTTTGAGTGTGCCTAAATGCACGATATCAGTTACTGGAGTCTCAAAGGAAAGTCGACAATAACTGACCATCAGCGAAGAGTTTCTGTAGCTCTTGCAAATCTTCGGGATTGTTATAAACATTGACCATTCTGCAGAATCCGACGTTAATTGCCAATGCCCACACTGCCGGAGAGAATTAAAGTAATAAGACGTACACCCATTTCCTGTTGACATTACCCAACCATGACGGTAATAAAATGGCGCCAGCTGTTCTTACACCCTTCCAGACCTCTGACAAGCTGAAATTTGCAGGCAAAGGTCCCGTCGAGATGAATATTCCATCTCGTGCCAAGTACTTTGAGCTCTGGGTGAAGAGCGAGGGATCTATTAGTCCGACGGTCTCTAAAATAACTTGATATTTTGTAGACGGTGGATTTTTCCTCAGATAGTGAGGCAAAGATCCTATCTTGGTATAATCTATAAACTTGAAGCATTGTGAGGACAATGTAATTAGGTCGAGAATATGACCGACGTACTTCATCAACACCAAGTTTGCGAACAAATTCCTCGTTCTTTCCAGATGCAGTGGCGACGACTTTTGCACCTTTCGCTTTTGCGTATTGAATTGCGAACGTCCCTACGGAAGTACTCCCTCCATTGATGAACACGGTTTGCTCAGCCTGTATGTCCGCAATACCCTTCAGCGCTTGATATGCTGTTAGACTCGCAAGTGTAATTCCGGCTGCTTCCACAGGAGTGAGATTAGGAGGGCGAATGGCGATGTGGTCTGCAGGGATTTTGATATATTCAGCTAGAGCTCCTTGACGCGTTGTGCGTTGTAAAGCTTTGTAACGATGTGTTAGCCCGAGCTCCTAAAATAAAGAATGATATGTACGCGCTTCGATCCAACCATACACGGCATCGCCATTCTGGAATCCGGTGCCGTTTGAGTTGACGACGACACCGCTAAAATCATGCTCTGCAATGTACGGCCTCCATGATATCAACCCAGGAATAAACTTCATGAGCTTCCATCCACTGTTTCAATCGAGCAGTGGTGATAAATCGTTATGCATAGTGCATACTAATCTCAAGTTACTTACAGAGGGTTGAGAGCTGCCGCTTGAACTTTGACCAACACATCTCCTGGGTCTAAGTCCCTCGGGACGGGCCAGTCGTTGTTTAGCACGGCCGCCGTCGCTGGACTACCCCTCCGGAGAACCGTCCAGGCTTTCTGCGTCTCGGGAATAGTGGTCATATTATTGACAACGTATGAAGTCGTATTCCGAACAGGGAAAAGGACTACACATGTTCAGTGGTCTGTCATACAGGACACAGTGGAATTACTCTGGACCTGGGAATTTGTTGTCAATGCTGACAGCGGGTTTACGAGCCTAGAGATCGTGGTCACGAAAAGAGAATACTTAGATCAAATAAGAGTTCTATGAATGTGATTTCACACCTTGCCTTTAAGAAGGAACCGGGGTCAATACGACCGTAACCCGTTTATACTTCTGGATAGAATGGATGTATTTATATAAGTATAACATAAAATATTGTAACGATTCTAATAACGATTCTACAATGAACGCTCATGAGGCACGATTTAGCAATCAACAGAGGGAACGACTTTTCCAACGACTTTTCCAACAGCTCTACGGCTCATGAATACGGTCGTAGGCATCAATGGTTTTGTCAAAATCAAAGACAGAATCGACGTTTGGCTTTATGGAACCTGAGAGGTGGCTAATTAGTGCAACATTAAAATTCCAACAGTAGAGCGTACCATTCGCCACTGATTCCTGAAGTGGTTGTAACCCGTTCTCGTCGTTAATGGCCGTAAAATATCTAAGCGTGAAGGACAAGAGCAGTACAGAAATCAACTCACATAAATGGTGCTTCATTCTCCCCTAGGAACCTAGGGGTATGCATAGCTAGCAAAGTCTTCCCGATGTTGTAGAATTTGGACAAAGACATGTCCTTCGGCTGCGGTCCAACAGTAATATATGCACCCATTGGGCTCAGGTAAGCGTCATTCTCGGTGTAGATCGAAGGGTCGTTAATTCCAACTGCTTCAAGGATATAGTCAAACTTGGTGGTTTTGCCCTTTTCTTCGGCAGAGAAGCTTTAGCATAATCCACAAACTATATCAAGACGTCGGTAGTGTACCGCATTCACGTAAAGCAAGGAGCATATACCTCGTCTGCACCAAGATTGCTAACAAATTTCTCATTCTTGCCCGAAGCGCTGACAGTGACTTGGGCCCCACGTATTTCGGCAACTGGATAGCGAAAGCCCCGACAGCGGTAGATCCGCAAATCCTTTGGCCAGACTGGGTATCAACTACCTTAATGATGGCTTCATATGCCGTTATCCCAGTCAGACTGAGGCCTGCTTGGCAGTGCTGCTTGCATTGGAGTAATGTATCCAATTTTAACGTATTACAAGAATAGACTTACACCGGGATTTGGACTAAAACTTCTCCAGTAGCCAGTTGTGTTGGTACCGGCCAGTCATCTTGAGGGCTTCAGAGAGAATACCGCGAGAGACATTGACCCCAGCATGTTGTGTATCGCGGATATTTCTAGTCATGTTTGTTTTGTGGGGAAAAGAATGACTTCATGATAGGCACCAAGCAAGGCGATGACGCATGTGAACTCTGAAGCCGGTGGCAGTGTTTTCGTTCATTGTTTTCCAACTCCGATGTGCTTACGTGGGTAGCTTACCCATTGTCATGATCCCGTGACTGATTACCGCCGCCAGAACTTGAACGGATCGCCCTCTGCCCAACTTGAAAACACTCAGTCTGCAGTCCACACCCACCATCGCACCCTCCTTTTCTCATCCATTATCTATCTATCCACCTACTAACGCCTAACTGAAAAGTAGCGCAATCATGGAAGTAAATATTGTTCATAAACTGTACCAAGAGACCAGGCTAACCTTTATTCCAGAGTCTCCTCGATTTCTCAAAAGAATTCGATGTCGCTCTCATGGACAAGGTCGCGTTGGCGTTCTACACGGGAGTAGGACAAGAGGTGAGCCTGCGATTCTTCTCATGGCGCGCTTGCATCCCGATTTCGATAGCTAATCCGATGTGAAAGCAAACGATGGCTCAAGCAATTCTCACCCAATTTCAAGACCATCCAGATTCATGGACGAAGGTCCCGGAAATTTTGGAAAGCTCGACGTTTCCACAGACAAAGGCATTTCTTCTCCTGTTTGCATGAATTCTTTGGTCTTACTGGTTTACACACAGTACATTGGTCTCCAGATCTTAGAAAAGCTTATCAATACGAAATGGAAAACACTGCCGGAAAGTCAGCGGCAGGGTATGCGATTATCTTTCTCGACGACATTACTCCGCAACTTAGTGAACTCTCATAGGTATTCGGAACTTTATTGTCGGTATCACAGTGAAGGTCGCATCAGACGAGGTGGCTTTCCGGAAAGAGAAGACGTATATCAACAAACTCAACCTTGCTCTTGTTCAGGTACGTCTTTATCAGCAGACCGCGCCTCATGCTTACAAAAACCATTTTTAGATCCTCATACAAGAGTGGCCACACAATTGGCCTAATTTCATGACTGAACTTGTCGATTCATCAAAGACAAGTTTGTCGCTGTGCGAAAATAATATGGTCATCCTGAAATTACTGTCAGAAGAAATTTTCGACTTCTCAGCTGAGCAAATGACGCAAACAAAGATCAAGAACCTAAAGAATCAGATGTGTGGCGAGTTTTCGGAAATCTTCAAGCTTTGCTTGGAGGTTCTGGAAGAGGCGAATAAAGTATCACTTATCAAGGCCACACTCGAAACCCTGTTACGATTCTTGAACTGGATTCCTCTTGGATATATCTTCGAAACCACCATCATCGACCTTCTCCTTAATCGCGTAAGTGCTATTTATCACTGACCGGCGGACTCAATGGAACTCATCTTCTGATACCCACAACAGTTTTTGGAAGCACCCGAATTCCGCAATGTTACTTTGAAATGTCTGGCCGAAATTGCTGCTCTGAACGTCGGACCCGAATACGATCCTAAATTTGTGATTCTATTTGCTATGGTCATGACATCCATCAACCGAATGATCCCCCCGAGCACGAACATTGCACAGGCGTACCAGAACGCTGGAGATTCCGGCCAAGAACTCGTACTCAACCTGTCCCTTTTCCTCGCCAATTTCTTATCCAACCACGTTCGCGCTGTGGAATCGGAACCAAACCGTGATGTATTACTCAACGCGCATCTCTACATGGTAAAGGTTTCTCAAGTCGACGAGCGCGAAGTCTTCAAAATTTGCTTGGAGTACTGGATTAAGTTGGTCGCCGAGTTATATGAAGAAATTCAGAGCTTGCCTATAGGAGACTCTGGGTTGATAATGGGACTGAGTCTGGGAGGAGGCAGTAGTGCGCAGAATATGCTCAACGGTATGTCGTTGCGTAAGAACATCTATAATGATGTTCTCTCAAATCTGAGGTTGGTGGTCATTGAGAGAATGGTGAAGCCGGAAGAGGTCAGTAATCTTTCAAGTACTATACTCCGCATTGTTAATCATCTTTTTTAGGTTCTTATTGTCGAGAACGACGAGGGTGAAATTGTTCGCGAGTTCATGAAGGAGAGTGACACCATCGTTTTGTACAAGTCAATGCGCGAGCTATTGGTTTACCTCACCCATCTTGACGTGGCGGACACCGAGACAATCCTTACGGAAAAGCTCGCGAAACAAGTGGATGGGTCTGAATGGTCGTGGAATAACTTGAACACCCTTTGCTGGGCTATTGGTTCGATTTCAGGTGCCATGAGTGAGTATCGGGATCCCTTTCTTCTTCCTGTATTAATTAAGTCTCTCAAGACGAGGAGACCGAGAAACGATTCCTGGTCACCGTTATCAAGGATTTGCTTGGGCTCTGCGAAATCAAGCGCGGCAAGGACAACAAGGCCGTCGTCGCGTCCGACATCATGTATATTGTTGGACAATATCCACGATTCCTCAAAGCTCATTGGAAATTCTTGAAGACGGTCGTTAACAAGCTATTCGAATTCATGCACGAGACGCACGAGGGTGTCCAGGATATGGCTTGCGATACCTTCATCAAGATTGCACAGAAATGCCGTCGCCACTTCGTCATGCAACAGTCTGGAGAGCAGGAACCTTTTGTCGACGAGATCCTCCGCTTGCTGCACAGAATTACAGTGGATCTGTCACCTCAGCAGGTCCACACTTTCTACGAGGCAGTTGGATATATGATTTCCGCCCAACCCAACAAACCTCAGCAAGAGAAACTCATTGCTAAATTAATGGAGTTGCCTAACAACGCCGTAAGCTACACCATAATTTCCTGGTCGACCTTTTCTTAAAACTGAATCATCTCTTTCTATAGTGGGACTCGTTGATGGCTCAAGCTGCACAAAGCATGGACGTGCTTGCAAGCACTGATAACATCAAGATCCTTGCAAACGTTTTGAAGACCAATGTATCTGCATGTACCTCGATAGGCAGTTTCTATCTACCTCAGCTCGGGCGTGTCTTCTTGGACATGCTGGGTCTTTACAAGGCCGTCAGTGGCATAGTCAGCGAGACCATCCAAAAAGAGGGTATGTTCCTCATTTTTCTTCGTGTGTATTTGCCGCTTATCTCAGCGCCCAAAGGTGTCATTGCCACAAAGACCCCCAAAGTTCGACAACTGAGAACTGTAAAGAAGGAAATTTTGAAACTCATGGAGACGTATATAAAGAAAGCAGAAGATATGGACGCCGTGAACACCAACTTCATGCCACCTCTTCTCGACGCTATTCTGGGAGACTATAGTCGTAATGTCCCTGTTTCCAGGGATGCCGAGGTCCTGAATGTTATGGCCACCATTATTTCTAGACTTGGGGTGCGTTTCTTTTGACCTGCATATATCTATTCTGAACTAATGTTAAATCATTCCGTAAGCCTCTACTCACACCCCAAGTCCCTGCCATCATGGAAGCTGTATTCGAACCGACCTTGAATATGATCAATCAAGACTTTGCTGAGTTCCCTGAGCATCGCACCGGATTCTTCAAATTGCTTAGGGTCATTAACTTGAATTGTTTCCCTGGTAAGCAAGCTGATAGACATCGTATCAGTGGCTTCTAATTAGTCTCATTTCATTTCATAGCTCTATTGACTCTTCCTCCGACTAACTTCAAGTTATTCATGGATAGTATCATTTGGGGTATCAAACATACCATGCGTGACATTGCAGACATCGGTTTGAACTGTAAGTGGGAATTTGGCATGCGCCTTATTTCATCTAAAGTAATACTTCTTTCTCCCTATAGTATGTTTGGAAGTTGTGAACAACTTCGCCACAGCGGCAGATCCGGCCGTCACGAATGCTTTCTTCCAGCAATACTTCCTTAGCATCTTGCAAGACATCTTCTTCGTATTGACTGATACAGATCACAAGAGCGGATTCAAATTGCAAAGTGTCGTACTCGCACGGCTGTACCAACTCATCGAGTTGAATGTCGTTCAAACGCCCTTGTTTGACCCTGCTCAAGTGTCGGACCCAAGTATGAATAACGTGACGTTCCTGCGCGAATATACGGCGAACTTGTTGAAGAACGCCTTCCCTCATGTTCAAAAGTGCGTGTTTTTGTTATTACCTCCGTTTCATTTCCGCCCGATGACTCATTGTCTTTCTGCATGTTCCATTCTCACAGCTCACAAGTTCAAGTCTTCGTGAACGCTTTGATTGAACAACACAACGATCTTAACCGGTTCAAATTGGCCCTTCGTGATTTCCTTATTCAGCTCAAAGAATTTTCTGTCGGTAATAACGCAGAGCTCTTCTTGGAGGAGAAGGAGTTGGAGGTCCAACAAAAACAAGAAGCTGAACGTCAAACGGCGATGCGGATTCCCGGAATGCTCAAACCCAGTCAGATGGAAGACAAGGACGAAGATATTTGATCATCTAATATAATCGGACGGTAACAAGGGATCCGGTTGCATGTTTTCATTTTCTCTTTTTTTGTATTCTTCTTCTCCAGGTTTACCCCTTCGACTACCCAATGTACCAACAATCTGATACGCGAAGCCAACATCATCAATGCCCCCCTTCCCTAACCTTACCCATTATCGATTATCCTGTACAGCTCGTCTTAGCTTTGCTATCGTTTTTTGCCTTTCATCTTTTCTTTCAGTTTACTCCCTATATCTGACACTCTCAAGAAGCGTTTTTTATGTACTACTAGCATGCATGAAATAATGTAGAAATAATAATTTTTGCGCCCCATATACGACTCGCATGTGAGGAATTCATTATTGGTCACGTTGAGACATACAAATTGAATCCGGCAACGCGCTTTCCTCAGGGTAGTCTGCGATCGTCATCATACTCACAACCACCATCTAATCCCATTTTTCTGCCGTAAAAGTAATCATGTTCAAGAAGTAGGGGCTCGAAATCGATCGTCGTGGAGGGACTCAGATTGCTTATTATTGCCTTTCAATCGCATCTTCGCAGATTTTCGCCAACTACGGATATCGCAGGCCACACGCCCGTGAAGACATCCGTGCAGAGACAGATCCGCGCGGCTGTCCTATCGCAGTGGAAAATTGAACCAGAGACCTTGGAAGCTGTGTGGCCGAAAAAGGAGGGCCTCGTTCATGTAAAATGGTTCGTCGCAGTTTGCTCTCGCCGTCATATGTCGAAAATGAATTGACCTGCGCATCGCATGATCTGCACAGCAGAGAACACATATCCGTGTATACAGTCAATTCGGAACCTTTATTCTTCCAACACTTTGATGGTCCATTTTACCCAACACTGCGGTTATTGCATAAATGTGAGTGAAAACCGACTGTTTTTTTGCTTCGGATTCTTATCAATGATTTGGCGCCTAAACTTATCTGTTATCTATCTATCTGTGTCGATGACTCCTATTTCTTCCTCTTTCACACAGATCCATATATTCTACCAAAAGTCCAAGTAGATCGTGGGGCCATTCGATTCCTATTGGCGGGTGCCCACATGATGTGTCCAGGCCTGACATCTCAGGGCGGGTACTTGCCTCCTGCGGAGGACGCTATCCCGGCTGAACGGGTGGTGGCGATACATGCAGAGAATAAGGAACACGCAGTTGGAGTCGGCATTACCAAGCTCAGCAGTGAAGATATCAAGAAGATCAATAAAGGCGTAGCTGTCGAGACGGCTACCTACTTGGGAGATGATTTGTGGGTACAACAGAGTCTGTGATGATCACGCTTTGAATGAAACGAGGCCCGCTTACTTCTTCCCCTTGCTTGGTCTTCCATTCTTCCATTACCTACCTGGGTCTCAAAAATCACATATCCCGCCTGGGACAGAGCAATATATATATTGAAATTACCATTCGTTCGCGATTATCTCGCTCACACAGACCTGGTCTCACTAGTCTACCTCTAGACTCCGGGCAATCCATCCATTGAAAACGCCTGTAGACGAATATGGGGTTTCTACTGATGGAACCTTTCAATCTATCTTTGCACTTTGGAGCGGACATTTGACGGGAAGTCTTATGATCACAGTCTGAAAGCGCTCATGGTTACTACAATGCTACTGGCTGTCCGCTACCTCGACCCACAGGGACTTATATATTGTGATGAGTCGACATTCCTATGTAAGGGAATCAATGTCGTGTGGTCCCGTATCTCATGTCCTGCTTAACCTTTCACGGACCCGTAGATATTGAAGGAGGTGACTCTAAGTTACAACACGCGTTTTACTTTTCTACACGAACGAGCGCAGCTTAAGCGCACCAGCTTACTTGGTTCAGCTTTGACCCCAAAACGTGGTCGTATCCGCGAATGTCTGATATTTTCATAGATCTGCGAACGCTAAAATAGTCTAAAAAATGTCGTTAGATGGACGAGCTGTGTGAGGCAGTGAACTGGTTCAGTTTGTTTTACTTACTTACTTACGTCAGGTACGGTTATTTGTTTGGTTCGGAAGGCTATAAATCAAATGTGCTAAAGGACGCTAAACGCAAAGTTTTTCGTTATACTATGACAGACAGAGACGCCTCAGAACTGTCGCCGTTCTCTTATTCGGATTTCGTTCCAGTCAGGGCCCGGAAGAAGAGAAAGAACAAAACACCCACATCGGCGCCGCCGCCTCTCGCCAAACTGTTATCGCAGATCCAAAGCCAGGTTGGACGGGATGGATGGTTTTCTCAGTCTACACGTCTGTATTTCTCTTGTTCGCTATTACCTCGTCAAAGAATAATATCACGAATCGACCCTTCTTTCTTATTTGTATTTTTCTGTAGAAATAATACAATCCTCTTGGAAGGATTTCTCACCCGCGCTCGAATCAGGGTCGGCCAAAATCCTATGTTTGGGTCTCGGAAGCCCGAGCGCTTCCCAGAACGCTCGTGTGCAACTTGCGTTTCTGACGGAAACTTGTAAGCAACTCAATGTTGTAAGTCTTTTCCTTTCTGATGGAATAAGCAAACCACTGGCCCTTTCCATTTTCTTTGTCTTTTTGGCGTCTGTTGATGCATGTCTGTTCATCATCGCTGTCAACGTCCGTCATGATAGTACCACGCCCGTTTTAGCGACAGATTTGTTTGCTCTCCTTTTTTGTATCTACCTCGGTTTATGCCCTGATGCGGTCTGCCAACATAACTACCTATCTTTCTTTGTTCGCCTCACCCTCGGGGCAGAACAGGGCCGCTCGACCAATTGAATCGACTAAAAGTACCCATATTGACCAAGTCTGCTCTTTCTTTCTCACAGGCGCACGAGTCTGTATCCATCTATGACCCCGTATTCAGCACGGAGGACACGGCTTTCCTCGAAGACGAACTCCATATGACAGTCTTGGCCAAAAACAGAGCACGTCCAATGAGTACTCGCTCTCCCTTTGCCAGAGCTGGGTTATATTGAAACTATGTCATTTTTCATTTTATTTTTATCGCAACATAGAACACCACGGAGGCGAACAAATACAACATTGATAGAAACGCGAATACAGACACGGAGGTAGTGGAGCACCCGCAAAACCATCATCAGGAGGAGCTTCCAAGTTGGTACACTTTGTCCGTCCCGACGATATGTTTCATGCCCCATTGCGATATCGAGCTCTACGATGCTGTCATTCGTGCCAATTGGAGCAGGCAGGGCCTCTCCAACCTATTCTTGCTAGGTAACTCTCTGCAAGAGTATGTCGACAAGTAAGTAGAATAAATTAAGCTTTCTTCCCCACCCCGCAACGCGCTAGTCCCTTTTCTCCCTTTTCTCTTTCTTTGCATCATACATATACTGACTGAACTTATGATGCAATTATTTCGTCGTGTGTCCACTCCCCCTCCTTTTCCCTCTAACCGACTCCAAAACGGAACATCATCCAGTAAACCAACAAGCGTGCTGGAAGTCAAAGTTCCGTCCCTATTGCGAGCTGGTAAGTTATCAAATCGCCTTCTTCTGTTTCCCCCGCACCCGCATCATTATCATCATATCATATCATCACCTATACGTACTCTATATATATACTTACCCTCCGAACGCACTCTCACGTACATCCCGGACCCTATCCGTTCTTTAGCCCCGATCTTCGAGAATAAACCGTTGCCACCTTCACCTGCCTGGCCCACTGCATTCAACAATACTTCGGTGCAATACTTCCGACTTACTAAATCGACAATGTTGTTCGATGATTTGTTTCCCGAACCCGAAGATTCAGCATCAAGCAAAGAAGCTGAAGTTAAACCTCCAGACCGCGAGATGCCGCCAGAGAGGCAACCTCGGGGCTAGAAAGGGAAGATGGATGATGGAACGGGGCCATGTTGTCGGCCGAACGAGACCAGTTACTTTCTGGGCAATGGTCGCACGAGACTACCGGCCTCCGGTGTCCATCGGAGTCCCTTTCATCTGTCGTAACATGTTGCATTTATGTTATCATAGTACCCTCACGGTGTCGCACTTGAAACTGAACGCAAAAAAACCCTTATCAAATTTGGAATTGAAACCAGCCACAAAAGTTAAGTAGTTAATACGATAAGCGGAGAGAACATGAGATGAATGCAATGAGGGAAGCATATGGGGGTGAGAGACGACACGACAAGAAAAATGAAATGAATGACACTAGGGATAATGGGGTTGGGAAGATAGGGATTAACACTCTTGATAATGATTATACGAAGTATGAACTTGTTCGTCGTCGGGGAAGGGAAGTGGGTCAATCTCAAACGAATAGAAATACGAATCAGGGGAATCGACATAGACGCGGGGGTTAGCATGGCGCAGTCGACTCCGCTCCTGAGGAAGTGGGATGGAAGCTGCGTCTACCAGGGATAGAGATGAGCTGGACCGGCCGAGAGAAGGTGTTGTTAACGCGTCAGACTCGTCGTCTGAAGTATCGTCTATAGCATCTGGAACGGGCGAATCTTCTAAGTCGTCCATGTCGTGGTAGGGGAAAGGATTTTCATAGGGTGGAGATACCGAAGCAGAAGAAACGAGAGGGTCAAACTGTGAATCGAAATGATAAGCATGGATAACGGGAGACTGATATGGTGGATATGGCACAGGATATGGTACAGAAATGGGAGAATAATAATCAGGCTGATTCGGAAGGTCGTCGGAAGACGACATGGGAGAATTTCTTGGGCTATACAGCGCAAATTCATCGTCCTCTACGGGAAGCGAAGTTGAAGAAGACTGGTCTGAGTCGGCATAGTAGTAGTCGTCGTCTTCGTCGTCGCCCAGTTCCTCCAGCAAAGAATCTAACCATTGAGCCTCAGAGTTCTTAACAGCAACGTCGACGTCAGGGAACATGAACGCATCGGTCTCCCCTAGACTCAATACTTCATCCTCATCGTCTGCGTCGTCGGTGCTTGATTCATGCTGAGATGGAAGAGTTGTGCTGTCGGTGAGGGAGGGCGACTTGATTATAGAGTTTTTGAGTAGGACCCAGCGATGCAAACTACAGCCGCCCTTGCTAGAGGTGGAGAGTTTGGAGCGGGTCAACGAGCACAAGCTTGAGGAAGAGTCAGAAGACATGCAATATTCGGTTGTGGGGTTATATGCTATGGGCAATGTGTCGGAATCTACACGGAAAAGACGCGTCAGCAATGTCCATAGGGAAAGTATACGCTGACTTACGGGAAGAAGAAAAAATGTGTTGGTGACTACTGAGGTATACGGTCGACGATTTCTGGTTCGAAGAGGAGGGAGCCGTTCTTGGATGTACGGACGAGTTTGTTAACCATTCTCGTTTAAGTTTAGACGCCAGGGGTCGCTGGTCGTTGTAAGGGAGAGAGCAAAGAGACGACAATTAGACGAACATGCTGGCGCGTGGGGGGGACTGAAGTTACAGGGATGTAAGGGGCAACAATAAACAGGCGCTCTTTATATATCAACCATGACTCGGTTGTCACAAACCAAACCACTCAATGTCACACAGTTTGTTTCAAACTTGAGCCGGACCGGTTCGACTCTGAAGAATTAAAAGTAATATGTACAAAAAATGTCGCCACAAATACGAATAAGAAACGCGTCATCCCTCGTCCATCTTGTCATCTCCTTCGTCTTTCACCGTCTCCAACAGTTTTTTGATTTTGTTCATGCTTTTCGGTGAAATATCCCGCGCTGCTGCCAGCGTTTGCGCAGACTTCAACACGTTTCCGACCAGTCGGTATACTTTCGCCAGCTGGAATATGACATTCGACTCCTCGGGTGTAGAACTCCTCAGGAATTCCAGATCCTCAACGGCAGCCTGGTGTCCCAAAAACAATGACAGGGTCAGCGAATAGGGAAACAAAAACAACCGTTTAGTCTTACGTTATACTTCCGCATTGAGATAAAGATTTTCGCTCTGCGATAGCGGACCAGCGCATTATCAGGAGACAGGCGAACGGCCTCGTTGAATAATGCTAGTGCTGCTTCTCGATCACCCCTACGTTCGACAGCCTGCGAAATGAAATACATGCAATAGATAAAAACATGCGGGACCGACAAATCAGAAGTCTGGCCTTTTCATAACTTAGATATGACTTGTTACGCACCATCCCTACACATCCCAAGAGCACCGCGTTCCTTGGATGTATCTCAGCTGCCTTGCGGAAATGATATTCGGCGAGGCGGATTTTACTCATCCTCAGATAACAAGTTCCCAGGCCATACCTGTGTGATTACCGGGAGATAAGCATGCTGTTTCGTACATTCACAACACTCCCAACTTGGAAATTATACTCACCAGGCATTATAATGGCGAGCATCAGCACGTAACGCCGACTGAAAGAAATTAATAGCCTTATCCAGGTCCTCGTCTATCGACTCGTGACCGCTCAGTGTGTGGGCGTATGCGCAAGTTGGGTCCAATTGAGATGCCCGACGGAAGCAAGTCAATGCTTGTTGACGTTCCTTCTGAAGTGAGAATAAGTTTCCGATCGTGATCCAGGCTTGAGGGGACTGCGGGTTGATGTTGAGGAGTTCTTGCGCTAGGAAGGACAGCTCGACGCTTCTTTGAAGATGCCACAGAAGCGACGAATATACCTCCATATCCCATTGTCGGTAAGGGTCTTCCTTCCGTAGCGTCTTAAAGGCCCGCTCAGCCTGCAGGTTGAAAGTTTTAGGTAAATGATAAGAAATTTCGATCATAGAAAATACGGGTAATTACTCACGGAAGCGAAATCCTGTTGTTCGTAATGGGCCCTGCCTACCATTGCGATAACAGTACATGAATGCTGTTGTACATGCGGAAGCCGTTCAAGCTCTTCTACGCATTTTTGACAATCATAAGTAGCGAGATGCCGTGCAGCACGGGCAAAACGGCGGACAAGTTCATAGATATATTGCTCTGCCAGCTCGCCCTCATACTCTTCCTGAGCAACTTGTTCCTGAGCTGACGTCCAATTACTCGGGGAGGGTGATACTTCGGCTTCGGACCTGGGTGATAGCGCTGCTGAGGGCGGTGAAGGTGAATATGCCACTTCGGCATTGGGTACTGAGACGTCTTCCTTATCCGAGTCAATTGACTGCTTTCGTGTGAGAGTTGGAGGCCGCCGTCTGTCTCTAGAGCTCTGAGAGATTTAACCATTTGGAAATAGTTCAAATCATCAGTATATCACAATCACACAAAAGCCTACATGGCAGACACACAAAGAGAGTTACCTTGGAGGAGGGTAATTTGGGTCCAGTACCGCTTAAGAGGCGGGTACTTCGCCGTGTGGCTGGATGGCCGGAAGCTGCTTGCGCATTGCTCTTCCCTGGCGCGACGTTTGTCCTAGAGGAAGTCGTTTGCTGAGAACGACGACCGGAAGATGAGAAGATGTTAGCAAATGACAAGGCCGGGCGTGCGCGTGCCTTTTTCAAGGGGTCGTCCAAACTAGCCTTGCTCGGCTTAGATTTGAGGGCTTCAGATTGTTGCGCAGTGGAGCGCATCTTCTTGGTGACAGGGCCCGCCTCGTCAGCTGACGAGAGCGAACGGGAGACGGTCTGGGTTGGGATATTAGTTGGTTGAGACCGACTATTTCGATGGATTTGAAACGAGTTGTCAGTTGGGTAAAATGACATGTCGTTTGAAGTTCTGTTGGGCACGATACGTCAGTCAATGCATATTTAGTAGTTTCACAAGGTAAACTAACATTGAATCTCTAGGATTTAGGGGAGCTGCTATTCGAAATGGCTGTGGTTGTGAGATTTCTGGCTTCCATGAACGAAATAGATTTCCTCCGTTGCCTGAATCTGGGGTAAAAAAGCCTGCTCCTGTCGCTATTGGAACAGATTTAATCGGCATTTCTTCTGCAGGTGCACGTCTAACCGGTGGCGGGCGAGGTGGAAAGATCTCATCAACATCAGGGACAGCACCTAGTCAAATGATTTACATGAGCAATGATCGTCGAGCATATGCAAGGGGACATACCGAGAGCACAAAGTCCCTCAAATGCCTCCCACAGATATGGATTGATAGCTAAAGCATCCTGAAAGCTACGCGATGCCTTCTCAGGTAGATTGCCTTTCAATGCTGACGTGCCAGATCGACACCGCAGTGCGGCTTCTTCTGGAAAAGGTCGGGATACCCGTGTGCTTGACGACGCTGAAGAGGGACGTGATACATTAGCGGGCGTAATGGTGTGCTTTGAGGAGGGCATTGAACGGACCTGAAGACACGTAATTTGTGTCGCGCAGCGTGTTGTCCAGGGTTTCGCGCGCCTGTCGGTGACGCCCTAAAGCGACGCAGCACCTGGCCTTAACCTCCAAACATCCGGTACATTGTTCGTCTTGGGCGCCATTCACGAGATTTAAAGCGGAATAAGTCTGGCCTTCACGCAACAAGGCGGTGGCATATAGGTGTCGTGACTCGTGGTTTGTGCGATCCATGGCGAAATATCTCTCAGCATGAAAGACCGCTGACTTTGTAAGATCAGAGTCAAGACATGACCAAATGAGGGAATGAAAACGTTGGCAAAGGTAAGGATAGAAGGACAAGGTCGATTCGGGCTGCATTTGAGGTGTAGTTTGGACCTAGGACATGAGAGTTTGTGGATAAGGATAATTTCCGGGAGATTCCAGACTCGCGCGGCCAACTAAAGCCAAGAAGTCAATGGCGATACAGAAAGGTAGGAATAGTAAGTAATCCAAGGGAAGAGTACAAGTCAACTGTTATATTTCTCTGTTGATCTAAACACGGATATCACGTGATGTCTACGCGTCCATATCATGACCAAACCTCCTGTCTTTCCATTTCTTTTTTGCGTGATCATCATTAATTTTTGTCTGTTACATGAAGGTCTCGTATCCAAAGCGTATCTAATGACCGTGAGCATCGGGCTCTCCTTGTTGCTCTGAGAGAAAGAAATATTTTCATCAACACACATCCCCACGGAGTAAATTGAAAAATCCACTTACCGGGGACACACTGGATGGCATCATCGATACGGAGAAGGGAGACGGCGGCCTCGTATGCAGACTTAAGACTCTTGACTTTGCTCATTGTAGGCTCAAGGATGCCAGCGGACACATTATCACGGACTTTCCCATCGAGAAGGTCAAGTCCATACCGCAACAGGGCTTTCTTGGGGTCCCCAACCGGCGCGTTTTGAGCCGCGTTGTGATAGGAGCGCAGCTGCGCTACAAGGTCGGTCGAGTCTTTAGCAGCATTCACAGCGAGAGTTTTGGGGATTGAGAGCAAAGCAGTAGCAAATTCGGCAATAGCAAGCTGTTCTCTTGAGCCCTATAATCATGGATGGAGTTAGATAGACTAAATCAACAGTACAGTTGGGACATATGGGACATACCACAGTAGTCGCAAAGTTTTCAAGATAGATGCTTAACGCAGATTCGACGGCTCCGCCACCGGGAACGACAGCCCCGCTCTCAAGAGTCCGCTTAATGATTGACAAAGTATCATGTAAAGCCCTCTCCATCTCGTCCAGCATGTAGTCATTTGCTCCTCGGAGGATGATAGAGGCAGAGCTAACAACCTTAGTTCCCTTGATGAGGATGAGTTCATCGTCAGAGATGCGCTCTTGGATGACTTCATCAGCTGTACCCAGATAGCTGGGTTCAAATGTCTCCTCTCCCTCGAGGTTAGCAAGACTGGAAATCAACTGTCCACCAGTTGCCTTTGCTATCCTGCGTAGATCTTCCTTCCTACACCGGCGAACGGCCATGGCACCCGCTTCGACGAATTCCTTCAAACACAAGTCATCGATACCCTTGGTCGTTAATACAACGTTAGCACCAGCAGCAAGAATCTTGCGAATTCTCTCGAGAGTGATTTCTGACTCCCTGAAGTTTAACGTTCAGTACCGAAACGTATAAAAAATTCGGAAATAAAACATACCGTCTGCGGATCTCTTCTAACTTCTCTGGATCCTCAACTAAGATCTGAACACCCAATTGCATGCGCGCTTTCTGTAAGTTAATATCGAGGCATGCAATTTTAGCGCCAGTGATGCGTTTTTTCATGGCTGTTTCCAGAAATATCAGATGCGTGATATACACAGAATGTAATAAAGACAGAATTTTGGCGTACCTTGACTTGCGACGGTGCAATTGAGGGCATAACCCTTGACAAACATTGATTCACGGGCACTCCTTCCGTGAGCCTTCAGGACATTGACAGCCTTTACTGGGTATTTGATATCGCCTCGTAGATTGATAGATTTCACGGCTTGCATGGCGTCTACGGCCATAGGAGCAAATAGATCGTCATCACTAAAAGTTCGAAGATAAGTTCGCCATGCATGGTAGCCAAGGTCCAATTACACGCACTTTCCGATGATTTTACTCGACATAGATGTCTTCGCCACATTGATCAAAGCCTCTCGCCCTAAAGCATCTACCTTGATGCTCAGTTGCTCCTGCATGAACTTCACGGCTTCTCTGCAAGCAAGACGGTACCCAGTGATGATGGTCGTGGGGTGGATTTTAGCCTTTACAAGCTCATTGGCTCTACGCAACAGTTCCGCAGCGATAATAACCACAGAGGTTGTTCCATCGCCCACTTCCTTGTCTTGCTTTTGAGCAAGATCGACAAAGATTTTTCCAGCAGGATGCTCGACAGCAAGCATTGAAAGAATGGTGGCGCCATCGTTTGAAATCGTTACCTCCTATAAAAAAGGTTGATGATTCAAAACCCTAGTTTCAGAGATGTTCCCTATATCGCGAAAAAAGGACGACGAGCACTACGCACTCCGATGTTATCCACCATCATTTTATCCAGACCCATAGGACCCAGCGAGCTTTTGATGATGTTTGCGATCGATTGGGCAGCGATGACTATGAACGGGAAACATTGTGGTTAAAGCACGTAAATATTATATGAGATTTGTAAACGAAAGAGGCATACCATTTTGGTCCCGAATGTCCTGTCCAGAGACACGATCGCCTCCCAGGAAGCCTCCAGCACGAGGATCTCGTTGATACATTATAAAGTGGAGTAAAGAACGAGATGAAGAAAGGTAGGATGAGAGATGCACTCAAGAAACGATATTGGCACAAACGCGTTCAGTGGAAGACGCGTATTTGGTCGCCCTTTCAAAACAGTTTCAAACAGCGCGATATCCATTTTTGGCATTTGTATTTTCCCCACTGACTCGCTCGAGCAACGTTCACAACGCTCTCGTTCATATGAAAAAGAATTAAGCAGCCTATTATCTAGTAAAGCCGCCGCATTTGAACATGGATTCTAGATTTTCCTCGTGGTTGTCACCAAATATACTGAGAACTTAATAGAACACTCAATAACAAACATCCACTGATCTTATAATTATCCAAGTCAAAAATCCTCACATAAATCAACAAAAAAACAGATCAATGCCAGGGATGGAATTCCAGAATAAATAACAGGATACATCAACGAGTATTATGTATATATAACGTTCTCGAAGAACTCGAATGGAATGAACGAAGATTCCAGATCCAAGTTAGGGGTCGGAAGATGAACGAAAAAAAGAGAGACGAAAAAGAGAAACATCAGAGCCTGTGCGTGTGTGGGGTCGCAGATGGACCATACAATAAATACATATGAGAGGGATGCCGAGAGAGTGAGAGACAAGAGAGAATAGGACGAGAAAATGAGGCCGGATATGTATGTGTGTGAGAGAGAGGAAAAGAATGACTCGAACAGGGTAGAGTGGGAGGATAAAGAGAAATTTGCATGTTTCGTATGTGTACGTATGTATATGTTACGATAATGTTGTTGTATGAGTTTTATATAGGGGTGATTGAATGGATGAGTGTCAATGGAGGGATGTATGGATGTGTTGTTTAGGACCGAATGGAGGATGAAAAGGAACTAAGGGAAAAGAGGAAGAAGACCGGTCAAACAACGGGGATCGACGAGGCTAACCTATACAGGATATGAAGTGGTGTGCCAGTGAAGTTCAAAGAATGAACGATAAATATCAAGAAAGGGATAAAAGAGAAAAGAAAAACGAAAAAACAAAGAAACGAAAAAAGAATCCCGATTGCGCAGAGGCTTAAATATTCCCCGAATCCACAGGATCCAAAACCGCCCATATTCACAGAGGATACAGGTAAAATCCAGATTTAGTAAAATTCGGGGTCAAACGCACAAGAACGAAATACTGCGAAGCTTGTAATTGATTGCTTGAATTGTGAATAAATAATTTGGAGGTAAAGAGAAATCGGAAAGATATGATGGTAATAATTGAGTATCGATGCCTTAGAAGAAAGAAATAGAATAGATATAAGAGAAAGGGAGGAAAGAGGAATGGCGCGAAAAAATCGATGATAAATTGGAAGAAACCCAGAGATGAGAACATGGATGCTTTGAGATGATTGAGAAAAGAAAAAAAAAGAAAAAAGAGAAAGATTGTCCTTAGACGAGTCCGTGTGTGGGAGCAACCAGAACAAGTCAGATCTTTTGAGAGATAGGAGGAGCTGCATAAATGCGTGTCGGATCGATTGAGGTCTTGATGGAGTTGAAATGCGGGATTGGGTCAGCTTGAGTGGTTGGATTCGAGAGGTGATTGATAATAGCGCTTCATTGTCGAAAATGTCGAAAACCCAAAATTACGGATGATATTACGTGGAGCACGAAACCAAGGAAAGTCGGATAGCGGTAGAGGTTTGACAACGACAACAACAGCGACGGATGGTTAAATGCATTCGACGATCAAGGATCGTACAAAAGCGACGTGAGCGAAAATCGAATACGTTCAGACAACATCAACGAAGAACGACAACGACAACGCCCGGATAAAGTACCCCATACGAGGGAGCAAGAAAAGCACAAAATGAGTGTGAGTATGTCGAATGAAGGGCGTGCCACAGAGAACGGCGGGCATGAGACTGAGGTGGCTGGTCTTGATGGGGAGGATATCGATATTTCAGTATGATGTTATATGTTGGCGAAAAAAAATCTTGACGATGTCATGGAAGGGGTCATGGAGAAAAATCGACGAGAGAATATTTTTGAGGAGGTTGAGACCCAGATTTTCCTGAGGTATTGCGAGAAAGACGTGAAGTCATCATCAGCCATAAAATGATCGGAGCAGCTTAGCCAACACTCGTAGTTGAGCGGTAGCAACCATTCGATCGGACCGCCAGGAGTTCAATAATGGAGTTCAGAAAGCTAATTTTCCAGGCCCATAAGTCTCTGCACGGATCATTCCAGGAGCTCTCGGGACCTTTTTCAGCTTAAAAGTCGAGGCCTTAACTGGAGGTGGGCAAGGACTATCTCCCAAGTCCGTGTCCGTCTCATCCGCCGTAGCGTTTCCATCTTCCGCGAGGGTCATAAGTCCTTGATTAGTACCACGACGGCTCCTCGCAGCCGTCGCAGCAGCAAACAAACTCGGTGGGGCGCTAGGAGCAGTGTTCCTCTTCGACTGGTCCTTGTGTGCCTGTGGCTGTCCAAAAGAAAGGGATTTTCCAGTTCCGTCGCCATAGGCATACGACTTGTGGCGACCAAACTTGGCCCTGCGGAATTGATCCAAATCTTCACGACGCGAGGTCGCATGGTTGGGGTCGTCCATTGTCACATAGGCTGGGGGGTCGCAACGATGACCAGAGCTCTTGAAGTAGGCACAGTAGCCACCTTCAAGAATGTACACTTCTGGGTAATGGATCTTGGGGTACATGTGGTTGTTCATGGCGCGGTCCTTGGCTCTCAGATGCTTCGCACTGGAAGAATCGCGTGTCGTTCAATCAATGTCGTTCCGGAATATTAAATGAATAATTTGGAACTTACAATGTAGGAGCACGTTTCGCGCTGAACTCGCAATGGAAGACGAGAACAGTCTTTCTGTTGTTGTCGCCGCTTACGGATGGTTTAGGTTTAGTCAAGCTTGGGCCGAGTAGGAGTTCCTCCACTGCGGCAGTGGTGTTGATATTCACAGCACCTGGGATGTGTCCGCCATTATATTCATAATCGAAACGACAATCGATGACGTGGAAATCAACGAGCTTGTCGTTGAATCTTCCATCGAGCAAGTCGTCCAGCTAAATGAAAAAAAAGTTAGTCAGACACTTATGAGCGATAAGTAAATAGACTTACCGTTTGATTGTTAATTCTCATTAACCCGTCTTCCGTCACACGGTGACAAGGAAGAATCTTTCCATGAGCTTCGTTGTCTCCGAATCCTGGCAAACCAGCCGCCATAAATTTAGCCGATGGGCTTTCCTTCTGTATCAGTGCAGTCGTTCCAGTTAGAGGCCTGAAATCCTCCGTTCCGTCGCACCTTCTGATCGTCTTCACCTGCTGACGTTTAGAATAAGCCTGCGCAGGTGAAGACATATCATTGGCGTCGAAAGATGTATCCTCCTCTTCGGGTTCTGTGTAAATCGAAGGAGGAAGGAATGCAGAAAATGCACGACGAACGGGAGCAGCCCCTCGGGGGCTGTTATCCTCAGCATGCTCATCCCCACTGGGGGGAGGCGAAAGGATAGGATAGGCAGAAGACATAAGTTCTCTGTCGTAAGGCTGAACCATCGCAGACAGCACAGGTCGACGGCGCTTGATAAATCCTCCAGAGGGCGCAGCGCCTAATCCAGCAAGACCAGGCTTTGCCAGACGAGAAGCAGCAGCTCCATTGGCCATACGTTCTAACTTTGAATCTGAAGGGGAAGAAGGAAGCATAGGCGAGGAGGAAAGGTCATGATTGTGATGTTTCGGAGCACGAATAGACTCAGGTGATAATGACCGCCTTTTCTTGTGTTGAGGCCCAACGGGCGACTCAAATGATCGGCGAGGAGACATTGTGTCGTGGAACAGTTGGTTGAATTCCGTCGGCCCAGCGGCAGCTGGTGATGCCTCAGGCGACAATACAATATCTGTAACCGCTGGGTTAGCATTGAAGGATGTATCCACATCCATGGCATCATCCATGGGGGAAGAAGGTTCATGACCCTATAGCAAAATAGCGCGTTTAATTCATGACGGTTGAATAAATATAAGAGACAGGGGCTTACTTGAACAGGGGATGATTCTGTAATACGAGCAGGTGCGAGCCACTCAAACGGTAAAGCTGCTCTTTGGGTTTTCTTCGAACCAGTCTGGGTCCCGCTTACAACCTTGGTCGGTTGCTCACTGACAAATTGAGCACTAGGCAGCAGTAAATTGCGGGTGTTGCTGACATCATTTCCAAATAATCGCCCACTGCTGGTATACGAGCGCGGCCTCTGCCCACTACTTAATAACATAGCTTGAGATTTGGGCGCGGGCGCTGGGGATATATCCATAGCACTGTCTGATGCCAAGGAAATGTGTTCTCGTGGGGGAGAGTTGAGGGACACATTGGATGCGAAGGACAACTCGAGATCTGAGGATAGGAATTCGTCGATGTCGTTGTGAGTGGGCATAAACCGTTGACTCCTCTTGCGTGAGGGTGCCAAAGGTGGATTGAGGAATTTGTTGGTAGGCGGGGCGAAGAAAGCCATATCGACGTCGTAGTCTTCTGGGAAGCTGGGGTTATTCCCACTGTAAGCTTCTATCCAACGGTCAAGAAAAGGTATAGGCATTGATTTGGAGGTGGCATGATGTAAGGCACGTCGTTTGGAAGGCCGGGTGTTGGAAGTAGAAATCATGGTTGGGATACAATGTACAGTTACAACAAGAGAGATGAGAGCGGTTCTATAAGTCAGATACAGTACAGAGACGGGTGAAGGGATGAGGAGACACAGACCAGGTCTTGGTGGGGTCTAGTGAAGTTCGAATTCGGTCTTTAAAAGCAACTGGCTGTGAACAATGAAATTCAACTTATTGCATGATAGGAATGATAAGTATGGAAAGCCGGATCTCATTGTCTCCCTCTTTAGGGACCCCCGTCAGGGATTGCACATGACGATACCCTGAGATTTAAAGAATAAAAACGAACCTTGCAGCGTAGCGACAGAAAGAATCGGAGGAGGCCGCTCCTGCAAAAGAAAATGAGTGATGGAAAGAGACCAAGGGCCGTGTTTCTCACGAAAAGCTGGATGATGATGGGAGAAGACAGGATGGCAATTCCGTCGCCCTTTCTTCGCAAGAGCGTGTACGAAGACAGAAAAGAGGTTTCGCAGAGGAAATATGTCAGAGAACGCGTCCCTTGTCGTCTTTATTCCACTTATTTGCTCAAAGTTGGCCAATGTTCAACTTGCACGTGACCGCGTATTACCGCCGCTGGCGACGTCAATTATGACAATTGTTATTTCCACTCGTCCATTTACGGTGTCTACCCATGTCTGTCATTCTGCTTGTACTGTACTACACCTAGCACTAGGCCTCCCAGTCAAGGTCAAGCTATCAAGTCTGCCCAACTGGTGGACCAGAAGGGCTCATTAGTCTTTTTGGTAATGTGAATTTCAAATGTCGCTTACGGAGGAAATACATATTCGATATTGTCGTAGTGCACTTCGGGATATTCCTTCGTGATCGTCTTCATTAGTTCTTCATACATAATCTAGGTCCGAGGTTCAGAAAGATTGCAGTGAGGCTCGACTTTATGCACTCACATTATAGCCATCACCATTCAAGTGCAGTCCGTCTCCCAAGAACTGAGAAAGGGCGGGCTCGCTCTGACCCGCCGCCTCCCAAATGGCTGTCCAGACATCGACGAACGCAACGCCTTGAGTCACCGCCACCTCACGTACAGCATCCGCATATCTTCGTGTGATATCGAATTCCCGGTCCAACTTTAACGGCGGATTACGCGCCTCCAGGTCCGCTCGCCGGGCGATGGTGTTGACCGGTGGGGGACTGATCAATATGATGCGTGTCCCCGGGGAGTGTTGCGGTGAATCCGGCGATGTGACCGTCTCCACCATCCTCGTTAGGTTCTCCCTGAACTTGTCCAGAGGGACGTGCTGTGGAGAAGGCTTAATGCAAGCATCATTGGCTCCAAACCAGATGGTCAGGATACGTATTTGCGGCGCGACCTCACTCTTTTTCGCAAGAATCTGCTCCCCTATCAATTCCACCCGTATAGCCCATTTAATTCGATACGTACTTTCTCAAACACAGGAATGCCCCATTCAGTATTATATCCCGACAATCCACGGTTTAACACATCCAACTTGCGCGCGTAGACATCTGGGCGCTGTCTCATGAGCGAACGATCAATTACTACAGGAACAGCGGCGGTACATACGCGAAAGACGTTGTCCAAACCCGTTAACGCCTAATTCCCATCCTCCTTGAGTAATGGAGTCTCCAAAGAGCATAAACATATCCTGGACGTACGCAGCCATGTCAGTCGAGTGTAAGTAAAGTCGAGTCGTTATCTATGCCTGCAGCGCGAGATCTAAGCGAGTCACGGAAATAGCCGACCTTAAGCGCGACACCGTTTTCGTCAAGAGTCATCTTGACCGTGACCTCACTGCTCAGTATAGAATGAGCATCGACGGCGGCGACGATGCGCGGCCCATTCCTCTTCGAGTATCAAACAAAACAGCCTATGTCTGGGATGTAGATGGTTTGCTCTTCAATTCCGCTCTCTCTTTGAAAAATAATAATAATTTAACCACAAAACCAGACATCGCCATAATCCGCTCAAAGCATCACATATGCGGTGTTCTCACTGGAACCCTCCCACATTTATCACAACAAAATGTCTTTCTAGGCGTTCCGCTTGTTCTTATGCCTGAAGAGGCCGTGCTTCTGGTTGACATTGGTATGGGACCTCTGTGCCAATTACTCAATCAATGCATGGCTGGACTGGACTAACAAAAAATTAATTAGGCGCCGCTGTCTTGGTTGACGACCCGAATGCATACCATCAGCCCAGCATTCCACATCTAGAAAAGTGGTCTGCGGAACAGTATGAGTCAATGACAACGCAAATCGCGTACATCGAGACGAAAACGACTAAAGAGAGTTCTGGGGCCGGACGCGCCATGTCAGAAGAAGCAATGAGGAAAAGGAAAGAGAGAGAGGAGAAGAAAAGAGCTGCGGCACTAGCGAAAGCCGCTGCTGAAGGTGGCGATATCTTTGCATCGACCAATAATGGCGATGAAGCAGGCAGACCCTCATCATCCATTAACGGCGCCGAACAGAAATCAACAAGTCAAACTCAAGAACCAGCACCTTCCACCTCCACCCCAGAACCTTCTTCTACACTCGAAACATCGTGGAAAACCTCTAATGTTCCCTTTACCATCACCATCCCCGCTTCTGCTACTTCTCAAGAGTGGTACGACGCCTCCGCATGCACCTACACCACCATCCATTCAGCTAAAGACGCTGGCGTATGGGACTACCCATCCACACTAGCAGAACGTGCCAGATGTGGCGTCTTCAAAGATCTATGGAAACAAGGATACTTTATGGGCGGGGGCATCAAATTCGGAGGAGAATATCTAGTGTATCCAGGTAATGAATGTTTTTCATCATCATCCCCTTCCATTTCTCTTGTATCACTAACCCAATACTTCGCTCATAGGCGATCCATTACGATATCACTCTCATTTCAGCGCCACTGTCATAGAATCCCCCATAGCTTCCCTACGACCCATGGAAATCGTCGCCCACGGTCGTCTAGGCACGGCCACGAAAAAAGCGCATCTTCTCTGCGGTTGGGACGACGAGAAGCAGGAAGTATCGTATCTCACGATCGAATGGGCAGGGTTCGGTTGATTAATTAATGTATATCGTATATTTGTGTAAGTTGGTTTTTTCTTTCTGATTTTACGGTGTGATTGCTTCAAAGGATCATCGCGTACGAATTATCCAAATGTCGGAGAATCTCTATGCCCCATGGTCTTTACTGTGTGTGTGAACGACTATGACACAAATCCATGGATTATAACAGAACTTCGTCGTTCGAAAAATAAAATTTCGTGGTTAATCATTAGATGTCATTATATATAATAAAGAAGAGCAAGACTTCATAAGACATAAGAAAACATGTTCAATCCATCTTCCGCCGTGCACCAAGTTTAACACGCCCCGGAACACTCGGTCGGGGAGCAGTAGTCGCAGAGGGATTAATGTTCGAAAGACCCATCTTCTCACCCGCACCAGAGTTCGAACTCGAAGAAAACGTCTTCATCTCCATCCTCGCCGCCCCATCTTCCACACTCTCCGCCCCATCCCCGAGGTCCATCGAATACTTACTAGGCGCAGCGGCCTTATGTCTGATTATCGGCCTCCCGCCGATGAAGTTGAGCACTTTCACGATGGCGTCGTTCAGCATGATCACGATTGCGAAGACGGGAATGCGGATGGGAATGAATGGTGATGGGTGTCGTATCGTGGTAGATGCACTGTGGTCGTTCGATCCGCTGGGTGCAGGTGCCATGGGTGGCATGGGATTGTATGGATCTTCTGGCACTGGTCGGCCTCGCATGGCCATAATGATATACTGCAGCAAACATAATAAATATATGGACCTTCAACCAAAAATAAGGTTCATCGCACGGCAGGGAAGATTAATGCGAATATTGCAGCATTGGCCAATCCAGACCCAATCATGCACAAGGCAGCTGACGGTAGTCCTAAACGCAGAGAGACCATGAACACGGCGTGTAGAAAGCATTTTGTAGATACTTGCTCACCAAACGCGAAATAATATGCCCATCGTTCTTCCAAGTGCCGTATTCTACCGGCAAGAGAGAGACCACGAGCGATCCAAACGAACCTGATTGAAAAGATGAAATAATGGCCTAGTAACACACAGGACGTTGTGCTCACTCGAAGCAGTAATACCTACAACATGACGCAGAATTAGCAAACGTTGCATCGCCTCTCAAATATACACCACTTACGCATCGACCCAACACAAGAAAATGAACCCTCCAATAGGCCCAACCAGAGGTATCCTACTCAAAGCGAATGAAACGACCACAGACGTGCACACCATAACGACGCGGTAAGCAGACGTCGCAATGGCCTTGAGCATCCCTGTGTAAGACGACGGTTGGGCAATAACAGGTCGCCCACCATGTTGTAGCAGAAAGGTACGTTTAGCGATTATTGTACACCATGTGCCCTGCAATTGTGTGGTGAGCAGGACAATTTGGATGTCGTGTGCAGGCAAGAGATCGCTATGATATTACTGAAAAGGGACACTCACATTAAGGTATAACGAGATGCTCAAAACAGGGAAGAGCCATAGAACCTGATAGAACCATCCAATATTCCTATGGAACCATTTCTGTTGGTCCCGGACTAGAGGTTGGAGGAGAAGGTCGAATACATAGATGGACAGTAACGACACAGAGTTCAAGAGCAACGACTTGTACACATTCGCGCGCACTTCCGAATCACTAGCGTTGTTAATTTCCAGAAATCAGTTCGATGTCGATTGAGCACCGCAAAGTGGCCAAGAGATAATATGTGTGCAAGTCCGAAGTGAAGTGATTCATCGATAAAGTTCATTGTCAAAATAGAATAGACATGTTCTGTTCGCATTAACGGACTTTACACAAATTAAAGCTCACACATACCTTGCGACCACACTTATAACGGCATCCCACCTGAAAGCATCGAACAAACCCCGCCACGCCCACTTTAGCTGGAGGAGAACAGTATCCTGGATAGAAAGAAAAGTAGGGTATTGTGAACGAGCAGAAAGCCTTGCATTAGGACCTGGGTATTTAAAAGACTGTTGTAGCGTAGTATATGGGCCAGTCGCCATAGCGGCTACGTGGTTGGGTGAAAGAAGGATAGCAGAATTGCCATAAAGTATCATACCATAATTACCCCACCAGCGTGTATGCAAACCCTAACCCCAAATTGGGAGATGTCCACATACTCTACCCCTTCTGGGGCCCTTCAAAAACCACATTTGCTTATGAACACAACGGTGAAAAATTCTGGGGATAAGGTTAATCCTTATTATGTTCGTGCTAATGCTAGAGATACACAATACGAAGACCATATCCGCGATTCAGGCCACGCTACGCTGTATAGTAAAGTACGGTCGCGGAAGAACGAGAAAAACCAAGTACATCGTACACCTTTGCTCAAATAAATTAAAAGTACACAAAAAGACTATAAAGAGGAGAGAGAAAAGCAGCGGAGAGAGGAAGCTATATACGACAGACAAAGATGGAGGTCCCGAACGAAAGGAGAGGTCGCAGAATCGCCAGGATGAGGAATAAGAATGGACGCAATCAACCAAAGATTATGCACTATATCGGAGAATAGAACCAGGCAAAGGTCAGGTCAATTATGATCGCTTGGTAGGCTACAAGATGAATATCAGACAAAGAGGGAACAAGAAGTCACGATGAGCGCTTACTGTTTTCCTGGCAGTCTTCGCAGCAGGCTTAGCAGCTTCCTTCTTCGCAGCAGGTTTCTTTGCGGCGGGCTTCTTTGCTGCAGCCTTGGCCTTAGTCGCAGCAGATGTTCCAGTGGCAGCCTACATGAAAAGAATAAAAATAAATATCGAGGTCCAATTATAAACAGAGGACATGTGCCCACCTTCTTTGCTGGCGCTTTCTTGCTGGCGCTGGTGGTTTTCTTGGTTGAAGAGGCGACTTTGGCCTTGGGTTTGCCAGCTACGACTTTCTTAGCAACAGGCTTTTTGGCGGCAGCAGCTTTGGGTTTGGAAGCGGCGGCGGTCTTCTTAACGGCGGCGGGCTTGGAGGCGGTCTTAGTTGTTGTTGACTTGGTGGCTGCCTTGGGTTTGGTGGTCGCTGACTTAGCAGTTACTGGCTTAGTGGTTGCCTTTGGTTTAGCGGCAGTGGTAGTCTTTGCCTTGGATGCTGGCTTGTTCTAGACAGACGTTGATGAAACGATGAACACTTTTCTTTTGATGACATATCACCATGACAGGAAACATACCTCTTTAGCAGATGAATCGGCCTTTACTTTTGGGGCGAGCTTGACTCGTCCAGAAGGACCTACAGGCAGGTTATGACTCGTCGTAAGACAAGATATTGGAGGCGACAATTCATTAAAAAAAGTTTACCTTTAGGAAGGACGAAGACACCCTTTTCAGCACCAGTGGTGATGGCTCTCGCGAGCTGGGTAGTTTGAGCGGCGCCGATGTCAAGCTTGTACTTGGTCTCGACATACCTATGGATAATATCAGCGCTGGATAAAGTCAACAGCCCAGGGGCGATACATACTTCTTGATCTGTGGGCGTGAGACACCGACGCGAGCATCTTCAGTGTGTGCAGCGATGCACTCCTACAAGCATTGAAAGAGTCAACATGTGCATGGAGAAAATGGCGAGCCATGAGAGAGTAGCCAAGACAATGAAGTAGGATGTTTCGAGAAAATGTGACAAAGAAAAGTTTTGTATCCGGACGCTATACCCTTTGCCCTGCCATGCTGGGTAAAAGACGTCGCCAACAGAGGTAGAACAGTAATAGACATCCAAGTGGAGGCCTAGCACGATCCAAGAGAATATAGACAGCCCATGAGCAGCACCAACTAACCTTGATCATATCCACCCATGGTGGGTGAGTAGCAGCAGACTTAGCAGAAGAAGATTTCTTTGCAGCTGGCTTGGTAGATGTAGCTTTCTTAACAGCGGACATTGTAATCGTCGAAGTGTTGGGGAAGAATGAGAATGTGGCCTTGTCGGTAAGGGCGCGGGGAGGAAAGGACGGAAGGAAAGATGGCGGTGGTTGGAGTTGAACCTGAGGCTAAAAAGAGGGGGCTGATAACATCCCGGTCCTCCGTCTATTTATACTAACACGATCGCGTCGCGCACGTGACTGCACTATTTCAATCAACAAAGACGTATTTGGGGCGTTGCGCACAGATAATTATTCGCTCTCAGTTCACAAATGTTCAGAACATATATCTAGTACATATGACTCCGAGAGGAAGCCAGATATCTAGATTTATGTTTTCTTTAGCGCTCATAAGCTCTGTGTATCTTTGTTGATCGCTAAACGCGTATTAACGCGTAAACAACAATATGAAGTCACATGACAGACACGTTTGGAAGGCGCCCAGGTCGCTGCTCAGCCAATCAGCGTCGTCCAGTTTTTGCTGCTTCTCCCTTCTTCACCCGCCATGTCCCTCCCGCCTGCTATTAAAGCTGCTACCCGCTCAGCGTATCGTGATGTCCTACGAGCAGCCTCTGTAACCTTTTCGGGTAAAGTGTCTTGAATACAAGTTACAATTATTTGTTAATTTATTCATTTTATAACAGGGGACAAACCAGTCTTCCAAGGTCTTTACATTGCTCTGTCGGATAATCATATTTAATTGAGCTGACATTTTTCCACCAGCCTTCCGCACGAAAATACGCTCAGACATCACACAAGATGCAGTCACTGACGCTGAGTCGTATCAGAAAAGAATACAGTTCATCCACGATGTCGCAGACGTGTTGCGACGAAATGTTGTGCAGGGTGTGAGGGTACCGGCGTCCGCCCCAGAGGAAGAACTGTATAGTAAGCATGGTAACTTTGGAAACCGGCTCTGCAGCCAACTAACATCTTGCAGGCATTCGTATGACAAAACACACCGAGCTAGGGGACAACGACTCCATTAAGAGCCCACCGCCGATGGAATCCAGTCGTAGCAAGCGCCGGCAGGACGGCCAACCTATCAAGTGCGCAGTTAATTCCTATTTGAGGAATTGACGACAAACCTTGACCAGTTCTCCGTCACTAGATGCTGTTCCAGTTAAACCCGAAGGCTCCTCAAATCCTCCGAGATATTTCAGCGCTCTGAAGAAGGCACATAAAGAGCGGGTAGTGCCGGAGTTGCGTGAGGAGGACCTTGAGGAGAAATTTGTGCGAGGTATGTTTTTGTGCGATCCCTTCTGCGTTTTAATGTTGTATTCAAATACTGTCACCAGGTAGTGGGCCGGTAGGTTCACGGTTAGACTCTAAATTCGATTTATTTCAAGTAATGTCCATGTCAAGGGCGGTCAATCAGTCAATAAAACTGAAAACAATGTGCAATTGCTTCATAAGCCGACAGGTCTTCGGGTTTCTTGTCAGGATACTCGCTCTCTTTCACAGAACAGGAAGTTAGCTCGAAAGTGGTTGCTTGAGAAGGCGTGTTTCGTGTTTTCTGTCTATGTTCTGCCGGGAGGTTAACGTTTATGTCTTATTGTTACTCAGCTTGATGAGCTGGTCAACCCTGGACTATCGAAAGAAAATTTAAAGGCAGCAAAACAACGTGAACGTGAACGACGACGGAGGAAGAAAGCAAAGAACAAGGCGAAGAAGCGTAATGAGGAAAATTCTGCAGAAGAAGAATTAGTAGATTAGTGATTATCCTCTTCTTAAACCTTAGTACATATTATTGCAACGATGCATTTTACTGCGATGCTAGTTACCAAGGAACGGACTTATATGAGACGACGTATCTCACGGCAGATTCCGACCATCGTTGGCACAAGTGGTCTCCTGTCCGTAAATAACCAAAGCTACTTATTAAATCCCATCGACCACGATGTCCAACGTAACTTCCAGCGGATTACACTCTCTTGCGACCTTAATCAAGCGGTATGTTCAGTCCAACAATTCCTTTGTCGGTTCCCAGGAAATGACAGTCGTGTTCAAGCCTTGAGGCTGCTGCTTCTCGTTTCGAGGATCTTACAGTTGTTCTGGAAGAAGAGAAACGGGGAAGCCTGGATAGAAGTGTAAAGGACAATGGTGTGTATAACCCTCCTTCACCACCGGCAGCGCCGCCAGCACCACCTCCCCCTCCTCCAGCACCCGCAGCACCTGCTACTCCAGCAGTGCCAACTCTTCCGGCTTCGATAGTTAAATTCCAAGAAAACGTCATCGATGCGAAGCTCAAGCCATTCGTCGAGTTCACGAAGGGATTCGCAGGTTCCAATGTCGTTGAAACGGTACGTGGATGTAGACATCGCAGGGGCTAATAAACACTGACGTCGCCAAACTTTGATTTCGTTGCTCACAGGTCTCCTTGGTACAAAAGCAATACGACACACTCTTTGACCTATTGAAGTTAGTCGCTGATTGTCAGAAACCGGACCAAAAGACGTTCGAGACGTTGTTGGCACCCTTCCCAAAGTGTATCGAGGCCGTTTCGCGCGCTAAAGAAGCGGGAGGCAGACGCGACAAGGATTGGTTCTCTCATCTCATTGTTTTGGCCGAAGGCGCCCCAGTCATTGGATGGGTCGTTAATGTAAGCATCTTGTCCTCCAATATATATATGGCTGACTTGCCTACGAATGATTAGAACGTGCCTCCCCAATTCATCAATGACATGAAGGAATCAGTCATCTACTACGGTAACAAGGTAAAAAAGGATTACAAGGAAAAGTATGTGTAGCTCCTCTTCCGCATTTTTACTTCGTTATAAACGTTCTATATCAAGGGATCCCAAACATATTGAATGGGTCAACCTCTATGTGGCGATCTTGGATGCCATGCAAGCGTATACTAAAGCGCAGCATCCTAATGGTTTGTCTTGGAATCCCAAGGTATGTGATCAATATCGTTTCGCTCTCTCCGCCTTTACATACCTTTGTTCTCTTTATCAAGGGTATTACCGTGGCAGAATATCTAGCCTCACCAGCCGCTTCTCGTAGTGGCGTTCCACCCCCACCCCCACCACCGCCCCCTCCCGCTGCAGTTCCTCCCCCCGCTGCATCACCAGCCGGAGGTGCCGCTGCTGTATTCGCTCAGCTTAACCGCGGTGAAGAAGTTACCAAGGGCTTACGCAAGGTGGATAAGAGCGAGATGACACATAAGAACCCAGCATTAAGAGCGGGGAGCGTCGTTCCAGCCATTCCTTCAGGCCATATTCGTGAATATTTATGACTTCATTTTATTTTGTTTCTCCCGAGTAACTGATTTGAATCATTAGCTGCCAAAAAGCCAATCAAACCATCGAAACCTCAGGCTTTGGCAGGCAAGAAGCCCTCCAAGTTCGCGTTGGAGGGTAACAAATGGATGATTGTAAGCATGCATGCATGCTTTTACTACGAGATTCAGACCAACTGATACACCATTCTGCAGGAATACTACGAGAACGAAACGATAACGGTCGAGAATGGTGAGATCAGCCAATCAGTCAATATCTATGGTTGCAAAGGCACAGTTATCATCATCAAGGGCAAAGTCAATGCCGTCAACATCAGTGCGTTTATTTCAACCATACCTTATAGGTTATATTCTAAATATTGCATCCGCATAACTTAGTTAACAGCTCGAAAACCTCGGTGCTTGTGGAATCTGTGGTGGCGTCCATCTCAGTGACTTCGGCTCCCTCGTTCCAACTCCAGATCACCGGCACTGCACCCATGATCCAGCTCGATTCCACAGACTCTGGTCAGATCTACCTGTCTAAGCAGAGTCTGAACGCCGAAATTACCACTGCGAAGTGCAGCGCCATCAATATTAGCTTGCCAGTCGAAGGTGAAGAGGATGGCGTGTTCGCAGAGCAGCCCGTTCCCGAGATGTTCAAGACTCTTGTGCAGAACGGGAAGCTCGTGACCACTGTCGTAGAACACTCTGGATGATAAACCGGCGTTGTATTATTTCCGTGGCTCGTCATGACGGACAAGTTTACAATCATCGGAGTCTTAGAGAAGAAGGTCGTGACTCACGCAGTGCCTTCTTCGTAATATATACCACAAGTATTTTTTCTGGATAATAACATTTTAATAAATATTTCGACGCTATCTAGTTGAAGCTGCTCGCCTGCTGCTCACGATTGGTTCAGCAATAAAAGCAGTTCAGAACCAATTCAGAACAAGTTTAGAACGCAAGACGCGTCCGTCACGTCACGTGTTGAGAATGAACGCGTTTCGCATGGTTCGAATTAAAGGATTTCGTGACTTGATCTTGCCCACTTACGACCATTTCAACTTTCTATCTTTCATTCTATAACTTTTAACGATGATTGATGTCCAAGAAGCAACGTATGGGCTTGGTTAACTCGTCATCTCGGTGTCCGTCACATCTAAAATTTCTTGTCTATTCTTTTATAGGAAGCTCATTCGGGATATGCTACCTATCATAGACCCTGATGAAGATTACCTGACAATTGTGGCTGCGGACGAACAATTCACCGCGTCTGAAGCACGGAGAAAAAAAGAACTGGAGGAAGCTCACACTAGACTGAAAGGTCGGTTGTATGCACGGCTTGATCTTTTCGCGAAGTACTTGCTAATACTGCACGTCTAGCTCTATCGCGAGTACTCGAAGCTGCTCGGGTGTCATCGACAAGACCGGGCTCAGTACCTTCGGAGCAAGCTCATCATAACAACTTGAATGAATTAGAGAAAAGTGGAATAAGTCTGTGCAAAGCAATCAGCGAAACAGAAACAACGTTAGGAAGCAAGGAGGCTGAACTGGTAGCCTTGAAGGAAGAGACAAGACAACTGGAGGTCTATGATCCAGCAGCTGAACATGAAAAGGAGATGGATGGCAGCGCGTATGTCTCTCTTAAATTTATTGTCCCACACGGAGGCTAAGAATCGTGTTTCCTCCAGATTGCGATTAGCTATCTACAAAGGCATAGGGTTCGAACCAATAATGAACAGGAATGGAAAATTGGAGAAAATGCTCGTCAGTGAGTACACAAAATAATCTCCTCTCCTATGTGTGTTAAAATATGCTTTAGAGGCACAATCAGGCGACCTACACACTGTGGACTTTACGACAGGAAAAACGGATGTTGAACACACGCAGCTGCTGTGGAAACTAGTTAACTCATGAACAAAGCGGATTGTCCAGCAGCCATTTCCTATGATTTGTTTTAATTTTATATGTATTGTATAGACATATTGTATCATGACAGGATGCTGTAGAGTATTAATCCGGAGGCAACGCTTCGTGCCGTGAAACTGGAATGGAATAACGAAATACAGAGCGTTCAAGTAGGGTATGGAGGATCAGACAGTTCCAAGCTACATATAAATCATGGGGCATTTGGAGCGTTTACTTTATACGACAGGGTTTTATTGTTGCTATTAAAAAGTGTTAGCCAGGGAGCGTATGAGACGTGTGAAGGGCCAGCAGACTCACCAGTAAAGCGGGTTTAATAACCCAAACCTTCTTATCTTTGCACTTCTCCCCTACTTCTCTGACCTTATTTTCAATCGCATTCTTTTTGACTTTGTGCTCCCGCAGTTCAAGATGAATCGATTCCACAAGAGCTGTAATACTTGAAGCCTGAAGTTGTGTGATTTTATTGAGAAGTAACTGAGTGTGTGCTTCTGGGAATAGAGACTTTGGCGCAGTTAGAGTTTTCTTGAGACCTGGTGTGTTGCTTGCATTGTTGGAGGAAAGATCAGAATTAGGCATTGTGCCCGTCAATCGAGGAGGAAGAGCTGGAACAGCGAAGACGGCTTCACTTGATTCGGTTGTATTTGACGCGGTAGTAGTAGTGTTCGCACTCCGGAGGAAAGTTTTGTAGTCATCGACGCATGTAGATACAAATGTGAAGGGGTCGATTGAATAGGGCGTGTCTAGATATGAGGTTAGAGAAACTAGGTAAGTATTGAGTAAAAGGCGACTTCACCATTAAACAGTTGGATTACGTATGGCTTGAAAGGTTCATATTCACATTTTCCAATAGTCGTCTCAAACATGGAGCCTTTGGCAAAAGGTACCAGAGGGACGACCACCTTTCGTTTCTTCCCGATCTTCCGTTCACCATCCTCGGCCTTCCGTTTAATTTGTGGAGGAGCAAGGACGTCAAGTGGTGGTGGCGAGGCATCCCTGAGAGCAGCCAGGTCTGTAGGTTCTTCATCATCGTCAACAAGCCAACTATCCAAATCTGAGTCTGCTTCCTCGGCATCACCGTCTTCTTCGTCCCCATCTTCCACAACGTCTTCTCCCACTGGTTCTTCTTCCCACTCTTCGCCACTGTCATAGCTGTAATCAAAGACAAGGGTATCTTTTGCAAAAGGCCTTCGAGGCCCAATAATTCGTGAACTACGAGTCCATGTTCCGTAATATCCGGGACGAGCATCAGTATGGAAGCAGAATGCCTTCGCTGGTAGCAATTCTCGATCGTTGAGTTTCGCCAAGATACTCCTTACGAGATCGTCGTTGCCACTGATTTCGGCCTCGGACAGTTGAGCAACGAGGTCGCGCACAGATACTGGGTTATAAACTTTGAAACCGGCTTTTCGTCCCAGCTTGAAATCCTTGGAAGACCCTGCAATCTTCGATGGTGCTGACAGTGGCAGTGAGTCAAGAATATTCCGTAGCCGTTCTGAGGGAAACCCGTTAAGTGAATTGCATAAGACATTTTTTATCTTTCAAACCTTGATTTGGCATTGACGCAAGCTCGTGCTCGCCAAGTTGAGGTTCCAACATTTCGACGTCGCTATCATCATCATCACTATCGTCTAGCACAATAACCTCTGTGCCAGGTGCAAGTGATTTAGTTCTCCGTTTTTGCTTCTTTTCTTCCTTAAACCAGTTGACTGGGGCAAGAACTTTGTCCTTCTGAAGTACAAAGGGTTTGAAGACCTTTTCGAATTCTGATTGCATTTTTGAAGGACCTGCAACTGCACTGGTTTGATCATTGACTGGCTTGACTGGCGACTTTGGTTTCGTGAAAAATTTCGCCATGAGCGACTGTGATTTGTTGTGGGCTTCCTTCTCTTTCTTTTCTCTTTCAAGTTTGGCAGCCTTCTTCTCCTGTCTTTCTTTTTCCTGTAAACGACATCAACTTGCGAAAGCTAAAATATAAGTGGGAACCAACCTTTGCCGCTTTTTCTGGGTCTAACACTTTCTTGACGCGTGGTTTAGGATCGTTCTGCTTTTACAAAGAAAACATCTTGAGTTGGGTTCGAGGAGCATATTATTGGCCAGACGCACGTTATCATTTTCAACATCCTCTGCTTTCTTCTTCCCTTGCTTTTTAGTAGATTGGGGCGTTCCCTTATCATCAACTTTAGCATCCGAAGTCTGCGACGCAGAGGGTTTGTTGAGTTCTTTAGTGGGAAGTTTATTGCTTCCTTTGGGATCAATAATAGCGTCCCGCTCTTCTGTTGGACTGGATTCAAGAATAATCCTAAGATCTTCCTTAGCCTGTAATAATTTTACGTCATGTCAAATCGTGCAACGAGACGTGTGTATTGCACCCACCTGTATACGTTCGGCGAGTCTCATTTCCGCCTTCTCTCTGCTATTCTTCGGTAGCCAGTCTAGATGCTCCATTCTGACCTCCCAGCGCCATACAGAGATCGCAGCCGGCTGCTTGACTCCCAGTGGTACATCTATTCCGTAGTTATTGCGTAGTAAGACTTTGTGGATGGCGGTCTCAACGAGATTAATGGGGAAAGCCACAAAAGTAGCGGATGCGACATCGTTATTTTCGTCTTCATCCAATGTCGGTAATAGTTCGTGATGGATGTGCTTTGCAAGTGCAGCCAAAGTTTTATCACTGATATAAGATTGATGAGTCATGCCAAAATGAAAGAAAGCCCTACCAACCTTTCGTGACCCAGCTTGGCGATTAGTGGGAGGTGTTCTTCGGGGAAAGAAGAAAGCGGAGGTTCCTTATTTGATATGCGCTCTTCCAGCATAGCACGAAATATAACGATTTCTGAGTAGGACTAAGAGCTTGAGAAAGTTTAATGTGATCTTATTCGGCGTACCTTGAAGAGTCTGCGACTGCTTCTCAAATGAAACAGGTTTCTGCTTAAAAATGACCTTTCCATTCTTAAATTCAACTATGGGGGTCCGTTCCGGCTTATCTGGGGAAAAGAACGCGTCAGATTTGAAAACTGTGCATCTTGTCGCGTCCAGCTCACTGTCGGAAGGGGGCACGGAGGCTTTGCTGGCTGCTGCTAACGCGAATTAGAAAGGCATGATACGTGATATAAGCTGATAACATTACCCTTGGAGGTTTCTGGGTCCGACATCGCGACAGCAGCACTTTGGCAGTAAAGGGGGTGGTGGATTGAGTACAACAGGCACAAGCGAGCGACGTGCTATGTAAAAAGTATTCGTGAGAATTTGTAAACGCGACGTGACCACACATTTAGTAACGCGTTCGTGACACTCAACGCTCTCACTCCTGCCTTGCTCCTGCCACCTCCTGCTAACTTATACTCCATTATGGCTTCCACCTTTTTCACTTCGAAACCAACTGCACAGAAAAACAGCACGACAAAACAAACGGCTGATCCAGCATTGCAACCATGGGTGGAAAAATAGTATGTTGCCTTGTCTTTGATGCTAATTGTCATGCTCATGTGTTCAATCATAGCCGGCCAAAAACCATAGACGACGTGTCTGCTCAAGAGCATACCGTCGCTATTCTTCGAAAAACTCTTACTTCAACAAATGTATGCCGAAAATTTGTCATATGGGACCAAGACTGATCGTAAAGTCCAGTTACCGCACATGCTATTTTATGGACCTCCTGGTACGGGAAAGACATCAACTATTCTGGCACTGGCTAGACAGCTTTTCGGGTAACGGATATTTTACAAGGATCTATTTCCTCGTCTGATCATTCAACTAGGCCAGATAATTTCAAAAACCGTGTCTTAGAACTAAACGCGTCCGATGAACGTGGTATCTCAATTGTTAGGGAGAAAATCAAAAACTTTGCTCGTCAAACGCCCCGAGCCCAAGCTGTAGCCTCAGACGGAAAGACCTATCCATGCCCACCTTACAAAATCATTATTCTAGACGAAGCCGACTCAATGACACAAGACGCCCAAGGTGCCCTCCGTCGAATCATGGAGACATATGCACGAATTACAAGATTCTGTCTCGTGTGCAACTACGTTACAAGGTAGTGCTACATCGGTCTAAATATCTGACATGCATCAAATTTTCTGATCTGGAATACTAGAATTATCGAACCACTTGCATCCCGTTGCTCTAAATTTCGTTTCACTCCTCTCGACAACGACTCGGCCTCTCTCCGATTATCTCACATAGCTCGTGAAGAACGCGTTGACATCAACCAGCCAGTCATCGATGCATTAATATCCACCTCCTCAGGAGACCTTCGACGCGCAATCACGTACCTCCAATCGGCTTCAAGACTAGCTTCCTCTACCGTGCCAGCTACAAAAATCCAGCCTATAGATATACAGGAAATAGCTGGCGTCGTGCCAGATGCAGTCATCAAGGACTTTGGCCGGGTACTTGGTATCGAACAGGAGGATGGAATGGAGGTAGATGACGCCCCCAAGTCACAAAAGACAGACTATAAGTCCATTCAAAACCAAGTCAAACTCTTGATGAGAGAAGGATATTCCGCCACTCAGATTATATCTCAGGTAAATATAGGCATCCTTTTTAAACAAGACACTTTTCTGATGGTAAATGACAGTTGCATGACCTCGTAGTCTTCCACCCAACGTTAAATGGTAGAAAGAAATCTGTATGCGCATTGGTTTTCGCGGAGGCGGACAAAGCTTTATGCGATGGCGCCGATGAAGAATTGTGGGTTTTAGAAGTCGGTTTACGCGTTAGCAAAGCTGTTTCCTCGTAACATCATTCTATCATCCTTCATATACCTTTCGATTTCAACTGTTCGTGTATCTTTTACTGTTTTCTGTAAATTTTCCAATTGAATATTATCATCATATTGCAACATATAAAAAAGCACCGATACATGACATGAATCCTCGTTACTCGTCATTCATTTTGGGATTATACAGACAGGTAAGTGACACTGACACCAAGCATAAGTCGTACACGCTTCATTTTGATATGCAAAAATTGAATTGAAAAGGAAAGAAAGAAAAAACAACTGAAGTGAAAGCATGGCAGATCTACAACTCCTCAACTACCATCAACTAGCTAAACTAGTTCACCGGATGCCAGCAGTGGCTTTTTGGAGGGCACGCTTAACGTTGAGCTGAGCTTTCCTCAGTTCATCGGCAGATGAGTCCTCAATCTCAAGCTTCTCAAGAGCACGGGCGAGCTCAGCCTCAACCTGAGACTTAGCTCCACGCTTGAGCTTCATGCCAATTTCGGGGGAGGTGATGGTGCTCTCGACCTGGTGGACATAGGCCTCGAGGTCAGACTTGGCCTCATGACGAGCAGAGAACTCCTTGTCGGCGGCCTTGAACTGCTCAGCATCCTTGATCATCTGGTCGATCTCAGCGGATGAGAGACGGCCAACAGAGTTGGTGATGCCTAAAAGACATGTAAGCAACAAAAAAAGAGTAACCAAGACTTTGAATAAAACATACTGATGGAAGCCTTGCGGCCTGAAGCACGGTCCATAGCGGAGACTTTGAGCAGACCGTTAGCATCAACCTCGAAGGTGGTGACAAGCTCGGCTTGTCCACGGGGCATGGGGGGGATGCCAGTGAGTTCGAACTCTCCGAGGAGACGATTATCACGGCACTGAGTGCGCTCACCCTCGTAGACGGGGAAAGTGACGGTGGTCTGGTTGTCCTCAACGGTGGTAAAGGTGCGGGACTTGTTAGTGGGGATGGGGGTGTTACGGGGGACAACAACACCGAAGACATCGCCCTGCATGGCGACACCGAGGGAAAGAGGAGCAACATCGAGGAGGACGAGATCCTTGGTCTGCTCAGAGGTCTGGCCGGTAAGAACAGCAGCCTGGACAGCGGCACCATAGGCAACGGCCTCATCGGGGTTGATGGACTTGTTCAATTGGCGGCCACCGAAGTATTCTGATACAAGGGCCTGGATCTTGGGGATACGGGTGGATCCACCGACGAGGACGATGTCGTCAACCTTCTCGCGGGAGATCTTGGCATCCTTCAAGACCTTCTCGACGGGGTCAAGGGTGGACTTGAACATGGTGGCATTGATCTCCTCGAAACGGGCACGGGTGATGTTAGCGGAGAAGTCCTCACCCTACATAGTGATTTTTTTATTAGTATTTTTAACTTAGAATCAGTAGGTTGAAGAGACTAACCTGGAAGAGAGAGTCGACCTCAATGGTGGTCTGGGTGACACTGGAAAGAGTCCTCTTGGCACGCTCGCAAGCAGAGCGGAGACGGCGGAGAGCACGGGCATCCTCAGTGATGTCGAGCTTGGTCTTCCTCTTGAACTCGTTCTTGAAGTGCTCCAAAAGGGTGTTGTCGAAATCTTCACCACCCAAGTGAGTGTCTCCGGCAGTAGCCTTGACGGCGAAGATACCACCGCTGATGTTCAAGAGAGAAACATCGAAAGTTCCTCCTCCAAGATCGAAGATGAGAACGTTCTTCTCCGCCTTAGACTGACGGTCAAGACCGTAGGCAATGGCAGCGGCGGTAGGCTCGTTGATGATACGGAGAACATCGAGACCAGCGATGGCACCAGCATCCTTGGTGGCGAGACGCTGAGAGTCGTTGAAGTAAGCGGGGACGCTATATAAAGACGAAATAAGCGTCGATGTCTACCGATCAACACAAACTTAAGAAACTCACGTGACAACAGCCTTCTTAACGGTCTTGCCGAGCTTAGCCTCAGAGATTTCCTTCATCTTCATGAGGACCATGGAGGAGATCTCTTGGGGGCTGAAGGTCTTGTCCTCGTTGAGGTAGTTAACCTTGATGAGGGGGGAACCATCCTTCTCAACGACCTCGAATGGCCAGTGGGTCATATCCTAATGAAAATTGATTGGTTAGCTCTAACTAAAACATGGGCTATTTCCGCACAAACCTTCTTGACATCAGGGTCACTGAAAAAAAAAAAAAAAACGAGGCAAATGTCAGACCAGAAAATAAAACTGTTTATACCGAACCCTTACTCGAAACGACGGCCAATGAGACGCTTAGCATCGAAGACAGTGTTGCGGGGGTTCATGGCGGCCTGGTTTTTGGCAGCGTCACCAATCAGACGCTCCTCAGCTGAGAAGGCGACATATGATGGTGTCGTGCGGTTTCCCTCTGCACCGAACGTGAGCGCAGGTCAGTTAATGATATGAAAGACACACGCACGATCGTTGGCGATGATTTCGACACGGTCGTTTTGCCACACTCCAACGCAGCTGTAGGTGAAAAAAAAGTGGGCGATGAAAACCTGATGAGCAGGCAGATATAGAACAGGTCGCTTACGAGTAGGTGGTACCGAGATCAATGCCAATGGCACCATCAAACAAATCTTCGGCCATTTTTTAGTTTTTAGAGAGAAGGGGGGAGGAAGGAGAAATGGGGCGTAGGTGGTGGTTAAGGTCAAGGGAACGAGCGATGGAAAAAAAATCGATGGGTGAGGTAAGCAGCTGATCTGAGTTTTGACACAGCCACCCAACTCCTTCCTCCAGCCTCTTCTTCAATGTCCCAGCCTCTGATTCGTCCATGGCTGGCTACCGCCCGTTGCGCCTCACAGTCTGCAACAAGGGCTGCTAGTGGCAGCAGAATACTGGCTCGCAACCAGTCCACAGATGCACACCAAAATGCCCCTTTGGAGACTCCCGAAGACTGGCTTGCTTTCCGGGAACGAAGGGCAGAGCAGAAGTTGCAATGTCAGTTTTATTTCTTCTAGCAAGTTCATCCACTGAATACGTGTCATACTTTAGTTCAATTCTTCGAGCCTTACGGTTCTACTCAAAATTCACAAACCAGTTTCAAACTGAGCCATGCGCTTCACAAACCTCAGGCAAACGCGACAGTTTCTGGTCTCCTGGCGGCCGGCGCTCACTTTGGACACGCGTCTACCCGAATGAACCCCAACTTCGTTCCCTATGCTTATGGAACGCGTGCTGGCATTACTATCATTGACCTAGACCATACTGTTCCTATGCTTCGTCAAGCAGCAAACCTAGTTCGCTCAGTCGCGCGAGCGGGTGGAACCGTAGTCTTCATTGGCACCAGGCCAGACCTCCGACCTGTCGTCGTCAAGGCCTCCCAACGCCTTGGAAAGCAGGGTTACCATGTAGGCGAACGATGGCTGCCAGGTACTTTGTCCAACCGACGGCAATTCTTTGGTGACGCTACAGTTGATCAGCAAAAAATATTGCCCGACTTGGCAATCATCCTCAACCCTCTCCAAAATCTCATCGCAATCAACGAGCTAGCCGCAGAACATGTTCCAACGGTTGGAATCATTGATTCGAACGCTGACCCCCGTCTGGTCTTGTACCCTATCCCCGCCAACGATGAAAATACCAGAACAGCAGAATTGATCACAGGAGTTCTTAGCATTGCAGGAAGAGAAGGTGTTGCTCTGCGCGAGCAGGATATTGTAATGAGCACCAGACAGCGAGACAAAAAGGAACGGCAGCGAACTAAAACAGAAGGAGATGCTAACTAATGAATATAATTCGTTCCTACATTGATTTATACATTACGAGTTACTGCTGGTTTGCGAGAAAATTGGCTTTGCTGTATTTTATACCAGTATCCTAGAAGTAATATGAGCGGTGTGTTCTAATCCGACGTTCGGTGCATAGTTGGTACTTACGTTCTGCTTCCTCGAGAGCTCGGACGTTGCTTCCCAGCTTGTTGATGGTTTCAATGTATTCGTCCTCTTCCACACTATCGAAGACGATTCCACCTCCTGCTTGCAAATAAGCTACACCATCTTTGAACGTCATAGTTCGAATGGCAATGCAGGTATCCATTTCGTCTTCTGCAAAATCGAAGCGACCGACAGCTCCGGCATATACACCTCGTCTCTCTTTCTCTAATGAAGCGACGATCTCAATAGCCTTGATTTTGGGTGCGCCAGAGACTGTTCCGGCCGGGAAGATCGATCGGAATGCATCGAACCTGGAGTAATAATCAGTGGAATCGAAGTATTCAAATCGGCACGGTACGCACCTTGTTTGTCCTGCTCGCAGTGTCCCGGAAACTTGAGATGTCAGGTGAATAACATGGCTGAATTTCTCAAGCTTCATCAAGTGGTCCACCTTGACTGTCTTCGGTTGGCAAACGCGGTTGACATCGTTACGTGCCAGATCGACAAGCATGATGTGCTCTGCGCGATCCTTCTCAGAAGCGAGAAGAATAGCACCCAGCTTCTCATCCTCTAATCAACGCAGTATTTCAGCATGGTACAGATAATGATTATCATTCTCAAGGAAATTACTGACCTTCCGGGGTTCTTCCTCTCTTAATCGTTCCGGCGATCGCGTGATTGTAAACGACGTTCTTTGAAACTTTGCACAATGTTTCTGGGCTTGCACCGACGATTTGTAAGCCCCCACAGTCTAGGTAGAACATGTATGGGGAAGGATTAACTTGGCGAAGCTGCCTGTATGCGTTGAAAGGATGTAATGAAGTAGGACGAGCAAGTCTTTGGGAAGGAACAGCCTGGATGATATCGCCGGCGACAATATGTTTCTTCAGTTGAGTGACGAAGCCTTCGTATCCCACTTTTCCAACATTTGACATAGCTTCATTGTTGAGTTTAATCGGTGGTTGGGGTGGCTCAGGAGTAGCTGTCGTGAGGAGCATTTTAGCAAGGCGGCGGGCTTTAGACACCGCTGTCTGGTATGAGAAGGCGAGATTTCCAGTTCCGAAGGATTTTGGAATGAATACATGGGAGACTATCTTCACTGATTGGAAGATGTGATCGTAAATGAGGAGAGTATCGACGAGCATGAAGACGGCCTCCGGGATTTGCAGTGTATCGACAAGCTCGGTCTTTGTCTTCGGTTCGAAGTGTTGTATGCAGTCATAGGAGACGTATCCGATAGCACCTCCTGTGAAAGTAGGAATTTCCGGGATCTTGACATATTGGTGAAGAGAAAGTTCCTTCTGTAGAGCAACCATAGGGTCTCCGGTGATTTCTTCACCGGGGCCAGTCTTAATGACTTTCAAAGGATCTACATCTAGATTAGCGTGCTGCCCAACGTTTCTTCATATAATATTAATGAGCTCACCTGCTCCTATAAAGCTGTATCTTGCGACATTTTCACCACCAATCACCGATTCAAGGAGGAAACTGTATTTGGAATCCTTTGCGATGCGAAGGTAGGCCATACATGGTGTGATGAGATCCGCAGGAAGTTCAACGTAAACAGGAACACAGTTTCCTCGTTTTTCTTTGACGATTAGGTTCTCCACAGCAGCAAGAGATGGATAGGCTGGTAGGGTCTAAGAACACAAGATCAGCCATACAGAAAATTAGGTAAAGTGTCTAGGACTTACTGATGGATCCATGGTATTGTAGAATGTCGTTGATTTGAAAGGTTGGTTAGTTCAAGAACATGTACACCAATATATAGGAAGTAGATGAGAGAGAGAGATTATATTGAGAACGCTAAAAATCCACGAAAGTTGAATGTGGATGAGAGAGATTATAAAGAGAGTCCTGTTATCGTTGCCGGCTATTTCTTTACGATCGAGACACCGGCAATGACTCGACTAAATTTGAAAATATTCTCCCTACAACTCCTACCACAACCACTAAGACCGCTCAAAGTCTCTTCAACGGACGCTATATCATCAGTTTTTTTGGCCCCCTATCCTTCGAGAAATATAGGAGTCTTGCTCTTCAAAATGATCACACCACAGTTCAGTTGCAAGCAGACGAACGATACAGTCGTCGTGTCGTGTTATTGTCCCTCAATCCGCGTACGTGGCCCAATCTTAGAGCTTTCAACGTAACTTATCGTTTTGCAAAGTAGGCAGCAGATGTAGAGATAGAGGTCGACGAAACTTTGGTTACAATTCACGTCAACCCATATTTTCTGCGGCTAAATTTCACGAAACCCCTTTTGGAGGACGATGATGATTCCTCTGCAAACTATGATCCGAGTTCAGGATATCTTACTGTGTACTTGACGAAGGAAAACAAAGGGGAAGTCTTTGAAGACCTCGATCTCCTGGCGAAACTATTGGCACCGAGAAAAACCGCTGAAGCAACCCCCACAATTGAAGTGCTATCATCAGAAAGCCTTTCCGAAGATGACTTGGTAACCCAAACTGAGGCTCTATCTTTAGAGCAGAATGAGATTCTTCAAGGTATATATATTTTTTTAGCAAGTCTCAGTTATCAAAACGAATATTTATCCATTCGTTTACTCAGCTGCGGAGAACGACTGGCAATTACCACAGGAAGTGCCCTCTCCATTGCCAGCCTTCACTATGACCCCACAGGCTCATTATGGCTTCTTAAATTTACATCACAATTACCTCAAGTACGCTTCGCATACTGAAAATGAAATTAACGAACTCGCAGATGATGCTGAAGTTATCACTGAACCTGAACGTCATGCCAGAAGACTACAACACGAAAAAGCAAAGTGGGACGAAGAACATTACATGTAAGGATGAACGTTTATGCTTTGAATATATCTGAGATCTAAAACATATTTTAACCTATGCAGGGCAGATTTTATGGACGATGAATACATCCAAGAGCTATTGCATTGGGAACACCCGCACATCTCCGACTGCAACCCATTCCAATACACAGAGAAAGAAAACCTTGTAATGTTGCGTCTACCGCGGAAAGAGTGTTCGTATCGTTTCGCTCTCGACGTTAACTCAGAGTTAAACAGCTAATCTGATTGATCTTTGAGCAGACCTTGCTACGGATCGTCAAACCCATGACCTATATTTGACTCTTATCAGCCTTCTTTTCTCGTATTGTTACGATTCAAGGACCACACAACATGATCCTACCCCGGAAAGTGCTTGGACGATGTGCAATCTGACCCCTGCCTTCACGGCTTTGGATCCCCCGCACTCCTCCCATTACACCAGAGGCCCACACAATTTCTTGGCTGAGGAACTGCAAGAAGCAATTCTACCATCGTGCCGACGTTCTTTGATCTTTCCATTATACCGTTCTTTCGTTTTATCCGAAAAATGTCGGGAAGATGTGGCCGCGCTGCTTAAGAAAGGCAAACGAACGGTCGTGAGATGCCTTCTCGAGATGAAAGACACCCTGGATCACCATGAGGTGTATTACATTTACAGCAAAATCTGGGTTGATGACTTCTGCGCGTGGATGCAAGCTGGTGCTGAGTAAGTTTTTTATCTGTCCTTTTGTTTCAATCACCCTCTTCATCATAAGCTGCGAAACGTGTTGCTCAATACGACTTCTTCGAATTACAGTGATGAAAATTTGCTATCCTTAGGAGAAACCTTAATGGGGCTCAAGTTGGACAAAGATTCAATCGGTTTGAGTCTCAAAGAACTTGAGAGAACAGCTCTGTTAACTCTGGAACGAGAGAGTGATAGTGACGACGAAAGTATTAGCGGTGATGAATATGAATCCTAAGGATTTTGTTTTACATGAAGCCGTTCTTCGTCGCTACCCCAAAATTGCAGGTATAAATTGTTTACATCGATTGGTATTTCGTCTTATCAGCATTCTGACAATGGCCGTTCTCTTTATATAGGTTTGCCTCGCCTACACAAGTTACCATCTGTTGTCCGGCGTAGACTTGGTCCATTTGTCAAAACTCTCTCATTCGTTTATGAGGAGCGCGATATCTCCCACTGTGTTTTACATAAATTTATCCCAGGAAAGAAGAAACAATTGCTTGGAACTGTCACATTCCCCTGGAACATAACAGTTTCTTGTTTTGCAAAGCTCACGCGTGATGGATACCCAACATTAATCATTTATACATATAACGCGTATTTTCGCGCAGAAATCGATAAAAATTATTATCCGAGCGAAGTCCAACAGATCAGGAAGGTTCTTTCGCCAACCTCCCACTGAAAGGTTGAATGCATACGGATTTCTCGGATCTGTCCTGAGGCACACGTCCAAATTCACATCGTCGTGAGACATTGAGCCAGTTGATATATGTATGTGTGTCACACACCTCAAACACTCATAACAAACTGCGATCTTAGGCAAATAAACAATCTCATCTCCATCGAGGAAGTACGAACTCCTCAAATGTCGGGGAGACCGTTGGAGGGTGAATACGAGTGAGTAATTCACCGGAACATCCAAATGATAGCCATACATACTCAGAGATCTACACTTCTGTGTTTCCTCAGCGACGCCCTTTTGCAGACTCAGATCCAAATGGACAAGGCGCACCTGAGTCCTCCAGAGTCGAAAAGACGGAGAGAAAATTTCGCGATGATTAAGAAAAAGAAAGACTTCCGCATCGTAATTATTCATTCGATCTAGTTCTCGCTGATATATGTATCCTACAAGTAAGTTGCCGGACAAGATTTTTGTGTTTGAATTTATCTGCTAGTAAGGGGATTGCTTAACAAGTCTTCAGTTCAAAAATAAATAAACTTGACCTCTCACTAACATTAGGCGCCCTTGCATGGTTTTCACGGCAAATACACCGTTCTCGACACCTGGCCAAGAAGACACGGTGAATGTAGCCGTGCGACCTCTAACACATCGAGGGGAAGAAATATCTTTAACCGACTGATTGAAGATCAAGTTGGAGAAGCTCTGAAAACTTGCATCAAAAAACATCTCTTTCATGAACGATGAGCAAACTTCTGAGCAATTGCAAAAATAGCCGAAACTAGAAGATGTTATCCGCCGTTGAGTTACTCCAAGTTCCTATAGCAATGAGAGAAGAACTTTCATTTCTGGTGGGCAAGCAAAGTCAATCGATGAGCTCCACCATGATGATGTATATTTCGGTATGTTTTATTTTATTTTAGTTGTTTTTTTCGGTTCCGGTATCACCGTTTTCGGCGTAACACCGGACGTGACTGTGGCCGCCGGGACAATCAAGCTCGTACAGCACCCGTGTCTTGAACCATGCTCAACAGCTCTTCCATTCAACGTTTACCTCGATCGAATGCATATCATCCATTTCTTCTGGAAAAACACATACTACACCGGGATTTCCTTCCTTTCACGCGAACTACCTCCAAGACTCCGCACCTATCAAACCCGATTGGTTCATTGAAAGTTTACTATCCAGCAACTTAAAGGTTCTTGGGAGCTGGTGGGCTTTTGGTCTCCTCAGTGAATGGTCATCGAGCATCGTTTTCCACGTACATATCACATGGACATAAATACCCGATCCATCTAGAAATTGACGTCTATGGGACATTTTCGACCCGATGGCAAGATCTCCAGATCAGCACGTTTTGTTTAAAAAGACCGACGACTCGTTCCCATACGCTGCTTGCCACGACAAGACTATTCCCTCATCTCGGAATGTCAGAAAAGGTTATTTCTCGTCATTCAATTTCTTTGTCTGCGGCGTGCGCGACCTCGAGTGAAAAGAATATGTCAATTTTCTGTCCTGGTAAACGATCTGGCGGGCGCTTCTCCCGAGCCATCTGCAATGTACATCTGTCTGCATGTCTCTGAGCAGTTGGAGTTGCGTTGCGGCTCGCTCACCCAATCCCCTTGGGCTAAAAGCAAGTATTGGTCTTCGACAGCAAATTCGTCCACAACTCCTCTAGGGGGTATGCTCATGGCTCACTCTCGATACTTCTGAGCGTCCGAACTGGCCCCGAGTTCTCCACTGAAACTTGCGCAAATTTAGGTGTCCCCCTAACTGTTGAACTTACATCGCGGGGACATATCGGTCATGCAGTTTGCGCATGAAGGGAGCTGATGAAAATACATTGCTGCTGTAACGCGTCGCTTCTATATGCATATTTTCGAGTCGTTCACGGTCCAGCCCTACCTTGACTGACCCAGCACGAGTTCCGAAAGCAGACATGTCACTCACCGGGCCTTGCCCATACCAACTTACGGAAGTATGCGACGTCAACGAGGCATGGGTGTTGTACGATCGTGCGTCAGGATATCTTCTTGAGCGCCATACAGTCACACAGCTTCAAAGTTTCCCCAATTCAAACATATCCCATACTCAAAATGTTGAACACATGGATGTGTGCATTCAGCTTCTTCGCTTTGAAACCTTGCCCATCTCCAAAGTGATTGGCGGGACATATGCGCTTGTGAAAAAAGCGAAGAAACAGCGACATGAATTCTTCTTCTGTTCTTCTTCCGCAGTCTCTGGATGATCACGAGAGGAAGAGATAAGTATATATGCTAATTTGAGTCGCTCTATTTCTACACTGGAGGCAACGAATTTAAGCATTTCGTACTAAAGGACACAAGACGTGCGCGGGAGCAAACTCTGGGATACTTTTACAAACGAAGCGATTCTACGTGGTGTGTCTTTTAATAGAATATCTTATCTTGTCGGGCCAATGGGGTCTCAACTCACCATAATTGAACCGGAGATAATTTATGATAGTCGGTACCGCACTACGAGAAATTATGTAGGCGCTAAAAAAAAGTTCAGCCTTGATCGCCGAGTGTAATGGCTTTTTTCAAGCCATGTGTAACCGTTTGTTCAGCCTACAGTGTCATGCTTTATTGGTGGCGGCAATTAATTAATGCTTACAATTTATATGGGCCGTAGAGAAAAGATAGCGCCGCATATTAACGTAGTGAGTCTCCTTCGAGTTCAACCAATCTTACCAACGCCACTGGTCCAAAACTGTGTCGCTGATCGTCACCGGCACGAACGCAGGGATATGTAACGCGATTTCCAATTTCAAGCACCGTGAGACGTGTATGAAAGAATAGTTAGTCGGAACTTTAAGTCCTTTGCAATATGATAATACATAATGACGATATTAAAACTTGTTCCAAAGGAAAATGACTGAGGCGCCCACGAACTACGCTAGTATAAGATCGGCTATTGCCTTTCGCGGAATGTGCTATTCTATTTTTCCAGCGAACGCACTAGCTCGGTGCATAGCCTCACGGGGACTAACTATGGGTTCTGTTCTCTAGACCACATTTAGCGCTGGAAAACGCGTCTTTAGTGCCCTCGTGTTTGATTCGGCGCTGCGATGGCGCGTTGTATCAACCGAAATGTTTGTTTTTGGGACTTCGATGAGCCGAAGAACTATTCGCTGCCACGTACGTAGGCCCGTTTCATAATAAACGACAAAAAGATTGTTGCCTAGTAGCATGCCAGCGAATCTCACCCTATCCCAATTCTATCTATGTGTATGTACGTCCTCGGTATAAACACGAATTTCTGAACTACGGGGAGTAAGGTCGCTAAGTAGACCACGACGAACGTCACACCATCCACGGCTTATTTACTTGTCGGGGAGCTAAATACGCCATCGGGAGACCCCCCAATTCTTTCAATCGGTATAGATACTAGCGATCAGCGCTTCCCTCACAGACAAATTTGTTAATTGATAATAATTTATCTGCAATAAAAAGAGAATTCTCGCAGATTCTCGCCTGGAGGACGTTCGTCCCGAAAAAGACTTTAAATTACAAGGTTCCTTTGTGAGGCTCCTCTCTTCGAGCTTCTGACATGCTGTTGCGGGTAAGCCATCCGCCGCGTCTGCGACTCGGTCGGTGCGCTGGAACCGGCTCCATTCCGGCCATGCTGGAATGCATCCTCGCCGGATATCTCGGCCAACCTGTGCAAGGTAACGCCACGCTCATTTTCGTGTCGGTGAGACGTACACCCAACTCAAGGAGTTAAATGGCTATATCATATACTGTAACTAAAAGTAAGTAAGTACGCCGAGTGATAGATCCGAACATTACAAGTTATGTACCAAAGGCATCTTGAGCAAGCGACTCTACAAAATAATAGTTCTAGCTTTGATCGTGACGCATAAACCTGAGCATAAAAGATAAATCTAGTCCTTTCAAGAATAGCTACAAGCATTCGTGGAAAGGACATGTCGGGTTTTTACTCCGCATGCGATCTCGCAGAAGTTCCCTTGGCTGGTGTGATTATATGTTGTCCTTCAGGAAGGACATCGAAGCCACCTTGTCCCAAGTCAGCCGGAAGTATAGCTGTCTCATCCAAGAGGGCTTCCCGCTCCTCTTCGTCAGGGATACGCGCAGAAATCGAAGCCTCGGCGCGGGGAGCAGGCAAACAAGGTGGAATTGCGACAAGATCGTTGAAGAGGAACTATACATAAGTCATGCGTTAGTTCAAATATCTATGGAAAGAAGAAGATTACTCACCGTGCCATATCTAATTTACGACACAAACCACATGTACAAAACGCAAAGAGGAACAATGGATCAGTCAAGATTTTTATTGAATGTCACACAGGTAGACATGATGGGGGGGAGAATGAGGGGTTAAGTAAAAACTTACACGAGTAAAGAGAAGCCAAGGACTTGAAGCAAAGAAATCGGGAAGACCAGTTTTTCCCAACCAAGGCCCAGACTGATGATCCAGATAGCCAGAGTCCTGCAAGTGTCCGCTAGAGATCGAGCCGTGGCGCTGACATGTCGGGTGACACTCAATCCAAAGAAATTAAAGAGTGAGATGCTGACACAAATCGCAAGTCCAGAGTACAATACTGTTGGAGTATCGATCATTTGATGCCAACCGCGGGGAAGGTCAAAGAAAGTCGACATATTGCTAACAGCAGGGATAGCCAAGATTGGAACAAACATGAGAATTGAAAGTGCGCCGAATAGTCCCTCATAGCCGACCATAAGGAGGGGCGTGATGGAGTATCGGCCTGGAAAAAGTTCAGCCATTCAATTATATGGCTTGATTAAGTTTGTTACGCACTCATGATCTTTTCTGGAGTCGCGAGTAGAAATCATCAATCAGCTGTGCGACTCTGTTCCATAGAAAGGCGATGACAAACAAACCTTCAACGACAAATTGAGTGGCGGTGCTAAGAGTTGCATGAGAGACATATCAGTATGAATCCATGATCGGAAGAAGGTTTGGACATGTGTCAGGGCAGTGAAAAGATGCGCACTCACAATACTTGTGCAAACAAAATGAAGAAAATTCCTGCAAGGAGAATGCACGTCCAAATTTAAGATTTGCATCAAAGGAAAACGCGGTTGTAAAAACTGACCGATGAGGACCTTTGTCACTTCTGGTTCTTCGATTGCCTTCGTGTTTGGATCATGATGGAGGCCAAGTGCGCGAGCCAAGTTATGGACAATAGTTTCTTTGACAGCCTCCTTCACGAGGGAACCACTATACCCAACCAGAGCCACACCAGACATTACAATAATAAGGGAAACCCATCTAGAGAACAAAGATGGGTATGTAAGTGGAGGAATATTTTTAGATATAGAACTCCATACTGATAGAGCCATAGACGACGTCGGAGAAATATGACACTGAATACACCAACAAACAATACTAGAGCGCCACGGGTCATTTGATATATGGAGACTGGGGTGTATAGCAGGCCGATATTCATAAGCTGAAGAATCGGTAACGGAAGGTGTTAATTGTACAGCATGAAACAAGCCGAAGGGAATTGACACCAACCGTGGTACCAGTAAGATCACAAGCTGCCGGAATCCATAAGAGAAATACTTTCCAGCCCTCCAGAGTCTCGTACTTGCTGAGCTTATTGGGAAGATCGTGATCGGAATCGTCCTCCTGTAGTTGGACCGAAGATTGTCGCTTTGTCTTCAGCCACGTGTATAAAACCGGTAAGAAACCTAGGGAAAAGAAGATACAAGCACATGGTGAGACTTTACGCGGAAATGTATATTTTGAGGAGCTTTTGCGACTGACAGAGCATCTCTCCGACTAGTTCGGCAAGTTATAAGTATTGAAACCAACTTGGAGGAGACACAACACACCAAACATTTGCAGTGACTGCCAGACAGGTTGCTCGTAGAGAACATGATTCTTCGGATTTGGATCACTGCAGTTCTCAACACATTGCATATCCTGTTGAAGCGCAGTTAGAGACATGTAGAAAGTCGATACAGGACGCTTACCTGCCACTTGGACCAGAGCGAGTTACTAGAACCCTAGAAGAACGAGATCAGCGATGAAAAGAGACAATGAGAGACGCAGCTCACCGTGAGGATCATTCCCGCTAGGAGAATTGGGACATAGAGAGAGGGAGGCATCGTCGTCGTTAGTGAGAAAGCAGTGTCCGGAAAGGGAGCGCGGTGGCAGAAGGGGGGGGGGGGGCGACCGTGACAGTGACCGGGGATATAATAATAAAAATATAATAGTAATAAAATAAATCTAATATATAGAAATTCCCAGGAAGAAGCATAGGATGTTTAGAAGCTAACGTCGACAGATCTCTCGTGCTTCTGACGTCCAAGGCTTTTTATTCAGATGGATCACCTTGACTCTTCCCCTTCCTCCTCCCCACAATGGTCCATCTCATCCTCTCCTCAACAAAAGGTATGTTACTCCTCTTCCTCTCCCTGAAACTACTCTTATACTTGTATTTCAATCTAGGCAACCAGGGGCTACGCTACTTTCCCTACAGTGGTTACCTAGGCTTGACTCCAATTCGCGTCGAAGGAGGCATGTTCTCTTTCTCCTTATTTCAACCTCGTATTAACCCTTTTCTAGTTGTCCGAACACGTCTCGACGCCGACCAAAAGGGCCTTCAGGCCAAGTCAATAACCATCTCTGTCCGTTGTTATGAATCAAGAACGGGCCGCGTCAATACCATCCATTCCAATATACTCGTCGACTATACCAAAGACTTATGGACAAAGTCTGATGATGTCGAGTACGACACAATCGGCAATCTCGAATTTCCTTTTCGAATCTTACTACCTTCCAAGGTGGCCGGCTTCAGCACTGCGGTATTCGTTGATTACCGGTGTATGTGGAGGGTCGAAGCTGGTACGTACTATTCCGCATCTTGTATCCTGACCGTTCATTCAACCCGTCATAGTTCTTACTCATGTGCCAATATCTGGCGTCGGCTCACGTCAAATTCGACATTTTGAACTTCCTCTAGTCCGCTATGACCTTCCTCCGTTTTCCAGCATCTCGCCGTCACCCGAACCTCCGCTGACTCAAGAGACCTATAAGCCTCGTTCGCCCCGGATACGATATTCTGTTCATCCTCCAAGGTCTCCAATTGGCCCTCTCGACCTTGTTTCTGTTCCCATTCATCTCCACCCCCTTGATAGAGCTGTCGCCGTTCGCTCCGCAAGTATTGTCGTCGAGCGCCGCATCATTTTACACGACTTGCCCCAAAATTCTACCGCTACTACTGCATCAACATTACAACCGACCCTGTCCTCGTCATCTCTCACAAGATCATCATCGTTAAATCCGAACTCATCTTTTCCCCGGTCCCCAAGCGCATATTCATCATCCTTCCAAGATTCGCAACATGATTCGAATTCTACCTCTTCCACCCTTTCCATTCCCACAACCATTACACCCGGAACCGTCTACCCTTCAGTAATGTCGATATCCTCGGAAACTCCTCTCCTTCCGAATGGTCACAATTATTCGCCCAACTCATTCTCAAATACCTCTCCTCCTGCCAAGGTCATCGTTAACGCCATTGTAGAAACAGAGTCTTCTGGTAACTTTTCTCGCGATGAAAATGGCACCTACAGCAAAACACTTACTTTACAATGGCCGGCTGCAAAGTCGCATAGCCGGTGGGCTATTGGTGAATCTATTTCTTCTGAGCTTGTTTCGGTCAAGTACTTTGTCCGAACAAAGGTAAATATCTCTCATAATGTCTTTCTAATTTCGCGTTTCTTAACTTCTGTCTTCTTTTTTTTTTTTTGTGAAGATTGTGGTTACATCTCCATCGGGCACAGAAACAGTGGAACTTGCCGACCAAGAGATACACATCATCTCGACAAACGAAGCTGAACGCCAGCTTGCTGCCGCTAAATATCATGAACTTCACGATGCTATGGTGAGCGAGGGCAGCTCAAGATCTAAATCGAAGTCTCCACGGCGGTCGCGGCCCGAGCGGGAGCGAGAAGAGGCTATCCCACCATCTCCAGGACTGGGTAGCATCAGCAACGCAGTGGCGTCGTCGTCATACACCCGAAGCAAGTCAAACCCTCGGCGACCACATACGAGCGCTGGTCCGCGTGATAAGCCCGTCAATTTCGCCGGAGGCGCATATGGTCGTTCACGTGAGCAAGAAGAAATGGCAACTACGCCTACAGGTGGATTACTAGGAACAAGTAGCTCAGCGAGTATGACTGGTGCAACATCAAAACGGCGGTCTGAAGTAGTGGTCATGCGTTCGTTGTCAAGACCAGACAGTAGTCATTCTTCTTCGAAGCGGAGCGGCCCCGTCGGTTTCTTGAGCGGAAACGGAGCTGGAAGGGCGAGCAGTAATAGCTTCTGGTCGACTGTACACTCAAACGGGAGTGCACCCAGGATGAAAGGCGTGCCGAGCGCGAGCAGTACAAGCACGACTACAAGTTCATCGAGCGTGTCAAGCAGCAGTCATGGGGCCGAGTCGGACGTTTCTGAACATATGCGAGAATGGGAAGAGGAACTGGCCCGAATTGAAGTGAGAAGTCGACGCTCAAGCGACATGCTTGGATTTTCTGGGAAGAGGAAACGACCGCCACCGACTCAGCCTAGAGTAATTCTTTCTTCTAGCCAACTCGATGCTTGATCCCTTTTTCTTTTCTCTTTCTTCTTTCTCCTCCATTATTTATCGTCTTCATCCATGCTTTCCTTCGTTTGTCAACTTCATTTACATACCACTTTATCATCTACAATCATTTATCATCATCATCTCCACTGTTCAAACTGCAATCATCGCATTCTCGACAAACGCTTGGGGTATCCTTTGAATTTGCTCTGCATAGTCGCTGTCTTGTATCATTTTGCCCATGTTCTCAACATATAATACCCTATCACTCGCGCATCTGCCGTCCTAGTAGTCATTTTCTGCCAAGAAATGTAGTTGTATCATAATGCCTCCAACTATAAGTAGGACTCCCAAATTACATACTTTTGTGACGTGATCTTTGTGTGACTCGACGTGAATGGTTGCCCCGCGACTTGTCTTGGATGAACCAACGATATCTCTTTCTCATACTCCCATTATGTCTGGAGGTTTTCCTTGGAGCAGATTCACTGGGATGACCTTAGTGTGTGCGTAATTCAAAATCTGATATCATACTGAATGAATTGTTGATTCTTCTTATCTTTCCTTCTATATATTTTCTCTTATGGTCAACCAAATGATATTTCCGGTCTTCCTCGAATCCTGCACATATAACTTCATGTGTGTTATTCGCAAAATCATGCCCGTACACTTCTTTTGACATATACTCATCCTCTTGCTTGGCGCCTCGTTGCTACTTGTGGAAACAAAACGGAAATGGGAACCTATTCATACGCGCGTGTATGTCTTTGGCTGTGTATCCTCGTGGATCTCAACCCTTCTTCTTCGGCGCGGTTTCGTTCTTGGTTTTCCCGGGTGGAACGCGGAACTCTCTTGGTACACACCCTACTTCGTACCCGTCTTCGCGAACCCTCGTCTCCCATTGCGTAATTCCTAAATATGCCAATTTCGATGATGGCTCATTTGAAATGCATCACACTCGACCGACCTTGTGCAATCAACGGGCTCTGCTTTGGATTCTACGGGGGCATGTGTAGTGTTAGGCGCAGGTTACGGACTTATGAAAGGTTCGTCGTTCCCGGACTAGTGTATAGCATACGTGCGCTGCCAGCCAAACTATACGACTAGTGTACCATGAGACCGCCGGACTATTCTGATTGTGCTTCGTACTGGCTCTGAATCATACTTTTCCTTTCGTGTTTGCCTTGCTTTTGACCAGACGCTTACTAACGTGATTCTAACCAGCCACGACGCCAACAGAAGAACAACTTTATAATGTGAGTTGCCACTCTGCTGCACTAGATCGCCTCTTTTTTCGGTCTACTTTCATTCTTTGGACGAACACATCCCTCTTTCCTATGTAGCAGGGTCGCATCTTCCATTTCGCATCTTTCCAAGTCCGTTCCCTATCAGAGTTTTGGGATCCGACCGCATCTTTTTCCGTGTTCGACGTGCACCTTCGAGTGATTGATGACGATCCTTGCATCTGCATATTTTACATTGCGGATTATCCGTGTCCTCATTGCTACTCAATAAGCTGTTGCGCGCTGAGATAGACGGTCAATCACTATCAACCTTCTCCCGAAAAGTTGATGTCCATAAACGGACATTATACTCAGTCTGGAGGCAGAGACCATGTCACATCTCGCAGTTGCCTTTTTGCACTTTAAATCTTGCATCTCTTTTTCAAGATGCTTCTTGCGGCTATTCTATTTGGCACTTATAAATAGATTTAAACTTTAGTTGCTTGCTATTGCGTCCTGCTTACTTGCTTGTCCTTGCATCATCGGAGTCCAGATATGTAAACTGATTATTTTGGCGTCTTTTTTTTCCTTCTGGATTGTAGCAAATGGCTCCCGATTTAAGGCGCAAAGTAGACGAAGCACGGGCAGCCCGCTTGGCCCGAGAAGCAGAGATGAAAAAGCAGGTGGATGCCCAAGTGAGTGTGTTTACGGTTTAGGACCGCAAAGTAGACTAGGTGTTCAAGTCACCGCAACTATCGATTCATCGATTCAATAGCGCTTATGTTAACGCCTCTCTATATTTCTCTTTGTTGCCGGGCCTCCGTTGACTTCAAGCCTTGTGTTAACGGCGACCTTCATTTCATTCTGTTCTACTTGCCTGCTCCAATGACCATACTAAATGTGTGTGTCTTCTTTCTAGCTTAACATCCAACAGCACCCGGAAGAGGCGAAACCGATTTGGGCTGACCCTCCCAGTAAAAAATAACGCGCCACAGGCAGCTCTTTATCTATGCATACTTTTTAATTCGACCCTTCTTCTACCTGCAGGCTGCCGTCTATCGACGGGCGGCTTAATCCACCATCCAAACTTGGATAAACAGTCCCTCCGCATTTATTGTAAAACGAGCCCTACTCCCCTATTTGAACTTTCTACAGTCTTATTACAGCAAATCGAATGCAAAGAATTCGTGCATTTCATCCAAGTGCAATAATTCGTATGGATGTCATACTCTCCGGATCAGCGCTGTGTCAATCGGAATGCTTGTATGTGTATACGTCTGTCGGCTGTCAGTTGCTCGAGACTGTTCGAAAAGTACCGGTGACCATGCAACCCCAATCAGCGTGACCCACCCTGGACAACTTATTTCTCCGGTTGCATTTCTACTTTCTTATCCGGTCCATGGAACTTCAAGATAGGAAAGGGATTGTGTGTTTCAGAATGACATACTAACCGATTCTGTGCTGCTGGACTTCTGTTGTTGACAAGAATTACTGGGATCGCATTGATATTGAAAAACTATACACAGGTGTTACCCCAGCTGGAACATTTGAATGTGTACTTAGTCACCCAGACGGAGGCGTTTTGGCCCGGAATGGAGGCATCCCCCCCACAGATAGCCATTGTGCAAGATTAGGCTGCGTGATTATCGATATCGTGTTTACCAACCGCATTTCTTTACGGAACTTCTTGCGCCTTGCGGTCAAGATTATTCATTCCAAGTATCCGCGACTGCTTCTTCTTTTAGCTAGGAAGGGTCTTCTCAATTCGTAAGGTTTCTTCGAGTTCTTCCGGCGCTTTGTGTTCTCTCATTAAGCCTTCTTACCAGGCTCAGTCTAATTTATATCTCGCTATTAATGTATAGTATGCAATCTTAGAATAGGAGGCGGTACGGTACGTATGTGCTATGCTTCCTTGGATTGTATTCGACCCGTCTCCATCCCCATTCCGGTTGCTTCAACTCAGAGGCAAGAAGTTCATTTGTTATTTATGGTGCGGTGGACGCAGATCAGACGCTAGTAGCCTCCACAAACTCGAGCTGCCTCATGGGGGCCAGGAAGACTTATTTCAAGGCGTTCAAAGCCGGTATGCGAGGCTGGTTGTAAATAAAATTTGATATTTGTCGTCTCACTTTCTATATTAGTATGTTTTCCCGTTTTATATTTACGTTTTTGTTGTCTTACCGCTGCTCAGAGTTCTCAAGAAATAGCAGCCCTATCGAAACGGTTATGAAACTATTCTTAACTCTATATTCTATTTCCACATTGCGTAAGATGGGAAGCAATTCGGGGCTGGGGTACTTACGGTGTCGGCCGCACAGTCTGGCCTGCTCTTAGAAGAACAACGAACCAATTTACAATAGCACATCCAGATTCACTAGATAACGACCGCTCCAAGCGCATGTAGAAATAAATCGAAGAGATGAGAAATCTACTGGCGATGTCGGTAAACCAAGCAGTACGTTCGCAAGGGCAAGCTTTGTAAGATGTATATACGGCAACATATACGTACTCGTGACAGGATGGCCGCCATACACGGTCCACCTCCAATTATCCTCACATACATATATACATATAACATATTTATATTCAATTCAGTCCCCATTTATATTTTCATTGAGTCTTGCCGCAGCATCAAAGTACATATAGTACATATACGCACGAGAAATATTGCGAGTATGACGTATATACGCATGGATTTAACACTGGACATTGCAGTTTTACATACTATCGTTACGGTGATTTACGGACGGTATTATAAGCTTCTCACTGGGCCGCCTAATCAATAAAATCAAGAAAAAAAGATAAATAAAACGATGGGCTGTTTATTCCTTCTTACACACACTCAGTCACAAAGGTCGGGTCAAGGGATGAATCAGTAATACGAAATGACAATGCTTGATTCTTCAAAATGATACCAAGGGAGCTATGTATATCGCTGACGCCGCACATGCTGTTCTCTGATGCGCGGCCACAAGTCTTAAAATGGCAGGCCGAAACGTCTTCGGCAAGTCGACAGATATTGCACATGTACTTATATTGCAACATGTCGAAAAGTTCAACGGAAGCAAAATCCCCGACTATACCATTCTTCTACACAAGTACGACCTGTCCATGTCCTGGCTAGCCAATGAGGGCCAACGTCACGCACATCATCTTAACGTGGGGCAGTGAGAAAAGTGCACGTCAATGTCTTGGCGTGGTTTGACTAAAAAACAAGAAGAGTCAAAACATGTGAGAATATTGGGATTTTAAGAGGGCTTGATTTGTCTATAAGAGCAGAACTCACATGGATGTGTCGTAGGGACTTGACCGGTCGAACAGGAGATTAGATCAAACAGGAAGATATTGCACGCCATGACTGATATCGGTAAACTTCTAATATTAACATTGGTGGGTTATGAAGAGCAAGAGTGACCAGAGAAACGGAAACTACCTCGACTCTTGAGAATACTATAACACGTTAGAACAGACCCTCCAGCTTGGAAAGGAGTTTAGTCCATGGAAAGCGGAAGTTGTATTTCATCGTGAGGTGTGGAAAAACAATCTACATAGATAAATAGGCTACAGCAGCAATGGTATGGATAGCGGATTGAAGATAGAAATTGGTATGGTTGGGTCATGGAATCGTCAGAGTTGCTGCAAGGAGCAAAAGGCGTGAAATGCAATGGAGGATATAAAAGACAGTAAAAGTCAAACTGAAAGCCAGTTTGATCAAAATGATATCAAGTAATATGCAATAGATCGTGAAAATTCTTTGAATTTGACAGGGATAGAAGGCGAACAGACTTTACATTAGTCAAAAACGGTGCAGATGCAAGGATATTCCATTAATGCCTATTATGTTTGTTTGTGCAAAGTGAGGGGGGTAAAACAATCAGCTTCCGTAGAATGCATCAACTGATAACGATGATGAGAAGAGTGTAAAGGAAGATGCACCAAAAAGAAAATAAAGTGCAAGCAAAAAAAAAAACATAGACTCCACAACAACCAAAAGAGAAATGAAAAAGGATGAATACATCAACTCCACCTCACCTCGAAACTTCCTCCAAATTAGTAGCCGTAGCAGCTCTATCCTTCGTTGGGGAGTCGTCTATGTTCGTCACCGAATCTGATGAGTACAGTAAAGGTTCATGTGAGAGAGTCGATTCAGGCGACGAGGCCAGATGCCCGTATGCATTTAGGTTGATACCCGCACCCGACTCCGAGTCGCTTTCCAGAGAGGTTATTGATGATCGAGGAGAGGTAGAGCGAGTGACATCAAGAGCAGTAGAGCCTGATGCCCCAGCAGATTGACTAGAAGTTGAGGCCACTTCGGGAACAGAGGAGAGGGCAGCATCTTCAGCAGAAACTTGTGATACACCAGCAACTGGGGTTACTCTTCCGGAGCGGGTATCATTATTGTCCTGCACCGTAATAGATGGTATTGGATGTACAGAATCTGGGGAGGTAGCAGATGCAGATGAGGAAGCTAAAGATCCCTGGTTAGGAGTGGGTTCTGATGTGGCAGACTTGGAAGCGCCTAAAAATGCGGTAGCTGTCGAGGTCGAAGTCAGTGCAGCACTGAGAGTACTGAATGGAGGCGGACCGGTTGTCCTGTTACGCCAGGCAGCTTGGTTTTCCTCACTTTGCGGTATATTCGAAACGGGGTTCGGTGGAGGTGGCGTTCGACTTCGGGAAATCGACCAAGACCTGCGTCCTGTACCCAGGGACCCCTGCGAATTGACATTACTATTGTTTGAAGGAGAAGAACTAGGCGAACGTTGTACGGGGGACGTGGATGATGACTGATCATTTGAGGCCTGCAAAGATGCTCGAGGTTCCGGTGTAGATGACCCTGGACCAGGTGCATGCAAGTCTGAAGTATCCTCACTTGGCGAACTAGCACCCGCGGCTGCAGCTGCAGCTGCTTCTTGCTTCTTCTTTTCCTCCGCCTCCTTTCGTTGATGTTCTTCGTGATCCAGTAGAGACAATCTCATGGCTTCCATGAGCATCAACTAGAAGCCAGATGGATCAAAATCAACAGGAACGCAAATATTACGTGCATATCCCTTACCTCCTCCAAATCTTGGCCTCCCATACCCATAAATTGCTCAAACGCACCGTTCTGAGGACCTTGTCGTCTACGAGACCTTCTACTACCCCCTTCAGTGGCACCAGCGGCGGCAGCTTCCTCGGGAGATAAAGCATGAACTCGACCGCTCGTAACTCCCACTGGAATCAGGCGGTCGCCGACTTGTCTCATGATAATCCTCCTGTTAGCTCGTCTCGCAACAGCTGCACGTACAGCTTCCAGCTTTGATTCCCAGTCAGGCCGTATTTTATCTTTTTGATATTTGAGTCCGGTATCCATTTCACCAAAAATAACTCAAAACTACCTGTCGTCACAACCTCCGGGCTATCAGCTCCAAAACTCTTCTGACGTCGTTTGTGCGTAGGTAATGCTGTTGGTTCTGAAGATCTGGGTGAATCTGACCAAAGCCCATTCTGTGACATGATTAATATCAAAAATGACGCGCACATTGGCGGACAGTAACACTCACAGAACCTTCGCTGCCAAGCCCAGCTCGCCAGGGAGGAGGATTGTATACAACTCCGAAATTATCTTGAACGCAATAAGGGCAAGCTGCAGGTTCTGATGATAGATGCGTAGTTGTCGGCTCTGCACGTTTGATTTGCACGAAACACTCTGTACAAATGGCCTGATCACAGCATCTCGAATGATTGATATTTGGAGGGTAATACTTAGGAAATTGGATACAGGATCAGTGCAAGCAACTCGGAGAAAGGAAGAAAGCTTGCTGACTAGAAAGCATATGGGACATTCGACAGCACCTCTGTAGACCTGAGCCTCTGGTTTGCTAGGTTCTTTTAGAGAACTTGGACGTTTCGACTTTGAATTGGCAGTCGCGGCGGCCTCTATTCGTGTGACGACATCGCCGCCAGCTTCTGGATCAGGGAGTTCCTTCCTTGCAGCCAAGATCTGGTCATCATCCCAAGACTCCTCATAGTCCTCTAATGGACGATAGAAAGGAGCCAGTCTACGGGCAACAATGAGCTGAGAAACGACAGCCTGATTCCAGTCTCTTGGACCGGTGTAAACACCCTGTGGAATTAGAGAACCGTAGTCGACTGATTCATCGTGGTGACCCCGACCTGACGAGGAAGAGTTGCCCATGTAGGCGGTCTAGTCGTACGCCGCGCTTAATTGGACAATATTTAATAAAGGAAAAGGTAGAAAGGAGGGCGTCTTTGTGATAGAGTCCGAGTCAGTCGCCCGGTGCCAGGATGCCGCATAATCTTTGTTGCTACCTGTTTACCTTGTGGCGTATGGTCCTTTCCTCTTCATCGTCACTTTGAAAGTTATATGCAGAAAATGAATTTATTCGACATAAACTGCCAGTTCACTGCGACAAATTATGATTGACCGGGGCACGTTCTAACCGTTTCTCAAATCTCATGGTCTTTGGTACAGAAGGAGATCATTCAAGGCCCCTATCAAAACATTGAGAGCTGTCGAATGGCATGAGACTTTATCTAATGAGGCTGCCATTTATGGAAGGGGGTCGTGGGTCCAGATAGCGTGATTGTAGTAGTCGGTTCACGCATAATAGCTTGTTTTCCGAGCCTGATATACTCCTCGAGTCCTCTATTTTCTCAGATTCTCTCTCAGCTCTGCAATTCTGTGGGATTGAGGAGAGAAACCCGGGGAACGGAATCAAAATGTAAAGTGTTGCGCCACGTCATCTTTCGCACGTGTGCACAATATTTTTACGGCTAAAGTCCAAAGTTATGTCCTCCTCGTTCAGCACTCACCTCTCTTTCGTTTCTTCCCTTCACCTTTAAATCACCTTTCGTTCATCTCTTTCTCCTCAACCTGGACATACCTGAATGGAAGATCCTTGGACACGTACAACTCAGGAGACACTCGATTATTATGGCGTAGACGCTACTCGTGGTCTTTCTCCAGCTCAGGCGGCTAAACATGCTGAGAAATACGGCAAGAATGGTAAACTTCCAACCCAAGACAATCTTATGTATCTTATATTAACATTGCTTTACTTGCAGAACTACCCGAAGAACCAGCAACGCCATTGTGGGAACTTATTTTAGAACAATTCAAGGACCAGCTCGTCCTTATTCTCCTCGCGTCTGCTGTGGTATCTTTCGTTTTGGCCCTGCTAGAAGAATCAGATGGTTCGAGCTGGTGGGGTGCTTTTGTCGAACCAACTGTCATTCTCCTCATCCTCGTGGCGAACGCAGCTGTTGGTGTCATCCAGGAGTCAAGTGCAGAAAAGGCAATTGACGTAAGTATCCTCGTCGTATTAATCTCAATGCGCCTCTCAAAACGTCTTTCCAGGCATTGAAAGAATACTCTCCCGATGAAGCAAAAGTTATCCGTTCTTCTCAGGTTTCCCGTATTCATGCTTCGGACCTCGTTCCGGGAGATATCATTTCAGTCGCTGTTGGAGATAAGATTCCTGCAGACTGCAGACTACTATCAGTGTCATCCAGCAGCTTCAGAATCGATCAGGCTATCTTAACCGGAGAAAGTGTCAGTGTACACAAGTCGGTGGATGTCGTTCCAGACGCCAAAGCTGTGAAGCAGGATATGACAAACATTCTATTCTCGGTATGTTTTCTCCGCCAACCAAGGACGCGTTTTTAGCTATAATTAATATCCATTTACAGGGAACTACTGTTGTAAACGGCAATGCAAAGGCAATTGTCGTGTTTACTGGCCAACAAACTGCTATTGGTGACATCCACAAGTCCATCACTTCCCAAATCTCAGAGAAAACCCCGCTGAAGAGGAAGCTCGATGATTTCGGCGACATGCTCGCAAAGGTTATCAGTGTTATATGTATTCTCGTCTGGTTGGTCAACATTCGTCACTTCTGGGATCCATCCCATCACGGTGCACTCAAGGGTGCTATTTACTACTTCAAGATCGCTGTCGCATTGGCCGTAGCTGCCATTCCGGAAGGTCTCGCTGCTGTGATCACTGCATGCCTTGCTCTTGGAACGAAAAAGATGGCCCAGAAGAACGCTATTGTCAGGAATCTTCCTAGTGTTGAGACTCTGGGTTGCACCAACGTTATATGTTCCGACAAGACCGGTACTCTAACGACCAATCAAATGAGTGTGTCAAAAGTAAGTTCTTTGTCACGTCCCTTCTTATGCCAGTTAATTGATTTCGAATTAGTTCTTGGTTATTGACGGAAACACTGGTGCCCCACGCGAGTACACGATTGAAGGCACAACCTTCTCCCCAATTGGGTCGGTTTATAACGCTGATGGCAAAGAGGCCTTTGCTGAACTCAGATCAGACCCTATTCAACGGTTGGCCGAAATTAGTTCTCTGTGCAACGACGCGAAGATTGTCTATCACCCGGTATGTATTCACTTACTAAGTTTCTGAGGCAAGGGTATTCATCACGCATATCTAGGAAAAGGACAGCTACAGCAATGTCGGCGAACCCACCGAGGCTGCCCTGAGAGTCCTCGTGGAGAAAATTGGCTGCCGTGATGCTGAAGTGTCCAAATCTTTGAAAGACCTTCCTCTCTCTGATCGCGCAAACGCTGTCAACGAGTACTTCGAGCGCACATACCCTCGTCTCTTGACCTTTGAATTCTCGCGTGATCGCAAGATGATGTCTGTCCTCGTTCGTCTCAATGGTGTAGGCGCCCTGTTTGTCAAGGGTGCTCCGGAATCGGTTCTCGACAAATGTACATCCGTTCTTGTTGATGGCAACATCATCCCAATGACCGCGTCCATTAAATCCTCTATCCTGGAAAGAACGGTGTCGTATGGTGCCAATGGTCTCAGGACACTCGCTTTGGCGTACCGTGATGTGCAGGACCTCGACTCGTCGCACTACCTCAGTGAAAGCTCCAAGGATTACGCCCGCTTCGAACAAGGTCTTACCTTCGTGTCCCTCGTTGGCATGCTTGATCCTCCTCGTCCTGAAGTCCGCGAAGCCGTGGCCAATTGCCGGGCTGCTGGTATCAGGGTTATCTGCATCACTGGTGACAATAAGGGCACAGCTGAGACTATCTGCAGGCAAATCGGCATCTTTGGAGAGCACGAAGATTTAACTGGAAAGAGTTACACTGGAAGGGAATTGGACGCTTTGACACATGAAGAGAAAGTCGCGGCTGTACAACGCGCAAGTTTGTTCACGAGGACTGAGCCTGGCCACAAGAGCCAGTTGGTAGATCTCTTGCAAGGACTCGGTTTGGTTGTCGCTATGGTACGATTTTTTTGCTATTATTTTGGTGTTCAAGTGTACTGACGGACCTTCTATTCAGACCGGTGATGGTGTTAATGACGCACCTGCTTTGAAGAAGGCCGACATCGGTGTCGCTATGGGTAGTGGCACGGACGTTGCTAAACTTGCAGCCGACATGGTGCTCGCCGACTCGAACTTTGCAACAATAGAAAAGGCCGTAGAGGAAGGTAGACTTATCTATAATAACACCAAACAGTTTATTCGTTATCTTAGTGCGTTTTTCCTCTTTCCTTTTTTTCTTTGCGCCTCTTACTCAGACATCCATTCTAGTTTCATCAAATATCGGAGAAGTCGTCAGTATCTTTTTGACTGTACTCCTAGGCATGCCAGAGGCTTTAATTCCTGTGCAACTCCTCTGGGTCAACCTTGTTACGGACAGTCTTCCTGCTACCGCGTTGGGCTTCAACCCCCCTGACCACTCTATTATGAGAGTGCCCCCCAGAGATAGCCGTGAGCCTCTAGTCGGTAAATGGCTGTTCTTCCGCTATATGGTTGTTGGAATCTACGTTGGTTGCGCGACCGTGTTTGGATATGCGTGGTGGTTCATCTTCTATACCGGAGGTCCACAAATAACTTTCCATCAATTGGTATGTTTCATACATCTTCCTTTCAACTCGTCTATTCCATGGTTCTAATTCACTTCTTTCGAATCTCTAGACTCACTTCCATCAATGTGCCGCTGCATTCCCACAAATTGGATGCGAGATGTTCGTCAACGAGTTGTCTCATCGTGCCACGACCATGAGTTTGTCGATCTTGGTGACAGTGGAGATGTTCAACGCTATGAACTCCTTATCCGAGAACGAGTCTCTTCTCCGACTTCCATTGTGGAAGAACATGTATCTGGTTGCTGCTATTACTTTGAGCATGTGCTTGCATGTCATGATCCTCTACGTGCCATTCTTCACTGTATGTTGTTTTTTTATGTTGGGAACGTGCGGTTTAAAGCTGACCACGACGACTTACAGACTCTGTTTGCTATTACACCCTTGAACTGGATCGAATGGAAGGCCGTTCTGTACATCAGTGCACCTGTACTCGTCGTTGACGAAATTCTCAAATTTATCTCGGTAAGATAATTTTCCTTTTATCCTCTTTCGACAACCGAAGTTTTAATGAATTGTATGTATAGGCCACAGTTGTCGACCCCCCCTCGAAGATTAAGCTTGACTGAAAGTGGAGCGAGATTGGTATATATCCATTATAAATATGTATGTTCTAGACACATAATGTATCTTTCGGAAAGGAAGATTATATAAAAATACCAAGCTTCACTGGATATCCCATGAACACCGTTTACATCTAGATTGGTATAAAAACATATCTGCGTGAACTCTATAACAATAAATCGAGCAGGAGTCGTCGTGGTGCACATATATATAATAAATATTTTAATTCAAGGCAGTCCGATTATGAACTGGAAGTCCAGTTTATCCTTTTGATACAAGTCTCTAAATATTTCCCTCTGTTGTGATTCGAGCGTATTTTTGACTTGCTTAGCCCAAGCCGTCTCTTCCTGGAGGTTAACCCTAAGCACGACCGTGTGCAATCCAGGAAAGTGATTCTGGACCGCGAGGCTGTTGAGGGCACACCACGAGTCAGGTGTCATTGGGATCTTGGCGTTCTGTTCCACGTTGATGGTAATTTCAACCCGCTCGAGTATGTTGTGCTCGGCCCATTTCTCAAACTCGCTTGGCAGGGAGTAGTATGGGTCTATAGGAAGGTCGCCTAGCCAGGGCGGGATCACGATGATTGGTCTGAAGACTTTCAGGGTTTTTAATGTGTGTGGTTTGAGCAGGTCGCGGAAAGGGTTGTTGAAGGTGTCCCATACTGGGTTACATTGTACGAGATTAGATAATAAATAAAAGGTGATTACTTTCGAATTATGACACTAGCAAAGGGGTGGAATCGGACTAACCGGTGCAGCTTAACGATTCTAGATGATGCGATGTTTGTAAGAGGGTTGGTACGACCATTTCGCCTGTTTTGTCGAGCGATTCCAAGGTGACGAGGTGCGATAGGTCGACTGTGGGTCTGCCGCTTTTGTCCTCTGCTTTCATGAGCGACATTATGGCTCGGGAGGAGTAGTCTGTGAAGGTTAGGGATTCGAGGCGTAGTGTAGGAAGCTCCTCTTGGCCGCCTGTCGGGGACTGAGTGGATTTGATGAGTGCTGCGTTGCTGCCGGAGACGGAGCCTTCCTCAAAATCCGCCGACTCAATAGTTAGATGAGAAAGGTTAGGGCTGGATACGAGAATTGTAAGTGGGAAGTTTGTGACCTGGTCGAGACAGAGCTGGGTGAGCGAGGGTAGTTGCACGATGCGGGCAAGGGCTTGGTGAAGACCAGGAGACAATGATGACCAGTCGATAGAGGTGCGATAGACGGTGGAATCGCGGTGTGCACCTCTAACTGTAAGTGACCTGACGCGCGTCATGGTTCCCAGGATAGAGCGAATCTCGCGAGCATCTGTGTCGCAGCGAAGGAACATGCAGGTGAGGTGTCGAACGAGATGAGCAAGGCTGGGGTTGGCATCAAAGACGCGTTTAAGGTTTTCTGCCTTGCGATGGAAGTTCTCGAGTTCAACTTTACAGTCCTGGCCACGGATGTACTGCGGGGTGAGTTCGAGTGTGAAGAACAAATGAGCTCGACAAGCAGGAAGAGAGCCCCTGCAGGAGAGTGCGAGGGCTTTAATGGATGCGGTGTCTAGAAGGCCGACGATGATATCGTGAATTTCTGCAGGGATGTCATTAGGGACCATCGTAGGAGAGACCAAGTGTGGGTCATGTTTTAGCGAAAAGAGCGTGTAAACACTCGGCGCTTCCGGAGACGGATGAGGCTCTACCGAAGAAGAAGAAAAAAAGTGAATAGCATGGGAGTTGAAAGGAAGATGAGGAGATTATTAGTAAGCGCTGCTATTCCAAGGTTAGTCGGTCATCCGTAGCGGGATCACTATTTAAATCTCTTTTTTTTCACTCTTGTCTTTAAACTATGTCAACTCTTCTCAACCCAACGACCCCCTCTCTCCAGACTCCTCCCATCCCACAGGGTGTAGGAAGTGCAGCAGTCCCAAGCGCCGCTCCTGCCCGTATGAGCGCCTCCAACAGAGATGGAGGAAACAATCTCGGAACATTCAATGTTCGTTCTTTCTAGTTCTTGATTTTTATTATATTCATCTCTTTCACAGGTCAAGTCTGGTTTAGCACAGATGTTGAAAGTGCGTTGACAATGGCCATCAGATCTGCCACTTTTCTAATTCAGACCTCTCAGGGGGGCGTCATTATGGATGTCGTTAATGCAGAGCAGGTATTTTCTTTCTCTCTTTTCTTCCGATGCAATCTTCTAAACTCTCTCCTTGAGGCACGTATCGCTGAGGAAGCGGGAGCTTGCGCTGTCATGGCTCTTGAACGAGTCCCAGCTGATATTAGGAGAGAAGGTGACTACCCTCGTGTTTCTTTCTTCCATCTCCTGATATTCATAATCGAGTCATCCCTTTCAAGGTGGCGTCGCTCGAATGGTTTGTGTCGATCCGATTTCCGACACCAAGAGTAATCTAATCTATAAAATCTTAAGAGTGATCCCGAGATGATCAAACAAATCGTGGATGCGGTAACTATCCCCGTGATGGCCAAAGTCCGAATCGGTCATTTTGTCGAAGCCCAGGTAAGTCATCGTCGAAGTCAGGAAAAAAAATCAAAAAACTAATGTTTTCGTTCAGATTTTACAAGCTATTGGCATTGACTACATTGACGAATCAGAAGTCCTCACACCAGCAGACGATGATTTCCACATCAACAAGCATGGCTTCAAAATCCCCTTCGTATGTGGTGCACGCGACCTCGGTGAAGCCCTCCGACGTATCTCGGAGGGTGCTGCCATGATCCGTACAAAAGGTGAAGCTGGCACCGGAAATGTGGTGGAGGCCGTTCGTCACCAGCGCGCTGTCATGTCCCAGATCAGGCAAGCAAGCGTTATGACTGAAGAGGAGCTATATGTCTTTGCCAAGGATATTCAAGCGCCATTCCATTTGCTAAAGGAAACAGCAAGGCTAAAGCGTCTACCTGTGGTCAACTTTGCTGCTGGAGGTATCGCTACTCCAGGTATGAGTTTTCATTTCCGACAACGTAGCGGATGAATTTGACATCATTTTCTTTTGTTATCTAGCCGATGCTGCTTTAATGATGCAACTCGGATGTGACGGAGGTATGTAGATATGCTGTTTTCCTCTCTGTGTTGAATTCAATTGAATCATCTTGTTTGACCAGTCTTTGTCGGATCCGGTATCTTCCATGTACGCTCCCCATCAAGACTTTTGAAACCTGCTTGAACTATCGCGACTGATATCCGCGTTTTTTCCCCCTCAGTCTGGTGATCCCGCCAAACGCGCTCGCGCCATCGTACAGGCTGTAACGCACTATAACAACCCCAAGCTTCTGGCAGAAGTGTCGGAAAGTCTTGGTCCTGCCATGGTTGGCTTGTCTATGTACGTTGCTCGATCCAAATAATGCATCTTCTCGTGTCGTTAAAATGCATCTTCTTCTCCCAGCGATGACAAGCTGCAAGGTGGGCGCCTCGCCGCACGCGGGCACTAAAATCTTCGTAGACTCGAATGGGACACGATAGATGTGATACATAAATATTGCGATATCGCTGTGTGTATACTCTCTGTGTTTTATTATAAGTGATCGCGCCGCATGTATATATACGCCTTGTTGTTCTCCCTCCTTACTTTACAGAGGTCATTTGTGGCATCCTTCCAACACCTATCCTTCTTTTTGCTTTTGCTCTTTGTTCTTTGTCCGTTTGTAGTAACGCTCCCTGTCTTTAATTTTTTCTCTCTCTTTGGGCATTTTCAACAATGCGAGCTTTCTCTGTAGACCTTCGATCCTACCTGTATATTCTACATATATAACTTCAAAATATATATCCTGTGTTCGTGTGTTACTTAGCTTTTTAAAGCTTTTGTGTAAATGTAAATGTAGGTGCTGGCTGCCGCCGTGTGTACCTGGTGTAACTGATTCTAATGTTAGCAGTTACGCGTATGTACGCGTTTTTTTATCGTCGGTGCCCCGCACGCGGTGCATGTCGGGTAGGGGGGTGCGGGGAGCGGTTTCAAATGCAAATGCACGAGGCGGGCCCCATATTCCTCTGTTTGGTAATTGACCTACCGAAAGCGTGATTTCAAATTTGGGTTAAGCGATCGGGAATCATTAATCAGTAGTCTTACCGAGGGTGATATGTATTCTTATTTTTCTGAGTTGTACTCGTGAATGTCAGAGGCCTGCTCTACCTGTGTCCTGTGATGGGGTGAGCAGGAATGACTTCAAGTACAAGATTTTATTATAGTACCAGTGCGCGGGACGTATATGTATGCAAGTCTGAGTCAACTTTGCATTGACACCAACCGGGAAGTACAACTATCAAGCGCTCTCAGTATCGCCCACAAGTCATACGCGAATATTTTTATATACGACAGTATTCGTCATTCTTTCTATAGCTATAGAAACTTCCGCCTGTGTCAGTCTCTACCTCGAATCCGCCTTCTCATGTTCGTGAGAGCAAAACTCGAGCTCCTGTCGGTGCTGTGCTTCCTGACAGGACTTGTCAACCTTTCTATCTATCCACCCACACACCGTGCTGACGAGATGATAAGAATGATGACATCTCCAGTACATACACACTCATTGTTAGTCACTCAGCGGAAATATAACAACACGACGACCATCATTGATCCGGGGGAGAGGTAACTCCTACCCGCATGCGGATGTACAAACCACGACCACCACCGCTCACCGCCGCGCTCTGTTCAAACCGTTAACAAAAATTCTCACAGACGGGGGTGTCATGAATCATCATCATGCATCACATTGACGGGCGCGAGAAACCAGGTCAACCTGACTCGCGCTCGCTACAAAACGTGTACATGTGCCTGGGGTACATATTTCCTTATATATGTGGAACAGCGCCCCCCTCCTCGGGGATTGGAAGGAGAAGGGAGGGAAAACTGCGGTTTTATGCCTTTAGGCGCTATACGCACTCGCTCGGGTATCTCGCCATGACGTTCGATAGTAGGAAGTACGGAGTACACACTTACTTTATTTTTTGCGCGTAAATGAAATGAAAATAACGTTGATTTTTATCTGTGTGGGTGTCGGAGAAGAAATGTGGGTTTTCTTTCTTTGCTTCCTAAGCAGCGAAGTTGTAATCCCCTTCACAAAAGCGAGATGACCAGACAATTAACAAACGCGATAACTGCGCTCGGAAAACAAGAAACACGACACACCCAGTGATCCAGGATCTTGAAGCTTGATCAGTGATCACCCATCGAAATGTAGAAAACTTATAATCACGCAAGTACACTGTCCATGCTACTTGGTACCAGTGGCAGTACCTCCGCACTCACAGGAAGTAAACACTGCTCACTTATAAATAAATAACAGGAGAGCGTTATACTTACGTGTTCATCATGTTCGTCGTTCTGAAAATTAGCGCCAGAGGTCCATGTACCAATACGAATGTGTCTATTTTCGGTGGTGACGTATGGACATACGAGTACAGTGAGCTATAAATAAACGGAGTCGTGAAGTCGAACGCGATCTTGTCGGCGTGTGAGTCAACATCCTGCCACATTATCATATCATATCATACTGCTGAAACATATATACCGACACGGAAAACAGACGCGCCAGATGTTATGGTTTTTTTTTCTTTCGTATTCTTAGAATATCGAGCTCCGTTAGAGGAGACGGGGTGGAGGATTCGATATAGAGTACTGTCAAATCGATGACGCGCGTTTTAAGGTTTCGTATGTGAGTACATGTGTTACTATAACATCGACATGCTATTAGTATGACAACACTCTTCCGAATCATTGGAGGTGGGTAATAGGTGGGAATATGACTCATCGCTCCACGAAGATTTGAGAGTACTATAATCATTATCATTATTCTAAGGCCGGCGGACCAAGTATGGTACATGGTACTTGGACTGGCAACCGGCCGGGGGACACGTTTGAGCCGTGCGGTGCTTAGTAGGGCATGGGTAAACACTTTATTATGAAGTATTGGAGTCTTGGAGAAAATAATGGTGTGGGTGGTACTAGTAGCACCAGCATCAGCCATAAATGTTGTTGTTATCGATTAGTTCTGGGCTTTCTAGTACACGCCAATAGACCCGATTTTTATTCATTCATTGCCATTATTGACTTTATTATCATTCACTCTTGCGCGTGAGATGCTATGTTGATGCGCTCCCCGAGGGCACTCTCGATCGTACTCGGGATTTAGAAGCGGCCGTCCGACCACAGAGACCCAACTTGAAAAAAAAAGGCATGTTGTCAACGAAAAACAAGTCTAGGAATTATGGTGCGTCTCGAAGACACGCCAAGCTTTTTTTCTTTGCTTTCTATAGTAGGCAAGTAGACAGGAAGTACGCTTCGCGCTAATATTGGCAGGGTAGCCGGAAATAGTATGTAAGTAGGAAAAGGAAGGGACCAAAGGGACCGAACCCTCTCAGCGTTAAGAAGAAAAAAGTCGAACCCGCAAAACCTCAGATAGTCAAACCTAAGCAATCACTTTCAAAAGAAGTGTCAGAAAGGGTGACAGCGGGATCCAAGAGGAAGGCCGATGATTCTGAAGACGACGAAATCGTAGAAGACTCGAAGGCACAGGATTCACAATCGAACACTCTTGCACCTGCTGCGAAAAGAAGGAAGAGGAAAAGAAAGAAAATGACAGCCTCAGAGGGTCAAGCAGCTGTATCAAAAGTAATGTCGATTGATTTCAAAATACTAAAATGTTATACACGAAGACATCGAACTTTTTCATACCACCGCGGAGACGAAGGACAAGGTGAAGGGTTGACTCCTTCTGGATGTTGTAGTCGGAGAGGGTGCGTCCATCCAGTTGTTTGCCGGCAAAGATAAGACGTGGTTGGTCGGGTGGGATACCCTCCTTGTCTTGTATCTTAGCTTTCACGTTGTCGATAGTGTCAGAGGACTCGACTTCAGAGTAATAGTCTTGCAAGTCAATGTCTTGACAAAGATCTGCATGCTACCACGGAGACGGAGCACGAGATGCAGAGTAGACTCCTTCTGGATGTTGTAATCAGAGAGAGTGTGACCATCCTCAAGCTGCTTGCCAGCGAAGATGAGACGTTGCTGGTCGGGAGGAATGCCTTCCTTGTCCTGGATTTTCGCTTTCACGTTATCGATGGTATCGGAAGACTCGACTGCCAACATAATCGTCTTGCCCGTGAGAGTTTTCACAAAGATTTGCATTGACGGAGGACAAGATGAGGAGTCGACTCCTTCTGGATGTTGTAGTCGGATAGAGTGCGGCCGTCCTCGAGTTGCTTGCCGGCAAAGATAAGGCGTTGCTGGTCTGGAGGGATGCCCTCCTTGTCCTGGATCTTTGCCTTGACATTGTCGATGGCGTCAGAGGACTCAACCTCAAGGGTGATGGTCTTGCCAGTCAATGTCTTGACGAAAATATGCATGCCACCATGAAGACGGAGGATGAGGTGGAGAGTAGACACTTTCTGGATGTTGTAGTCTGAAAGAGTGCGTCCGTCCTCTAGCTGCTTCCTAGCGAAGATGAGACGCTGTTAATCAGGAGGAATGCTAGTACATATAGCGAGTTAGCTTATCGTAAGTATGGACAGTAATGATGTGTACTGACCCTTCCTTGTCTTGGATCTTGGCTTTAACGTTGTCGATGGTATCTGAGGACTCGACCTCAAGGGTGATGGGCGAGCCAGTCGCTTCAACTTTGTCTACAAAGCAGGAAGTCGAAAAAAGAACGAAAAAGAGCGACCTGGCTCAGAAAAGGAAAGTTTTCCTTTTCTGAGCCAGGTGGAGAACGCGGCTGGGATAATGGAAAAAGAAAAAGACCTCGACGGGTTTTATATCTCTCCTACAAATGGCTTGGTGACTATTCATGACATCGGCATTATGGCTAAGGCCTAAGGAGTGGTCAAGAAAAGAACTGTCACAAAAGACCAAGGGCGTTGTACTCGAGTGAATCACCATGGTATATATAGAATTCATCCACCGGGCCGGAGGATTGATTTGCGATAACCTTGCGATAACCCCTTGTTTGTGCCGTGTGAAAGTAATTAGAGAATATGTTGTTCAGCGATAGAAAGGAATCGTCAGTTCGAGAGCAGAAGACAGCAGAGTGGCGCTTGAGATCCTTTACATCCCTCCAATGAAGGTTACGCCGACGAAATAGATCATTGCCATTTGACTTCGAGCGCAGTGGTGATTATACAGGCCCGTCATATTGATGAGGAGTTTTATCCATGTAGCAAGTCTCAATCTCTGTCATGTCAACACACAGCGGCCAATATAAATAGTCGAATCACTTTCGAAATAGCCGTATTTGATCTGCACCCAGTATTGTACATAGGTTTGATGTTGGATACCAGATATATGTCAACAGAATGGACGGGCATCTGATTTTTATATATAGCGACAAATCTGAAGCCGAATCCCTGTTGAAAATAACATTGATTTTTATTTGTGTGGGTGTCGGGAAAGAAATGTGGATGTTCTTTCTTTGCTTCTTAAGCAGCGAAGTTGTAATTTTCTTCATGAAAGCAAAATGACCAGACAATTAGCAAACGCGAAAACAGCTCTCGGAAAACAAGAAACGCGACACGCCCAGTGACTCAGGATCTTGAAGCTTGATCAGTGATCACCCATCGAAATGCCAAAACTTATAATCACAGAAGTACACTGTCCATGTTACTTGCTACCAGTGGCAGTACCTCCGCACTCACAGGAAGTAGGCACTGCTCACTTATAATTATAAATAACAGGAGAGCGCTATACTTACTCGTTCATCAAGTTGGTCGCTGAAAAATTAGCGCCAGAGGACCATGTACCAATACGAATGTGTCTATTTTCGGCAGTGGCGTATGGACATACGAGTACAGTGAGCTATAAATAAACGGAGTCGTGAACGCGATCTTGTCGGCGGGTGAGTCAACATCCTGCCATATTACTTATCATATCATACGACTGAAACATACCGACACGGAGAACATGACGCGTCAGGTGTTGTGTGTTTTCTCGTATTCTTAGAATATCGAGCTCCGTTGGAGACAGAGGAGAGAGGAGGGTGGAGGATTCGATATAGAGTACTGTCAAATCGATGACGACACGCGAACTGCGCGCGTTTTAAGGTTTCGTCTGGTGAGTGGATGTGTTACTAAAAACATCGACATACTAGTATGACAACACTATGAAGCCCCTTCCGAATCATTGGAGGTGGGTACTAGTGGGAATATGACTCATCGCTCCACGAAGATTTGAGAATAAGTACTAATCATTGTCATTATTATAAGGCCGGCAGGCCAAGTATGGTACACAGTCCTCGGGCTGGCAACCGGCCGGGGGACACGTTCGCGGGGTGCTTAGTAGGGTATGGGTAAAGGGTAAACACTCTATTCTGAGGTCTTGGAGTCTTGGAGAAAATAGTGGTGTGGGTGATGCCAGTAACATCACATCAGCGATAAATGTTGTTGTTATACCCAGGATTCAGAAGCGGCCGTCCGAACACAGAAACCCAAAAAAGGTATGTTGTCAACGAAAAACAAGTCTTCCTTTGCTTTCTATAGTAGGCAAGTAGACAGGAAGTACGCTTGGCGCTAATATTGGCAGGGGAGCCGAAAATAGTATGTAGTAGTGGTTGTGGTTGTGGTTGTGGTTGTAGTAAGAATCATATGCATAGCACTCGTAGTATGCGCACGCACGTCATAGCCCGCGTCCGGCCGTCGTTGCAAGGCGACAGAGTCGACAGCAACTGTACTTAGTGCGACTAGTATGGCAAGCTGCGGTTGACAGCTCGACTTCGGCGATATCGATGTCGGTTGTCGATGTTGGCATTGGGTCAAGTTGTCATTGTGCGAATGCAGCTTTGAATCCAAAATGCGCGAGAAGGGTGGTTTGGGTGCCATTCGGTGGTGTATATAGTGTAGTTGGGTGAAAGCTGGGTAAACCTCTGAGTCGTGATGAATAATTATTTTTCGGCGGGTGAAAGAGCAAGAATTTCTTTGATGGAGGTATTATAGGACGTGAGTGGAGGGGTAGGAATAGGGATAATTCATGCATCAGGTGATGGCGATGATGTTCTGTTGGATTTTTTCTAGCACTTTGGAGATTACATTTCTATTTCTTTTAACAGTGGTGGCGCGTATGTACGCAAGATGGCAGGGTCGCTGGTGACTTGAATCTTTTTCTTTTTTCCAGAATCCGAATTACTAATTTAATTCGTTACTATGCATTATACTTGACAATTTAGGGTGCGTTGGTACGTACTACGTACCGAGCTACACAAGTACATTCCAGTATGTTAAGACGGGGATGACAGAATAGTATAATGAAGTCTAAAATGAGGGCGCGAATGCACTGCGCATGTGATTATGATTAAGGAATGGCGGGCGCTTCCATGTCGGGAAAAAAAGACAGATAAACCAGTCCACGAGAAATTAGAAAGCATATGTATGTACGCATAATGTAACCTTGAAGATTCGGCCCCAGCCGCGTTGCCATAATAATTGCTTAGTCGTATGTAAGTAAGCAGGTGGATAATAATTTCCCGTTCCTAGTATGTGCCGCTTAAGCGTGCGTGCGTGCGTGTTGGCCTGGCGCGCGTGTATCCAAACCGACGGCCGTGGATTTCCACGGGGGGGACAGAAGCAAGCGCAAACGAAACGATTCCAGAGCAAGGAAAAACTCGCAAGATTTGTCGAACGATGGAAAATAAATAAATTGATAGACACATCTGGTCATTTAGGCCATCGGGCGAGGCACGGACGAGTCGTAAATATACGGAAGAGAATTACGAAGCTGGGGACTTAATGAAGGTCGGGGTTGGTTACGGCAGAATAGGTACAGATTCCGAGGAATCCAGGAAGACCAAGACGAGACGAGACACAGGTGCCGACATAAGGTGACGAGGCTGCCAATTATCGTGTTTCGGCGAGAGGCATCCGTGGGTATTCTGCATGCAGGATGTCGGGCGCAAGGGCGGGTTAGACGAGGAATAATGAAAGGTATGATGGGATATGACAGGAGTGCGGTGCGCGTGCGGTGTGCATGTTGCGCAGGAGGATAGAGCAAGGCAGACATGTTGCTCGGGTACACTGATAATTTTTAGAACTGTCGAGTCATGACATGTAGTCCAGAAGCGGAAGTACCCATATCGGGAAAGGTGGGGCCGCGTAACGGCTAGATTTGTCAGCAAAGAGGGGGGGCTCAAATCTTTTATGAGTCTCTCTCTTTTCTCCATTGTCCACCTATTATGATTTTTCGCCCTCTTTTTATTTAATCTCTGTACACACAATCCATGTTCGCACCTCAACCCATTCAGCCTCTCATGGCCCCACAACATGTTAGTCCTTTCTTCCCTTCCAAGTCGCGTCCTCCTCATCGTTCTCCGCAGCATCTCGAGCGCCTAAGCTCACCAATACATCTCGAAGGGCCCTTTTCTGCCCCACCAACAGTCAGTCGCGTCTTTTTCTCTGTTCCAGAATATTATTCACGCGTTTGCACTCAGTCATGTAGCGCTCGCAGGAGGACAAGGCCCGCGTCGACCAAACGTCGCCGTGTCGCCCCACGCGTCGAACAGCACGCGTTTGACGATCTTCCTTGGATATCTACTTTAGAAGCGGGCTCTGAGCATCTCAACCCATGGGACATCGCAGATCTCTCCCTCATTGACCTACCGTCTTCAGGCCCCGGACCAGTGCGTAGACGGAAGACATCTCTGCGCTCAAGTCCAAGGCCAAAGATCTCATCTTCGTCCCACCACTCAATACCCACTCGCGACACCTTGCTCCTATCCACACCGCCTGTACCAACACCTAGATCGCGCTTTATCCCATCCCGTGTCCTATTCCACAATCTCATGCCAGTTCCCTGCGACTTTCGAACAGAATCACCGCATCCGTGTATCACAAACTCCCCGAGCAACTTCTGATCACTCCACACACAAAGGACGTTATTCCATCACCAGCTCCAATCACCACACTTTCGACATTGCTTACGTGTTTCTCCATTCAACAACTATTCGCTGCAAATCAGATTTCGCCGTGTAAATCTCTCTACATTACAATCTTTGGCCCGCTACAACAACGCCAACACCGCTTCAAAGCCCTAGTCTCATTTAACGTTCACCTGCAACGACCCCATCAGCACTTATTTAAATCTGCAATTACGATCCAGTCGCACGTCTCTCTCTCTCTGCAAATTATCAGCACATCTCATCCATCACAGCTCTCAATGAAATGAATCACATCAACTCAGCAAATCCATCCAATCTACCATAGCTGTCAGAAACCATAACTTTATTCTCTCTCGAAATCCGTCGCTTACATTACTGTATATTTGCATCGTTTTTATTATTTGGCCAGTACACGAACCTCGATATGCTCCCAGAACCATGTATCACATCCAAATTCCTTATGATCTCTCTCTCTCGCCCAACCAGAATTATGTGCTTTGCTTATTACTCTTTCCACGCTTCCTCCTGCTACTTTCACTTTGCTTTTTTCAAAATTTTGCTCCCATAATAATTTATTCTGTTATCTCGTACCCCTTTTGCTTTCTTTGCATCGTAACCTTTCTTATATATTCGCTGTTTTTTTCTGATCTATTTCATCCCCCTTTTTTCTTTCTTGTTATCGATGCCGCCATCTTTCGACAAATCTTTAATCGTTTTAATGTTGTGTTTCTGTATATTCTCGCTTTCCCCCCTTTTTTCGTCTTCCTCCACCACTCACTGCAGAGCATGATTGTTTTTTCTCTTTCGACAACCCCCCTCCGTCCGGACCCTTCCCACCGCTTTACTTCCTTCCCTATCTCCTCTCAACTTTCTGCTTACCCCGTCCCACCGGAGTGCAACGTACCTCCTCTTCCTCTTCTCCTTCTTTTCGTAACAGCCACTCTGCTTTGCTTGACTTTGCCTAGCTTGGCCATGGACAGAAATGTCAACTTTAACGAATATCTCTCAGCTTTGTATGAATCACTATCCCGCATACCTTAATCCCATACGCACCCTTAATTTTTTGCAGCCGTTGATTCGATCTTCGATTCGGATTCGGACTGTGTACTTACTCACGTACATACATGACATCCCTTAGTATATATATAAAATGCGCATGCGTATTATGGACATTGTTGTTTTTCATTATATGCGCGATACTATGATATCCTCTTTGCTATTGATGTGGACGTCGATGCATGGGGTATACAGATACGAATATAAATATATTTGCTGTGCAATGATGTGCATGTTGGGCGTTAAAATGTTGGGAGAGAGAATGAGAGGATTTAGGCACGACGTTGGGGGTTGGAAATATATGATGTACATACATACACTGCAGTACAAGCTACGATGACTACATTACCTATACTACCTACTAAATACAGAACTTGACCCACCCCTGTAGACGAACGACGACGACGATAACGACAACGACTAAGGAATGATCAATGGTCAGCGAAATAAGAAACAGGAACCTCTGAGCTTCTGAGCTTCGATCATGCGAGAGATGCGGTTTGTTGTACAGTGGTGTGATATGATGAAAACAACAACAACCACAGCAAGAAGCAGAAACAGAAACAGAATTTGAAAGGGAACACGATTCGAACATGGGATGCATGGTGTTCATTGTTCATGTACCCCTTTTTTCATGTACCCCTGTCCCTGCCCCTTGGATGTGATGGGATATCGTCAAAACTTCGAAGATAGATAGGATAGGGGAAGGTACTGCGAGTACTACTTGGTCGAGGACAGAAAACAGACATTCGCTATGGAAGGTAAGGGAGCCAGCTTGAGAAAAAGAAGAGGAGAACATGGGTAAATGGGGATATCAGTGGTTGGAAGTTGGTTCTTTGTTTCTCTTTGAAAGAGGGGGAGAGAATCTAGAGCCTAGTAAAAACAGGAGGCATGAGAGCAGTGGTGTGAGCGTGCGTGAGTGAGCTTTCAAGACAGGAGAGAAGGGAAGGTTAAGAGTTGGAAGCGCGATTCAATGAGACAAGACGTGGGCTAGTATTAGCGCCGCGAAGGATAACGATAACTAGAAAATGCTGCCAGTTCATGGATGCGCCGGAGAACATTCGCCCGGTGGGTGGAATTGAAAAGATGACAAAGATACGATGTCGAGCGAAGAGAAGTATGCGCAGAGATACGTTACAGTCAGTCTAGTTGGACGGGACGAGTCAAAGAAACGATTTTTGGATTGGAATTTGGAAAGGCCGCTCGTATTTTTGGCGTGGTGAGACCAGACAGACAGACAGGTATCGGCGGCGGCGGTACTTGAGCGCTAGCTGCGTATGAAAGACGTAAGGTGACGTTGAGACTTGGTGGCAGCTACCATGATCATGTAGGTAAGCTGCCGTTATAGTCGTACGTTTCCCCCGATTTTCCTGTTATGCTACTTTCATTCGGATGATGTGATGGCAGATCGTTTGGGTATACATGGTATTCCTCATACCGGCGGTCAAAGTACATATCCCTATGGCAAGTGTTATTTCTGTTCATTGGAGTTGAAACGATGAATCTTCGTAGTTTCATAGCCACTGTTGCGTTCGTTGACGTTGTTCGGAGTAATCATTGACCACTCCATTCTTCAAGTTGTTGCCTTTGAGAAGCCAGCCTCATCAGAGACCAGCTGGTGTAAATTCTTGTCGTCATCATCAGAGGTCAATACTGCCCCGTTTTTAGACCCATAACGTGGCTGTTGTTGTTCGTGGTCCTTGTCAAGTGAAATGCTGGAGAGAGTTATCTAAGTTTCATAACGATGTCCAGTACTACCAGTGTTATGATGCCTCCGAGGGATTTTATGTTCTCACTTGATGGCTAAGAACAGATTTTCTCCGAATCAGTAGAAAGTCGAAACCTGTTCGCCGTCCCTGGAACCTCTACAGCCCAGCTAACCAGGGACTCCAGGGACCCTCTTTTCCACTATTCTCATTGGGCGAATCCCAATTATGATCATCCAGTATATCGCATATATACATGTTTTTCGAAGATTGAATTGCACGCCCCCGGCACTTGTGTCGTCTGTGGTTTATAATAATCCACCTATAGTCTGTCTGTCAATGGTATAAACTTTCAGTCAGCGGTCGTAGGCTCACTTTTTAGAAGGTCGTTGGAGGTTCGTTGAAGTTAACAAGTTATAATGATCCGAACTGGTAGGCGCTCGTCATGTCGGGACGCGTTTGTTAAAGTTTCTGGGTGCATCGGAGTAGTTCGGCCTTGATGAGCACGAGGCTGCTTAAAGACAGGTTACAGGTATGGTCCTTCTACGATTCACTTACGCATTTCATCTCATAATCGACTCCATAAAATAGGTTGAATAACAAGAAGCTCCGCTTAAATTTCTTGGGGGGAAAAGGCGGATTGCATGCTACGCGTCAAACGCAGCTATCGAGCTCTGCTCATTTTGCACTCGAATTTACATGGTTGATTATTCTTTGCTTGCCACCTCATGAAATGCGGAGCCATTTATTCGCTGTCACCCGGACCCTTTGCTACGTCGCAGATCTAATCAGGAGTGACGATGACGAAATTGATGAGATGAGATAAAGTTACTATTTCGAGTCATAACTTTCCGTACTTAAAAATTGGGACAACACAAACTCGTCTCTTACGTTCGACTTTATACACATGGCAGTAGAATCTCGAGTTATCAACTTTGGCGCAGGTCCCTCAGCCCTTCCCGTGTCCGTTCTCGAGGAAGCGGGGAAGGGACTCCTCAACTTTCAGGGAACCGGCATTGGCATTGCAGAAATATCGCATCGCTCCAAGGAATTTACAGCGTACCTTGCTGGCGTAGAGTCACAAATTAGAGAGCAACTCGGCGTGCCTACGACCCACTCGATTCTCTTCTTGCAGGGAGGAGGTACAGCACAGTTCTCCGCTGTCGTGCTTAACATGCTCGCGCGCCATCGTCTCTTAAACCCTGAATTGGACGGGGCCGAACGCGTCATGGACTATGTATTGACGGGTTCATGGAGTAAAGCAGCAGCGAAAGAGGCTGAAAGACTAGCAGGCGGGGCCAAGGTCAACATCGCTGTTGATTCTCGTACACTTTCGCCCGATGGCAAGTCCTTCGACCGAATTCCACCGCACGACGCGTACGCGTTCTCCAAAGACCCTGCGCTCATCTACTACTGCGAAAATGAGACGGTCAGCGGTGTACAGTTCTCGAACGACGAAAGCACACCGGAAAGCTTCCCATTCCACCTCCTTCCTCAAGATACCCTTCTCCCTTTAGTCGCCGATTACTCCTCCTCGTTCATGTCTCGCCCCATCCCTCGACTTGCAGACCACGCCATTATCTATGCCGGTGCTCAGAAGAACCTTGGCCCCGCAGGACTAACCATTGCTATTGTTCGACAAGATTGTATCGTCGATGTTGACGCCGCGGCAAGACTAGGCGCGATTCCTGTACCCACCGGGCTCGCGTACAAAACTTTTGCGGACCAGAAGAGTATGCCGAATACACCACCAGTATTTGCGGTTTACGTTACTGGCCTTGTGTTAAAGCGTAATGCGGAACTCGGTGGAGTAGCATACTATGAAGCCATCAACAAGAGAAAGCAAGAAAAGGTTTACAAGGTGCTCAGAGAAGGTGAAGGAAAGGGCTTGCTAAGAGGTCACGTTAGACAGGGCAGTGGGAGCTGGATGAATATCGTCTTTGAAGTTCTCGGAGAGGACGCTGAGGCGCGCTTTTTAGCTGGAGCCGAATCAAGGGGCATGAAAGGTCTTAAAGGCCATCGGTGAGATTCCATCTACTTTATTTTGACCAAGCGCTTATTCTATAAATTTAGCTCTGTTGGAGGCATTCGTGTATCCTTATACAACGCAATTACCGAAGAGGAGACGGATAAACTCGTCGAATACGTCAGAGAATTCATCAACGAGGCGCCCGCTCAACAACCACCCCTACCGTCTGAAATTGCGACGGTCCAAGCTTAATGTAATCCTCGTCGGCACTCAGGTTTGCCCCAGAGGTTTTCAACTCCTCGATTGTTACAACAAAAACTAGCAGATAGTGACACCGGGTAGTAAATTCTACCGACTCGTGTTTTGGAACATCTGCATCTGCTTTGCGATCCGTGTTAATATTTAAAGACATTCATCTGTCTGATCTTTGTAGCATATACTCATTGGATTCCGACTCGGTTTTCTTGATTTTTCTCCTTGTGTTTACACAATATTTTACGTTGGAAAATGTTCCGTTGCAGTGACTACCATAATTGATATGTACATGAAGACGCGACTCGTCCTTGCAAACATGAGATATGCCAACTTTGTCCAGGTTGGAGGTTGGAGGGTTCCGCAGCTGCGATGTCGTGCCTGTGCCTTAAGGAAGTTGTATAGGATCGTGAGGCACAGAGTCAAACAGTCTCACATGGTCACTTTGCCGGAGTGGTTAACGGGATCGCCTGCTATTAAATAGTAGATCAGCGGTTGGTCTTTGACCGCGAGTGTTCGAATCGCTCAGGTGACGCATTTTTTGTTCCTTTTGCTATTCTCGGGTAGTCGATGGTCGCTAATATTCACTACCCTCTAGCTTTCTTCGTCCTACAGAGACAATTCAGTCACCCTTGGACTTTATATTCATTATCATTCACAGGATAACGTATTGATATTGCGGTCTTCATGCCACAATTCAGTGTTTACTTTGCAGACTAGAGATCGTCAAAACAATAGCATTTTGCGAATAAACAACAGTAACGACAAAAACATAGAGTTAAGCATAATCATATGGGGCATAAAATCATAGATAATCATAAAGCATAATGGTATATGGTATATGGTCCGCAATACAGGTTTTGAACTCCTTGCAGATTTAAAGGGGGTTTATGAACGCCAGAACAGGCTGTCAGCAAGATCTCGTTCTTTTCGAGCGTTAGCAAGCTCATGAGCACGCTTTCGACGGGCTTCCTCTACAAGATGGGTCAAGATCAAAGTGAGTGTGAGTGGGCCATTAAGTGCTGGCGGGACGAAAGAAGCGCTCACTGCGACTGGCGTTGGTATCTTCCCCGCTGTCGAGACGGCGTCGGTTCTCGCGCAGAATTTCGGTGACTCGTTCACTGGCTTCTCTGAGGAGCATGAGGTCGGCATCTGTGGCACTGTACGTTGTTGTTCTAGGCCTAGTAGGAGTTATGAGCAAGGCTTTGTTGAGGCTGGGGGATGAGACGTCCTAGAGTAGCGTTTGTCAGTATGTAAATTCGCTGAAAATGATGGAAGAAAGGCCATTTACAGAGTATATGGAGAACTCGAGAAAATGGGGGTCGGGAGCGCATAAAGTGCTCTCTGGGTCGCCGTCCGAACCTTGTATGGAGTCATATGATAAAGCGTCAAAGTAGGAAAGGCCTCTGGGCCGCTCGAGGTAGCCCTGTACATCGCCGTGAGTCTCACGTTTGAAAGTCATCGCTTTGGAGGATCAGGATGAAACATGTCAGCCGCCAATTTCTCGAGGTTGTGGGAGATTAATCACATACGTTCTTGTTTCTCAACATGAGAACGTTCGTCATCTCGTTCCAGTATGATTCTTGGAAGTTGCAGCGAAGGTGAGAACGTAGAAGGACTAGATACGCCGGTGATGATATTCCTTGAATTACGCGGAGGAACCCGTGGGCAGCAAGCCCTGGCTAATGCACGACAGATGAAGTCGACACTAAATCCTGCGGTGGAACGAAGAAGATTGTGCAGTGGCGGCATATAGTATACACGCAGAGTGAACCAGTAGTCCAAAGTTCTTAACGGTGTAGGCGCTTAAGCATTAGCACAACGAAATATCGAAGAATGATACGTCTTTTAAGCCAGCAGTAGGTCGTGTAGGCTTCATTTGAACGATCCTGGCGGGCTGCGCGTACGAGTCCTGGTTCCCAAGAGAATGATTCCGTTGGCCCACGCTGATCATAGTAAAAGAGAGTAGAGGTAATGGACGCAATCAAGATAGTCTATTGATAGATGCACGACTCGGATAAAACAACCAGGACATCCGATATCCTCAGAATTCTGTCAATATATGGACCAAAGATTGTCCAGAAGCATATGCCCCATGGCTGAGTTGGTTACAGCGTCCGACTGTTATTAACAGTGTGTGTCATGCTAATGCAATCGGAAGGTCGTGAGTTCGAGCCTCACTGGGGCAGATTCTTTTTGTTTTCGTACTTGTTATAAACATATTCCGGCAGAAATTGAATCCCTTTCCAGTTTTTGGTCAGAAAATATCGCACACACACGCAATTCATCTGTATTCACTAATATAGTTTGCAAAGCAGTGCTGGGATAGGTCTCCAGAACGTGAGTTCGAGTCTTACTGTTTGGCAGTACATGTTTCTCACTGATGCTGTCTTTTATTTTCCACATATCCTCAACGTACATATATTATATTCTACAGTAAATGGACTACATTACATCTCAGCCTGGTCCCATACCCACAACAAATGTACTGCGACCTCCGCGAGGAAGAACTAAAATCTTATCGGCACCATGAGTCTGATATGTTTCGATACTAGGAACAGCCATAGAGCCCATCGTAATCGTGCCTGCAACGGGCAGCGCTGTGATGGAAATTTTTGGCAGCGAGAATTCGCCATGATGCAAAGCGATCAAGGTGATTGGCACAGTATGTGTCTCTCCATCCTATGGCATGTTAGTATAATGGCTTTGTAAGGACGACCACTTATCATACCTTCGCTATGAAATCTCCTCGTTTGGGGCCACTGACAAGCCACTCGCGAGCCATTTCCTCAATATTAAATCGTAGGAGGTACTGCTTGTTCTTGTCACTCGAGCTTGTACCCCAATGGAAAGATGTATGGATGGAAAGATTTGCAGATATGGGTTGCCCAGCATACAATGACGGCAGTCGATGAGGTTGCGATTCCTTCGCGTAAGGTGTTGAGATAATGCGAATTCCCGCGGCGGCGACAATCTAATTGCGCATTAGAACGCTCCAATGTGATTAAATGGAAAATCTTACGTTCATGTATGGGACATCCACTGGGATTTTAATTTCCCGCCAGAAACCTACAGGAGATTCAGGATGTCTGTGTTCAGCCAGTCGCTGTAACAGAGATCAGATCCATCAATAATTTTCAAGGTCGACACCTACCTTTCGGGCGTCCTTCAGGAGACTGTCAACTTCAGAGTCTTGATTCAAGATTTCGGGAACTACGAGCTCTCCAGTTATCCCGTACATCTCGACCCATCCTGCTTCACTTTCGAGTGCATCTATCAGCTTACTGACAAGAGAAATTCGATGGTGTGAGGTTGCTTTGTGGTTCTCGATAATGACGCGGACTATCGACTCGATAATGGATTCTACCTCTAGACTATCGTCAGAAAGGCAACGTGTGCTACGGAAATAACCAACCTTCTCGCAGCATTCGGTATTTGATAGTGAGTGATAGTGACTCTCGTACCGGGCCATTGGTAGAATCTAGCATAAAGAGGAAATTCGCGGGTTGAACAGGAGTCACAGTCTAGTCACGTCATTAGACTCTATCCGCCACCTGATTTAATTTGCTTACCAAAACTCGACGTTTGTTCAGCGCAGACCGGATCTTTACCCCTTCCAAACCATCCGGAGGTAGGTCAAGGCTTGCATCCGCAATGCGAACATGTTGGTGACTTGTAGTCGATACGGTAAACTTGGATATTAACCTAAGATTTTGGTCAGACTTATCGCAACGAGGAATAATTTTGTAGTACCTGGTCCCCCGGAAAAAGTCTTCAACGTTGACAGATACAGGTAAAGTAGTGATTAAAACCCTCGTAAACCGTGCTATTCGTGTAATCGAAGGCTCATTTGTCGTAACATACTCTACTTCCACGCTGACTTTCTAAGAATGCAAGTCAGGATCAAGTCGCTAGTGACACAGGAATAAACAAACCATAGCTGTAAGTGAAGAGGCGTCAGAGTGGGGCACGAGAAGAGTGACATCAGTTTCCTCATCAATGTCCTCCATTTCAATTCCCTCTTCGCCAGCGTTGAACACATCTACAGCTCCATCTTGGGGGGATTAGTAGGAGCTTCCATCATAAAGCAGTTAATATACCTTCGACTAAAACCGCTTGTCGACAGCGGAAAGCAACTGACGGTGACGCTAAGCTGACATTAAGTTTATCTATCTTATTTCTTCCCGTCGACAACACAACCATGAGTGACTGGGGCTTCCCAAGTTCAACTAAGACGATTGAGATTAATCAACGCGCATATTTTGACAGTATAAGACGTACTCTGGTTGGACTGGGAAACTCGAACATTAAGTGCAAGTGGATCATGAGGTACTCGTACAAGGAGAGGGCTTTGAGATGAGGGCCCCTTGTTAGAGGGTTTGCGGTGACTCCATTGCAATAAAAGACGCGATGAACGGGCTTCGCTCGTCTCCAGAATGAATGATCCACAAGCTGAGGCCTGATAAAATGAGCCAGAATTCCTACACATAATATAGGGGCGGCATACCGGACAAAATAACGTAAACGACGATTTTCCAGGTGGACAACTCGTTAAAAGCTCTGATGCGTATCGAAACTTTTCGGAATCACGTCCACTGACAATAACAGCAAACTCGTCGATGGGCAGAGGCTAGAAAGAGGTTAATAATATCGGCCACAAACAAAATGGGAAGACGTACACATGGTAAATGGTTTGTCACATGCATATCAATGTACGACCCGTCGCGTGAGTCTGCCAGTCTAGCTTGACTTGATACTCTGATGGTAAGCGCAGGATGATCAGGATGAGCCAGGTCTGCGAAATGTGAGTCACTATTGGCAGAATGTAGATAATAATAGATAATAACCTGTGTCAAGCTTTTCAACTGACGTCCTAAGGGCTTTCACGAGCTGCGATACATACGCGACCTTGTCAACTTCGTGCATGAGCATCTCTGAGCCAATATGTTCAACGTAAGTCTTTAGAAAAGAAAGGACAATATGGATCCATTCTACATTCTGAGGCGAATCTAGGTTGGCATGCGTATCCAATGCCTTCGATAGCATAAAGGACTCGAGGGAAGTCCATAGATGAGGAGCGTAATGGGCAGGGAGAGAAGAAAATGTATTAAGTGCGGTTGAAAAGTTCCCTCGGTGGCTGGTGGCACAATCAGCAGGCAATGTCACGAAATAAATTCAGACACTCACAGTTCCAAAGCCGCGAGGTTGCCGTGCAGTTTGAGAGCAAATTTTCGCCTGCCCGACTTGGCATAAAGATCAATGACACGGTTCGTTATTGCAATGTACAATTCGTAGAAGGAATCGAGGCTATTGACCGCGGTGTTGAGAGTCTCGTTGGCAAACTTGATCTCTGTTCCTTCGGGTAACGGAATATACGACGAGACGGAAATAGAAAACGGTGGTGCTCTAGGAAGATGGCCGCCCTCGATTCCAATAACATCCAGCTAAAATAACGAGATTTATTCGCTGGACGTTGCTCAGATTATAAATGATAATTACCTGACTGCGCGCAAGGTCTAAAAGTTCACCTTTTCCAGAATTAGCAGCTGAGGACTTCGAGGAATCAATCTTGAAAGCTGTCGTCCAAGTACTGATTTGTTCGACGGCGCTTAGGGCCGAAGAATAAATCCAAGCCTCGATGTAGAGGGGAGGAAGTGAAGACTGCGGCCATTAGTTATTGCCAATATTGTTACGCATGTATGCACTTACTTCAACCTCTCTGAGACGTTTCCCAAAAGCTCCAAGGAAGAACCCAACTTTCTTCGTTATTTCGTCAATCCGTCCCATTTTAGCCAGGAGTTGACATTGGCGTGCTAGTAAATATATCCGGAAATCAAGTATTGAAATTGTATTTGCCAAAATGTAATCTCGGTATGGCTTTTTTGTTATGGATAGGAACGGGGAAACGTCATCTTGAGGGTTAGGTGGTATAAGCGACCCAAACCATGACATGTTCCGGTCTTTCGAAACCTTGTGGAAAGCTGATTCCAGTTCATCGTAAGGAATGAGGGCTTCTTCATAAAGATTCATACCCTCAAATGACGAGGCCAAACTTTCCTGGTAACAACCAAGATAAGATGGAGATTTTCATGTATATAAGATAATATGAACACACCTTTAATATAAAGAAAGTACAGAAATTCCAACCTGGCATGGCCTGCTGATTCTCTGAGCGCTTGACTTCCTCATGCCGCACATCTATGGCTGCATCAAAAGCAGATAGCAATCCTTCTTTAATTTTGTTCACAAGCTCGGCCCATATAAGAGGGTTCTCATTTCCAGTCAGCCAATTTATTTGCACGAGGCTGGCAAAATGTTCAATCGACCGAATAGCAGTGAATATGGAACACATACCGATCTCTTTTCTGAGAATTGAAATCCGTCCGAAGCTTGTCCAAAACAGAGCCTTTCATTTGAAAGAAGTTGTTCGTCCCCTGTCGTAGAGGGTCCGGCCTAACGATTTGAAGAATTATCCATTCTTGGTTCTTCCTTGAAGTAGCACTCGTATGCCAGTCCTTGATCTGCTTCTTGAGGGAAGTCCGATATGTCTCCAGATCGTCGTCCTACACCATATGATAAAAAAACTGGTACAGATATTAGACAAGCAAGAAAATTCACCTCGCAATGTACAATAAAAATATGAAGTAATGGTTTCTCCAGCACCGTTACCGGGATTTGGGACGCGTGTTCATCTCGCAGAGATTCGAAGGGCACCAATGTAATATCGAGTTCCTGTATAGTACGTACAATACCCTTCCGTGTTGATTTCCAATGAATGTTCCTCAGCGGTAATTGCGAAAGAATTGCAGCATAGACCTTGTTCCAGTTTGGCGACCCTAGAAATATGGGAGGTGCAGTGTATGAAACGAGGACGCGCTGACCGGATGATTTGGAAGGACCAGACATAACAATTAGAAGAAGTGGTGTTATATCATCCAAGCCACTTGTTATGCGCTGAGGCAATACAGTGAGGGTATAAGTATAGATGAAGGAATATGGTAATGATGCACAGTACTCGACGCGCGGAATACTTGCATAATATGTAACCGTGGGAATCTATTCCTTGAGATCAAAACTTTTCAAAGTCGTCAAGCGTTCCTCCGCTTTAATCACAAAATGCCAGGCCCAGAAGACGCTACCACTTCAAAATCAGAATCTTCAACGCCTCCAGCGACGTTCAAGTCACTGGGGCTGATTGACCCTCTTCTCGAGAGCCTTGAAAGAGTGGGATATAAGAAACCGACAGACATTCAAATCGAATCTTTACCGCATGCTCTGGAGGGTCGAGATATCATTGGAATCGCAGCTACGGGATCAGGAAAAACTGCTGCTTTTGCTCTACCTATACTTCAGAAGCTATGGGAGGAACCTAAAGGATTATTTGCGTGCGTACTTGCCCCTACCCGTGAATTGGCCTATCAAATATCGGAGCAGTTTGAAGCCCTGGGCTCTGCCATGGGTGTGCGGTGCGCGGTCATCATTGGAGGCATGGACATGCCAACGCAGCAAATAGCTCTTGCCAAACGACCTCATATAGTTATTGGGACGCCTGGACGCCTGCTAGATCACTTGGAAACGACTAAAGGGTTCAGCTTGAGGAGTTTGAAGTTTTTGGTGAGTCTCTGTAATAAATTTGCGTTTCTCAGGTTTCTAAACAAGGCTTAGGTACTGGATGAGGCCGATAGACTTCTCAATCTAGAGTTCAGTGAAGCTATAGACAAAATTCTCAAGCTTATTCCCAAGGAGAGAACGACATATCTTTACTCTGCCACAATGACCACAAAAGTAGCAAAACTTCAGCGGGCAAGTTTGACGAATCCCATCAAGGTAGAAGTTGCATCAAAGTCGGTCTGTGCCTCTTTTGCACTGCGCTTCATTCTGACCTGGTCTACAGATACCAGACAGTGGATACCCTATTACAATATTATCTTTTGATGCCTTTCACAGACAAACAGGCCTATTTTATCTACCTTGTCCATTCTCTGGCCGGAAATTCGATTATTGTCTTCACTCGGACCAAGTCCGAGGCTCAGATGTGCGTTCTCGTGTCTTGTCACAATGGCTCCGTTCTGACAGCAAATCTAGGCTTTCCATCTTGCTCCGCATCCTTAGCTTTCCTGCTGTACCTATCCATGGTGACATGAGCCAAAGTCAAAGGTTAGGTGCTCTTGCCAAATTCAAAAGTGGCAGTCGCAAAATTCTCGTCGCCACGGATATTGCCAGTCGGTTAGTTGTCATTCCTGTGGCATGTAATTTGGTTTGCTAAATTCACTACAGTGGTCTTGATATCCCCTCGGTTGATGTGGTTATAAACTACGATGTTCCACAACACTCCAAAGATTACATCCACAGAGTTGGGAGAACAGCTCGAGCAGGACGTTCAGGCAAAGCTATCACTCTTGTGACACAGTACGACGTAGAGTTGATCCAGCGTATTGAGGAGGTCATCGGCAAGAAGATGCTCTTGTACGAGACGGAGGCTGAGGATATCGCAGCTCTTAAAGAACGAGTGGGAGAAGCTTCGAGAGCAGCTAAAATCGAGATGAAGGATGCTGAATCTTCCGGTAAAAAAGGTCGTAAACGCACACGAGAAGAAGTTGGCGGTCGTGATGATAGGGATCGTGATGATGATGTCGTGGAGGCAGGCATGCCCATGACGAAGAAGAAGTCGAAGCACAGAAGATGACATAGTGAGGTTCATTGACCCATTCCAAAATGCCGCTATTTCTTGCCTATGTTTATGAAATAATAGCAATTACTTATACGATGCAGAATCGCTATGACCTCCTTTTGCCCATCATTCCTTCCGTGTGTTGGGTATCAAAAACAATCACCTGGACACGCATACAAAGCGCGGCTGGTCTCAAAACCCTTTCGGTGCGTGTTTCCCCTTACCTCTTGATACTAGTTTATCCTGGCTGTCGAAGTCTGCTCTTGAGTGTGTTGGAATAATCGGGGTAGGTACAAGCGCATCACGAAGTGATCACTTGGCGGCCCACACATTTCAGACTTACTCTGTTATTTGGTAAGTAAATGCCACATTCCCTTCTAATCGTCTTTCATCTCCCAGTAAACAAGATGCCCTTAATATATCACAAGTTATCAAGTCAAAGTCTAATTAACGCAAGTCACCATGTCCTTTCTTGTGGTACTCAAAGCGTAGTGCCAAGCACGATCATTTGAGGTCTCTCTGGCAATGTGCTCTGTATGTTATAAATCCCTAACCTTATACTCGTCCCATGATTAACACTTTATGTGAGGTGCGAGTTTAATTGAAAGAGATTTTGATTATCAGTACTCTGGTCTTTCGTTAGGTTTACGGTCTGGGTCGTGTCGCAGAGGTATTAAAGAGCTCAAGCGAGTCGCTTTCATATTCCTTCAGAGACGAGCACCAACATCTTGCCAAAGCCAAACACTACCGCAGCAAATCTACAACATGCAATCTGTGCGCTCCCTCTCTATCCTTTGTATAAACCTTTTCACTTATCACTTGCCTTGACAGATTGTCAGCACCCCAGTTAACCAGGCTTGTGGCCAGAGTGATTGCAAATGCACGAACTCGTATGTTGTGGTGCTGCTTAAAAGAATTGTGTACAACCTAATCGAAACTTTTCGTCTCAATAGCTGCGGGTGCCAGGCAGGTTCTTGCCAATGCAAATAAGATACTGCTCGAGGCACGATAAACACTGCTTCCCCTCCAAGCCCATGCATGTATATGATCATAGTTCTTTCCCCGTTTTCATTCGAACATATTGTTGCGTTGAGTTCTTCTTTGCCACCTGCCCAAACCGTGTATGTGTAATGCAAGATTAAGATATTTTTGACGGCTATTCGTACAAAAAATCATACCAGTCCGTCATTAAAGTACAATCCTATAAACTAAACTATGGAAAAAAGCAAGCATATGTATGTACATCCTTCAGTAAAATAATATATTACAAAACCGTTACCAATCTTCAGTAGTCCAAAGAAATCAATGAATGGCTAATCCCCACGTCTAGATAATGCAAAAAATAACAACATACAACCCATCTGCTGGGCCCAAACGTCCTGCCTTCTACTTAGAGGAAGGCAGGTCGTGAATAAATCAATAATTTACCATTCTTTACCCCTCTCCGACGTCTGACCATTCAGGTCGGTCTTATTGTGCTCCAGTTCTGCGAAGTTGGATATGGTTTGGTAAATCAACGTGCCTGGGCCCGGATTCCAGGTGTCTACCATATCCAAGTGTCAGACAGGTATTGGGGGCAACGAATACTTTTTGTCCACGGAAAGGATAGCAGCATTGAGAGCGCTGCGAGTTATATTCCGATCCACGGCACAAAAGCCTCCATGTCGCAGAGTTGACACGGTATTAAAACCCATGTTCTCTGTGTGGCCTTCAATAATATGGGGTCGCCCTTGGGCACCAATTTCAAGGGCGGGAGGAAACAAGATAGAGCCAAAAGTCAGCATTTAAGAGCTGGCACTGCAACTGTCTTCCAATTACATGCCCTCGAAGTCGAACGAGATTTGTTGGCTGGTGATCCCCGTGCCTTCGCCCCCTAGGCTTCGTAACAAAGGATCAAGCGACGCAAGTTCGTCCCTGATCCCCGCGCGTGCCAGTTCATCAAGCTCTTTCAATAAGACCGATGTTATTTTCTGAGTTTAATTCAGAGGAGAAAATCATACCAATGGTTAGAAAGACGTACCTTAAGCTTACTATCGATTTTTAGCACCATCTCTCCTAATGCACTGTTCCATGCAATAATCGGTGGGCTCGACAGCACTCCGCCTATCATTTGTGAGCCAGAAGAGCTATTTCCGGCATTGGCGATTCCCCACAAACTACCGCTCATCTCGATATCCTGGGGAGTTGAATGGTTGCCATTTGAGCCTTGCAGAGATTGATGTAAGTTGGGATTGGAGTTTTGGTTCGGGTTGCTGCTTGAGCCGGCAAGCTGGCCTGATGTGCTATCACTCGAGAATAAGTATGACACGCCAGGATGCGGCGACAACAACCCGAGAGGGCCCATCATATGTTGTGACGAGTGTGGAAATGGAGAGGGACCCAATAATTTCGAGATCTTATTGTAGACTTCAGACAGAACATCGAGGAGTGATAATAAAGTTTGATGATAGTCGAGTGGGAAAGGCTGTAAAAAGTTAGATGGTGAGATGACTAGACCAACACGACTACTCACGATTGACGGGACTAGAAGATTAGAAGTGTCTGCAGCGGGATCTGCATATGATCCTGCATACTCAGTTATCCCTGATGCCCCCTTCTTCGCGTTTTTTGCCTTGAAGAGGCGCTGATTATTCTTTGTTAGTCTCGTCACCTCCTATCTATCGTGCAGTGAAGTTCACCATTTTTGGTTTATTGTCATTTTCTTCCTTAGATTGGTCGTACTCAGTGATGGTATTTATTAAACCTCGTAGAAGGTCGCTAGGTTGGTTTATATCCAATAATGTTGATAATGACAGTCCGAGAATGGCAAAACGTTGGGTCCTTAGCAGGGATCACACATCAGCTTCCAATATCAGAAATTCAGGCAAGATGGTGGCATACCGTTTCTTGATAGACAGATTATTGTTGTTGAATGCCTTATCCAGCTCCGAACGCGAAATTTGGATGGTATGAAACCAGTGACTCCGACTGTGAGGAGCTTAAATAGAGGGATCAATAAAGCAGGGGTGAAACGTACCCTTCGTGTATGTTTCTCAGGTAAGTGAGGGTTATTACTCTCTTTTGAACGATATCTCGAAGATATTCGATAGACGTTGACGTCGGTTGCGGTCCAAGTGGCGGACTTTGGGCGCCTGCCATACTGGAACTAACGGTGTCGGAATGCAATGATTGCGCATCCCATTCCCGCGCCAGAGGGGTGGTGGCCGTCGGAGTCGCGGCAGAAGCGAAAGAGAGAGATGTCTGGTTCACCTGGGATGAAGACGCCAGAGTCAGATTCAAGGGCGGGGGCACTGAGGAGGACGATGAGGAAGAGGGGTTTGGCATGAAGGACGAGAGGAGATTTTGAGCAGACGGCCTGCGACGCATTGTTGGGCGAGGTTGTTCTGCTGCATAGATAGACATATTATTCGAGTATATGTATGATATGAGAAGTAAAAAAACCGATGGCCAGGTCCGCTGGGATCTCGTAGTACGACAGCGCTGGATGTTCTGTAAGTACACGGTACACGGCGGCCTTGGCGACCGTCCTGGACAGAAGGGTCACGTGATACCTCCTTCATCCCTTGCCCTTTCAAATCTATTTACCATCTATCTCTCCTTTGATCACAACAACCATGGCAGACATCAACGCCATCGCGAAACAATTCGTGGACTTTTACTACCAGACCTTCTCGCAAGATCGCGCGGGTTTGAAGGCTCTTTATGTCTGTCTTTTATTATCTTTTTCGACCCTGAATATCTTTCTGATTCCCTGATCTCTTTCAGCGCGACCAGTCTATGCTTACCTTTGAGGGTACCCCGGTTCAAGGCTCAGCAGCGATCACAGAGAAAATTCAGGTACGTTCTCTGCTGATACACGAGAGAGAGGCTTCAACTCAGTCTACCTCTCCAGAGCTTGCCTTTCCAGAAAGTGCAACACAAAGTCACGACTCTTGACGCCCAGCCATCTTCTCCAACTGTCGCCAGTCTTCTCGTCAGCGTAACTGGACTCCTTCTCGTACGAAAACTTTGTATGAACGCTGTATTTCGTACTGATGATATACTATAGGTCGACGATTCCGAAAACCCTTTGAACTTCAACCAGGTCTTCCAGCTCATCCCCGACGGCGGTACATATTACGTGTAGGCATCTTTATCAAATCGCGGGGCCATATATTGATTATGTTTTGATATAGGTTCAACGATATCTTCCGCCTCAACTACGGTTAAAGGCTCCTAGACGATAGTACTAAATTTTGATCTTCTGTATTATGGGTACTTCACAAATACATTCGCTTTTTAATGCTTTCTGCCAACTGCTAGCATATACGAATGGAGACCAAAGATACCTATAAAACTGCCGACATCGTCCAAGAGTCACTATTTTCTTCGGACCCGGATGCACCACATGCAAGAGGGCTAAAAGATCTTCTAAAAACGACAATATTTTCCTGGACTAACTGAGGTAGAAAGATATGATCTGTGTCATCTCGATGGTTACTTGGAATGACGTGCTCCATACATCCCTTGAACGCGAAATGGTTGATTCGTGCATATGCGCCACAATGCACATCGACGCAAACTATCCGTTGTTCGCGTTTTCCAAACATCACGGATCATTCACTCACTCTGCCGTCAAGTTTCAACATCACTATCTGATCAATGAATGGGCCGGAGATTATTGCACGATGCAAAAGTTTACTTCACGGAGAAACTGAAGGCATGCCAATCGTACTAGAACTTACATATTTTAGTGGAAAGTCAATGTGATATGAAGCAACTAGCTATATTGTGCTAAGTGTCCAGAAAACTAACTATGATACATGATTATCAATAACTGCAAAGCAAGATTGAAGCAAGATGAAAGAAGATTCCGTGATTATTACATTTCCAATATGATATCGTCAAATAAGCAATTCCACCAGAAAAGATAGGCTGTTGGTTATCAACTACCTGAATAATGATAGTCGGCTAGCTGACGACGGTTGGTGCGAAATGGCATTAGGAGTAGTGCCAGTGGTGTTGTCTCCAGCGCTGAATCGTTCTTTGCAACTTGCCAATCCCATGTTTACCAGCTCATTACCGGCCTTAATGAAGTAGTAGTCGCCTAAACACGCAATAGGCAATTAAATAAGAGATCAAGACGAGTATTCGACAAATTACGAACCATAGACAATGCCAGTTAAAAAGTTATTCGCCGGCCAGTTGACGGTTCCATTCGACAGTAAGCTCTGATATGACGGGTTCCAAGCCAAAGCAGTGATATTATTTAGGATTGTGAGCGCGCCATTTATCCACTGCTGCTTAGCATCTTGCGTTGTCTCTTGCTGAGACAATAGTAGCAGGCCATTTACTGCAATAGTAGCAGCTGACGAATCGGCTGGTCGTGGGGCAGGGATCAAGGGAGCATTAAAGTCCCTGGTAATGACGGGTACGTCAATGAAAAGCAAAAAGGTCAAGTCTGAGAAGTTTAGCTCACCAAGGCACTATGCCATCAGAAGGGAGGTTAGTCAGGAAGTAAGTCGCTAGTCTACGCGCAGTGGTCAGGTAGTCTGTCTTGTTTGTCAACCTGTACACTGAATATAATGATTGACTTTGAGCAACTGTCGAATGATCCGCGTCAACAAGAACGCGAAAGTACGTACTGTTTGCAAATCCATAGATGCCCCATGCCTGACCTCTCGACCATGTGCTACTGTCAGAGAATCCTTGGGCCGTCCTCTTCTTAATAACGTTTCCGGTGGTGGAATTGTATTCGATTACATGCCATGTGGAACCTGGAAGAGAATTATTATTAGGTATACCGTAATGCGAAAATCTTGGATGTCATGGGATGTCGAATACACACCATCGTCTCGGATATGGTTTTTTATGGTTGTGTCGGCATGAGACATGGCAATATTTCGTAGAGTGTTATTTCCCGTTAGATCTGCAGAGTGGAAGAGGACTTCCAGATTCATCATGTTATCGATGATAACCTAGGAGGGAGCTCGTTAACAAAAGTCGAGTCATACAAAATCAAGGGTACTTACCTGGAAGTCTGTCGGGTCAGACGTATCCCAACTTCGCGTACAACCCACAACAGGGTTAAAACGGGCTGCTAGCATGCTCGCGAAACTATTGACTGCTTTTATCGCGGTTTGATTGGTTGGGTTTCTGATATGCGCAGGTAAATTGTCAGTATCTCAGGAACACCGAAAGAAAACCAGTCACATGGCAAGCTCTTCAACGAAAGGGAAACTGATGAAACCGACGTCATGTCCAATCCCGTTGTTGGCATTGAGCGACAGCAACCCGTTGCTTGCAGACCTTCCTAATGTTAGCCAATCTGCCACTGCAAGCGCATTCGCTGGTGTTGTCCCACAGAGTGCCTGCCTAGTGTTCATGGCATATGCAGTAGCTGGAAAGAAACCTGAGGTCCACGTATTAGGAGAGAAGAACAGCCATTTTCCAGCGGATGTATCGGTGTATTGTGGGTATTGGATGGGTGCTGGAAGCGTATTGAAAGCAGCAAGGACTTTGTTCGGGATATCAGAAGAAAAGAGTACGTCGGGAACTGCTACTGCAGCCAGTACATAGCTCTGCAAAGCGACACCGAGGGTCCAGCTTTTCAACATCGTACGTCGAAAGTGACGCTACTGGGAAGAGAGCGAAGCGAATTGAATTGATAGCGCGTTCTTTCAAATCATTTTAGAACAAACTAGTAGGGTCTGGGCGGACCGGCTAGAAAACGTAAACAGGAGAAAGAAGACGAACGCAACGTCGATAATACACAAAGTCATTCTCATGTGATGGTCTCTCAAAATGCTGTCTGTGGCATGTGACAGTTGTTGAGGTCTTGTGAACTGGGTCCCTTCGAGGTCGCCACTGGTTAGACCAGGGTTTTTGTTGGAAAAAAGTTATTGGCGGTCCGCATTTAAGGCTCGGACGAGACGCGCTCGCATGCGAGCATATACAACTCAACGATTTGAAATTCTCTTCTCAGTTGACTGTCGAATTCAAGGGGATGCATTGAGTCATGAATGAGAGGCTGAAGCGTCGGCGCAGCAGCGAGTACGGAGTAAAGAACAGGAATGACTTTTCGACCCCTTTTGATAGTCTTTGTTTGGCTCCGGCTTGCGCAGCACACAGCCTACCCTGCTGCCTGCTACTTGCGCCTCATTTCCTTCCTTTATCGCAAACTACTGCGTATTTCTTCTCTTTTCACTCACGACTCGCCTTCAAAATGACTGCAGCACCAACAGGTCTTGGTACAGAGATTGTTAATGTCATCAACAAACTGCAAGATGTCTTCACTACCATCGGCCAAAACACAGTAGATTTACCCCAAATATGCGTCCTTGGGAGTCAGAGTAGCGGAAAGAGTAGTGTCTTAGAGGTTCGCATTTCTCTCATATATGAAAATAAGCTCGTCTTCATGTCGATCGTCTTCAGAACATTGTCGGTCGTGATTTCCTGCCTCGTGGTACTGGTATCGTGACGCGGCGTCCTTTGGTACGAGACTCCTATTTTTGTTAGAAGTGTTGTTTTTGACTTGTGTATGAATAGGTTCTTCAACTAATTCATAGAACTGCTGGCAATACTGGAAGTGAGTAAACATTTTCAATGCAATAACGATCTTCCGGAACTTAAATTGCCCAAAGCCAGCAATGTAGACAAAACTAGCGATAAAGCAGCCAATGCAGATGAATGGGGTGAATTCCTTCACCTCCCCGGAGAGAAGTTTTATGACTTCCACAAGATTCGCGATGAAATTGTCAAGGATACTGAGGCCAAGACTGGCAAGAACGCAGGCATCTCGCCCCAACCCATCAATCTTCGAATCTACTCCCCTAATGTCCTTACCCTTACCCTCGTCGACCTTCCCGGTCTCACAAAAGTACCTGTCGGAGACCAACCTCGTGACATTGAAAAGCAAATCCGAGATATGTTGGTCAAGTACATCGCCAAACCCGGTTGTATCATTCTTGCCGTCACAGCCGCCAACACAGATTTAGCCAATTCAGACGGTTTGAAGATGGCTCGTGAGGTAGATCCAGAGGGGACGAGAACAATTGGTGTCTTGACAAAAGTAGATCTAATGTGCGTCATTGAGAGTTATGAGCTATTTCCTTCAATTAACCGAAGTCATGATATTCAGGGACAAGGGAACTGACGTAGTCGACATTCTTGCTGGACGTATCATTCCTCTGCGACTAGGCTACGTTCCTGTCGTCAATAGAGGTCAGCGAGATATCGAGACCGGAAAGGCCATTGCTGCTGCTTTAGACAATGAACGCGATTTCTTCGAGAACCACGCATCATACAAGGGCAAGGCTCAATTCTGCGGTACCCCATTCCTTGCGAGGAAGCTCAATATGGTGAGATAAACGACTTAGATATGCGCCGTTTATGTTACTTACGTTTCCACAGATTCTTATGCACCACATCCGTAATTCACTGCCTGATATCAAATCTGCTATCTCGTCGAAACTGCAGAAGGCCAACGTAGAGTTAGCCACTCTTGGAGGTTCTTTGTCTGACGGAAACTCCGGCAACATCGTACTATCGGTCATCACTGAATTCACCTCTGAATTCAGGACAACTATTGACGGTAACACGAACGACTTGTCTTTGAACGAACTTTCCGGAGGTGCCAGAATCAGCTTTGTGTTCCATGAACTATTCAACAATGGTATCAAGAGCATTGATCCCTTCGACCAAGTTAAGGACGGCGATATCAGAACGATTCTCTACAATTCTTCAGCAAGTCCTACTCACTTATTTGTGATCGCAAGGAGATAATTAATTTCTATATCCAGGGTTCGACACCAGCTCTTTTCGTTGGAACTGCTGCCTTTGAGGTTATCGTGAAGCAACAAATCAAGCGTTTAGAAGAACCCAGCTTGAAGTGCTGTCAACTCGTATATGATGAACTTATTCGCATCCTCGGTCAGCTCCTCGCCAAAGTGGTTCGTATTACGTTTTTTCTTCCTTGAATTATTATCTAACTGGAATGATTTACTAATATAGCAAGCATTCCGACGCTATCCTGCCTTGAGAGAGCGTTTCAATTCCGTCGTTGTCAACTTCTTCAAACAATCGATGAACCCAACAAGCAAGCTTGTACAGGATATGGTTGCGTACGTATTTTACTGGCCTCGTTGCCTGAATTCTTGTTGATTATCTTTGTGTAGTATGCAAGCCTGCTACGTCAATACCACTCATCCTGATTTCATTGGTGGCCACAAGGTTAGTCATTGACCACGACTCTTACCCTTAAAAGACTATTCATAGTATCTTTTTTTCTTCTTCTTATCTTGCTTTTGCGACCGCTCTAGGCAACTGCAATTGTGACTGAACGCATAAACGCGAGCAAACCTCCACCTCCAGGTGCCGACCCCAAGAACCCAAGATCAGTCGTTAACAACACGAAGGACTTGGACGTTGACCTCAAGAAGGAAGAGCAAAGTTTCTTCGGTTCATTCTTTGCACCCAAGAATGGTGCTGCCAAGAAGAAGGGCGTTGCTGCTATGGAAGCTCCTCCTCCTAACATTAGGCCACAATCAGCATTGAACGAACGGGAGACGATGGAGACTGAGGTCATCAGTGCGTATACTTTCCCCGACTCTCTTCGCTTTGTGTCCTTTTCAGATTGTTTGATCTTGTAATGTTTTTTTTTTTGATTAGAATTGCTCATCCACTCCTACTTCAACATCGTCAAGCGCGAGATGATCGATATGGTTCCCAAAGCTATCTCATTGACGCTCGTCAACCATTCTAAGGAGAACCTACAAAGGGAACTCTTACAAGAGCTGTACAAGCCAGACGTCCTTGATGAACTGCTCAAGGAGAGCGACTTTGTCGTCAGCAGGAGGAAGGAATTACAAGCCCTGGTGGCGGGACTGAACAAGGCTGAAGAGTGAGTCTTACTTTACATTTTACATGTCGGCATTTATAGATCGGCGGCTGACTTATTCTCCCTTTCTAGGATCGTGGCCGGTGTTTAATTACGGTCTGCTCGTCGAGTTACGTTTTCTGTTTTTAGCCATTTCTTTTCGTCTTATACTCTTTCCCGTAATAATAAATACCTTCTCCCTCTCCCGAGTCTCTCGGGTTTCACTCCTGCTGTCTGTCATGTCGTATACGCATTCTTCCATCCATCGTTGTGTCACAGGTTCCTCCGCATTTACTACATACATGGCTTCCGGTTAATCTCCTCCCTCTTATAAATTGCCCGTCTTCCCATCTTTTTTCTCTTCCTTAATCATCTCTTTCAACAGATGCTTCCATTCCATTCGCGTTACCGTTCCTTCCAAAGTAGTATAAATACCCTTCAACTATATATACATTCTTACTACGGATTGTCAGATATTGGGTGTAACTATACATAGTCATTTTTTCTTTCCTCTAAACATTTCGTCTCTGCGTTCCGAAAGAGCCTTCCGTAAGGATAAAAATAGCACTCTTGGAAGGTTATGAGGCGGTAGTGTTTTCTAAACAACCCGCAATCGATACTTATTTTCGGGAGTTATCACACGTAGAGATAGGAACTCATTTTATAGAGGTGTGTATAGAAGCATACAGATTATCTATATAAGTCTAACTATTTTAGTCGTGTAACCAGAAAGTAGTCATCCCAAATACAGGTGTACAAGGTCTCGTCGACCAGAAAACATCAGATGACCGCGCCAGATAACAAAATGGCGTATAAATAACCAAAGAAGTCATCAACGGTCGACGAAGGCGCCTATGTGGGTGGCTAAAAAAGCTTGACGTGCGAAGGTCAAAAGGTCGAAAAGACGATTCATCAAAAGGCATAACCCATAAACCACGTTGGGGAAGTACGGGGGAATCACGTTTGGTGTCGAACAGTTGTGAACATGTTGAATCATGATAGTGCCACAGAGAAATATTACAGAACATAGCTTGAGGTAAGTGTAAATCTGCCACTGCTGCTGTTACTGCCTGGGAGAAAGATGCGACATGCACGGAAATCTGTCAACGGATGAGATGAAAAATACCCAGCGCCTACATTTAGTCTGAACTTTGATCTGTAATCTTATCGATATGGCTGATTGATATTGCGTGATTAGGCCGTTCATGAGAGAAACATGCCTAGATAGGGAACACAGGAATGCAGAGATAAGGAGGGCGCGAGAAATGGAAGATTCGGCTGTCCGGCGATACAGTAATCACAGACATGTCATAACGGATCCAGAGGGTAGAGCCTCCTAGATGAATGCGCGCAGTGGACCTGAATGAAAGCTAGTACGTCCTAATACTGTACCTTCGCCGAAGAAAGCAGCAGCGACGTGGAGGCTGACATAATCCATGACACATTTTTGAGCTCCGATTGTGTGTTCGAAATTCAAATGGACGGTAGAAGATCCGGCTACAGGCTGACTCGAAAGTGTAGATTGTGAAGACAGACAACGAGAAAGTGAGTTTTGTGGGCGCAGTTGAATTTTTTCCATTGAGGTTAGAAGGTTTCTGTTGGATTGATGGGGGTTGTCAGGGTTGGTTGCCACTCGAACGTGGCAAGCGGGCATAGCGTAAAAGCGAGAAAGAAATATTCGAGAGAGTTCAGAGGGGTACTGAAAGATATTGGGAGAGAAGATCAAGAGGTAGCTGAGAGGGACATTGAGGAAGAAAATGGGGGAAGAGAGGCGAGGCGGAGAGTTAACAACAACGAGGCGATGCTACTTCGAGGGAACAAAGGAGGAGGAGGTTACGTAAGATATAGGATGATCAACGTCGGAGTTTGAATTGAGGACATATATAAAGGCCGTGTTTGCAAATCAAATTAGCTTTCTTTCCCCCCCACTCAAACTTTCTCACGGTTCACCTTATAGAATTTTTTCCTGATCAATGTCTTTCGCACTGCCCGCTCGTCAGATCACCTTTGGTCGCACCAATGCCTCTCAACAGCAGCAGCCTTTCCAGTTCCAGCAGCCTCAGCAGCCTCACGGCGGTCTAGCGCTCCCAGGCAGTGCCACCCTTTACCAACAGCAGCCTGCTACAAATACCACAAATTCAAACCTTTCTCTTCCTGGTCCAGGTCCATCGCCTTTGTCCAACTCTTACACCCCTGCTAAGCCCTCTTCTCCTGCCAATGCGACTCCTGTCACAGCTGCTGCTGCCTCCAACGCCGTTGCAGGTCCTTCGACGCCACCCGCGTCGACTGCTGTCCCTGCGACCCCAGTTCCTTTGACTTTGGAACAACAACACATCACTGCTGTTGAGGGCATTGTTCCTACTCTTCAAAATATTGTCGCCACTGTGAATCTCGACTGCCGGCTCGACCTCAAGACCATTGCTCTTCACGCGAGAAATGCGGAGTATAATCCCAAGGTTGGTTCATATATTATTGTCTAACACGCAACATATCGGACTGTTGTTATTTGCTCCGTATATGTTTAGCGTTTTGCCGCTGTCATCATGCGTATTCGCGACCCCAAAACCACGGCTCTCATCTTCGCCTCAGGCAAGATGGTCGTGACAGGTGCCAAGTCTGAAGATGACTCCCGTCTTGCCTCGCGAAAATACGCTCGTATCGTGCAGAAGCTTGGTTTCGATGCCAAGTTCTCCGAATTCAAAATTCAAAACATCGTCGGTAGTTGTGATGTCAAGTTCCCCATTCGCTTGGAAGGACTTGCTTACAGCCACGGACAGTTCAGCAGTTATGAACCTGAGGTATGTCTTCTTTCCCCCCCTTTTTTCCCAGCCTTTTGCTTATCATGGCTCCCAGCTTTTCCCTGGTCTGATCTATCGTATGATCAAGCCCAAGGTCGTTTTGCTCATTTTCGTGTCTGGCAAAATTGTCTTGACCGGTGCCAAAGTGAGTATGTTTTACATTTCGTTTTACCGAGACATCGCCGTATCGCACCTTCTTCGCATCACTAGTTGCCCTTTGGGCTAGTGACTGATGTTGATTGTCGGACGATGTCTTGTTAAGGGCCTAACCAGCCTTTTGTTTGGATTCGGTGGACCCGGTTCGAATCCAGCCGCTGACCTTGTTTGTTCTCTCGACCTTCAGGTCAGGGAAGAGATCTATACCGCGTTCAACACGATTTACACCGTGCTGTGCGAGTTCCGCAAGCCTTGATGTCTTTTCATCAACTTGCATTCGGACTCCCCCCATCCATAATCCTCTACCGCCCGCCTGCCCTCATTGCGTTGGTGTACGTTATGTCTCGAGTTGACGTTGACCCCGGCTGTGGTCGCTCAAATTTGACCTCTGCACGCGCTCGAGAGGCTGGCGAGAAGAGAACCCAGTTCATCGTTAAAAAAAATTCATTAATAATGTCCGGAAGAGCCTGGATTGTAGTGCACGTCCCTTTTCCGCCTAGCCTTTCCTTTCACATGCGTTTTCCTTCGTATGTGTCTAAATTTCTCTTGATCCTCATCGACTTCGGTTACGACCTCGCAATTATTCTTATACTCGCACAATTTTCTTTTTTTCTTGTCTCTTGTTCGGTTTATCGCAATTACCATCATATCCCCCAACATCATCAATCAATATACATGTTTCAAGGACTCTCTGTTTTTCAACTCATACGTACACTTTGTATACACATACACTCGATCACATTTAGTAACTATAATATGTCGTTGTAGAGTTCGCAATTGAAAACTTTTGAGAACTTGAAAAAGTGTGAGAACCTTGCTTCCAACTTCAACGGCGTGTCGCGACGTATCTGCTTACTACGCACACTGATCGCCGTCCCAAAGAAAGAAAGGAATGTCGGGGTTTGCCGCCGACAGAGTCCCAATTCAACAAAACCATGCAATGTAATGCGTAAAAATACATTGTGAAGCAGACTGCACCTCAATCAGTTGAAATGGACCAATACAGTCCCAGACTCTATAAGAAAGGGTGCATTATGGCTTTCCATCTCAAGAGCATTCTCATCCTACACCGCGTCCGTGCCTGCTGCTTTTCGTTTCCCTTTCTTTCTCTTTCTTTGAGTCTGGTACTCCTTGTTCACTTTGTCAACTTCCAAGGATGGTCAACATCAACTTTTCGAAAATTTCAGCCCTTTTTGCATACGATTTGAAGTCTATCGCTTATAAGCCTTCTCCGGGCGCATCCTCTTTGACAAACTTGACCGGTGTTTCTGCTCGATTTGTGTTACCGAACGCCGGTTCTACTGCCTCTTTTCTCCAGCCTGCCGACCCTCAGATAGCTGGTAGTCCTCCTGCTCTTGGTTCTGTGCAAAATACCTCGCCTGTACAGAGGAGAACTTATAGGAGAGGGCAGCGGAGACGCGCGATTTTTGCTCGGGATGGGGATAATAGTGACGTCTCCGACACCGTGAATGTTGTAGTGACTACCGAGGACCCAGCTCAGGTATTTAATTGTACTGTGGAACCGTACGATCCTCCTCCGATCCTGAATCAAGAATTCCCGCCGTATGATCAAACATCGTCAAATGTGTTTCGATATCGCCAGCAGCAGTCTGTCAATTTGGGCTCATGGTACGAATAAGTCTTGAATGCATGCACCAAATATTCAAGCTTATTGGGAGACACTGATCTAGGTTCGTACATGAGAGCTGGATGACGCAGTCTGTGTTTAAATGCGCTTCGGGACCCAAGGTGGCAGAGATAGATATTGCAACTGGGTGGGGATCTACGTCGAACGCTCGGGCAGTCCTCGAACGACACTGGGATACTTTCATCACTCAGCCAGATTTCTATTATCTGTCTAGTATCGGGATAAACACCGTTCGTCTACCCATAGGATACTGGAGTCTAGGACCGAACTTCGTACAGGGCACGCCGTTCGAACCTGTATCTGACGTCTATGAGAATGCTTGGCCGCGTGTCTTGCGGGCTGTGAACGAGGCGGGCAATGCTGGGCTTGGTGTGCTCATTGACCTGCATGGCGCGCCTGGAAGCCAGAATGGGCAAGCGCATTCTGGGATTTCGGACGGACAGACGAACTTGTTCGCCGTTCCTGAGAATATGGATAAGGCAGTTGATATTCTGACGTTTTTGGCGGAGACGCTTGCGTTGGTCAATAATGTGGTGGGTATTCAGATTTTGAACGAGCCTCTATATGGGGAGGGTTTGGAAGGTTTCTGTGAGTGGTTCTATGGATACCTACTATTGAATCTTCCAGCGTTGGCCTAGCTGATGCCTTGTATTAATTTATAGACTCTCGAGCAGTATCTGCTATGAGGAACGTGTCCGAAGCTGCCCAGAAATTACCCCTATATATGCACGATGGATTTGACGCAGACAGATTTTCGACTTTTTTGGCTCCACGGACGGATTTCGTTGTTCAAGACCACCATTCTTATTTTGTTTTCACCCCATCTGACGATGCAGAGTCGGGTACGAATCACACTATCGACGTAGAAGGTGCTATCGCACAATCGCTTGTTCAAACATCGACAAAACTGCATCGGAATCTGGTAGTAGATGAGTACTCTTGTGCGCTCACTCCAGATAGCCTGAAGGCTGAGAATAATGCGGCCCAGGTCCGCAAAACGTTCTGCACCGACCAGATGAAGGTTTATAGCAACGCCACTGCAGGATGGAGCTTTTGGGGTGAGCCTTTACACGTTATTGCATAGTATTTCAAGCATTTAATTGATCTGCAAAAACTCGCAGCCTACAAGAAAGAAGACTGCGACGTTGACTCTGGTTGGTGCTTTACTGCATCGGTAGGGAAAAGCTTGCCAAATACCTTCTTTTCTTACGGAAAACCGACCACGGCGCAAGAGGCGAGCACGCTTGCAGCCGACGCTCGGAATCTCCTTATACCTATCTCTGCGGACGTACTGGACTTGGTGCAGAAGCTTACATCCTCCATCTTGAGTCGTCGGTCTTCTTGGTACGGGATATATAGGGCATGGATGCCTCATCGTTTCGGTGCCATCCATAGGCGAAGAGACGGCATGGAATCAAATGGACTCAATACTGATGCTCTGAAAAACTCGACTGCGAGAGGGTACACGGATGGGTTCAAGACGGCGAAGATTTTTGCTAGTTATAATACCTCTAGGCTTGGATTTACTGGCCAATTCATGGAAGATGCGATCAGGGTTGCGGGGCCAGAACTGATCGCTGAGGGAACCGAGACAGGGTATAGTGCTGGATTCTTGAGAGGTTTGAAACATGGAGAGGACGCGGTTGAAAGAAAGAAATGAAGTGGATAGTTTAGTTTTTTACTAGCATCAGTGTGATATTTCGGCAAGTATCTGATACCACCACTTGAATACCATGTCTATTTCAAGAGAATCTATTTCCATAAGGGATTTACATTTTGAGTCCCAGAACTGCCACGTGAATTTGATGGAACAGAGCATCATCATGGCCTCTCCTTCCACCATATTCCAACGATGTCTCCGTATACCTCAATCTTTGCTTTTCAACCCCAAGTACTTCTGGCATCTAGCAGGACTGGTCATACTCGGTGACGCGTTGCTCACTGGACTCATCATCCGATATGTCCCATGTGCGTACCTTCGTTGGATGGCCAAGCTTGAAGTGCGACGACGCGACTGACGATGGATTATTTCCTTGTAGATACAGAAATTGACTGGGAAACGTATATGATACAAACCAAACTTTTTCTACAAGGGGAGCATAATTACAGCCGAATTACAGGCCCGACAGGTCCGCTGGTGTATGTGAACTTTTTTGCTCTTGCGTTGTCCTCATAAACTCATTTATATCTGCAGATATCCTGCTGGCCATGTCCAAATACACAAGTTTCTCTATGAAGTGACAGATGCTGGGAGCAATGTCCAGCTGGCACAGTATCTATACGGTCTACTTTACTTGGCCAGTGTCACTCTTTCATGCGGTATATATCGTGCAGCAGGGAGTCTACCAAACTGGATCGTCTTACTCCTACCTCTCAGCAAGCGACTTCACTCGATCTTTGTTCTGCGGCTCTTCAATGACTGCTGGTCTGTGGTAATAGTCCAAGCAGCGATTTTGGCATTCCAGAGTGGATTGTATGATTTCGGGATAATGCTTTTCAGGTGCGTCGCTCAGCTTCTGTTAAATGGACACTAAATTCTGACAGGGAGCTTCTGCCTTCTCTAGCATTGCATTGTCAGTCAAGATGTCGATATTGCTCTACCTCCCAGGTCTTCTCGTCATTCTCTGCAAAACCAAGGGTCTATTTCGAACGTTCGTGTATATGGCAACTATAATCATCATTCAAATCCTTCTCGCAAAGCCCTTCATACAGGAGGACCCCTTGGCGTATGCTAAATCAGCCTTCGATCTTGGCCGCGTTTTCATGTACAAGTGGACCGTCAACTGGAGGTTCTTCGACGAACAGACATTCTTGAGTCCTCGGTTGGCTATGACTTTGCTTCTTGGACATGTTACTACGTTGGTTGCCTTTGGGCTCTCTAGGTGGTGCAGGCCTGATGGAGGAGTTTTTGGTGTGCTTTCTCGTGGTCTTAGACGGCCTATGTATCCCGCTGGACTCGCGGCTGTCACTGCGGATTGTAAGTTTGATTTTCTTTTTAATACTTCTTGAAGCTGTAATATTGAGATGCCGTGTGATTTAGATGTCGCTACTGTACTCTTCACTTCTAACTTGATTGGAATCTTATTCGCTCGGTCATTACACTATCAATTCTACTCCTGGTATGCCCAGCAGATCCCTTACCTGGCTTGGAGGACGAAATTCCCTCTAGCCGTCAAGTAAGTGCTACTCATGTTGTGTACGCTATTCTTTATCAATCATCGTCCATCAGATTGGCACTAGTATTAGGAATTGAGTATTCTTGGAATATTTTCCCGTCTACCATTATATCGTCTGGGATACTTCTTGTGTGTAACGTCCTATTAGTAGCTGGTCTGTGGTTTGGGTACCCGAATGGAAGGGAGGTAGTCAAGAAGACGACAGTACGCCCTTAAATGCAAAAGTAGTGAATCATTATCTATAATTTATTTTTCAAAATAAAAGGCGTATGAACGATGCGCCAAATTTAGGTCACTTATTAACCACCATCACTACTGCGAATGGCCAAAAAGAACTTTGCAAAGAAGGCAGATGCCTCTACCACTACTGTTTCCAGTACTTCTACTAATCAGGTTATCTTCCCTGAAGTTGCTGCAAAATTGGATCTGGAGTGCAGGTCGATCCTTGAGGACCAGATAATCATTATCGACGTACGCAGGGTACTATATATCTACCAAGGCCTTTAACATGACACATCTACCATAGGATTTCTTCTCTCCCGCTGAATGTAAAGCCTTTGCGAAATTCATTGACACACTTCCCCTTGAACTCACTCCTCCCAAGAAACGAGGAGAAGCGGAACGTGTAAATCGTAAATCATTTTCATTGTATGATGCGCATTTATATGATTTGCTCAACAATTTATGTTGATTGTTCAGAGCGCTTTTCTGTGGCTTCCGTAGATTTTGCGCAAAAGCTTCACAATCTATTAGACCCCCATCTGCCGTCATTTCCTTACCCTACGTCGACGAGACGCCCACCAGCGCTGGATCCTAACAATCCACGAAAACCGCAATCATGTAATTCGAACATACGGGTGTATAAATATGCACCATCGCAGTATTTTGGGTACGCTCTTGATGCGGTCAGTATGATAGATACCTAACAGACAAGTGTAGACCACACTATGACGACTCTGTTCGCGATCCGGCGACTGGGGCCAAATCAGAGTGGACTCTGCTGATATACCTCACAGGCGCCGAAGATGGGGTCGAAGGTGGTGAAGTGAGTCGATTTTAGTGCTTTGTGGTGACATTTCTGAACGATGTTGTAGACATTATTTTACAAGGAAGAGAGAGGGAAACCTCGGGAGACAATAACGCCTGCTCTGCGACGTGGTACTGCTCTTTTGCACAGGTAATTGAACGGAGAAAAATCGAGAAATTGATTATACTGACGGGGTAAAATAGACATGGACAAGAATGTATGCTTCACGAGGGGTCTCCAGTGATTAAAGGAACAAAATATGTACTCCGTTCGGACTTGATGTTTAAATAGTGGAAGAAAAAAAAGAACGTGATTGGAGTGATGGTGACTGTTTGCTTTTGGAAGTCGGTCGAATGCGAACCTTGTTCTGAAAAACTGTGCAGCTCACCGGAAGGATGCAGGTGGCCAGCAGCTCCTACTCTTCTTCTATTCCTCACTCACATTATCATCCATATTATCAACCCCATCCCCAAGGTCCTTTATTTCTCTTTTGTATCCAAATCTCTGTCCTAATCTTCTTTCAGATCATGAACTCAAGCGACAGTATCTCACTCTGCTCCCACCCGCCCAAATCATCGAAATATGCCTAACTTTTGATATAAATGCGCTACCATATGTGAAGGGTTCAATATGGCCACCCGATATCAACGCTGCTATTGCAGATTTGAAAAAGTCAGCTCAGTCTTCGACGGAAAAACTTGCTGAAGATGTACCGCCAAAAGAAAAGGAGGCCGTAATGGACTCGTTAAAATCCCCAAATCCTCCGGATTCCAATCATACGGACAATGAACCTACAGCTGCAGTAGAGCCCCAGCCTCCAGATAAGGACCTGACAACAGATTCTGCCTTGACATCGGCTGCATCCTCGAGTGAACCATCTACTACTTCACCTTCGACAGATAATTTATCGACCGCGTCTACTGCTACTTCTGCTCCTGCTTCAACTCCTGCACCCACTCCTGCACCTGTACCGCCTCCTACTCCTGCGCCAGCACCCCCGATGCCCATGGCGCAACCTCAATATCCTCATCAACCTTATGGATATGGTCACCCCCAAGCCGCTTATCCAATCACATCGTATTACGCTCAAGCTGCAGGCGCATACTCGTATCCATATGGCTATCCGACGTCCATGCAAAGTGCTTATCATCAACCCGCCCCCGCTACATATCCTCCCCAACCGTCAGTCTACAGTACGATGGTACCTTTATCGCATCCACCACAACAGCAACCACCGCAGATGGAAGGAGGGGATGATCTTCCGAGCTACGAAGAGATGATTGTTGAGGCTTTGACAGGTTGTGTCGACCCAGAAGGCTGGGCGCCGAAGGATTTATTTGCTTGGATGGCATCGAGGTATCCGTTACAGTCAAATTTCAGGCCATCTGCAAGTCAGGCTCTCCAAAAAGCCTATAAACGTGGTCGATTTGAAAAGAGTTCGAATGGAAAATATCGTTTGAATGCAACATGGGAGGGCGGCAATGTAAGCCCAATTTTTTTCTGAGTGTGAAAAATAGCCGACTTTTCAATCAATCTTAGACTACGCGTCGGACTACGCGCCGTCCCCAAACACAACCCACACAATCGACTGCATCTTCTACCCCCGTACCACCCTTTACTCATGCTCCTCTCGTCCATCATCATAATCACACTGCTGCCGCAACACAACCTTACGGTTATCCCTCATATTCTCAGACAACATACACAAGTTATCCTCAATCTCAACCATCGACATCGACGGCACCCGGCACTATTGCAGGTGCTGCCGCCACTGCTACTACAACGCCAGTAGCAAAACCGACCACCACTGCTCCAGCCACAGCCCCCGCACCTGCTGGAAATACTGACACTGAACACTCGGCCGACGCATACGAAGCAGCGCAGAATATTCTGAGCGCAATCAACTTTGGTGACTTGTATAAGTTGTCCACTGATGATCAGCAAAAGACTGGTGCCCAAGGGTCTACGCAAGATCACCAACAAGCTGCTGAATCCTCAGCAAACAATGGAGTTGAGCATCTGTTATCGCATGTCCAGGCCATGTTGGCAGCCCAACCTGGTGCTGTTGGGTCAAACAACGGCATGCCCATGACATCGTTCTCTCAAGACCCGATGGCATCTTCACAGATGGCAAACGGTGGTCTTGCGGAGGATCCTCGTGCTGAACTACAGGGTCAACTTGCGCTATTGGCTGCTCAGCTTGCTGAGATTGCACAGATGGAAGATGCTGCTGCTCCTCATCCTGTCCATACTCTACAGGAGATACAACAGACCGCTCCTCCACCACCTGTGACGGCGTCTGTACCGCCTCCGACAATAGCTCATAACTACCAAGAGGCTTATTCCGCTCCTCCTCTTGTTCCCGCTTCTCCTCCGGTCATGAACATTCATGCCCCGGCTCCAGTTTCAGCCGCACCTAACGTATCTGATGTATCCCAGAATATCCCTGATGAAGACTTGGCAGCAGAACTCGAAGCAGAATTACCCATACAACTCGAAGAAGAAGAGGAGAGCGACGACGACGACGACGATATGGAGGAAATTATATGAAGCCGTTTGTTCGGTTTCAAACATCAATTTTCCGACCTTGCATACCACAGTTCATAATGTAGATGTTTTACTAGCAAGTTTTCTTCTTCTTTACGTTGTCTTTTCGCTCTGTTCGTTTGTCATTGTACATACTTCATTCTCCTCTCGTTTTCATGGATTAACGTTTGTCGATAAGATAATATACCTTCCCAAAAAATCACAACAAGCGTTACAATAAATTCTTTCAAAATTACAAGTGCAGCGAATGACGAATGGCAATGTATTGGCGAAACACAAGATTTTTTTTACAGAGGGTCTAGTACAACAACAAACAGCAGGATGATGGAATGTAAGCGTGTTTTTTACAAGGGATTTCTACAAGCTGGTTCTACAAGATTTAGATGGCGAAGCAATGGTGACGGAGGACAGAAGAGCACTGGTATCATCTAACAGGAGCAGAAAGAGCGGTTTACATTCACCCTTGCATGTTGAGGCCCCCACGAGGCAACCTGGGTTCTCCCTCGACGTACTCCTCGCCAGTCTCTGCGCGGAGCATGTCGTTCAACCAGGCACCGTTGGGCTTGATCTTGATGCCACGAGTGTACATGACGGCGAGGTACAACCACGCAGCGGTGTTTCCGACAGTCGAGACCTCGTCAGAGACGTGAGTCTTGGCGTATTGGCTCATGTTACGGTAGAGCTGCTCGTCGGTGTACAGATTGTAGAGATGGTTAGCGACAGCGCTGGTGTCTCTGGGGGTGACCAAGTATCCGGATTTTCCCTCCTCAATTTGGAGAGGGATACCACCAGTGCGGCAGGCGATGACTGGCTTGCCTGCGTGTAGAGCTTCGGAAACTTTGACTTCGAAACCTTCACGAGTGGACAGCTGGAGAGCGATTCTCGAGTTGGCCATCAATGCGTTGAGCACTGTCCAAGTTGTTAGTTGGTTCGAATTGTAGAGGTAGAGTCGAGAACAATCAACTTACATTGATCGCTAGGAGGAATCCTCATAACTACAATATCTTTAACGTAGGTGTTGTAAGGTGCAGAGTTGACTTGTTGCATGACTTCATCGTAGATGATGCTCGCATCGGGATCATCGACAGCACCGTGACCGCAGATCAACAATTGAGGGTGCTCGTCCTCCGACAAGTCGCTGGATTTCTCTTTGAGAAGGTTGCGGAACTTGTAGTAGGAATCGATGACATCAGGAATACCTGTGAAAATACTTAATAAGAGCCCAATAAAATTTAGATTACTGGAACGCACCCTTAGCGGGATCGAAACGCGCAACTTGGACGATGTAATCGCGTTCTGGCCACTTCAGTTCGGTCATCTTCTCTTTGGCGCAAAGAGTCCTGAATTCTCCCATGTAGTATTGAGAATCCCTACCCGAATATCAGCAACATATTCATTGAGAAATTTAAAGGGCATGTACCATGGGTCGAGCTCTTTGTTAAGACCATCGAGCCTGAAAGAGATCGGTGTCAATACACAGGTAATTGGGTGAACAGAAACTTAGACAAACCAATCAGTAGCAGCACCGAGAAGAGCAAGTTTCTCGGTAGGAACGTCACTTGGGACGAACTTGCTCACAGGATGACCTATTCAAATCCAGTCAATGGCCTATATGGGCACCGATCGTGACGGACGCTTACTGATGAAGAGATCGGCTAGTTGAATGTTGTTCCAAAGGTACTTCCAGACTTCTTCTTGAGGAGACCCGGGTACGTGAACGAGATCACTTCTGATCTCGATGTGGGATCGGTAGACAATGGGAAGATCAGGGCGGATTTTTTTGATGAGAGGAATGAGACCGGGCATTTGAGGGTCGTCTGTCCAGATGAAATTTTCAGTACGAGAATACCTTTAAAATTAGCATAAAGTCTGACCGATGAAAGCAATATCAACTCCTCCTGGGGCGAGAGGTCCGCCTTCAGCAGTCCAGCGTAATCCGTTCTTCAAGATCCAGGCATCGAAACCATCTTTCGCCTCCTGAGTCAAACGAAGATCAGGTGCAGCGACACCTTGGAGGATGTTGTGGTTGTTTTTGGTGGTACGGAACACGCTTGGGGATGGATTTGGCACATACCTGTGCGTAAATGTTAAACATGGGTTTATACTAAAAAAAGGAATTACGAACCAAGCGGCGTCGACATCTAGCGCCGCGAGGAATCGAATCATAGCGTGACGCATCTGTAATAAAAATAGATTTAGGCAATGAGATATTTGAATAGAGATATTTTTAGAAACAAAACATACAAGCGCGACACCCCCTAAGAATGAGTTTAATTGATTAGCTTGATTACGATTATCGGTATGAAGAGCAACACGAACCTCCTTGCGGAGTAGAAGAGAAGAAACCGATCTTTATCTTCTTCTCACGTAATTCATCTGCAAGTTTAATGACAGCGTTCCAGGTTCTAAAATGAAAGGTGAGATGTTTATCGATTAGATGAAGTTTGATACATACCTGATGCCGACCGTAGCTTTGTGCTCGTCGAGGTCATCGATAAGATGTGCCTTTCCGCCAGCGTCAACCAAGACTTGGTTACGTGGACCGATGCTAAGCCTTGGGTTGTTTCCAGGACCGAAATGCATGAGGCATTTACGTGCAGCAGAATCGGCCTGCTCATCTACAGTTCGAGGAATGGGAAGACGGCCACTTACACCGGCCTGAAGGCCAGAGATGGCCGTCAAATGCTCAGAGTCAACATAGACGGTGGGTGTCTCAGCTCCAGAGGGAACATAAGAACCGGTGGTCGACGAGATGCGATGTTTGATATTGGGGCGAGTGATGGAGTCGGTGTGGAATGGTTTGATGTTGAAAACATATGGAACTATGTCCATGTCCAGCCAGAGACGTGTGCATACGTTGGGAGACTGATATGACGCGCGTCAATTGTGCGATCAATGGTAAAATCGAACTTTGATTACCTCCTTGAGCAGAGATAAGGTTACTCCACAGCCTAGGAACTTGCATAGATGACCGATGGAAAACTTGCGAAGAGTTTGGAGAACATATTGCTCAATTTCCTTAGCATTCTTGTCGGGATTGTTGACGTTGTAATCAATAGATGTGGACGCGAAATCAGTGCTGTAGACCGAGTCGTGAACGGACACCGAGATTTCATATTGTGTATTATTGTTGATAACCGCACCGGCGACACCTGCCCACATGGGCTACACAGGGCAGCAAGGTCATTGGTGCGATCATGATGAATTGGTATAAGCGAACTCACGGTCAGACTGGCGAAGGTGGATGGTACATGAGGCTTGGTAGCATCGGCGACGCTCGAAGAGAGCCTACGCCTGACTGCAGCGGATGGCACGGATTCAAAGGGAAAAGAAAGATGGGCCATGATTGTGGTAAGAGAATCGAAAAAAAAGGAAGATGGAGTGGTTATATACTGTGGGGTCTGGGTTCTCCCCCGTAATTGGTCCATAATGACACAAATTCCCTTTTTTGTCCTGAATTGCATTAAAAATATATCACGTGATAATATTCACCCTCCACGTGCTCCGCCACACCCCCTTCCTCCTCGAGACTGACTTGACCCTGTTCCTTTCTTTCACTCGCATCGGTTGCCGGTTCATCTTCGAATCTCTCACATTTTATCTATCGGATCATATGGATGTGAGATGCAGGGAATGTGGTGCCTCCACGTCCTGGGAGGACGACATCGGCTCAGCAGTCTGCACCTCTTGTGGTTCTCTTGCAGACCCTTCCCAGTCGGTTCTTACTTCTTCTCTCTATGGACATCAGAATGATACAACCGAACCTTCTCTATGGGATGCGTCGACTTCTACGACCCTCAAGAGTCTCCGTTCAGGTAATAACTGGGATCTTTCTGGCCAAGGCAAGGAAACGCGGGACAGAAAGAATGCGGTGAGTTGACCCCTTCTCACCGTTTCCCAAAAACCTTGAATTCATAGTCTCACCCTATCTATCTTTACGCTTTCTATCACCGTTGGGAATATGCTTCTCATTATTGTATTTTCTAGTACGCAATGTCAGAGTTCATCAAGTCTCTCGCGTTGTCACTCAACGCTGCCGGTCTATCCCCGCGAGTTATCACTCTCTTCAACCAAGCGAAGTCAGCCAGTAACTTTCGCTGGGGTCAGAAGTCCAAGGCCGTTGCTGCAGCATGTCTTGCCATTGCTCTACGCGAGTCCAACCGCCCGGACTCCCTTCGTGACATCGCTTCGATCCTCGACGTACCTCCAACCTCTGTCATTCGCGAATTCACGTCCATCACTTCCACGTTAAAACTCTCACTTACTCTCGTAGATCCTTCCGTCCATATATCTACGCTTCAGGCCCACATCAACTCTGTTCTAAACCTGAGGCCTGAAGAATCAATACTTCCTAAACCTCTGGCCGTTATTCTTGGAGAGCTATCTTTAAACGACGTTGCTAATACCGCTAATTCATTGAGCAAGATTTTGGCGCGTCTGAGCCCGCATCATGACCTCCTGCGTCTTTCAATGCCTCCTACCGCGTGTGGAATATTTATGTTGGCTATGGAAGCCGAAAATAGAGCTGCGTTGAATTCTCTAGGAGATCTTGCCCAGTGCCTGGGATCTCGCTGTCACACTTCAAAAGGTGTCGTAATGGCGCGCTACAAAAGTCTTCAGGACGAAGTTGCGTCATGGATAGAAGCACTACCGTGGCTCGATAAATACGAAAGCAAAAAGAGGCGCGCTAAAGTTTCAAAGCGCCTTGTTGTTGCCAGAGGTCTGAAAGACGTCATACAATTTCATGAGGATATTTGGCGGAAGAAGTCTCTACCAAAACTTGAACTTGGACTTGCGGACGATGAAAACGAGTTTGGAGAAGAAAATAAGACGGCAGAATTTAATGGAGCTTCTGCGCGCCCATGTAAACGACCCAAACTAAATCACACTTTGAATCATGCTACACAGTTCCTCCTTGATCCCCTCGGCACTTCTGCCACGTCCAAGCAAAAAACGTTTAATCTCCCTTCCCATCTACCATTGGCCACATATCTCCTAACTAATCCATCTACGGCGCATCGACCGCCAACACGCTTGCAGTTACTTGCGCACAACAGAGGTGGCGCAGACCAGGACCATATTCCCGACGAAGAATTATTCGCTGAAGGTGAATTTGAGAGACTCCTTCGAAGCGAAGATGAAATCCGAGTATTGCGACAAACATTTGGATGGCAAGAATGTGAAGACCAGGAACAAGTTGCATCACCCAGTACCAACAAGCCGGGCAAGCGTAGAAAGCCTCTTTCCTCCCCGGACAATGACGACGAGGTCATACATGGCTCTGCTTTGATCCCACGAAAGAAATCACGCATTAACATGGAAGCTCTCGCCAAATTACTTGGTAACAACAATGGCGACGATGATGATGAGGACCTCATTGAAGATGAAGAGGAACATGTTGACGCAACTATGATAGCACTGGGGCAGATGGATGAGGATGACGAAGAAGATGGCGGGTTATTATATTCCTCCACTGGGTCCAATATGGCCAACACCGACGTGGTACATACCCTAGACGCGCCATTTACAGCACCCCGAGAAAAACTTCGAAATACGGATTACTATTCGGGAGGTGACGAAGAAGTGATTCTAGAAGGCTGGAGACCACCTACGCCGGAATATAACGTCGGTGATTCAAGATACGAAGAAGAGTACGATTAATTTCATTTTCACCACGATTTCATCAAACTTTTACCATCCACAGGCATCCTCCTTGAGCGGCTTTCGAGCCAATATCACTGTTGGAGGGTGGTCCTTACTACTACATACCCCGCTCTATCCAGGTTTATTGCCCTCGGCTTTTAGCCACATATCCAGAGCATATTCAGGATTTCTTTTCTCTGCGTAAGTCACAATATTTTTTGGAATAGTTCACATGAATTAAACTTTTCTCGCATTGCTGGTGTTCAAAGTCTTGCGATGTTGTCGCCACTGCTCCAAGGAGCAAGTGGTTGTGGGTCAGTGAGTGGGGTTTCTTACGTTCTGCGCAGTTTTTGCTTCCTTTCCTGCGTTGTTTTCGCTCTTTTGATGAACAAGCGTACTCCGAGTCGCCTTGGCTTTCATTGGCGTCAAGCTAACGGACATGGTTCACGGACTTACGCTTTTGAATTGCAACAACCGCTGCGGTACCATACTGCTTATACCCACTATGGTTGGTCGTTGTGGTTGTCCGTGATACCGCATATTCAGCTAACCTAGGTGCGGAATTACAAGCAAATGCAACGGTGTTCTTATAGACAGTCTTGTGCTGTTTCCGTTCTCTACTATGTCCTCTTCGGAGATATTTTATACAACAAGTATTGAACATATTCAGTTACTTTTTTTTGAAAAATAACCCTTTGACGGCGTTCTGGCGGGTTTCTTCCTTACACTCTATTACCCCAATTTTGTGGGGAACTGATCGCCGCCGGTGCCTTTTTCCGTGGTTGGAGCAGAAGGGAGCAGAGTGCGAAGCAATTTAGACCTGTCCCACTTTGTCTACCTAAGCGTTTCGCATAGATAAGGGGCAATACTTTTATTTGCCGGTCCGCATTATATCGCCTATTACTCTTCGCGACTTGCGGTATACGGCATACGACGCTGCCATGTTCTCACTTTTCTAAGTTGCGACATCCATGAGAATCACAAATGTATAAAAATTAGGCTCCTGGAAGAAAAATATCTTCGGAGATCTAGAATCCCTTCATGCTGGATTCTGGAGTTTGGGGTGCTCTATGCGGTATCCAAAATCAAGTCCGATTATGAAGGTCTTCGGGTAGCTATCAATGATCTTTGACTTCCCCAACCAACTGGCCCAGCTATGTTAAGGTTCGTACATAGAACGTCTTACCTTGTATAGTTCTACTTTTTTAAGGTAACACACGATATGCTTCTAAGAAGATCTTTACGACCTACGAGCCAATAACTGACCATCGATTGTTTGACATACATAGACTTCTTGGATTGAATTCTTACAACAGTATTCGAATGTCCTTGTGTGGATGCCGTACGTATGATGCCTCTGCCCCAGGCACAGGGTTGACATCAGTCTTCTCTTATACACGCGTTTACAATGCGCACTGTATACTGAATCACATCCAAGGCTTTAAGGTGAATACAACATCTGTCGATCATGATTATGTCCCCAAAATACTGCTTTTGCAGCTTTATTGCCATTCGGTCAAAAACTATACACAAAATATCGGCCGAATAGTCATTGGGACGGATGTGCGCGATATCTTATTGTATTGCTGTATGTCCATTTAAGGGGTCGCCGCTCTCAAGGACTCAAGGCTGACTTGTCGAAAATGTCAGATGCCCCGAGAAAAGAAAGAACATCAATACGTTCAGATCTAAGCGCTCATGGGCAGTATGTCATACTTCACCTAAATGCTTGTTGTCTGTGTGTGCGTAACAAGAAGTGATCTTGTTGTTTTTCACCTCGTCATTACAAGCCTGATATAATCTACACATCTTTCAGAAACAAATTTGCAACAATGGCCGGGTTGACTACATGCAAGCTAAGTTATAGTCCAAGATAATAGTTAAGTATGCCACTATGGAATACATGATATTTTGACGCCCAAATTGAATACACAAGAAAAGTCATGTAGATTAGTCCAAGCCAGAGAATATCGTTAATAACATACGTTGCTAGAAAACAACGCTGAATCATCGTGGTATGTATTTCATCTTCAAATAAATATCCACCGCTGCATATCAATAATTTGATGTGTGTGCTGCTCTAGGATTGTTCGTCACGTCTTCGCAGGGGAGCAAAGGCAGGGGCAGTAGCTGGCCTCTCAGAAGGGCCATCCGAAGGGACAGGAGCACCTTCCCCTTCTTTCCAAACTTCTTCCAATGGACCAGGGCCTATGGGACGAGGTACAGTACCGGCTAATTCGATATTGGCGGTATCGTCAAAGCTGTCTGAATATTGTCTGCCTTGCATTTGTTCAGGAAAATGGTCGTTCATATGCGTGGGTAGAACATCGTGATCCTCCTCTCGTTTAATGCGTGGCGAGTAAGGGCGGTGAGCGACTTCAGATGAAAGTGTCGGGTAGTATTGGCGATATGCGAAGTAAGAAAAAAGCGTGCCAACCAAGGATCCAACAAGAACGTCTTGCCAATGATCTACGAGTGTTTAGTGGATTAATTGATGTTTCTACATTGAGTGCGGATATCATTTTACTCACGGCGGTAATCCATGGTTCTAGAGATAGCTACAAGGCAAGCTACCATGAATGGCGACAAAGCCAACCACGCTTTCCCCTGAATACTATGTAAGTATTCAAGAAGTGCTGTGTAGTTATTCAAAACGAACTGCGTGTCCTCTAGTATCAAATAGGTGCATTTTCCCAGAAAGATAATAGGCGAAAAATCCGAGTCCGGCAAACGACACTGTTCAAAATTTTAGTTGACTCCCCGGGCAAGGCGGGGACCGAATACATCAGCACTCACGACTTGAATGCCCAGAGAAGAAACTCCTAAAACCGTCCAGCATAATTGCTTCATCTGTTTGAGTACAAATTGTCCAATTTGAGAGCCCAAACGGGGGGTTTATCGAGCCTGCAGGTGGCTGGCACCGGTCAATAAGATCTGTGGTAACACTTAGCAAGTCACGTAAACAATGAACATTCTGTAAATAGATACCTGGACGAGGTCTACCGACGGTGATTTTCACGATCTGGGTCAATGCTCCAGTCAATGATAAACTAAGAATCACTTCAGGACTAATCAGCGATCAATGTTCGGATGACAATTAAAATATTTAGTACATCCGAGGGTGCCTATGAATAAAGATGCAATCAGAAACAGCCACATTTAATCAAAGGAATTTATTCACTATTGTGAAGGTCCCACCATGAACGGACAGTGACAAAATTGACGATGGGCATTAGGAGAAGGGGCGTTACAAAGCAGATGAATATCAAGGCAATGTTCTACAACAAAGGAAGGGATATTAAGCCATTATGCAACCGATACTTAAACGGATCAAAACCTACGGGCACGCGTTCATGCACAGCGTAACTAGAAGCAAGGTGATTCAGATTGACGCCGCATGCATTCCAACAGTATTAAGACTTACGGAAAGCTTATACTGCGTTCCATAAACCTTCAGTACGAGATCAATGAGGAAGAGAAATGCCAGACATACGTTGGATCATTCAGAGAGAATTCTCTCCGGAAACCGTTCACCTTATCCAGAGAAAAGAATAGTACACTGTCGGGATGATTTAGTTCCTCTCTCAGTTCCAAGCAGCATAGAAACCCACGCCAGTAGAATGGTCAGAATCCTGGACAATTTTATTTTTCAATATTAAGAGCCATGTGATGTTGTAAATGATTGCATACCAGTCAGGTGCATATGAAAACAGAAGCCGCCTACGACGTAGTGGAGTCATAGGAACGCCTTTGGGGCTTGGATATACGGGTTTGAAGATGCCAGTCATTTTGAAGGATGCTTGTTGTGGTATGGGTGTTTGTATCCTGCTATAGGACATGAATCGAATAATACAGCGCCGTTCCCGTAAATTAGGTAGGGACCCGGAGCAATTGGTGGACTAGCAGGAGAAAAGCGACCAGGCTCTCTCTTTATAACAGGTAGTTTGTGTGTGTGTTGAACAACCTTGATGCGACTAGTGCAATAAGGCTTGTGGTTGTTTGGGACAATCACTGCGGAGGAGCCTGGTACGGCCAAGATGCTGACACCGAAATAGCTATGTAAGATAATTACCTAAGCGAGTACTTATGTCAAAGAAAGCGACTATCAATGGTCTTTCTTACGTCTACAATCATGGACCCCTCATTGTCCGATTCTGCTACTGCTGCGCAAACCAGTACGTTATCTGGCAGAATCTATACGCTTTCGTGACTGACCTTTAAACTAGATTACGACAATATCGTCCAGAAAATTGCGTCCACAGATGAGGTGGACTCGGAGTGCGTTCATTTTACAGGCAAATCTGCAAACCATCGATGTTCACCATTTTTCTCAGTCTAGATTGGAATAAGCTACGCGATGCTATCAAATCGAAGATAGAAAAGGTGGAAAGATAAACATTTACTGTGCGTTAATCACGTCCTGAAGCGCGTTATCTCCAGAATATCTCATTGTTTTTGACGACAACCAAGAAACCTCCAGTACCCGAGCCACATCCTCAAATCTCAACGTTGACTGGTGGCCTCAAGATATCCCCGTTTCCGCCGCGTCAAATGACATTCAACGCTATCGTTACTCCCACAAGTTATATGGATGCAGAAGAGGCTAACGGCTTAAAGGAAAGTATTTTTACCCAACTGGACCAATTTGAAGAGTAAGAATCGCCTTATATCTTATCATTGAATACATCCTGATTCCTAACGATAGCCATCCACCATTTACAATTCAGCGTCTATGCGAGCTTTGCTTAGATCCTATGAGACAATACAAATCTGTCGGAAAATATCTAAGAGCCGTCGAAAAGTCCACATTGGTCACATCGACATGGGACAGCTTTCCACCGCTCACTCAGAGCGAAATTCAATCCGCTGGACGTAGCACCGTCGTGCTTGGGTCAACGCTGCAGTCTGCACCCAGTACACCTCTCTTCTCTCCCATTCCTTTCCTCCACGACGATGCGCGCCGGTCTAAATCCCGCAGCCCCCCTCCCAATGCGCCCACACCTCTTATGCTGGATGCCATCATACCCATGGATGACGACGTAAAAGCTTTAGGTCTGGTCGACGAACTGGACGATCCAAGTCCTGGACACATGAGCGATCATCCAACGGCGCTTACTTCAGTGACAACTATTGGTGATACACAATCAAAACCATTCATGCCCAGCTTGGAACAACGTTTCGTTAAATCTGAAGATCAAATGGATACAACTAATGGTTCAAACGAGAATAGTATGGAGATGGACGAGGACAAGGAAAATACGAAGGCATAGGCATAGCTACCTAGTAGGACCATGTCATGACCGTACTATTTATAATTCCACCCAAAGCGAGGTGCATTTCCGACGCAGAAATGGTCCCTTAATAAGACTACAGCAGCCCTTGAAGGGCAGTAATACCCCCTGGGGGTTATCCAGCACAGCTAATCTAGCGCGTACGGATACCCAAAGAGATCGGTGTCGCTGAAGGACTCGATGTTAGGTTCGCTCAAAACAGCATTTCGACCTTCTCTAGTTTGATTACAGAGGCACCGTTATCTTCAAATAAGATCATCGTCAGTCAATGAAGCAACAATGATTTTGAAAAGTATATTTACAGGTATTTTCTGGACGTTGCATCTACTGTTAAGAAAACACCAGTCAAGTGTAGTTTTGCTTTATCCGCTCGAGCATAGCATTCATTCGTAACTTCATGTTGGGCTGTCCCCTTCCAATTTCCGGTCTTCGCCCTGTGTTACCGCCTCTACCTCCTCGTCCTGAAGCAGAATGCTTCTTGAGAGGGTCTGACTTGAAAGTGTGCAACGTTGACTTGGAGTATGCCTCTCTTTCTAAATCTCGGAGAGATGGCTTCGCGTCAACCTTTGGGTCTTCTTCACTTGAAAATATTTTCCGCTTCTTCGAAGGCCTTGCATCTGTTTCTGTTTCTAGTTCCCGCTTTGGAGCGGATGTTTTAGTGCGTTTGACAGGCAATCCTGGATGAATGTGGGCCCGGGAGGGATGCAAATGGGCTTTCTGCGGTTCCTCTTCCAAAGTTGTAGTAGTTGGCCTCTCCGTTTTTACTTCCGTACCCTCGGTGTCACTGGGCCCTGATTTATCTTCTTCATCGCTGTACGTAGGTATCTCAAGCTTAGACTGCGAAGTCAGGTCTTCCTTTCGTTTTTGGGCTTTCCATTTACTTTTAATTTTGGTTTTTTCTACCCATGCTTTTTTCAGAGCGATCGCTGTACAGAATCCTGATAAACATATGCATAGCGTCGCAGAGACAGCTTCATACCTCTGTTCTTGGGATGATGCTGAAATTTCGGAGGATTCTTGCGTTTTGGAGCGGTGACTACGGGCTCAGGCATAGCAGAAATAGCGCGAAGGCAGAAATGTTTCCAAGAGACTCCGAAGAAGGCAATGCAGGGTGCTGTGCTGCTTACCTAATAGGTTGTGGGCTTGCTCCAATCCAGGCAGTCAGGTTTCGTTATCTTGCAGCTTGTCTCTGACCTTCACCTACCTCTTTCTTTTCCAACAAACCTCCACTCAGTCTCCTTTCTGTTCATCGCATGAGCGTACAAAACCTTAATTCTTACGGTAAGTATCGCTCGGGTGCTCCTTATCGATTTTCGGCGAGATCCTGAAAATTGATACCATGTTGCTTCTATAGATCCCTTTGCAGACGAAGGGGACCCGCTCGGAGACAACGCAGACGTTGGATCAACCGCAGACTATATTCACATCCGTATTCAACAACGTAATGGACGCAAAACTTTGACCACCCTTCAAGGCTTGCCCAAACGTAATTATCTCACTCCGATGTCTTGCTTATCAATCCTAACGAAGGCCTCATACAGAATATGACTCTAAGAAGCTCTTAAAAGCATTCAAGAAGGTTTGTTCTTTCAATCTGTGCATATATCCTACAATCGTCCTTATGGGTGTTTTTGTAGGAATTTGCCTGTAACGGCACCCTCGTTGATGACGAGAAGATGGGTCAAGTCATCCAGCTTCAAGGAGATCAACGCGCTAAGATCTCGTCGTTCCTTGTCGAGAATGGTTTGGAAAAATCCACCATCAAGGTTCACGGATTCTAAGTAATTACCTCCACTCCATCAGTATGGGTTTACTTGGGAAGGGAGAAACGAGAGGTTGATGCCATCGTTTTGGAGTTCTCTGTGCTGAAACCCGCACTTCTGGACGAAGTTAATTCACGGACGATCTCGCTCAAGCTTTATGATAGTCTACGGCTCTGTTTCGTTGTATTCTTCTTATACAAATTCTCGCACGATTTATTATGTACGACCGCTTTTTTTCTCGGATGACTGATGAAAAGAGTGCAAGGCAACAAGAAAAGAAAGGAAAGTCACCGTAAAGCAAATTTATAATAGGCAGGACGTTACGGCCACTTGGAAGCCTGGATAATGTACAAGTGAACGACTCGGGATTCGTGCAAGTCAGGTACTCAACTGCACCAGAATTATAAATGCGGATTCACTACTTGATTTTGTCGAGAGGCCTATGACGATATCATGAGAATCCACTGCCTGGAACATAAAACAGAGAAGAGGACATACCTATTGAAACCACCTCGTCTGTAAAAGCAGCAAAGGGGTCAACAACATAAAGACAGGCAAAGGGGAATAGGGCTGACCTGTTCATATATTGACGCCACGTTCTTTCTTTCTTGATGCTAACTGCGCCTTCTTGGTTTCCAAGTACATGTTTTCCCTGAAAACCCTTGAGATGAATGCTCTTTCAAATCACAGGATGCATACCTTCGTCGACCCAAAACCACCAACACCCATCATGGCCATCATGGCGGCGTCGTCATCGTTTGCATCGTCCACGAGCTCTCCAGACTCATCGGCATGATCAGGTGCATCTGGGTCAAGGTTTGGGCGACTAGAGTTTGTTTCTGAGTGATAAATGGTCAGCCGTAAGCGCATCTTCATCTCGTAAGAGGTCTCACCTGTGCGAGGGGGTGGTACATCCTTAGGTTCTACATCCCGTGTAGGCCTATCTTCGCGTGCGTGGCTGCCCCTTTCGTCCTTCCTAGCAGGATCTCTTCTATCGTAGTCCTTGTCCTTGTCCCGTGTCCTGTCGTCGGGACGTCGTTCCCTATCTCTGTCACCTCGACGATCGTCCCGGCGATCATCGTCTCGCCTATAGTCTTTATCCCGACGGTCTACATAAGGAGTTTGTCAGATATTTTTGCTCTGAGATATAAGAGACCATGCACACCACGTCGATCTCCATCCCTATCTCTATCTCTTCGTGGGCTGCGAGAGCGACTGGAACGTCTTCTGGGTTCGTCACGATGGGGCCCACCACCACCTCTCGAACGACCGCCTCTGCTACTACCCCCGTGCCTGTCCCTATCGTCTCTTTCCCAGCTACGGTCACGTCGTCTATAGTCTCCTCTTGAAGACATACTATGGTGCAGAAAGGTGAAGGTAGCAACTGTGCGCGCAGATAATGGTTAATAAAGAAACCTTGAAGCGCGTACTACCAGTGATCATGACCGTGTGACTTTCTTGACCGAACTGACGCATTCGCGAAAACTTGGAACACGGTCAGTCACTCACATATAGACACCATCCTCTCGGTGGAGGTCAGCATTTGGAGGTCGGTTGGACGGTCAAACTCAGAATGAATAGAGGTACACGTCAGGCTGCTCGCGGTACGTCATCCCAAGCTACAGTCTAGAATATCAGCGTTTATCCTCGAATTTAGTGGTACGCGATGCCCAACATATTATGTTGCGCGGGTTACCGACGACCATGACAGCTCAGGACCTTAGGAATCAGATTGTTCAATCCGGACTTACAGGTGTTTCTGATGGTACATATCACATATATTTTATGACCACGGCGCTTTCTAATCGACTTGAATATGTTTAGTTTCCATCTACTATAAACACTTCAGACCGACCGGCAAAGCTCTCCTGTCTATGGTACTCCCGGATTACACCTCAGACGTGCTCAGAGGAGTACAAAAAATTACGATTCCTGGTTGTACCTTGACCGCAGAAACTGTTGAAAAGCCTGAAGAAGTGCTTGGAAAGGAAGCGGCACAACCGCGAGGCAACCTTCCTACCCTCTCGATTCTTGGAAATGGACCATTTGCTGGTCTACCCCCGAGGAGATCAGTGACTATTTGCGGTGCTCCCGGGAAGACTGGTATTCATAACTTAGAGCCTCTTCTGGCCGGCTTTGGCGTGGCCAAGGACTTCAGGAACCCAGTGCAGAGCGTTCCTTTGTGAGTTTATCACCCGTTTCCTTAAAATGTCGTAAAATTCCAAGTCCTTTCTAATTCGTATATCTCCAGACCCCCGAAGAAGTTTGCTCTGGACGCAAGATTCTTTGTTGTTTTCGATTCCGAATCACAAGCCCAACTATTTGTTAGGAAATACCATATGACAAGATTTAAAAACCTCGACAATGCGCCCTTACTGCGAGCCTCACTTATTGCCTAATTTTGCTGTATAATACTTGGCCATAGACTCATAATTGTTCGAGAGGATGTATTGCCTAATTTTGCTGTATAATACTTGACCATAGACTCATAATTGTTCGAGAGGATGTTGTTTCACAGATGTGAAAAAATAAAATACAATAATATAAATTAGACGAGGATCTATTACATTCGCTCTGCCTCCACATCTTCCTCAATTTTGGGTCTCTGACCCTAGAACACGAAATATGAGACAAAAATACGCCGAAATTTCTTATTATCACTCACGGTTCGGTCCTCGTCCCCGTCGTCCTCTGGGGACCTTCCACGCTTGAGCTTCTTATCACTGTTAGCGACGTTATCCTCTTGTTTCCAGTCTCCACCACCACCGGCAACAGCTCCGGGTCCGTCTTGAGCATCTGCGTATCTTTCTTCCACTTCGCGTCTCCTTTCAATTTCCTGCCTCTGGGCTTGTGCACCCCAACCACCACGTCCCGGATCGTAGTCTTGCCGATGTTCGTCTCTTACCTGTCCGCCGCTCTTGCCTCGTCCGAATTGACGCCCTTCTTTGTAACCAAGGTCGAGGTCACACCGAATTATCCGTTCATCCAGCTTCGTTCCACTAACATATCGCATGCTAGCAAGGGCCTCGGCATGAGTATAGTATTCTACGAAACAGAAACCGCAAGGTGTCCTATAGAAACACGTCAAACAACAAGACAGAAGGGATACAAGCATTACACGCTGACCTTGTGTTTCTGTCCAACCCCATGATGATACGCTTGATACCGCCGCCATCCTCTGGACTAGCGCACTTCGTAAAAAGCTCATATATCTGCTCTTCTGTTGTATAGAAACTCAAGTTACCAATCTAGAAGTGGAGAACGTTTTGATTCTTATAGAGCACAAGTCACGGTGTTGATAGTATGACCTACGTAGAGTGTTGTCGATTTTGCTAACAAATCATTCTGTCTCTGACGGTCGACGCGCGTTTGAGAGTCCTTATAGTTCGAAGGCTGGTCCAAGGAGGAGACTACATGAGCCATTTTGAAAACAATTGAATAAAAAGAAGACTATGTGGACAAGTCAGAAGGTATGTAACAGAGATTTGTTCGGGGGTGTATATTCTCACGGTCTGCTGTATTTACCGAATTGGGATCCAACGCGTCCAAGCCGCGTCAGCTCTCCTTTCACCACACATCTCACCGCTTACACGCTTTATATCTCGCCATGGATGAAATTGGAATTGAAATTCAAAGAACAGTCAGTCGTATATATTACTTTCTCTGATATTCAACTCAATTTATCTCTCCAGGAACCGACCTTTGATTCGGTAGTGAGCGAGAAGGCATCTCTCTTCCAAGAGCTCCAGGAGGAGGATCTGTATATCAAGAAGAAAAAGCTTGACAGACATCTAGAGATGCTCGATATCCAAACGAGCTATATCAAGGACGAACAAGCAAACCTCAAGCGGGAGCTTATACGTGCTCAAGAAGAAGTGAAACGGATAAAATCTGTTCCATTAGTCATTGGACAATTCTTAGAACCTATCGACCAACACACAGGCATTGTCGGCTCTACCACAGGCTCGAACTATGTCGTCCGCATTCTGTCTACTCTTGACCGAGAGTTGCTCAAACCATCATCTTCTGTCGCTTTACACCGTCATTCAAACGCATTAGTGGATATTCTACCCCCAGAAGCCGATTCATCGATTGCCATGCTTGGAGCAGAGGAGAAACCGGATGTGGCATACGCAGATGTAGGAGGAATGGATAGCCAGAAACAAGAAATTCGGGAAGCTGTTGAATTGCCACTTACACACTTCGATTTGTATAAGAAGATTGGTATTGATCCACCACGAGGTGTTTTGTTGTATGGACCTCCAGGTATGTTGTCGAATCTTTTTCCCATATCATAGAGCTAAAACATGATATTAGGAACGGGTAAGACTATGTTGGTCAAAGCCGTGGCCCATCACACATCAGCCTCTTTCATTCGCGTTGTTGGAAGTGAATTTGTCCAAAAATATCTTGGAGAAGGGCCTCGCATGGTTCGCGACGTCTTCCGACTGGCCCGCGAAAACTCACCTGCTATAATCTTCATCGATGAGATTGACGCTATTGCGACAAAACGTTTTGACGCCCAGACCGGTGCAGATCGAGAAGTTCAACGTATTTTGCTCGAACTTCTCAACCAAATGGACGGTTTCGACCAAGGAAGCAATGTTAAGGTATGAATCCATGTTCTATACTTCTATATGTCTATAATCAAATATTCGTAGGTCATTATGGCGACGAATCGTGCTGATACCCTGGATCCTGCCTTACTTCGTCCTGGTCGTCTTGATCGTAAAATCGAATTCCCCCTGCCCTCACGGAGAGAGAAACGATTGATTTTCCAAACTGTAACGAGTAAAATGAACTTAGGTCCTGACGTTGACTTGGAAGATTGTATGTTTATTCTCAAGTCTCCATTTGAAATGAGTATACTGACCCACAATTTTGATAGATGTTTCACGACCAGATAGATTATCTTCTGCAGAAATTGCTTCTATTGCGCAAGCCGCAGGCCTTCAAGGTAAGATGCATTTTGAAAATTTCCATTCATCGTACTCATCGGTCGTACTTTCAGCTGTTAGAAAGAACCGATACGTCATTCTGCCAGTTGACTTCGAGGAGGCGTGGAAAGTAAGTTGCTTGTTCGTGTTTGGCACCTCCATCATTTTCTTATCAACACAACTTTTCTCTTCCTTCCCACTACCTACAGCAAACCGTCAAAAGGTCGGACGAGACTCACGAGTTCTGTAAGATTTATTTTTTATGTCGCTTTTTCTTTTGTTTACATAACTTCTTCAGATCGGTAGTTGTATATTACATGTCTTTGTGAGTTTCTTTTATTTGCCACGTCGCTACCCGTCGTCTGACTTTTATCTTCAAGGTCTTTTACCTGTATTTTATTCTCCGATTCCCTGCAATCCCACTATTTTCGATACGTGTGGCACGAAATTTTCTAAAAACACGCTCTCCTCACTTTAGCGTCCTTCCGATTATTCTCGACGGATTGGCGCCCATTCAAAAGAGCAATATCGATTTTTCCTATTCTTTTCCTCTTTTTCTCGACCAATGTTACAACATAATCCGGCTGTGTCCCTCGTGGATGCAGCCTGGATATGGCAGAGAAATGAAATGAATCTGATACATTCCTCCAAGCTGAGTGTCTACTCGTAATCTTTGGACCAATAATCGTTCAAACAGATTATATACAACATCCATGTTCTGAAGTCATTCAAATTTACATCATTCTTGTTTATCATCTGCAAAAGTTTCCATCCAGAAGTTATTAATTGCTGTAAAGTTGAGTTATCGTGTATCTGTTTCTCCATTCTTTCTTCCTTTCCCATGGTGGACTGCTTTCTCGACACTCTGGGCGGCGTTGATAAACCACGCGCACGTCCTCATTTTACGGAAGCTAGAAAGAATATATCGGCCCTCTTCTTTTGGAGGATGGGAGCCTGCATTGTTTTCGTTCTTCTTTGATACTGTAGAAGACTGAAGATGTGCTAGGTGACATTCTACGTATACTTTGTACCGTATATATATTGTTTTGTGTCCATATGCCATTAAATACACCGATTTATGTGTTGCCTATTTGTTGCCAAGCGTGAAACTCTTCTCTGACACCATGTCCGATGTTTATCTATGTTACTCTTCGGTATTTCGGATGAAGGTTTTCAGTTGTGTCACTGGAAAACGGAATGACATGAATACACTTTCTTCTTTCCAACTACCATGGGATATTCACTTTGTGTTCTAGGTTAGTGGTCGGTGTTGGCTCTCAATACTATGAATAAATCCAAAGTTCATTTCAGGATGTGGCACAATGGGCATTGCCATTCTGTCCGGTGTGATCGACAGCCTTGACCCAGTTTCGACGCTTTCCAAAGCGCCCAATGGTCACCCGAAATGGGAATCACATACGCCAGGAACCTTGACTCCTGTTCTTGATGCATCTGTACCCAGTCAATTCACTGCATGCGTCAGTCGTGAAGAATCAGCAACGAAACTACGGAAGATCTTTTCAGATCTCGGGCCACTTGGATCCACAGTCCAAGTTCTCGCATCAAAAAATCTTGAAGCAGTTCAAGCTGCAGATGTCGTTATTCTATGGTGAGTCAACAATACAATGTCTTGTTTGTATGGTATCCTTATTGATCAATTGCTGATGTAGCTGCAAACCCCAGGTTGCGTACACAATTTTGTCTGAACCAGGAATCAAGGAGGCTCTGGATGGCAAACTCTTGATCAGCATTTTAGCTGGTATCACCTTGCAGCAACTCATAGGATGGGTACCTCCGAGCACTAGGGTCGTCCGTGCTATGCCTAACACCCCTTGTAAGGTACTGTGTACATGGCCTGTAGAAGTTGTTGTATTTGATACTCATATTCCGTTCAGATTCGTGAGGGTATGACCGTTGTCTCAAACCTCGAACCTTCAGAACATCAAGAAACAGATCGTGCTCTCATCCTCAAAATTTTCTCGTCAATCGGACGTTGCCGTTTCTTAGATGAGAAACATTTCGATGCTTGCACGGCTTTGTCAGGTTCAGGACCTGCATTTGCTTGCATATTCATGGAGGCTATGGCAGATGGTGGAGTTATGATGGGCCTTCCTCGAGCTGAAGCCTTAGAATTAGCAGCCCAAAGTGAGTCTATCTTATTAGGGACAAAATAATTTAAACCCTAAACCCCTCATCTTCGTTGTAGCATTGCAAGGAGCTGCTCGTATGGTCTTGCAAGGCGGTGCCCATCCCGCTCAAATAAAGGATTCTGTGACCAGTATGTCTTGTCTCTTGAATCCGACCTTGGGGACACTCACTGAAATGATTGTAGCACCTGGAGGTTGTACTATTGCAGGGCTACTTGCCTTGGAGGATGGAAGAGTTCGGTCAACTATTGCTCGTGCTATTCAAATCGCTACCGACCGAGCCAGTGAACTAGGACAGCCTGCTAAAAAATAGAAAACATGTCTTGTGCAGAATTACTGACCTTGCGTCCACCTGAAGGTTTTTTCTACGCACACAGACGGTATTTGTGGTTTTATGTAACATGGATATTTCAACAACATTTTATTTTATTTTGGGCCGGATGAAAAGTCAAATTTGCTGGGCAGGATGTCAGCCTCCCCTGCTTGGATATTCGACTGACAACAACGGGTGCTAGACATCTCATCTATTTCGTCTCCGAATCGCCTATAGGGATTTTACATACCTATCAATAATAAAGATCCATGTCGGATAAGACAGAACCACCTACCGGTTAGTTCGCAATGTGGAGGTTATGGACGCAAATGACTGACACAAATACAGTGACAGTTCTGATATTTATCAGCGTTGCGCTTCTCTTGCTAGTTGTGGCTGGTCTGATTGTCTGCAGTTGTTCTCCCCACTCACGCCTTCCCTTTGCACGACCAAATCGACAACCTTCGGGCAAAAATATCAATCCTGGTGAAGGGAACACGCGACATCACCGCCGAGGTCTTTTCTTCTATACTGAAGATAGCTTTCCCTTGCGTGGAATATCGAACGTATTTGGCAGAAGAAGCCTCGTAGACCCAAACGCGATACAGATTTCAGCTTCGCATCCAACAATCTTTGGAGACGGGAAAAATACAGAACGCTCAGTCAAGGTTCTTCTCACCCCGCCAACACCGATGAAGAATAATTACTAGAGAATCGCCTCTGGATACAGATAATAAAGGTCGCTTACTTACCTGGCAGTTACTTTAAATAATTGGATGCAGCCGGTCTATTCTGTTGTCTTAGATGAAATATAGAGTGAATAATCATAGTGCTACAGAAGGAACTTCCATATGTGTTGTTACAATTGTAAAGTGAAATCGTAAGGAGAGGTGTAGTTTTGAAGGAACAATGGCGTTACCGGTTACCCCTAAAAAAGGGTTGGACCGGCGTGATTCTAAATATGTCGAAAGGCTTTCCTTCAACCTGTTACGTTCAAACTTCTTGTTGTGTTTCCGAAAACCCGAGCCACATGCCTTTTACATAGGCCTTCCTTCCAGGACTTTATAAGTAGTCCAAGTCATCATGATCTTGATGGGAGACAACACAAAGTTTTCGTTCTCTCCATCTCTCAGAAATTTTCGACACAATATGAATTCTGCCAAACGAGCGCGTTCACCGGAGGATAACGAGGAATCGGGAAACAAGCCTCCAGTACGTTCACAGAGGCTTCCTCGCCTTCGGCACATTCTAACACAAAAGCCCTCAGAAACGACCCTCTTTGGCGACTGACAGTGTTGCACGTTCGGGATATTCATACCTGAGCCGTAGTTCTGCGAATAGCAGTCGGCACACCTCAGAAGACTGGGTACAGCGAGCGGGTGTGCTGAGCATTGATAGCCCTATTTACACGTCTTCGGAGCATAGTCATCCGTATACTCCTCAGGAAGAGTTAGCAGACGTCGACATGGTACAGTGCCTGTGAGCTCTCTTTGTTTTTGGCTTACCCATCTTCGAACAGACAATGGAAGCCGAGGAAAATGGTACTTCAACGAATGAAACTCCCAGGAAATCAAATATGAGTGCCTCGTCGTATGCTCATTCAGGTCACTCTCAACAAACGAGCACACCCTACCGTTATATAGAAAGCCTGCAGGCTGCAGTAAGACCCCCGCACATAAATATTCTCCCAGCCACCCCTGTCACAGACACACAACCAATACACCAGATAGCCACACCATTTTCCCTCTCATATTCAGTATCCCATTCTCCAACCCCTCCGGAGAGCCCTGTCCCGATGGCCATTTCACCCACTGCGTCATTCTCTCAGATTTCTTCTCCAAGGGTCAAAAGACGCGTTGTTTTCGGACCAAGATCAAACTGCGAGAAGTGCAGACTTGGAGAACGCCATAATTTTATTCATTACGATCACGACTCCTGAAAATGTGTTTCTTGCATATCTGCTACTATCAATCTGTTATCCACTCCTTTCTCTCGAAGCACATACTAGACAATGTGCATATTTTATTATCTTTTAATCGATTACAAGGTACCGCATCCGAGACGTCATATTTCGTGAAATGAACTATTCTGTATACGTAAGTAACCTACCTGTGCAGTTAGCATTCCAGTCGCGGTTTTCAAAGTCGAACATCTGCACATTGATCGAGGCACTCCTCATTAGGAAAATTAGGTTGCTCTTAATTGGCATGGGGCTCTAAAGAAAGCAAGAGCAAACATGTCATTGATGCCGATCACTATTGTCGAAAAAAAGTTGTGAGATTTGTAGTCGAAGGTCGCGGCGAACTCTATAACGAAATAATGACCACCACTCTCCCTCTTTTCTGGAATTTATCTTCTGCGTCCAAGAAAGAGCGCGTCGATGCATCTGTGAAGCTTGTCGGATCACTTGAACAATTTCAATCTCAGTTTACTCAAAAAGCAGCGCCGGTAGCATCGACTTCGGACGATGAAGACGAAGACGAAGACTCTCCTTCAAAGTCGGACGGGTTGGACTTATTGAATGCACAGGATGTGTCATACTCAATACGCAGGCTGATCAGAGGGCTGGCGAGTTCTAGAGAGAGTAGCAGGTTAGGCTTTGCGGTCGCCCTTACAGAGGTGAGTGTTTGCTTTCTGGTATTCTTCAAACTTATGTTTCCCATGGCGCTGAATATCCCGTCTGCATAGCTTTTATCTCGCATAGATACCGTAACTTGTTCCCAGATACTCACCATAATAGTGGAAAGCACAAAAAACCAGGGTTCTACGAACGGGCAGGAGGAACGCGATATCTTATTTGCGCAATTATTTGGAATTCTGTCAGTCGTGCAATCCGGACTTGCTGTGCGAACGAAGCCTCTTCCCACTTCTGCGTCTTCTTCCGATTCCGCTTCATCTGCAGAGAGTTACGAAGAAATTATTACTCGGCTTGTTGAATTGGGAGAGAAGAAATCTTGGTTGAGAGAAAGCGCATGGTTCGCACTTAGCCTTGCGGTAGATTCGCTATATGAATCTGAAGTTGCATGGAAAGATGGTGCTGTCGAGAGGTCTCTTCAAGTGTTATTTGTGGAGAACACGTTGTGGTCGACGGAGAAGGTTGCTTTGGCTCTCAAACTTCAAGATCTCTATCCCAAACGTGATTGGAAAGTACTTTTGTCACCATCCTTCAAAAATTCGGAACTTCTTAGCTCAGGAAACTTGTCAACTATCTCGCGCGTCTTGAAGGTTAGTTATATATGTGTACTCGTGAAGTATGTATACTTATATTTTTCCTCTAGGAATCAACAACCGATGAAGATGGTGCTAAAGACCCTAGCAAGGCTCCCAGTGGAACTTGGAAGCCCCAATTGAACTTTGCCTGGGATATCATCCTTGAACAGATGTTACCAGGACCAAACTCAACGAAACAGGCGAAGGGATCATTCCAAGACTTCTACAGAATCGTGGTTGATGGTGAGTAAAAGAAGTAAGACCAAATGCTTGTGCTTTCAACTCATCCTCTTTCGTAGAATCACTATTCGCTTTGTCCTCTTCTCCTCAACGAAAGCTCTGGGGTTTCCAGGTGTTCCAAAAATCACTCAAGCGCGTCACGGAGGATACAATGCCCATGCTATTCACCAAAAACTTCATGCGTTCCTGGATTAATCACCTCTCTAAGAAAGATCGATATCTGCACAAGGTCGCTCAGCAAACGGTGAATAATCTGATAAAATGCGTGCGCCTAGAAACTGATATATGTCCATAAGGCCAGCGAAGTGCAAGCCTTTGTCGAGGGGAAGCCACAGTTAGGTTTTGCTCTCATATTACAACTCACCGGAGTCAACGGCAGCCAGCAATTTGATAAATTGACGAAGACAAAGACTGTCGAATCAATCTTGTCATCTCTGGACGCGAATGGTATTCAGAATTACATTGACCACTTGATGTCCCAGATCGACGAGCCAGAAAGCACTTCGTAAGCCATAGGAAATATCATCGAGGTCGCCGGCTAATCTTCTGTCCCGTTTTCAGCGCTGATATTCAAGCTGTTAACTCTCGAAGGGCATGGGTCATTGAACAATTTGGAAGCCTCATTCGTAACGGGAAAGTTCCCAAGGAAGATGGATGGGTCCTCGCTATCCTCAACTGGTTAGTTGTCCACGGACTGTTTATCATCAAGAAAAAGTCTTCGAAGAGCCCCATAATTTCTGTCAGTCTGCTTCTTTACTTTTTCTATGCTACATTGTTGACGTCCTCGAAAGCTGAGAACAATTTCCACCCCTCCTTTCTCCGACGATCTGAGAAAAGCCTGTTGCATGCGGTTGCTGACATGTCTGAGCGATCTTGGCGGTCAGACTACTGTTGTGAAACAAGGTGCGCTTCTATCTGTCGTCGAATGATTCAAAGGACTCACGATATCTGAGAAGATGAAAAATCCACGAAGGTTTCAGCAGTTGCATCTGATGGGGAATTTTGGATATCTAAGGTCCTTTCGACGATTAAAACAGTCGAGGAGGACAAGAAACATGTTGAACTCGTAGTCGATATCGATGAAAAAGATCGTGCTTTGTTTGAAAAGGCTCAACTGACGGTTGACAAGTTGCGCAAGGTACTTCAGCGACAGCCAATACCAATAATCATGTTACTCATGAAATTAGGTCACCGGCCAAGGATCGGATTCCGCAAAAGGCGCCGAGCTATTGTTACTTGGAACACTCGTTGAGCTATACTGCTCGGGAGACGATGAAGATAGCGCTGACTACAACTCTTTGGAGGTAATGCTCTACCAATTATTCAAATAACGCCTTATTGAATGTAGTTGCACAGGCCTGCGTTGACGCTGCTTCGCGCATGCTTTTACCGGAGAAAAAGAAAAAGAAGGCAAAGGATACAAAGGACGAATCAGAGGAGCAAACAGACGAGCCTGTAGACGTCATCGTCGACACCATCATCGGATTCCTGGAGAAGTCGACCGCATATATGCGAACAGTCGGCAACCAGGTTTTCTCCTTTCTATCCGGCTCTCTCAAGGAGTCGACTATCGACCTCATTGTAACGGTGAGTATCTGTATTCAATACCACGACCGATTGCCGTTTACGCTTCTTCCTTTGATAGCAATTGGAACGCAAAGACCCTTCTCAGTTGATGGATGAGGACGAAGATGACGATATGGATGAGGATGAGGATGAGGATGAGAACGAGGATGAGGATGCGAAGGATGAAGACGATGAAAGCGATGAAAGCGATGGTGACGATTCTGGAAATGACAGCAACCAGGAAGAGGCTGATATCGAGCTAAGAAACAAAATCGAAGAAGCCCTGCGTGTCAATGGAATTGAACCCGCCACGGGAGAAACTGATAGCGAGGAGGAAGAGCTTATGGACGATGACCAGATGATGGCTATAGATGAACAACTAGTTCAAGTCTTCCGGTCACAGGCTAAGGAAAAGAAATCCGGAAAGAGTAAGTAGTGCAATTGTTTTTGCGATCTCGTTTTGAAACGTTTTGGTAGATGATCTTCAAAGAGAGGCGACCCATTTCAAGAACCGTGTTCTCGACCTTGTTGACACCTACCTCAAAAAACAACCTTCAAACACCCTCAGCCTGCGTTTGATCACCCCTCTTATAGACCTTGTAGCTAACTCGAGCAAGGACGAGAAGCAGCTTTCAGATAAAGCACGAGGAATCCTCCGCTCTCGCTTCGGCAAGGCAAAGGACACTCCAACGGAAGTTGAACTTGAGCAAGTCCTTCCTGTCATCACGAATATTCACACCTTAGCACGCAAAGCCCCTTCGACGGACCTCCTATCTCTTTTCAGCTCGTGCAGTATATATCTCGCCAAGATCATGGTCCATCAAGCGGAGGACACCTTGGTTGATATCTATAGGCAAACTCTCGTTGAGTTTGCTACCAAGAAAAACCCTGGACTCAACTCTCAATTCCTGCAAGATTTCATTCGCCGTTATCCTGCACAAGGATGGCAATTACGAAAAGATCTCCTCGAATTCACTAGGAAATCGAAGAACGCTTACCGTGAACGCAAGATTCTGGTTCTCCTTGAACTCATGCTCAACTTGTTGCCATCGATCGTATGTTTAATGTTTCGCTTATCCGCTCATTGATATTAATTCTTCCTTTCCTACTTTTCTTGTTTCAGGGCGATTGCAACGAAGAGGCCATCGAATATCTTCCTTTGCTGAAGGACTCTCTTGTACAGATGGTGACTGATTCACTTGACCAGAAGACGGCCATCTTGACACCCCAGGTGAAGGAAATCTCTAAACTGGCCCTACTAGCTGTAAGGCAAACCAAGCGCATTGCCCCTACTGAGGTTCAATCAATATGGGGGCCACTGTCATGGAGGAAACTCCAGGCAAGAGTCAAGGCCGAGTCACCGGAATCCACGCCTCTCCAAAAAATGTGCGAGCAAATTGCTCGAACATCAGAGCTTGTTGCAGCCCAGAACGACGATTCCTCAAAGGCTTCTAAGGCCTCCAAACGAAAAGCGGAAGATGTCGCCGCTGATGAGGATGAAACTCCAGCTCCCAAAATCAGCAAGCGCAAAAAGGTTAAGGCAGATAAAAAAGACCGAGTATAGATAAATACCCCCTGCTGAATTTTCGATAATGAGTTGGAATTTATTATTATCTTTCCTAGCTTTTTATGTTCGGTCTTCTTGTTCCCGAGAAACCATATCCAAACTTACCATGGAATATTAATGATTGGGTGGTAATCATTTATTACTTGCAGTTACTTGAAGCACTTCCCAAAGTTCACCTCTCAGAGGGGTACGTCTCTGTCTCAACTCGTCAAATACGAGTAAATGACTTCCATGATGAGTCCTTTGTACTCCTAAGATCGATAGCACATGATTGGTGGAAAATGCTACAGTGTCTGGGAATAGAGGAAATAAGCAAAATAGTACAGAAATTAGTACAAACGTAATGCGGAGAAAATAGCACGTTAGATCAAGCAATACCCTCCGTCTACCCGGATTTCTGAACCAGTTACGAAGCTAGATGCATCGCTAGCAAGGAAGACAATGGCACCCTGTGTAGATAGCAAATCATTCATTTGTCTGGTCAAGATGAGACAGGTAGAGATAGATGCGTACTGAAAGATCGTCTGGTTTGCCCAACTAATAATGGGTAATTAAAGTGAGATTTTAGTTTAGAACCTTTCATAGGAAAACTTACTCTGCCCATCGGGGTAAGTCCTTCCCATGTTTTCTGGATGAAGATAAAGTTTTCAGTTGATCTTCAGAAATAAGCAGAGTATGACTGGTCTTTCTAACCTTCAATTCAGTGTTCTTCTCGAGGATGGTTTGGGTTAGCTTCGTCAACATATAACCAGGGCTATATATCGAGTTTTAGGTTCATTCAAAGGCCATCCAATGCAGATGTCATTATTCACCTTAAACTGTTTACGCGCACATTCTGTTTTGCCCACTCGACGGCCAGGCTTGCTGCCATGTGTTTAACAGCCGCTTTCGACGCGTTATAAGGCGTTTGAAGCTGGAATTTTTTGCCTATTAATATGTTGACTGGTACTTGATGAAGTTAACGTACTTGTGGCGTGTTGACGATCTTTCATAAGCAATTAGATTAATTTCGTTTTTTTTTTAGCCACCAGCTTTGGCAGGCAACTTACGTTGGCACTCATACTGGCAATGAGAATGATAGAGCCGCCACCTTGGGGTATCATGCGCTTCGCTGCTTCGCGAGCAGTAAAAAACACGCCGTGGACATTGACATCATATAATTGTTTCATCCTCTCAGTCGGGTATCTGGGAAAGATGTCAAGAAACGAGCACAAATGAATATAAAATAAAGGATCATGGCGTACACAAGAGCGGGATGATTTTCGACGATGCCTAGAAGCAAAGTCGGTCCAATGGAAATTCGTATCAAAAGAAATAGAAATACCAGCTGAGGCAACTACGGCGTCTATTCGTCCAAAAGTATCAATGACCGTGTTGAACGCATTTTGTACCGCGGTTTCTGATGATACATCACATTCGATGCCGATAACCTTGACTTCATCTGGCTGGTGATTATATGTCTCTATAACCCATGTTAACAAGCGCCAGAAGCAGCAGGCAAGAGCAGCATTGAAGCGCGCACCGATCGCGTACTTGGAAAGCTCTGTTGTTGCTTCTTCGATTTCACTTGGTTTGAGATCCAGGATCGCTAGTGCCGTGCACCCTCTGAATAATAAGTACATGAGTTATTGGGCACACAAGCAGAAGAACTCACGACTGAATGAATGCTCGACAAAATTCGAATCCCAGACCTTTTGCAGCCCCTGTTACCAAGCAAACCTTGAAAATTTTTCAAACGCTCTCCTAGGGACAGTAATCAACCGATCTCACCTTGCCCTGCATCGAGTAAGATGGCAATGTAATAGGCTGAGAACGGTTGGCCATGGCAGGTGCGGATCTGTTGTTGGCTCTGGTTGGAAGTGAAAACGAGTATAGTCTTGATAATGCGGCGCCCTTATGTATGGCGAGAGCGGGGAACGCCGGGCCAAGGGCTCCAGGAGTGTAAAGCTTGAGCTTCATTGTCAAAGCAATTCGGCGCACCAAATCTAAGTGATAATATTCATCCGGGGCGTACACGTGTACTATAAAGAGAGAAATTGGTATAGACAAATAGAGGAAAGATAGGACGGGTATCTACAGTACGAAAGTAGTCAAAAATAACTGTACAAAGAGCGGATCTGGTATATAATCCAGATAATCATAGAAACGAAAGTATAGCAACAGTAATTAAGCGTGGGCCACAAATAGGAAGAAAAGAAAGGATAACGGAAAATAATCATAGACAAGCAAATTTGGACTTGCGTTTCTGTAGCTCCTCCATCCGGAAGTCCAGCTGTTGACGAACGCGTTCCTTAGCTTTGCGTTCTTCATCTAACTTTTGCTCTAGTGATTGCTTCTCCTCCACAATTGATCTCCGAACAGTCACGACCTCGCGTTTGGCCTCCGATAGTTCGCTGCGCATTGCATCCAGTTTAGTGGTAAGGGTGTCTCTCTCTCGAGCAAGTTCTGTAGCTTGCATACGAGCTTTCCGCACTATTCCCATATTGATTAGAATCACATCAAAGAGCGAAACTAGCAAGAAACTCACGATTCTTTTCCGAGTCACCCAACTGTGTTTCCAGAGTACCGACCAAATCCATATGTGTCTGCAGATCAGTTTCACAGTGCATGAGCTGTTTGTTGAGTGTCTTGATCATCGCCTCCTGTTCATCAATCTGCTTCGCCTGTTGCTCGACTTTCAGACTAATCTTAGGGTCCAGTGATGAAACTCCGTTCAATGGCATATGTCCTACCGACGTGGACGGGGATTCAGGCTGGGACTCCCTCGATGATATAGAAGAATTGAAGGCAGACCCATGCGATGAAGTGCTAAGATTAGAATCGCCGTTGACATGGTGGCCAGTGCCAGTAGCAAATCTAGGGGCCGGCGGTGGAGGAACTGATGGTGGAGGGGTCGGGGGAGGCAGTTTGATAGCAGGGAGATTTTGGCCGCGTTGGAATCCAATACTGCGGTCAGGAGAGCGAATGGCTGGAGGAGATGCACTGCGAGCCAATTGAGCTTGCAGGTCCCGGACGAGATTGTCCGACTTGATCTTCTCCGTCTGCAAAGTATCTTTCTCGTCCTTGACCCTCTGTAGATTCTCCTGTAAGTCGGCAAGTACGGACCGATGGCGCTCGAGCTCTATAACAAGGGATTCCCTTTTTGATGCCTCTTGAATAAGTTTGCTCTGCTCACTACGAGTCTTTCCAAGCTCGGCTCGCAGTTTTGCAACTTCAACCTCCAAAGAGTCCCGTTCGGTGACAACATCGTCCAGATCTTGTTCCATAGAAACGATGACCTTGTCTTTTTCGCCCAAGTCAGCCTCATGATTCTCGCGCGTCTGTTCACGCAACATCGTGAATTCATCGGCAGCAACTTTATAAGCTTCAATTTCTTGTAGGAGGACATCACGATCCTTGCGGAAGGCTTCCACCTCTTCAGCGTGCTTGTTTTGAATGTTCGCTAGAGTGGAGGATAGACGTTCCTGTTCAGCCTGGAGGAGCTGCTTATTTTGCAAGCGGAGGTTCTCAAGGGAATCTTTATGTTGTTCTTGAAGAGCGACAAACTCTGTCTCGAGTTTCGAAATATCTTGTTGGTGTTGAGCCTTTAGCCTAAGCGTGTCCTCCGCGTGAGCTTGCACAAGCGATTCCCGAGCTGTATCGTCCTTGGCAGCTTGTTCATCATATCCACGAATTTTTTCCTCTGTTAGAGTGAGTTCCTCCTTCAATCTGGTGAAATCGGCCGCGGCTTTCGATAGACTGAGCTGATGCTGTTCTTCCAACAAAGAAATTCTATCAGAGTGGACCTGCGCCAAAGATGCACGATCTTCCTCATGCTTCGCGTTGATTTCCTGAATCGCGTTGGTATGCTTGATATTTGCAGAATCACTCTCTTCTTGGTAGCTGCGTTCGATCTCCTGAAGAATTGAAGCTTGCTGCTCTTGAACAACACGAATAGCAGCTTCGTGTTCGCGACGAATTTTCTGCAATTCGGTAGCATGCTCATCCTTTTGAGCAGATAAAGCAGCATTAGCTTGTTCAACTTCATTCCTCCAGTCACTCTTGAGTTTAGACACGGTTGTCTCGTGCTCAAGCTTGAGGCGATCTATCCGCAGGGCATGATCGTCGTCCTTGGCTTTGGATGCGCGCAGGAAACCTGCATTAAGACTCTCGATCTCTTCGGCAAAAGCAGCTTCCTTCCGTGAAATAGCAGCAGCATGTTCATCCTGGAGAGTCGTAAGAGAAAGAGTGAGTGCAGATTCACTCTCGGAAAGTGAACCTTCCTTGGTGATCTCTGCCATTCGAATTTCAGCAGCATGCTCTTCTCGAAGCCGCTCAATGGTGGCATTGGTTTCAGCTGCCACTGTCTTGATAGCCTCGGCGTGATCGACTCGAAGTTTTGTGAGGGCATTGTAGTACTCCTCTTCCGTAGATTGCAGGACAGTTGCTGCTTCTTCTTCTTTTTGACGTAGAAGCGACGCATGATCAGCGTGAAGCTTCGCCAATGATCGCTCGTGGTCAGCTTTCGTCTTCTCAAGAAGGTTATTGGCATCTTGGAGTTTAGACTGAAGTTCCTTCTCGTGTTCAACTTTGAGTTTGCCGAATGCTTGTTCGTGGTCGCGTTGAGCCTTCTCGAGAGCTGTGGCACTAGCTTCCACTTCAAGGCGAAGAGATGAAGTAGATAGTTCGTGGGCGTGTTTGGTTGATTCCATTAGTGCTTCTAGTTCCTGTGTTTTTGCCTTAAGAGCATTCTCATGGGCAACGCGAAGTCGATCGACCTCCGCTTCGTGGCGTTCTTCGGCCTGCTTGAGTAACGCAACTAATTCAGCTTCATGCTTGCGAACCTCTTCCAATTGGGCAACGTTATCATTGTGGTCCTTCTGGAGAGCCGCAATCTCTGTCGACATGTTGAGGGTCTACATATATTCGTAAGGAGGCGGAAATGTACATCAGTAAACTGACAAACATACCTGATCTCGCGAAAGGTTGGTCAAGTCCTCAAGTTGCCGACGAGTCTGCGAAAGTTGAGTGTTCAAAGATTCAACGGTCTCTTTGTGCACCGACTCCTTTTGGGCCATAGAGCTGGAAAGGAAAGGATATAAGTAAGCAGCGATTATGATCCCAAGATGAGTGGCATACAGCATGAGTTCATTTAGCCTCTCCAACGAATCACCGTCCGAATATGATGACCCATTCTCAGTTGACCCAGCACCATTGCCATTTTCCATCGTCTTGCGAATGTGATCGAACCGATTCAGAGTTTTAGGGGACAGCGCACTCTCAGCCACATTAACAGGGGGGCCTGCCTCTTGTACTTCGATAATGGGTGTGCTGAGTAATTTCTCTTGCTGTACCTCTTTTAACGAAACCTCGAGCACAGAAATCTCGGCTTCCCGTTCCTTGAGCACTTCCTGTAGACGCATGATCTCCTTCTCCAGAGAAGAAACTGATCGCTCGTTTTGTACGGATAGACTAGGCATAGATATAGAAAGGTTGGGCTTCAAGCCCATGGACTGAAGATTTGAGGAATATGAGTTCGAGGGTGAATGTGAACTATTCGTCCCGTGACTTGAAAAGGAGGCTTTGCGCAAGTGCACCGAGGATAGCTCCTGCGACAGCGATTGCGATTGGGAAAGCGACCTAGAGTAAAGAAAAATCAGTTAGCATGCTGAAGATAATGAAACCTAACGACATGCCTCGCGTGGAGTGATTCCGCCGAGGCCGCTTGGCGGAAAAAAAGCCGTCGTCCAGAAGAACTTGACTGTGACTCTCCGGAGTCCCCCCTCATTCGACCACTAGCAACTCTCCGTTTGAAAGCAACGGACTCGGGCGACTTTTCCGAAGCTGGAGATTCCGTACTTACTTCTGCAATAGTTTCCGTGATGCCAGTGCTATTGAGTTTAGCCTCTTGTATTTGTGCAGCCAAGTCTGAAATTTCGCGCAACGCGTCCCTGTACTTGGAGGTCACGGACGATAGATCAGCCAGAGTGGCAGTGTGTGTCTGCTGTAAGGCAAGAAGTTGTGATTCAATGTCAGACGAGGAAGAAGTCGTAGGCGTTTCTCCTTGTAAGCTCTTCAGGGGTGAAGGTGGAGAATTGGGTGATTGGTCACTTGTCTCTCCAGAGGTGGTTTCGGATGGGGTGGTTTCGATACTGATTTCAAGACCCCTTCGAGCTGATTCAACTTCCCCAACGACTTCTCCAAGTCTAAGGCGAGCCTCGCCTGCCTCCTTCTTCTTATGTTCCCACTCGCGCATCTTCTCTTCCAACTGTTTAACTTTCATTTCCCTTGCCTCCAGATCCGAGCGCCAACTTTCTCCGTCTTGTCTCAACGAGTCTAGACGAGCTTGCAGTGTCTCGGCCTCTTCACGGCGGCGTTCGGACTCGTTTTCCAGGCGTTCGACTGTCTGCTGTAAGGCGAGGATAGATTGATCAGAACGAGATAGGCGAGCCTCTAAATCAGCAATATATTTGCTGGATTGGACTTCAGTGTCTTTGAATCGAGTAATTTCGCGCTTGAGGTCCGTCATGGATTCACTAGACGTGATAGACGATTCGTCATACGTTTTTATCTTCTCTTCCAAGTCACGGACATAAGCCTGTGCAAGTGTTTGAATGAACAAGGGAATGCAATGCATCAGATGGCTATGAAATCACCGTACCTCAGTTGATGCCTCCCGTTCCGTTAATTTCGCAACCCTTGTTCTAAGTTCTTCAACGTACAGCTCTGTGGCAGCGTGTCTCTCTGTGATTACCGCGAGCTCCGCTTCCGTTTCTTCGACCATTTCGTTCGTGTGCCTCAAAGCCGCTCTATTGAGATTAAGCTCTGCTTCCATTGCACTGATGGTTTTCTCGTATTCCTCTATGACAGGTCCCACGATTTCCTCATACTTCCCTGTTGCACCCACAGCACCAGACGTACTTGATCGATGCTTTTCACCCAATTCGCGTCTAAGGCGAGTGAGTTCCTCGGTGCGTTCCACGTATTTCTCTCGCAAATCCTCGTAGTTGTTTTGCAACGAAGTCATTTGAGCTAAAACTTTCTTGCCGGCACCTTCGATGACTTCCGGCTCTTTGTCAGAGATAGTGATTGAACCGCTTTCTTTGATGACCTTCAATTCCTTCCGAAGTCGATTGACAGTGCCTTGCAACCACTCCACATCATCCCAGCCGTCTTCTTTCTCATTGACGGTAGCACGATTCTTGATATTTCGTGCACGGTTGGCGTATTTCAACGTATTAATCGTCTCTGCGGCATTCCATTCTGCGGGACTGACACATGCAATCATGAGAGTATGTGCGTTTCCTCCGAGAGAATCTTGCAGGAGCCTTGTCAACTTGGAGTCACGATAGGGGATGTGGCTTGCTGTGTTAGATTTGGCGCGTGATGGATCACCGAGAGCTGATATAACATTCCCCAGAGCAAGAAGACCGCTGTTAATGGAAATACCCTCCTTGATACGCTCGCCAGCGGCGGCAGTGCGCTTGAGCTAAAGAATGATATAAAGAATGATAGCGTATTGTCAAAACACTGGTCCTAATCTTTTTTTAAAATACCACATACCCTTTCGGAACCAGCAAGATCGACAAAGTGGAATTTTGAAACGATAGTTACCCATTCACCGGAATCTTCATCGATCAGTGTCGACCGCTCGCTCAAATGGCCGAGAGCACTGGCTGGTCGCAGTCCACCTCCTCTGTTTATTGCTGAAGCAAAACTCGGAGTAGATGGACGGCCTGATGTAGGCGATGAAACTCGCGTAGGCGTTGAAGGTCCACCTGCATACATAGAACCGGGACGAGCAAGTCTTGAAGGCGAACGACCACCGGGAGGAAGCGGGGAAGACGACCTAGGTGGAAGCCCCGACCCAGTATGTTTCTTCTGCGTTAGAGTAAGAGAAAAGATGGCATGGGATCGAGAGGACTGAGCATTCATATCAGTCTCGTTCGTCCGACGAATGGAAGTACCCTTCTTAATAAGGCTATTCATTGATATTTAGCCCTTTGACTTCCGCGTGTACATTCGGGGAAAAAAAAAGTGGACGTACTTCATAACTTCGTTCGCATTTTTGACGGTCACCTCGCGAAGACCACCCCAAATGATATGACCTTCCTTATCCTCTCTAATTTGAACTTCTCGCTTCCCGCCGTTTGGGTCTTCCAAACTAAGCAAGTCGATGAGGTCTTCGTTATAGAGTTCAATAAAGGAGCCTTTCAGGCTATAGTTCCATGTATTCCCGCGTTCTTCTTTGAGTTGTCTTGCGCTTGCAAATATTGAAGAAACTGCGCGGGGAATAATGCCCATGCCGTTGTTAGGATCTGATGGGTCCATGTCGAGATCAACTCCAGTCATAGTGAATGTTTTCCCGCTGCTCGTTTGTCCATAGGCAAGAATGGTGCAGTTGAATCCCTCAGTAAAGCGGGATACAAGGGGGCGCGCAGTAGACTCAAAGAGTTCATATTGTGTAGTTGGTGGTGGGTGTACCTGGTCGAATGTGAAGACTTGCTTTTTGGGGCCGGAACCTCCAGACGAAGCTTGTGGGTTTTGTGGCCCACCCGCGCCACCTGTAGGCGTTTCAATAGAAATAGAGGTAGAAGAGCTAGTTTGTATGACCGAACGCTGGAAGCGAGCGGGGATGGAAGTCGAATCTTGTGTGGTGGGAGGTCGTATACGAAGAGCTGAGAGATGCGGTGAGGCGCATGCTAGAAAGCAGGTGTTAATATTCACTCACCAACTTGTACCGACGTCGCCGCTGCTGACGACGACGACGACGAGGTCGAGGGGGCCATGGCTGCTCTTCTCAAAGTCCTTGAGTTGGTCTCCTTCACACAAATCAAGTCTTACGGCATTTGCCGGCCTTCCCATGTGGACATCTGATCCCCCCTGTCAGATGACTTTTTCTATATGTGTTCCCTCACCCTTTGTGAACTTACGACCTCTTTCGAAAATCTTTCCTTGTATCATCCCTACATGACGTTTGACTGGCATCTCTCTTGCATTTCTCATACTTGCAATGATTCAAGACAGGAGCGTCCAACCCCAGTCTAGGACCTTCCCTCACTAGAACCTATCCTAGAACCCGTCCGATGGTCAGAAAATATGATTCAGCAAAATTTATCCACTCTTTTAGCGGCGCGTATGTGTCTCCGAGTCCTGGGTACTCTGGACCTGGTGTGTATTTTTGTGAAGGTATTTCCAAATGCGTTTTGGTCCGAACAAATAGTGTAGGTGTTAACATCTTACAATTCCCGTCGCTTTTCCCATGAATTCTTGACAAATCAGTTGAAATTAGAAAAGACTGCGAAAACGCCGACTCATCCATCCTTTGAGATAAGAACAGAACCCGGGAGAACATCTACGTGTTTAAACCTTTCCGATATCTAAGTTGTCGTTGTCGCCGGGTAGTGGTTTTCCGTCGTCCCCGTCACCCTGCTACCAAGGACTTTGGTAACCAGCACGACCGGTCGACGACGGTACACTTGATATGTTTGTGGATATGATGCCTGCTCGGGCATGGAAATGCACCTTACATACTCAGAACATGGATAGTCTCCTGTATCAAAGGCCGAGGATACTGAGTAAAGCATAAACTAGCGCCGGTTCTATGTTACTTAATATTTACTATACCCTGCAATAGTTAGCGAAGTAAACATGATTCTAGTATATTGCAAGATCACGACAGCCTCTATTTCACAGAAGAGTCTCTCCTGTAATCAACTTTGTCAGAAATATACTCAAGATCGTTCAGATGCCACTCACCTAAGGCAGATCGTAACAAAGAACATCCAACTGCCACCGTTTGCTTTACACTCTCTTCGTTCTCCAAGGAAGGGTTGACCTCCTAGAAACAATTTCAGTCAATACATCACATTAGGGCGTAATTGGAAAGTGCAACGGACCATTAGGTCGAGAGCAACCAGTAAACCAGTCTCATAAATAGCTTCACATATGTAGTGTCCTTCCCGGAAGGTCAATCCGCCTCGCACCTGGGAATCGGGATTGACGTCAAGAAAAAGAGTTATTTTTAGATATGACATTTACTTACTGGTGTGCCAGTTGACGGGGCGACACTAGGATCCAATGCATCGACATCGAAACTTAGGTGGATGGGTTTATCCCTGTTAGGGTTGACATGGTCCAAGGCCATCTCAACGACCTTTCCAATACCATATTTGTCGACTTCATGCATACTGAAAGCCTTGATATTGTTGTCACGTAGGATTTTCTTTTCGCCTGCGTCGACATCTCGTAAACCAATGTAGACCAATCGTTCGGGCTTTAGGAGGGGCTTGACCCATGAAAATTCTTCGACTTGAGAACCAAGTCCTAGTAAGAAGGAAACTGGCATTCCATGGATATTTCCTACATATGTGGTGTGAGACCAGTTTATTCTGACCCTGAACAAAATTTACTTTGAATTACCGGACTCTGTTGTTTCTGTCGTGTTGATATCCGCATGGGCGTCAATCCAGACGACGCAAGCGTCTGGGTATTTCCTGCGATTCAAAAGGATCAATCTTATCAGTAAGCGATAAGATGCTTAAGAAACGGGCACTTACGATAGTGTTCCTGAGATAGTTCCCATCGCCTGGAGTCATTCATTAGAACTAACGGTCCATAACACCCATTTGCCCAAATAAAAACGCTCACCAGTGAGTGGTCTCCTCCTAGGGTAACGGGTATCTGGCCCTTAGAAGCATATCCACCCACAGCACGGGCAACGGCCTCCGAAACTCGAGAAACCAGTCTTGGGTTTTTGAGGATACCAATAGGAGGGTCTTGAGCAACGTTGATTTCCTCAAATTGGTGGTGTCCATCAAAGATGACTTTCCAACCTAGGTTTTCCAACTGGCCAATCAGGCCTGCTTTAACGAGGTGAATGGGACCTTGGTCAACACCTGCTTTAGGCTAGATAATATTTAGCCATGACTGTGAGAGTCGAAATATATACTATCGCGACACTCACTTGACCACCGCTTAAAACCGAGATGTTCTGTCAACGGTCGAGATTTCCTGTGTCGAGCGTGGAAAACATACCTGAAGGGACATCCAACAATCTGACAATCAACATCGTCAATATAGTGAAATTATGCGTCGGTTATGAAGGGAAATACTGACTGCAAGAGTCTTTGGCTCGGAAAGAAAACGCGATTCGACCATATTGTTTGAAGAAAGGGAGCTGGGCGAGATATGTGGGCAGAGGAGTTTGATATATAAGGTTGGAAAATAAGATCCGGAACAAGCGCTCAATTCAGAGACTACGTAGGCTGATCACTGCATTTAAGGCTCCTCCTTTATCTTCTGGCATCTCCCGACAACTGACGGTGCCGTCCAATAACCTCGATACTAGTCAATCCTGGTAGTGCAAATTCCGATATGCTCCCGAGCCGGAAGGAGAGGAAATTCTTCCTGATGAATACCTTTCCATGATGCGCGAATATGGCTCTGCATGGCTCGGACAATGGTCGGCAGGACCCGTCCAAGTTCCCTTTCCGGTCTTTCTTCCTTTCCTCCCTGCGCTATGTCTTATTCACCCAACAAAGACTGACATCGTAAACGGTCTGCAGAGCAGTGCACAGGCTGGTGCAGAAAGGAGAACTTTGCAAATTGCGGAGTTGTGAAATATACCGGTCGTCGCATTATGACTATTTATAAAGATTCAAAATCATTTACCCCGTGCAAGTCTCCATACACACTGCAAACCAGAACTATCGACAGCAGCCTGCTAACAGCCGTTGCTGGATAATCAGTCTTTCACAATCGATAAACTCGTCGCACCTACAAGTCCTGTTATCCTTGCGCTAGCATCATGGCACAGACTCCTCTGAGTATTTCACGGGCTGGCACCCCCTCTTTCAGAGATATTGTACGTTCTTATCCCCCCACCTATCCGATGCATTTCCATCTCCCCAGAGTCCAGTCATTTACCCATATCGTTGACCAGGTTCGAGATGTGATGAAACACTATAAGCACGAAAAGGAGTCAGAAGCTCATCAGGTATGGCTCGATGAGGTCATAGTTATCTCCCAGACCATTTACCGTTATCCTCGCAGATTTACCGTCAAGCTGGAGGACATCAACCCAAAGGGCTGAACCCACAAACAGTCAATCCAGTAAGATAGTTATGCATCCTTCACTTTGAGATACGCTCAATGTCTTTGCAGGATGAAGAAACGGTCCCCGGCATCGAACACCCTGGTAGCACTGGAGTCATCTATTGCTCTGATCGTGCAATGGCCAATGGTTTCAGCTACGCAAGCTCTCATGACTGGGCAAATCTTGGCCAGGGCGCTCCTGAAGTAGGACCTATTCCAAACGCGCCCGAGCGCCCCAACACTATCCCCTTGCCCATGGACTCCCTTGAATATGCGCCAACCACTGGTGTCAAAGGTATAAATACCCTACTTATTGTTATCTACTCCACTGTGTGCCCGGCTCATCTTATTCTTAGACTTACGTGATGCTGTGGCTAACCTATACAACCATACTTATCGGCAAGGCAAGGCAAGTCAATATACATACGAAAATGTATGTATCGTCCCCGGTGGGCGCTCTGGCTTATCTAGGCTCGCCGCTGTTATTGGAGACGTATACACGGTGAGTTCAATTTTGTTTATTCTTGGACACGGTCGACTTATGGTCTTCAGAGTTACCAAGTGCCGGACTACACTGCCTATGACCAAGTCCTTAGTGCGTTCAAGCGACTAGTTCCTGTACCGACTGCGTAAGACACAGCATAGCTTTCTATAAATTACCTTCGCTGATATAATTTTAGGCTTGACCCCAAGGTTAGACACATGAATAATTGGAATTACAAAGGGTTATTGACAGTCAGTTTATAACGACAGGACAAATACCGCTTGAACATCGAGCAAACAAAGGTAAGGTTATGTCTTCGAAAGTTGAACAGTTCTCATGCAGAATCGTAAACAGAAAGACATCCGTACGCAAGGACTAGCAGTCGTCCTTGCCTCTAACCCCCGTAATCCAACCGGGCAGGTTCGTATCCATCATCTCGTTGCCTCTCGTCTTTCCGCTGAATCGCTGTAATTAGGTTATCAAGTATGCTGCAATCACGCAACATTTGACTGCAATGTTTACTGACCTTTCCTCAGGGGCAATGACCTCAAAGAACTTGTTTCTCTAAGTCGCGAAGGGACTACCATCATCCTTGACGAAGTATGAAAATCATGATACTGAAATGATGTGGTTGCTTATATCATATACCTAACTGCAGTTTTACTCGTGGTACATCTACCCCGAAAACAATCATGATCTTGGAAAGTCTGTCTCCTCTGCTCAATATGTCGAGGACGTGAACGAGGTACGAATACATTATTGCGTGTGGGTTGAGGGGACTCTCTGATAAGTCCTTTGATGTCAATCCAGGATGCGACTGTCATCATTGACGGTCTTACTAAGGTATTTATATACTTCAGTATTAACTTGTGTTTCTCCGACATCTTTCGCAGAATTGGCGCCTTCCAGGATGGAGAGTTTGCTGGGTCATTGGTCCAAAGAACTTAATCACAGCTCTCTCACAATCAGGATCTTTCCTGGACGGCGGTGCCAACCATCCGTATGTGCTATTCAGTTCTTTCTCAGATGCTGATAACTCCTAATACGGATAACGTAGATTGCAGTTGGCTGCTATCCCGTTATTAGACCCTCTCCATGTCCAACAGGAAAAGGTGAGCTCGAGAAATATCCGCATGGTATACATATGTCTGAGCATCCAACTAACTGAAACATGTAAACTATATAGATCGCTCTTCAAAAACACTTCAAGGCCAAGCGCGATCATGTCCTTGCACGTCTCAAGGACCTCCACCTCGATGTTGATGTTCCTCCCAACAGCACCTTCTACATCTGGCTTAATCTCGAGAAACTGCCACCTCCTCTCAACAACGGTTTGGTATGTCATTTCCTGGTGCATGTTCCTTCGTGCGCCGTTCTGACTAAAATAAAATAAAATGCAAAATCATTATCAGACATTCTTCGAAGAACTCCTTAAGGAGCAGACTATCGTCATTCCTGGTATCTTCTTTGATATCAACCCATCACATCGCAGGAACTTGTTTAATTCGCCTTGCCACCACTTCGTTCGCCTTTCATTTGGCCCCCCTATGGCAGACTTGGACAAAGGTTTGTATTTGCTCGACTTACTTAAAGCCAAGGCATTCATCATGATTACTTCCAGGTCTCGATGCCATAGAACGAGTCCTGAAGAGGGCCAGGAAGAGTGGCATGAAAGAATTTGGTCAAGGGTGAGTGATATTAATCACTGAGTGAGGTAAATATCCATAATGGCTAATTTTCCACAGGTACAAGACAACTACTGAAGTACCTGACTCACCCGTCCAAGTATGATTCAATCAATTGGTACTTATACTGCAGTACATACCACTGAAATGCTACATCACCGATCCTCTTTGTACTCTTGTATTTACCTTAAGAGTAAAATATATGTTTAAGAAATTGTCATGTTCAGACCTCGGGGTTGAAAGGTGCAAAAGCAGCTTTGAAAGCTTGAGCATCGGCTCTATCCTCTTCTTCCGGCAACATACACGCCTTCCAGTCCATTCGATCGGGTGTTTCAAGTAATGCCACTAAAACTTGTCTGTTTGGTAGTGAAGTCAATTAGTCAAGCAAACAGGCACTCAAACAAACAGAAAGAACACGAACCTGCCAAACTGGATACTGAATGGAATCTGGTCCTTCATAAGATGTACCATCTTACGTCCACCCGGTAGGTCGACCTTGAAGTAACTCCCCCTTCCGTTTGCACAGGATGCCAATGCAACGTCTGGATCTTCTTCAAAATCGATACCCTGTGGCCGGCCTTCCCTGATGAATGTCTCTTCAATCTTATCTTTTAGGCGTGCAGGTATTGGTACTGCTTGGATGTGCGCATGTCCTCCTTTTGCCGATAGACGAGCGACTTCGAAGAAGACAGGAACTGACCCGTATTTGGCATACATGGTCGTCAGAGCTGATTTGAATCTTCAGGGTTTAAATTGAGCCGCGCTAATAGAATCGAGTCCAAACCACTTACTTTTCTGTCTCATCAACGATAGGTGGAGCGAGATCGGGGGGTATGGTGGAGAATGTTGGGTAATGCGTAATCGGGACAATAAGAACATGACCACCACCCGGTACTTCGACATGCTCTGCAGCTGATTGTGTAGGAATAATTTGACCTTTGGGAAGTGTCACATAACACTCAGAACCAATAGCGACAATGAGGTGTTTTCTGTAAAACACTGTCAATCCACTGGCATATATAACATGAAAGGAGTACGTACGCGAGATTTGGGTTTGACAGACAGAACCAACATTCATCAGCTACGGAAGAATAATTAGTCCAGAGTCGTGGAACAAGAATGAAGATTACGAACGAGCAATTTCTTTAGGCGGCCCCCGTTTACCACGTCGTTCTCCGTGTTGAGGACGTTGGTTAGCCACCAAACAGTCATCGATATAATGGCCCTCGCTTCCGCAGGCGCGACACACATATCCTGGTTTGGGTTTCCGGCCACCAGTATCTCCTCGGGCATCTTTAGTAGGGCAATCACGAACAAAGTGTCCTGGCTGGTAATCGGGTCAGGTTTAAGAATTCTGTAAGCAGTCAATGCAAAGTACTTGATCGCAGATTTTGCAAATGTAGTCATCGGCAGGTTTGCTACGTTCTGGGCAATCATTAATGAAGTGCTGATTATCATAAGATTACGGTCAGGATCCGTGAAGCCAATTCAAGTTTTAACCCTACCTCTGTAGACTCGCATCGACGGCATTTATACCCAGGTGGAGGTTTGCCACCTTCTCCCTGTTCAACTTAGATCAGAAAATATGAGTTTGAAAGAAAAGGGGGAAGAATTGACGTGACGTACTTGTTCGGCTCCGTTTCTGGGGTTGATGAACATTGTTGCCAAAGATATAATTTTCGCCCCCACTCATATCCAATGGGCGCTTGGGGGCCCGTGATGTAGACTCCAGGAACGGATTCTTGGTCGCATTTGCTGGCCGTGGCTGTGCCTCAGACATAGGCGTAAGAGGGGCTATGCTGAATGCATAAAACCACTGAATAAAAATTACTGGCTGTTTTTCCTATAACGAGGGGTGAACTTACCCTCTGCTTCTTCCCTTGCATCGGTTCTCCTCCAAATGCACCTAAACTAACGAATCGCGACACGCGACCATTTTCGTCATCCCAAACATACGGTTCTCTTTCCCAGAATTTTGGTGGGTTCCCACCTCCTGCTGCAAAGTGGTACCTAGGCTTTGTTTTACGAATGACGTCACTTAGAGGTGAGGCGCCTATTGTCGATAGCTGAGGATCAGGGAGAGGAGCAGACGAAAGTTGAGTGATGGGGAGAGGCCACACATTTGTTAAAAGAATATCAACTAGTTGGGAGGATGCAGCAGTGGCTTGTATCGAGGCAAGCGAAGTGTAGCTCTTTTGATTCGACGTCGATGTTTTTACGAGTGTATTCGACAATAGTCGGTCAACTGTGTGATGAGAAAAGAAGGGAGAAAAAAATCCCTAACAGTTCAAATGAATATTGCATTAGGAATAATAGAATAGAAGACATACAGGAGCAGCTTCTGCTGTGTTGTATATGTTAGGATCGTGCACACCACCGAGACACGCTATCCGTAGTCCGTTTGCCGTAGTAACAACACCAGATTTGGCTGTTTGAAGGGGGTAAGGAGAGGATTAGGGATGCGTAAACAAGAAGCAATGGATATTCCTTCACACACTCATCAGGAAAACATTTTTGCAAAGCTCTCCTCCTGTTTTCGCAAATTTCTCAACGACTTTCTCCGGAAGTGGATATTCGCCCTGCATGATATAACATTCGATGGGTGCTTAAAACCATTGAAACCATGTATCTTAATATGGTTCCTTGTTTTCTATACGGGAAACCGGAAACGTACCTTCCAATTTCTCATCCAGCAGTAAGTCGGTTTCACTTTCTCCGTCAGATTCGTTTTCCTTGTCTGCTTTCGGTCCAAAGAAGTCTCCCGTACATAGGACAAGATCAAATTTGCCGTGTTTTGCATCTACAGCCTTGACTTTTGCGAAAAGGTCGCGAATTGAACCCACCGCTGAGCCGACAGTCAAACTATGGAACAGTAATCTCATCAGGCCCCGCTTTATTGTTCATAATTCTTTGCTTACACTTTAATAGACGGAGACGTCATTACTGAACAAAGTCTACAGCAGAGTGGACGTGTTGTGATATGATGTCGCGTCGTCGCGGTCCGCTCAGCTTTCTATTTGGTCACAAAAGGCAGCCAAATAAGACGAGTATAACCACGTGACGTAGTACTATTTAAGCGCCGTGGTAAGCGACTGGAAAATTTTAATTAGCAGAGGTGACCACAAGCCACTCTGGTGAATAAGCGCACCCTTGTAGGTAAGTGAACTCGGTTTCATGTTTAACGCTCACATTAGGCTCACGGTACACTAGTATTCAATATTCAGGATTGATTTAAGGGAAATTGCTCGCGGACAACACCCCCTACATAATTTCTTCCAAAACATGAGGCTATAACGATTGGTACACATGTCACTCCCCAGGTAACATGTAACACATAACACAAGGGTCGCCTTTTGCGCCTACTGGTCATATGTAAGTGATCAGGGCATCGCTCCATCTGTAGGCAATCCAAAGGCAATCCCTCAGGAACTCACGAAAATAAATATAAAGTACTCGTTTGGCGGGGAATAATTTCTCCTTCAGGGATTGTTCGTGTATTATCTGCCTGGTGTAGGACAAAAAGAATACAAAGCTGTCATTATCAACGCCAACAAGAGAGAAGGAAATATCAACGCCTACAACCAATTTCAAATAAAATCACAAGGCTCAGAAAGTAATATCCACGCCCACGTAAATCAAGGACGGCAAGAAATTATCCAAATTTCCCCCGTAGTCTTCAGGCACTCGGCATCAGCATTCGATTCGCAGTGTCGAGCAAAATGCGTGCCCTAAGGTCCTGAGCTCAGGCGTTGTGTTCAGACTCTTGGCGGAAAAACGGGTCAGCAGAAGTACATCTGAGTACGCATGCACATACACACAAGATAATAGCCGCGTGCGAGAATCTTTTTCTGGCACAAGAACTGGCGAGCTTGACCATGATTGATATTTTTGATGCCGGGCGCATTTCGGAAAGACCAAGCCTATGTATAAGCAGTTCATTTCGGTATAGCCAATCAAAAGCAGAATCTCAGTAATAAAAAAAACGCCGTTGCTCCTGTATGGAGGTCGTAGTTAGATTCGGACTTCTTCCAGAGGCATGGTATCGTCGTCAGTGGGTATTTGATCAGGGAATGAGTCATAATAGTTCGAACGTGGGATGCAGTTTTTTCGTTGAAACGCTCCAAAAGATATCTATCTATATCTTGAGTTCTCATACGCGCTGGATGTTCAAATAGAGGAAATAGCGACTAGAGGTCCAACACGAGCTGCAAGGATCAAGCGAATCACCGATATCGTTGGGATATTATTTTGAAATCTGTTTGAGTTCGACATGATTTGATTTAAAAAAAATACAAGCAGCTAGAAGTCTAGACAGGTGGGTACAAGATGTTAGGAACCAGAGCAGTACCTGAATCGCAGCGCAGATGGACATGACCGGCATACGCATAGAACAGGAACAAAGAGTACGGAGCCTATTGGGGAGTGGCCCAAACAGGGACAAGGATCACAACTTTTCCACGCGAAAAGTACCTTCCTAATTTGGACATTATTCCCTGTCATTGTCCAACTCGCTAGAAGCCATGCTAAGCAATGATTTCTATAAATCAACCTCTGAACGACTCTCTCATTTCTATAGCCCACTATTATTTCAAGAATGTTCTTCTTTAATATTGTGGCCGCTTTTTCTCTTTTTCATGCCATCTTCTCCTTCCCCGTCATCCCCCTCAACGTTCCCCACACCGATCCAACCAAGATTTTATGTCAACTTCCGTTAATCAGCAAGATTTTGTGTCCTTTAACCGGAAAGGCTGCAATTACCAGGACGACTGCTTTAGGAACGGCAACTGGTGTAGAAGATCCCTCAGGCACGTACAGATTTGCTGTCAAATACGCGTCTGCAGGTAGATGGGCCCCTTCGTCTGTCGTCACTTCATGGAAGCTTCCGTACGTCTCCTTCAGTATATCACCGTAGATTCCTAACACGAATTCAAATTTTTGCTCAGAAATGGATTTACAAATGCTTCAAGCTTGCCTCTAGCTTGCCCACAACCAGATGTCGACTCTTCCGTCTACTCTGAGGACTGTCTTTCTATGGTTCTATATGTACCACCATCCTTGACTCTACTAAGCAGCGCGCCCACTCTTGTCTGGTATGATGTTACCTCTCTCTTGTCATTCTTGACGAGCTTAATTTCTACCAGGATTCATGGTGGCTCTTTTATAATTGGTTCTGCTACTGGTCCGGGTTTAGACGGTTCTAACCTCGCAATCGCAACTAACTCCATAGTTGCGGTTGTCCAATATCGTCTCGGTGCTGTGCGCACGCCCCTTTCTCTCTACTTGGTCGCACGATTGCTTACGACCTGTGTTCGGTGTAGCTCGGATTCATGGCTCCAAATGGCCGAACCAACCTGGCCGTTCAAGACTTGGTCAATGGCCTCCAATTCTTAAAGAAAGTCGTTCCGGCTTTTGGCGGAAGCGCCTCTAAGATAACTCTCGCCGGGCAAAGCTCTGGTGCCAACATGATTAGAGCTCTTCTTGCTGTTCCCTCCGCGTCATCGCTCTTCAAATCGGCTATTTTACAATCTGATCCCATGGTATGTTTTTGCTCAAGTATACCAGATGCTGATGTAGCTAATTCATTGACCAGAATTTCGGATTTTTGAGCACGCAAACTCAAGTCACTATGCAGAATTTTTTCAATGGAGAAATCAACTGCTCAGCCTCAGACTCAGCCTGTCTGAATTCCCTGTCCTTGGATACAATCCTGGATACGCAAATGGATCTTTTTGGTACTGCTGCAGATCTCGACCCGGCAGCAGGTCAAAGTCAGCCTATCCGACCCGTTCTTGACGGTTCTTTGATCACCTCTCCCTTGGATTCCACGCGCCCTTTTCCAACACAAACCAAGCCTCTTCTAATCACCACTGTCAGCGAGGAGGCCGCATTTGCAATTTATAGCAGTTTTCCAGACCCTCTCCCAGAAGAGGCTTTTGAACCCATCTGCAACGCGACATTTGGAGAACCTAGAACATCCTTGGTTGTTTCCTCCTCACATTATTCCCCTATACCAGCTATTGATGGTACTGTCGATGCTCGAAGCCAGCTTCAAACTGTCGGTACAGATTATCTGTGGAAATGTTCTGGATGGACGTTCGCAAGGAATTGGGTGGGCCATGGTGGCGCTGCATTTGTGGGACAATTCACAGTCGGTTCCACCTATCCAGGCAACGAAGTGGTTCCAATCTGTACCCAACCTGGTATCGTATGCCATCAGGACGACATTAAGATAGTGGTGAGCTCATATGATTTTTCTTTTCAATTTTTCTTATTAAACATTGTTTGTCACTCTCAAAACAGTTCGGCACTGTACAAAACCCAAACCCTGCACAATCTGCCTTGACTACTGAGATGCAGAAGCGTTACAAGGCATTCCTCGAGACTGGCAACCCTAATGTAGCCGGAACCACTACATGGTCGCCTGCTACTTCCAGCAACATCCCCTCGCTCCTCCTGGGCGGCTCTGGCCTGGCTATTGTGGGGGCTTGTGACCCGACTTTCTGGGGCTCAACTGTGCAATACGACTACCAATTCTTCAACGAATAGACGCATTTGGTGCATGCTGCTATTTTCCTGCATCGATTATCGACTACTCTGATATTTTTTCGGCACTCTATCTGCTCACTTCTAATCTATTGGTAACTTACTTCCTCTGACACCATTGTAGCATATATCTATGTCCTTGTTGTGCCTATTTTAATTACTGCAACATTGTATTGTATCGTTTACACCAGGAAGATCAAATTCTTGGTGTGGTAGACCATCTTTTAACTTTAGATTGTGCACGGAATAATGACACATATTACTCGCATGACCTTAATTTTCAAAGGAACATTCTTCGATTGTGATGTATACATTGTACTAGGTCAGTATGGTAAATAGTGACACAGAAAGATGTCTTTCCAAAGATCCACCTCAGTGATGAGAGTCGACTATACATGCGGGGTAAATAGTAATATATTCCATCGACAGTCAAGGCATGACGATGGAAGGTCCGTCCAGATCTACGTTGTAATGTTGTGATGTATGTTTCCAGTTTCCAACTAAACTTCATAGTTTCGCAGTAGAAGGCGTTGGTAACTCAATTTCCGTGAAAATGTCAAGATTGCGGATCAATGAAATATCGCTCGCCTCCTGCAGGAGAACATATGAGGATGTGATAGTCCGGTTAGAGATAAAAACATACCCCGCCCTTCATCTTCATATGTGCCCGGTGCATTCGGCCCTTTGGTCCTCCACGGGTCTCGTCACCTTCATATGTGAGAATTGACCGCCCGTTCTCATCCTCCTTTAATTTGCGAGGATTGATCACCATCTTTCCAAAATTACCCCGAGAGAGGATCTCGACTTTTTCTCGCTGATCCGGGGTGTTTACGGCACCTTGCAAAATGTCCGCTAGAGTAGACATGATATAGAATTGCGGAGGCATCACACTGATCTTCCCTTCACGACATTCATCCAGTGCTTTTCTCGGATGCACAAATCGCGCTTCAATGACTTCCTGACCTCCATCTACACAGACCGTGGATTAATAGCTTGTTTTTGACAGAAGCCGTTGAATGAATACCGACCGTGCTTTGGAATCCGTTCTTGTTTAACTCCCGACGAAAACCCTGATGACGGTGCTTTCGGTAGGAAAGCCACGTAGAATTGAGTTTGAAATCGTCTAGCCAGAGTAAACACATCAGTGAACAAAGCTTGCTAGAGTATTAATCTCCTACAGACCTGGGAGGCCCAACGGGCGTTATCCACTGTGTGAACGGTAATAAGGAATGGATATCAGCTTGTAGGTTATGGGATTGTAGGAATGCTTGAAATTCAAGTTTCTGTTGGTGAATAGCATGTCGTGCCTCGTCCAAGGTCCGGTCGCTGGGTTGTTGTCCAGAGGCTGAAGAAGCTAGTAATAATCCCGACTCCTCGAATGTCTCCCTAAGAGCAGTAACAGCTAAAGATGGATCCTGCTTTTTGTCAAAATTTCCACCGGGAAAAACCTTCAAGATCTTCCGCATGAGCCTATTATATAAAGAGTATTTAAACGAGGGAATCTCACATGGAAGCCACCAAAAGCACTGGCTTTTGGATTCCTATGGACTAAAAGAATTTCGTTCCGTTCATTGATGACCACCAGGCTAGCCGAAGGACGAGGAATTGGCACGGATGAAGCACAGGCAGTTGAGGAAGACATTGACTTGGTGTTGATAATAGTGGCCAAATAACAAACCTTAGAGCCGGGGTAAAAAGTAAGATGGTATAAGGAGCGACAGGAGCTCAGATGTTTCAAACGAAACATGGACCGCACTTTTCCAAGGTGATGACAATGTGATAAATTCCGATAGCTGGACGCGGCATTAGACGTGTCCTCCCACGCAAATGGACATGTGAGCGCTCATACACTGAGATAAATGTTGAACAAGGTCACCGGCGTGAGGGGTGCGAGACGTCACCGCGTCAGCGGTTACCGTCCGTTGATCCTCGCTCGGGATCCGGCGTTATCCATTTACCGGCACGTATGTAGGTGCTCATTTGGTCAACATCCAGTAGAAAAAGGCTGCACATTACTGATCACAAACAAGAGCTTAAGTGCCTGGTGGCACAATTATGTATCTAATATATAATATTACAAGTGGGTATGGAATTCTTAGTAGGAGATGAGATAATGAAACGTCCGTCTGAGATGATCCATCACTGGTCCGGAGGTAAGTGCTTGACGACATGCCTCCAATTCTAAGCCAAAAACAGTCAGCGATAGAAAGGAGACGAACGGTGAAAGTGGAAAAACACCTTATGCGTGAGGGTCGTGAAATCGCTGACACTCGCAATATGTCTCATATAGCGACCTAGTTTCTGTAACTCTCTGTCAGCCATTGCTTCGGGGGTATGTGCATGTTTGAAGGCGGAAATCTTCAGGCCTTCCTTGGGGTTCAATGCAAAGTTTCGGCTCTGGAAAAGGGTAAGAGTGAGTAATGATGCATCGGAATTTGGGATTATATTGAGCTATTTACCAAATCATCGACATGTATCGTGTTAGTCGCATTACTAAGGAAAAGATCAGCAAGCATTCATCCAAAACCAAGTGCCCTCTCACAATTGAGGGAAGTGATTCCAGATAATCTGCAGTGCTTTAACAGAGTGAGTCCATGGTTTGTTATCTCTTTCACCAAAAACAGTAAACATGCAGGTTTTATCAAGGACTAAAAAAATGTCGCGAGTCAAGTTAGAAGTGGAATAATCTATAAAGTGGTCAGATTGATACCGAAAGATATCTAGAGGTAAGAATGTTAGCACATAGAAGTAGGAAGTAATGAAACTCGCTGCTTACGTGGTAGTTTCTGTGAGCCCCAATCATCTCCAGTTCAACCAATTTGGTTTCGAGCCATATCCAACTGGTTTGCGACCTGTATGACCATTAATTTTGCGTTAAACTGACAAGGAAATATGATGCACCAAATACAAACTATTTAATATCTTCAGGAATAAAGCAAAAGAAAGAGGAAGTCACGCTTACTGTCGTAATATGGGTATATTGCTTCTAGAAAGTCATGCAAGCCAGGCCTTGCGCATTCAGCAGGAGGCAGACTCCCACTAGTCAAAGGTTTGGTATCCAAGATGGCTGGAAAAATCAGAACGACATTCAAATAAGAATAACAAAAACTCTCACTATAGTCGATATCTAGCACAAGGAGTTTCTTTCCTTCACGAAGCGGATGAATTATATTAACTTGCAAGTTTTTTGTGGCTTCTTGCACTTTACGAATATTCCTGGCATCATTTTTATATCGTGAACTTGCGTCCATATTTTCCGTGAAATCGACGTCTAAATCGTTAATAACATCTGGGAGCATAGCCAATTCTGAGGACAAATATTGCGTCAGATGAAGTCCGATCTGAAGCCATTGTGCAGAAACAAACTGGAAGGATCCTTGATTTCATCTCCTTCTGGCGTTCCAATGAGAGTAAATTTCTTCGAAGGTATAATCGACAGTTCAGAGCTAGGACATCAAGTTTATGGACAATTCAAAATAATCGTACTACCAAAATCCAAAACGCTCACATCCTAGTTTGGTCGGGAGGTAGTTTCCCTTTCACGAAACCAAGAACCTTCTGTCGTTCGACAGGAACTTTCGTAAGATTGTATATAGCTGTCTTGAAATCGAAAAGTCTTTTCGTTGGACAAGGTTTGACATAACATTAGTATTCAATTTTGATATTTCTAGTTACATGTATCAGATACCTATCGGATTCCGCGACATTTAATTTGTAGGAGTTGCCTGCCCATGTAAACTGAAGTTCTATCCAATGCTCCTGACTAGACATCTGCAACAGTAGGTTAATTACTGGTGCCAAATATAAGTGAATGATGTGTAAAAACACACCTCTTCCAAAACATGAGCGGCGTTGATTGCAGCGTCAGGATCCATATTGAGTCTGAATTGGCAAAGTACTTTTGGGTTCTCAAAGAAAATAAAGGCAACTGGATTCAACAAGACGCTTTGTTGACAGAAGTTATACTAGAAGAAGGCCCTAAGAGATGTAGTTGGAGCAGATTAAGAAAGAAACTAGGCAGGTCGATGTCACTGAAGAAGAGGTGGAAGTTCTGTTCGTTGAATGCTGAGCGGTAAACTGACTTGATTATGTCAGCATGGTTATTAACAGGTTGGACGTTTTGCTTCATCTTTCTACCCAAAATAATCTACTTAACCCTTTGCTGACATGGCCCTTTAGAATCACAATTTCAGAGAGAGAAATAGAAGCTGGAATAAGCTTGTAGAGTTTTGGACGACCGTATGACTTCCCATGGTGCGCCAATGTTTCCACGTTCCGTGTCCTCTCCAAATGCTCACACTCGAGGTTTTATTACTCAGTAGATGCCAACTCTATATGGGAAGTAATCCGTATGAAACATGCCTGGGCCTACTATGAATCCCTATATAGCTACCAAAGGACACAGATTTTTGAACCTGGTAGCCTAGCGGTTTGCCGCGCAAGTATCATGCAGATATTTTTTGCATGTGTCGCCAACCTGGGTATACCGTTGCTCATGCGCGAGATTGTACGCGAAGATTTCGAGATGCCCTTCCGATATTGTATCGTCAACAGGCACATAGAAGGGAATACATATGAAGTTTTTGTGTTGACGACTTTCGGGGGTGCAAAAACATTAAACAATCTTGGTTTAATCGCTCGTCACTTTGGAGTGCCTCTGGGCAAAACCAAATGGATCAACCAAACCCCAAGTATCGCAACCATCCCCCCAATACTAGGCTTGGACAAGTCCAGCTTCATCTTTGGGCTTCCGACTATAAAAGAGGTCGAGCCTTCCAACTTATTTACCCCGACGCGTGTACCTCTAGGTGAATTGGAGAGGTTGCGTGGCATGGTGGGGAAAAATTTGCGTGTAAGTCGTCAAGTTCTTACTTCCACATTTTTTCTGAAAAAGTCTGTAGAATCTCCCAGAGGTACAAAAACACGCACGGAAGTATCTTCAATCGGGCATCTACCTAAATGAAGGAACCTCGACTTCGAGCCTCTTCGATGATTTCAAGCCTTTACCGATGCAGAGAAAGAGAGCTACATCATTCGATGACGACGAGATGATCGAATTCATTGCTCAGGCTTCAAGCAAATTCTCGTTCAAGAGCCATCCCATCAAAATACCTGATTCCAGCAACATTTCATGGCCATTACGGTATCTAATGAAAGATCTGGATGAATCAAAGTTAACCGAGAAACCTCGCATTCTACTGCCACGGAGTTCTGTGCCAAAACCTTATTATGCATCGTGCCTTCCTATTGGGACCAAGACTTTCCAGCGCTTAATTCGATAAGGCCATATAATTAGAAGCGGCAATATACAACGAGGACGCCGAAAAAACATGTTTGTCTTCGTATTCATGTTGACGACTTCAAGACACTTTATCCTTCTAGTTTCGCGACACTATCCGTGACAAAGTGGAAAGTTGACAACGAGGAGAAACCTGCATAGTAAAGTTAATGGTTGTCTTTAAAACAGGACAAGAGACCTACTGGGTGGCTTGTTCACAATTTGGGCTTTTGAACCCACCTCAGGCCTCAAGGTTTCACTAGAAGCATCATAGGACCAGGAGTTTTCTTGCGCGACTAGAAAGCATCAACCCCTGTCATAGACGCCTTCTGGGAATACTCTTACCGTGTATGGTCTGGTCCTGAGGCAAAGAAAGATAGGTACAGGCGAGAGAGACCGGGAGAGATGTGTATGCCTTCGATAACAATTTGAACGTCCTTTGACGGAAGTGTTCTTGATCTTGTATCAGTATACATAGGCTATAAACAATATCTTTCGGTCTTAACAAACCTATGAACCCCTCAAGGAGTCCGCTAATGACTGTAGCCAAATCTTTGTCGAAGAAGTCTGGCTGTAAGACAAGGTTTTGCAAGGAAATAGCTTGATCATAAACTGCGGCGTGATTCCTGTTCATTGTCACTACCACCAGGGACATGAGGGCACGAGAAAGAGGGAGAGAAGCCAAGCTTTCTGGCAATCTGACAAGGGCATAACGAGCAAGAGTTCTGCATTGCGAACGAATAAGAATGGTGGGGCGAGAGTGGGAATTTGAACGCACAGGTCATCGAGTATCAAATGCCCTAATACCATAGGTGCTACAATAAGTAATCTAGATGGATGTCGGTCATTTGGGGTCTTGGTTTCGAGTGATATTGAGCACGAAAATAGTATATTGAGTGTGGAAAGGCTCACATTATGGTCAGTATGTTCCGCGATCTTCACCAGTTGTTGATAATCGTTCCTGGCGATTGTTTCTATCATGCCAGGAAAAACATTTTGGTAGCTTCCCAGCACGCTTTGAGTACTTTGAGAAGTCTCTGCAACTGCAGATGCCGATGATTCTGCGATGGGTTGTGTTGCTGAAAGTCGCACCTCATCCTGGAGTTCTGCAGGGGTTGTTGCTGGAGGAGTGGGTGGTCCGTTCGACATTTCTGATTTCTGAAGGGGTCTTTCGCTTTATGAAAACACCAGAAAAGATAGAGCAATGCTAGTATGCCAGTCTGTATTTATTGGGTCTTAGTCAAGCAAATGTTTCCTGAACGCGTCTGGACAGATTAATCCAATCAAAGTTTCCCACAGTCAACACAATGCGCGCACTGGATTTCAGTGCTCGGACGTTCATTTCTTTACGTTTACATATATCATCTGTTATCATCTCACAATGGACATCGAAGAGGATATTGATTCCATTCTTTACATTGCGCGGGAAGTTTCTGGTACGCAATCCATCTCACTCATCGTAGTCCCTACTCTATTGATGTTGACTTGTTTCCCCAGTTTATAAGATCCCTCCACTTAATGCGAACGAGGGATATCGTGCCAACGATTGGGGTGATTTAGCTTCACCCCTTTGGAAAGGAAGACTTCGTATCATTGAGAATTCTAAAGGAGCTTCCTTAAACCTGGAAGATGCTCAAACAGGTGAGTATAACCCCTGTTCGCTGACAAAATGTACGTGAATATTGAAGTATCAGCGCAGGAGAATGTAAAGCTTTTGCTTAAACTTCTGCTCTGTCTTACCTTGTAATAGTATTTGCAAAGACCGCCTACGACCCTCAACGCCCCTCAGTCGAAGCAGTTCTGGATTCTTCTCGATATTTCGTGATTCGCGTTGAAGATGCAGGAAGAAAGGCCTACATTGGACTTGGCTTTGTTGAACGAACAGATAGCTTCGACTTCAGTAAGCTTCCACGATATATGCCTACAATTTCTTATATACTAAGCTTTCGCTGCAGATGTTGCCCTCCAGGATTACACAAAGTAATGCCGATTCTGATCCTTCGTGTATCCCACTGATGGCCCCTCACAGGCGCTGGAAGGCGGCCCAGAATCCGGAAATTGACGCTAACGTTGCTTCTCCACATGTTCCAGCCGGACCTAAGAAAGATTATAGCCTGAAAGAAGGGCAAACCTTTTCTATCTCTATTCCCGGCCGTGCGACGAGGGCGACCACTACCAATAGTTTACTTGGCGCATCATCATCATCCACCGCACCATCGAACAGCTCTGCTATCCCTCTCTTACCTCCTCCGCCCAGTGCAAATAAGAGACGTTGATCGCTCCAATATGTTTCCATATTTATGTCATTGTAATAAATAAAAATGCCATTAATCGAGGTTCTCGCGCGTCTTCTGAAGTCATGGAGCATTTGACATATTTATCCTGACTTCAGGCTTGTCTCCGAGATTACAGGACGCCTATGATGTTGTCATGGAAAATTTGGCACCGTAAATTCACCCTTCCGTAGATGATTAACTTCTTGGGCTTAGGTCCTCACTTTCCTGTCTGCCATTACTTCGGCCAAGCCCCGGAAAATACACTTTCTTGAATAAAGGCTTAAAAACAGATTTTCGGATACAAACATGCAATCACATTTTTTTGAAAGTGCATTCGGGGTCTACTTGAACGCATGAACTAATGTCCATCGACCAGGTGAGGCAGGGGTGACATGAAAACTCTGGCCGAATACGGTCTTTTAGTAATATAGTTCATGGTTACTCGATTTTCTCAGGAAGACTTTCTGTTCCTCTCCTGTCCAAAGTCCAAAAATAATAACCAGTGATCACAAGATCTCCTCTCTGGGTTTTACACCTTAATTTTTTGTTGCCCGAATATCAACTCATTGGTCTCTGACATTCAAGGGCACAGAGGCTCGCTTAAATGAATTGAAAAGTCGCTGGAAGCGAATTGAACGTAAGTTTACATTTATCTCAATTGCCCCCGTCTCGACAATTATTATCACTCAAAACTACGTACACTATACAAGACTATATAGCTTGTACTCAGTACTCACGACAGATCGTGACGAATGGGTGGGTTGCCGCTAAGTATGTGCGTAGCTTCTCCATTGTTATTCATAGGATTGTGGAAACGACTACATGATCACAGGTAGTGTCGTATGACACAGGTCGATGGCGATTTTTCTGTTTCATTCTCGTCCCACACTGCCCTCCAGTAAAAACTGGTGAACTGGCATACTGGCCCCAACACAGGCCACAAGTGACGGTAATCATTGAAGCGACCATGGGACTCGAGAGCTTAAAAAATCCGTATGACATGGGATCACGGCTTTAACATTTTTACATGCGCTTCAAGTGTGGCACTAAGTACCTCTCTCATTCTCTCCCTCTTAGTCTGACCCGAATGCATTTACGTAGCATTTCCCTCCATAACAAACTTGCACGGTTGTGGCTCTCTTCAGAACGGAACCTTTACGCCTCGCGTACAAGTATATATACGGTGCTATTTATCCGGAACTAGTAACAGCAGACAAAGAAGTATACTTACTCTGTATTTTCGAACATCTAGAGATGACAACTCCTATCGCATCATCACTAGCTGGAATGTCCTCTACCCTAATCTGTCCGATGATGTGCCGTCTCCTGAAAGGGTACGCGTTCCACCTTTGGCGTTCCCGTGAGGTCCCATCTGGTCCCATATGTCGGATGAATTTTGTCTTGTGATCATCGCCACACCACCGACGGCTGAGATACTCATGGTCACCGACTTCCTTCCGCAAAAACTGTGTCGGTTCAATACCGGATATTTATATTTCGTAACATGAACGGGGGAGCTATAAAACTAGGAACGAATCGACGACATTTCCTCAGAACTCTCTTGGTCTTTGGCAGTCTATTGGGAAACAACAATGTTGAAGTTCGCTGCTCTCTTGTCGTTGGCTTCTCTCGTCCCCGCCTTTGTGGAGGCTGTCAACCCCATTTACGGTCAATGTGGAGGACAAACGTGGAGTGAGTTCCCCACAGTCTTTCCGCCACACTTGGACTAACAAAAGACTAACAAAAGCTGGTGACACAACTTGCGCATCTGGATCTACTTGTGTATTCTCCAACCCATATTACTCTCAGTGCCTGTACGCCCTTTTATCCGTTTCCCTTTCTTGTTATTCATTCTAACTATACATAAAATTCCCAGTCCTGGTGCGGCCAGCCCCGCTCCCTCATCGACGCCCGTGTCGACGCCCGTGAACACACCTACGCCCACGACTACTGGAGGCAGTGGAGGTTCTTCCAGCAGTGCCCCCGCTCCTACAACCACTCCTGACGCAGGAAACCCATTCACCGGCTACCAAGTATGTTTCAGCCAAGTCTTCCTTATAGGACACATTTCTAAATAATAATAATTTCAAGATCTACTTGTCGCCGTACTACGCCTCTGAGGTTCAGGCCGCCGCCGCACAAATCACCGATGCTACCGTGAAAGCTAAGGCATCCTCCGTCGCTAACATCCCTACCTTCACTTGGTTCGATGTTATTGCCAAAACTGCTACACTGGGGACATACCTCGCCGATGCCTCCTCTAAAGCTAAGGCTTCAGGCCAAAAATACCTCGTCCAAATTGTCGTTTACGATTTACCCGATCGCGACTGTGCCGCTCTTGCTTCTAATGGAGAGTTCTCGATTGCTAACAACGGTCTCAACAACTACAAGACTTACATCGACCAACTCGTTGCTCAGATCAAACGTAAGTTCTTTGTCCGCTTTCATTATGGCTTCATCTAACGCTTTTATTAAGTATACCCTGACGTCCGTGTTGTCGCTGTTATTGAACCTGATTCACTCGCCAACCTCGTTACCAACCTGAACGTTGCGAAGTGCGCCAATGCACAAGCAGCCTACACTGTGAGTTCGACGCACCCGAAACCTCGATGATAACTGAATATCAAATATCTCTTAGGCTGGTGTTACATACGCTATTCAACAGCTCAATACCGTCGGCGTCTACATGTACCTTGATGCTGGTCACGCTGGATGGCTCGGATGGCCCGCCAACTTGAGCCCTGCTGCTCAACTCTTCACTACCCTTTACAAGAATGCCGGCTCGCCCAAGTTCGTCCGTGGTCTCGCTACCAACGTTGCCAACTACAACGCTTTGAGTACGTTTCACTGTTTTACTCTTTAAGATTCTACAATATGCTCACATTCTGTCAGGTGCTGCTTCCGCCGACACCAAGATTACCCAAGGTAACCCTAACTACGATGAGATCCACTACATCAACGTGCGTGAATATGACATTCCTGCGATCTGTAAATTAATTACATTTTCTCCAGGCTCTTGCCCCCCTCCTCACCTCAGGAGGATTCCCCGCACACTTCATCGTTGACCAAGGCCGCTCAGGTCAACAAGGTCTCCGCGATCAATGGGGTGACTGGTGCAACGTCGTCAACGCCGGTTTCGGAACTCGTCCAACCACCAACACTGGCTCCAGTCTCGTCGATTCCATCGTGTGGGTCAAACCCGGAGGTGAATGTGACGGTACTTCCAACACTTCTGCTGTCCGTTATGATGCCCACTGTGGTCTCGAGTACGTTGCTTTCTCCAAGTTAACATATCCTGATCTTACTAACCATAAAAAACTCAGTGATGCTGCTAAGCCTGCTCCTGAAGCCGGAACCTGGTTCCAGGCATACTTTGAGACCTTGGTCAAGCAGGCCAACCCATCCCTTTAAATTTGTGTTATAAAAGTCACGGTATTCAAGTGCGAACGAAAAATAATGCATACTAGGAGCCTTCGTCATACGTATAGCTGTATATTGTTGTATATATGAAATCGAAATAAAGTCATCATTGCTATCCTCTTCTTGGTTATATTTCAAGAGTCGTGTCAAGGCGTTGAATCGAACAAATCGAGCTGGAACATGAATTAGATTTTTTTTTAGTGAATATACTTGTATCATATTCAAAATCGTCAATTGGTAAATAAGATCAAAATTTTGATACTACTGTAGCAATCTTTAGGTCCATAACACAGAAGTATAGCTCAAGTATAGCTGCGAAACAAAAATGTGGAGAACCCTACTTTCCGAAGCTCGAGCGCTGATTGGAGGAAAGGAATGAATCACGTGTGTCATTACTCACCCGGAACTCGGCTTGCCGCTTGGGATGCTTATGACATGAGTCGGCAGCAGTAGGTGGTGGATTTTCTGTCTCTTGTTCCACCTGCCCTTCCTCTTCATCACTTGTTTTTCACGATGTTATCAAGAATTTCCCGTGCAGTATCCAGAAAGTCTTTAGTTGCTTCTGCATCAAGATGTCGTTCATTCGTTCAACCATCCGGGGCAGACAGAGCGAGTGTGGTGGACGTTCCTTCCACATATCAAGATGACAACCATTTCTCACCAAGGGCTGGTATGCTCTCCATCATGTGGCGTAAAAACTGTGGAACTAAGATCTTTTGAAGATATGTTAGGATTTAAATTGGATACTCCTGTGAGAGAGGGATCACTAGAGGCAAAAACTCGACCAATCTACTTAGACATGCAGGTCAGTGCTGTGCCCACTTGCGTGTTTATAAACTTAACAGGTTACAGGCTACTACACCGGTTGATCCCCGAGTACTTGACGCCATGTTGCCATTTCTAACTGAGCAGTACGGCAATCCTCATAGTCGGACTCACGCATACGGATGGGAGGCTGAAACGGCCGTTGAGGAAGCCCGGAAGGTCTGTGAATCCATAATTTTAGAGCGAACATCTGCTCATGACCCTGAAGCAAATTGCGACTCTGATTGGCGCAGATGCGAAAGACATGATCTTCACTTCAGGCGCCACCGAATCAAATAACATGTCTATCAAAGGCGTCGCTCGTTTTCATAAAGAGAAACGACGACATATTATCACTACTCAGACAGTCAGTATATCTCGGACATGCATGATGATTTGGTACCAACCCATTTTCTAGGAACATAAATGTGTCTTGGACTCGTGCAGGAAGCTAGGAGAGGAAGGTTTCGATATCACATATCTACCCGTTCAATCTAACGGTGTTATCTCCTTGGACGAGTTGGAGGCCGCGATCCGACCGACCACATCACTCGTATCTATAATGGCAGTTAACAACGAAACTGGTGTCATTCAGCCGCTCAAAGAAATTGGTGCATTGCTGCGCAAGCATCGGGGCATCTACTTCCACACTGACGCTGCGCAAGCTGTCGGAAAAATACCGTTGGATGTTAATGAAATGAACATCGATTTGATGAGTATCTCTGGACATAAAATATACGGACCTAAAGGTGTAGGTGCCGTTTATGTCCGAAGACGGCCAAGAGTCAGATTGGAACCAATATTCAGCGGAGGCGGCCAAGAGCGGGGTTTACGCAGTGGTACTGTGCCAACTGTATTAGCAGTGGGACTCGGTGAAGCAGCACGACTGGCACAAAAAGAGATGGCGGTGAGTTTTTTTTTGCTCGTTGGGGATCAACTGTGATGGATATTTGCACCCATTGACGCCGGAGCGCGTCGAGTCAAGTGGATTATTTCACAATGCAGTGTGCAACTGTATCTTTGTGAACCAGCTTGGCGGTGATTTATGTGCAGGGGTTCTGATTCTATTTTTGCCTCACTTCTACGCGTATCATTTGAGCTGAACATTTTCTCTAGAGAGATCATGCTCATGTCAAACAATTATCGGATCGTCTCATCAAAAAAATTAACTCACAAGTGGAACACGTTGTAAGGAATGGAGATCCTAACGGATACGTTGGATGCGTCAACCTAAGCTTCTCATATGTTGAAGGCGAGAGTTTGTTGATGGCATTGAAGGTGTGTTCCCACTATGCGTATTTGCGTTACTTCTATATATCTGATTTATTTCAGGATATAGCACTATCGTCAGGAAGTGCATGCACTTCGGCATCATTGGAACCTTCGTACGTTCTGCGAGCTTTAGGTAAGTTTTACAGTTGCGTATTTAGTTTGGGAAGGGTATTGACTTTTTCTTAGGTGCTGCAGAAGACATGGCGCATTCCTCCTTGCGTTTCGGTATCGGCCGATTTACCACAGAGGCAGAAGTAGATTTTGTTGTTGACCATATTATTAAGACGGTGCACAAGCTGCGTGAGATGAGGTTCGCCTTCTCCCTTCATTTTGCATTTCTTTGGATCTAATCATACCTGCAGTCCTCTATGGGAAATGGTCCAGGAAGGAATTGACATCAATTCTATCGACTGGTCGCAACACTAAATACCATCAGCTTCTCTTATCCTTTTCTTTTTGTCTTTTATGTATATGATATATCTATGATTATTCGCATGCTTGCAGTTGCAAGCCTAAGTGCAACAAGTTGTCAAGTTGTCCTTAATAATTAACTATGAAAATGCTATATCCTATATCCTTGGTGGTCCGTGCCCTGGGAAGAATTGCGTTCCCAAGTATTGATGGAAATTAAAACCCAGCTCAAGTTCAATCTTATTCTCTTACCACTATGTCCAGACGTTTATACCTTGGTCGTAAGTCTATTTCCTGTGTTTCAATCCGTTTCACTCTCTTAGCTACTCCTCTAGGCCTCCCCCCTGATGCTCGTTCTGAGGATGTTTCCAAATTTTTCGATGGGTATGGCCAAATCGTCGACTGTCGCGTCATGACAGGTAAAGGTACTTTTTCATTCAGCAAGTATGGCCGCATCTGTTGATATTGTTTTGAAGGCTTCGGTTTCGTTGAATTTGAAAATGCGAAGGTATGAATATACAGAAAGTGTTCCCATTCTTTCCTTCATATTTCTGTAGGACGCTGAAGATGCTGTGCACAACTTCAACGGCAAACCTTTCCTGGGCACCAAGTATGTAAAAACGGTGTCTTATATTTTCCTGGCAACCTTTCTTACTCTACGTTCATCGATTGTAGCATTGTCGTTGAGTTTGCCAAAGAAAGCCGCCCACGTCGTGAGGTTTATGAGGAGAGAAGTTATGGGTACGGTCGAGTATGCTGTGTGTGACGAGTGCTAATATCTGCTTTTTGTAGAGCCCCACGCTCCCGCAGGCCTCCTGGCATTCGTTTGATCGTTTCCGGCGTCTCGCGTGATACTAGCTGGCAGGTACGACATTTCTTCTGTTTTCCCAGGATAGGTTATAGCCTTCTTTTCGGGACCAAATCTGTGCCCTAGTATGAGTACCCAAACCCTGGCCTCCGCAGCGCTCGTGGCCTCGTTTACCTCGAATAAACTGGATGGACCTAACCTTTGATTACTGTATGCACATAGGATTTGAAAGACTTCGGTCGGGATGCTGGTAGCGTATCGTTTGCGGACATTGACCGCGACACTCCTGGACAGGGGTAAGTCTTGTATGTTGGATGGGAGCATTTCATTACTAATAGTTTCTTAGAATTCTAGAGTATCTTTCCCGAGAGGATGCTGACCGCGCTGTCAAAGACCTTGACGGGAAAGAACTTCGCGGCAGACCTGTCCGTGTCACTCTAGATGATTCTGTGAGTTTTGTGCGGTTTTTGGGCATGTATTGCATACTCATTATTTCTATTAGCGCTCTGGCCCTGATAACTATCGTCGGGATGATCGTCGAGATGATCGCCGTGATGACCGTAACAGGGACGATCGTAACGACAGATACCGTCGCGATCGCTCTAGGTCCCCACCTCGTCGCGGGGAATATGACGATCGTCGTGCACCCAGGTCTCCGCCTCCTAGGAGGGATTATGATGATAAAAGGCCTGCAGGGTACGATGATTACCGGCGCGGGGGTTATGATGACCGCAGAGCGCCTGATTCTTATTATGATCGACGTAGGGATGATCAAGACCGTCGCAGAGATGACCGAAGACGCGACGACAAAGAAGAACGTTTCGAGGACAGGCCATCGAGGGCGGCAAATGGTGAAGGATGGTCTCGTTGAGGATAAATATGGTCGTGTGGAAAAAAAAACGGACATCGTCGAATGCTTTTCATTGTTCTTTACTGGACTCTCCGATCTTTGTGGTGTTGTCGTTTACCCGGAGCGTGTACTTCTCTATTGGTTGGTCTCTGCCCTCTCGGAAGGCGTAAGGAACTTCAGGCCCATTGGAAGGAGCCACGCAACTGTCCAGGTCGAGGTTAAGGCCCCTTGAAAGTAGAATCTCGTTATGGTTATAAGCGAAAACGAACACGAATATCGTCTGGTCAAGGTCTCCTTTCCCGGGATACGTTCGAGATACTAGCAAACAAGGGTGCAAATAGTATGTGGCGCCGAAACTTCGCACGTTAATTACCTCAGGCTTTGCCCCTCAATCACGTACACAAAGACAAGGTAGAAAGGTATGCTTCCATTGCTGTTATCATGTTATCCTATCGCGCCTGTATTATTGCACTTGATATATAATTTGTGATCCATTCTCTACTCCTAGCCAGTCTAAATCCCTAGATTCGTATTCATTGTCAATTTTCGAGAGAGACCCGTGTCCCATCCGTATCCAAAAGGTGATTGTAACCTGCCGTGCATCAAGCTTTAAAGCTTTGCAGATCTTCAAGCGTAAGATGCGGAAGGTCATGGTAGGAAGAACGCGAAGTGTAATTTCGGGTGCGTCGTGTAGGGCGCCTTCGTTGTGCTGGATAGATTCATTATAGCGATATAGTTGAACGTCTGTAAACCACCGTTAAGATTGCAGGGTAAATTGCACTTCGTAATTGTTGTCTTACCTATGAGATGATTGCTCAATTTATTCTGTGTCTTATTCACTTTTTGTAATTCGTCAGGCTTGCCGTGTTCTATCGAAAGAGTGATCAATTTAAATGGCATAAAAATACATTTGGTCAGATTGACTGACTTTGGCATAGATTATTCCAATGATAGTGAGCTTTACTTCTTACTTCATCGGAAAGAGGTCCCTGTTGAATAATATATGACATGTAAAAAAGTTCGGAGTCATTCCTTTCCCTCGTTGATATCTAGAGTGTGTGATCCAACGATACCGAAAGAATGCAAGGATGGTGCAAGGCAACTCACGGCTGTTCCATCTAAAGTTGTCAAGGAAGGAATCCTAGCGATCAGGAAAGGGCGAGACTGCTGACCCAGCTCCTTATCTTTTTACGAGGTGACTTAGCAATAGCTCGGAAAAGAGCGATCTCATGTATTTACCATTGAAAAGGAGTGGGTTTCCGCTCATTGTCAGTGTCTTCAAAGCAGGCAGCCAACAGGACAGAGCATCAATGTCTTCCCACGACTTGATACGGTTCCCGGATAATGAAAGATAACTGATACCAGGTAAAGGGTCTGAATGGCGCTCTGGAAATGGTATATTTTCGATAATATTGGAAGTCAAGACAACGCGCTGTAAACTTGACATCGAATGATGATAATGGCAACACAACGCTGAGTGATATGCAATGAGAGACATACGATTTGTATTCCTTTAGAGAAGCCCAGACATGGGCCCAATCCGAGAGCTTGTTGGCATCCAGATTGATGAGTTCGATGGCAGTGTCGGATAATTGCGCTGCTGCTGATTTATCGCCGCAAAGTCGAGTGAGATAGTTGTACCCCATCTCGATGACGCGGAGCTCGGGCATGAAGGATGTGATCTTTTGCATATCTATCCAATTTATTGACGTATCATTTAGTTGAAGCTCAACTAGCTTTCGGAAAGAGCCTGTCAGGTGCTCATAGTCGGTGGGCATTTGAAGACGATTCCGACTGGTAGAACAAATGATAAGAATGAATACTTGAGAGTGCTCACAACACTTACTTGAGGGAGAGGTGCAAAAGATACGGCAATTCTTGGGTGATCTGGGCCACAACTTCCCAGCTTGGTATCAGATTTTGGGATAGATCAAGCCCACGAACGTCTTTCCTAGTATCAATTGTGTGTTTATTGTGATTGACGAGTACACTCACTCGGACACGTCTTTGAAATCTCCCCGGGCTGATTTCCCTTAACCACGTTTGCATTGTCTAAACTGACTTCGCGCAGACGATCTAAGCGGGAGAACTTTTCTCTAATTTTGTCAAGATCAACAGCCTCCACTTGAATGGCGCCTGCAGAAGACCCGAGGGTGACCGTTTCTTGGGCCCCATCACCGTGCAGAGCTTCGATATACTTTGCCGAGAGCGCGTCTAGAAACGATACACCATACTGTATCTGCGGTGACGGCCTAATGAACGAGCCAGCCGTTTCAAAACTAGAAACCGAGGATCACACTCTGAGAGCAACGCAATTAGTAGGAAAAAGACTGACCGACAGGTGAAGTACTGCTTGCCGTCCTTGGACCCGTTGTGCTTGCCGCGAGAAGGAATGTCCCACTCGACGCCAAGCCAGGTGCCGGGAGTGTTGTGGACAGGGCCGACGTATCTAACAGTTCCCAAAGAACCGGTAAGAGAGATACGGGTAGCAGGAAGAGGAAGCATAGGGGCTTGTGATGGACGTGAAAGGAAAAGGAAAGATAAACCCTAACCTAAATTGTAATTGACATGTTGCGGCAAGCCGTGACGCTCTTTCCTTGCACACCGTCGGAAGCCGCGTTGATTCTCCAAATCACGTCGCACTGAGCCCAACTATGCTCACAGCAATCTCTTTCCGCAGCAGCATGCCCCGCTCTGCTCTTCGCGCTGCTTCACAGAGAACTGCAGCCATTGGCCAACATATGATGTCTACTGCTACCCCATCCGAGGTATGTTCCCGGGTCACTCTTCGTATCGCCTCGTTTTCACCGTGTTTCGTAGCCAACTGTCCTGTTCGAGTCCAACTCATCCGTCAGAAGTTATATTCTCAACAGGCCGTCAAAACTAAATGCCCTCGATGACTCAATGTTGTCTCTTTTACGGCCAAAAATCGAGGTGCGTGGCAATGCTTACATTTTGCTTATACAATGATAACAATTGACTAGGAATGGAGTACTTCCGATCTCTGCGGTACAATTGTGGGCAGAGGAAACGGTCGCGCGTTCTGTGCCGGCGGAGATGTCGCCAGTGAGTGTGCTTTATCCTCAGACCAAGAGAATACTAACGTAGGCATTCAAAGGTGTTGTAAAAAATGCAGCAGATCCTGCCACGCTTCCCCAAGCAACGGAATATTTCAAACGAGAGTAGGCGCCATCTCATTTTGTGTGGGGTTGTTACGTATTGAAATCTCATCTCTAGATTCGAGATGGACTTTATTCTTGCTGCTTTAAAGAAACCATATGTAGCTATCATGGACGGGATGACTAGTACGTCTTTATTTCAATCATTTGTTGAATACGCGCTCTAACAATCTCTTTGCTGCAGTGGGCGGTGGAGTGGGGTTGGCGGCTAATGCCCAATTCCGAATAGCTACCGAAAAAACCATATTCGCCATGCCCGAAACTAAAATAGGTTATTGCCCAGATGTTGGTGGTAGTTTCTTTTTGTCGCGATTAGATGGACAACTCGGGACATATCTCGCTCTTACTTCCGATACATTAACTGGTAGAGCCGTCTTGTAAGCTTGGTCATCTTCCGTTTAGTTGGTTTGTTATTAATATCGTGTACTAATCACGTCCTTTTTCCAGTGAACACGGCCTCGCAACTCATTATGTCCCATCTAGGAGAATTCCGATGTTGCTTGAGCGCCTTGCTGAACTACACAACCCGCACCCCAGCCTGATAGATCGCATTATAGAAGATCTGAGTTCTGAACGAGAACCCAATGAACCTCCTGCCCCATTTATTGGCGCTAAACGCGTCGCACTGGATCATGCTTTCCGTCATAACTCCGTCGAATTGATCATCAATGACCTCGCCATATTCGCCGAACATGAAGATTCAAGTATAGCCACGTGGGCTTCCAATACTCTAAAGATGTTGGAAATGCGCAGTCCTACCAGTCTCAAGGTTGCTTTGGAAGCCATTCGTCGCGGCGCGAAATTGTCACTTTTACAGGCGCTCGAAATGGAACTCAATATAGCAACAGCCTTTTGTGTAAGAATAAGATCTCCCTGGTCTATTGATTCATTTATCTGATTTTATCTATATTTTACAGAGTGGGGCAAGTTCCGATTTCTTCAAGGGGGTAGAAACTGTGATTGTTAAAAAAAGTAAGGAACGCCCCGAATGGTCACCCTCAACCCTCAATGAAGTTACTCCGAAAATCATATCTAACTTCTTCGACCCGAAATCATCTTTCCTAAAATCGGCACCAAGCCTTAGCCTCCCCGCGGAATTGACGTCAGGCACGATATCAAACCCTCTGAAGTACGCGCTGCCCACAGAGGAAGAGATTGGGACTGTCGTGACTGGTTCGCACGCCTCTGGCGGAGGGCTGGGCCTTCGGTTCGAAGAGCTTTTGGCCAGATTTGCAGAGTTGCGACCCGGCAAAATGGGAGTGAACGAAAAGATTATCGATGTTGTGCAAAGAAGGTGTGAATTAACGGATAATGCGGATGGAAACCGCGTTTGGCTCAAATGGAAGCATTGAGCATCATGAAAGGCCTTTCATTGATTTTCCTTTCAACTTTGTCGCTTACGTCGCGTAACAAACGCGCTAAATGTTTGCCGGGTGTACCCAATGCATGTCATTATCCAAAAAAGTACATAAAAGCCAGATAAACAAGGAGGGAGCCTGAATAGACCCTGTACTGGGGTTCAAACGCGATCGAAACGGCGGCAGATGAAAAGGAGATCATCCGTCTTTTCAATTTGACGACACAGGGCTTAAGCCGGCTGCAGATCTGAGGGCTTACGAGCCCTGAGAACAACAATCAATAAAAAAATTTGAATAAAAAAATAAAAAAGCGATAGATGCATGGGTGACGTTCCTGACACAGCGCAGCAACACAGAGTGTGTTTCCAAGCAGAACTATTTGCGGACATGATTGCTATGGAGGGCAATCCGTGGGAATGGATATAGATCACTCGCCTGCTCTGAAAGGCTTGAAAGATCCAGTCAGCATCATCACGGCAATAACAGACCAGAGAGAGTACACTGCTCAGCCTCATGATGTACCAAAGGCCCATATATTCCAATACAGCGATGAAAGGTCTGATGTGGCGTCGCCTTTTACTATAAGAGCCTGACCTGTTTTCTTCTTATTTTCACCAGTCTACTCATCGACCTACCTTCCCAGCCATGGACATTGTCAATGTTCTCCAAACACCACCTGTCTTCTTCCGTCTCTTCATAAAGCTTGCTCTCTCCTTGTTCAACTCGACTATCAATGTCAACTACAAGGCTCTACCAGACAGACGCCCACAGTCATCTTATGATGTTGACACCAAGTCAGGCTTTTTCCCTCCGAAACCTTTGTCGCATCTATCCGGAGAGTATACTATTTGGGAGCACGCACTCCGCGATGCGAACGGTAATCTCAGTCTGGGCGAGGACGCTTCGGAAGAAGCGCTTGATAGGCGTGCATTCGGGGAACGGTGGCGAGCCAATATAGTTTCGGTGAATATTCAATTCTCTCTTCTTTTTTCTCGATAAGCCGAGCTGACTGACGCGTTTTTTTATATTCGTAGTGGCCTGTCCTTGATATTACACCTCTTCATGCTGATATTCGCAGTTCGCAACGCGCTCATATGGTCCTTGCCTGGCTAGTCAATTTCTACGTCCATTCAATGCCCCAACAAGAAGGAACACCCACTGTCGTCCCCAAGACCTTGGCGATCCCATTAGTGCAAATATCGCGCCACCTTGGCTTCGCTCCCGTCCTTACGTTTGCAGACACTGTCCTATGGAATTGGGAGCTCATTAATCCAGCACTACCCTTATCCAGCGACAACATGCGATTTGTCAACTTATTTTCTGGGACCGAGGACGAAAGAAACTTCTACCATGCCTCTGCAAAGGCTGAACTCCGCGGCATCGAAATTCTACGCATTATCGATGACTACAACACCCTTCCTAACGTATCAGACCTGACTTCAATTACCAAGGTGGCTAGAGACCTCACCCGTCTAGGCGGAGTTGTCGATGGCATCGCGGAGGTGATACAATCTGTTCGACCATTATGCGATCCTCATGTTTTCTACTGGGATGTCCGACCGTGGTTCGAAGGAAGCGACGCGAAAGGTCCAACAGAACCTGGCTGGATCTACGAAGGAGTGGACCCCTCTGAGCAACTCGACCTCAGCGGCCCGTCAGCCGGCCAAAGTAGCGTCATGCATGCTCTGGACATTTTCTTGGACATCGATCACACTCTTCGCCAGAAACGTTATCCTGCACCTTCACCAGAGAACAAACGCGCAGACCATGGTTTTATGCAGAGAATGCGAAGGTACATGCCAGGCAAACACCAAGAATATCTCAATATGCTCTCTGCCACTCCTCTTCCTATTCGCGACTTGGCTCGAACCATGCCTACCCTTCGCGAGCCTTACGATATCGCCGTGTCAGCGTTGAAACGTCTCAGAGACAGCCACATCCGCGTTGCTTGCCTTTACGTTGTCACCATGTCTCGATCCACACCTGGCGCTCGTGCGGGATGCCCAGCTAGTGCTATGATTGAGCGACTACAGGCAGCTCGAGCTTCTGGAAAGGGCCCTGTACGTGGAACAGGAGGAAACGAATTGTCGGTTCTACTCAAAGCAGGGAGAGATGCGACGAAGAGGGCAATGCTGAAACCAAATTAATCTCATTGCAGAGGAGGTAATTTAGCGACGACGTCAGACTTGGACTTGTCTTCATACTTTTTTCTTGCATTTTCATTCTTCTAATTTGTTTTAATTTGCTTTCAATCTCGATTGACACACATTGCTAAGTAATTGCTTTGCCCTAGTTACATACATTCATACGATATGAACATACATAATTTTTCAGTCGACTACTGTATAATGCACTGTACTACTTACATAATTAAATAGTTTGTTCAATTCTACTCCACAATGTATTTGATTGCTCTGAATTTACTGCTCTAAATGAAGGCAAAGACCAAAAGGGCGAATAAGGGTGTATTTGAGCCAGCGACGATCCGCCGACATGGCTCGCCTGCTAAGTTTTACAGTTCTGTCAAAGCAAAAATATAACGTTGAAAGGGACGATATCGGATACGGACCTATGATACATACTGCAGCGAATGTCCATCGAAAACTCTGTCTGACATCTCGGAGGAGAGCAATTCAATTGCACTGACTGCAAGGGGAATACATGTAAAGGTCCACTAATAGTACTAAGTGGAGGTGCAATGATTGCCACGCAGCCACTGGGACGCGTCCTTTGTTGATACTGTGACAGACGATTTTGTTGCAAAAACGCGTCGAGTCACATTTAGTCACGCTATTAACTCTTTCCTTAACCGCGACCATCCCACTAACAATGACAAGTCAACTCTCCGCTGGGTGCTGCAAGCTCCTACAGACCGCAAATCCCGAAGATACAGACGTGTTTGAAAGCGAGTATACTGTTCAGTTCCTTTCTGTGAAGAAGGTTGGCAACAACCCCAATGCGTCTGTGGGTGCCAGCTCTGCAGCGGACCGATACCGTATCATCATGTCGGATGGCGTTAACTACATGCAAGCTATGCTAGCAACACAGCTAAACAGCATGATTCAAGAGAATGAAATTACCAAGAACACCATAGCCGTCATTGAGAAGCTTACGTGCAACTATGTGCAAGACAAAAGGTACGCGTTTTTAAAACTGTATCAATTCGGCACTGATTCTTATTTTTTTTTTCTTTTCTTTCAGACTTGTCATCGTGCTTTCTCTTCGCGTCGTATCTCAGTCCCAAGAAAAAATCGGTGAACCGGTCTCCATCGGGCCAAACTCGGACCAGACCAATGATTCTGCAATCAATACACCTGCCGCTGCCTCAACTTCTTCAGTAGCGCCGGCCGTCACAAAGCCATCTGCCAAATTCGGGACAAGTGCTCCTCCGCCACAAGCCCCAGCACAGTCTAACCGACATGGGAATATTTACCCCATCGAAGGCCTAAGCCCATACCAAAACAATTGGACGATTAAGGCTCGTGTCACCCACAAATCTGATATCAAAACATGGTCGAACGCGCGCGGTGAGGGTAAACTCTTCAATGTGACCTTGATGGACGACACCGGGGAAATTCGAGGCACCGGTTTCAATCATGCTGTTGACGAACTCTATCCCAAGTTGGAAGATGGAAAGGTTTATTATATCTCAAAGGCCCGAGTCAACTTGGCGAAGAAAAAATTCTCGAACATTAACAACGATTATGAACTTAGCTTCGAGCGTAATACGGAAGTAGAAGAGGTACGCCTTCCCCTTCGTTTCATTTTGACTTTTCTGACTCGCTATCTTTCTGCGTAGTGTCATGAGGTTGGTAACATGCCCACCATCAAGTACAACTTTGTTTCTTTGGATGAATTGGAGAAATTGAATAAAGATGCTATCTGCGGTGCGTGTTATTGACCCGTGACAATCTCCAGATCTGTGCTCAAAGACGGTTATAGATGTTATTGGCATTGTGAAAGACCCAGGAACCCTCACTGAGATCACATCCGCCAAACAGAACCGACAAGCGAGTATCCTCGAATATATTGATATTACAACCCACTCATTTGCTCTGTAGATACCTAAACGGGATTTAACTTTGGTGGACAAGTCCGGATTCTCCGTTCGTCTGACACTTTGGGGTAAACAGGCTGAGCAATTCAACCCATCCGAACCCACCCCTGTTATCGCTTTCAAGGGTGTCAAAGTTGGCGACTTTGGAGGTACGCGCTTCACGCGATCAACTTTAGAATAACGTCAATCCTCATCATCATGATAGGTCGTTCGCTTTCCATGTTTAGCTCTAGCACGATGCAAATCAATCCGGACATCGAGGAGTGCTTCGCACTCCGTGGTTGGTTTGACTCTTTGGGTGATGATCAGACATTTAAAGCACACTCTATCTCGAATGGTGTATCCTCAGCCTTCGGCTTCAACCGCGCAGAAATTCGCAGTTTGGATGAAGTAAAGCAAGCTGAATATGGTATGCCCGACAAGCCAGACATGTTCTCGACCCGTGCTACGGTCATGCATATCAAGTCTGACAACATTTCATATCCTGCCTGTCCTACCCCGAACTGCAACAAGAAAGTTGTTGAAATTGGCAATGGATGGAGATGCGAAAAATGTGATGCGTCTTTCCCAGCACCAGAACATCGGTGAGATGGAATTTGATATCATATTTGAGTTGTTAAGCTGATTCAGATGCGCTAAAGTTATATCATGTCTATGGCTGTTGCTGATTACTCTGGTCAAGCCTGGCTCCAAGGCTTCAACGAAGTCGGAATCGCTATTTTCGGGATGACAGCGAACGCATTACTAGGAATCAGAGTAAGAGGATTGACACATCAAGGATCGCCCATATTTCTAACGCGCAATAATGTAAAGGATCGTGATACCGCTGAATATGATGCGATTATGCACAGAGCAAACTGCAACACCTTCAATTTTAGCTGTCGTGCAAAACAAGACACATTTAATGTAAAGATCTTTTCTTTGCCCGATCCTGTAAGACCCTTCTCATGATATCCGTCTTTTTTTTCTGCAGGACACTACTCGGGTCCGATATGGGATCTCTCGCATCCAGCCCTTGAACTATAAGGAAGAGGCCATGGCAATGCGAGATCTCCTTTTCACCCCATGGGCAAGATAAAAGACTATTTGATGTAGTCGGGCCATTTTGAACTGTTCCGGCTTCCCCACACTTTTTAACTGTATTTCTATTCTTCTCAATGTACATAGTTAACTCGCACATAATTTTACTATGCTGTCTATCCGCCAGAACTAACTTTGAGACTCAGAGTTTTTCTTTAAGTTAAGGAGCCTCACACGTGCGAGCTTACGTAATTGTCGCGTCGTTTATTGTCGCGCCAAGAGGCCTGAAAAGTCTGCTTCCGCTCGTTGTCTTGAGCATCCTCTGCAGCACTCCTGTCCCCGTATCGTCTTTTCTGTATTCCCTCCTCGTGTAATCTGTAACTCTCTTCTCACTAAATCTTGCGTGCTTCGAGACAAACGACTGCATTCGCCACCTTTCTCATTCCTGCGGATGCCTGTACCAACCAGCTCAAGATATGAGCAACTTTTTAGCCCTCCTTCGATGGTGTCTACTCCTTCGCGCTCTAGCTACTTCCGAAACTCCTCAAACAACACCGGGTACTCGCCCACTGTGACATCTGGCAGTAGCCAGCCAAAACTGAATGTAGTCAGTCGGGTTGCAATCGAAGGAAAAGCAAAGAGAGGCCAAGAGGGTGCTTCTATTAGGATGTTTCTCAAGGTACGTATCTCTTGTCCCCGAGAACCTCGTATCAGCCTTCAAAGCTCAATTCAAATAGATATCCTTACCGGTGGATTCTATTACTCCAGGCTCAACTATTCTACTCTTCCCAGGTGAGCAACTGCATACATACCAGCTGACAACGTCCCATTCATTGACGTGTTTCATTTATCAGAGGAAAATGTGAAGATACACGCTTCTCAAGTACATCCCCTTGACCAAAACGGGGTCCCCTACAATTTTTCAACAACTGTATCCCCTCTCCTTCACGACGCGGCAAAAGCACTTAATCTCCCACTACGTTCCCAAGAAAATTTCAATACAACGTTTGGTCTTACGAAATCGAACGGGAACTCTACTGCAAGCCGGTCACTCAAGTCTGAGAGTGGCGAAATTGTATCTCCTATTGATGTCCAATACACAGGCCACATTCTTGTTAGTGGGTACAGCATATCTTTTGTCACCCCAAAAGTGTTTCTATCCAGTAGAGGTGACCAATCAGACACAGAAGAGAGCGTTGTACGAACCCCTGCCAATGGTAATGCTAATAGGAGAAGACAATCAATCGGAGAGAGGAATCAAATATTTTTCATGGCAGCTATTGATATGTGGGTTCCTTTCCTTAGCAAGCCCCCGAGGTCGCCATATCTCGTAAGTGAAATTAAACAACTGCAATATGATTTCGTTTATGCGATGTTCTCTAGCTCTCCATCCCCACGCCTCGCTGTCTACACAACCACATCAAACTCCGTATTTTTCCGCCTGCCACGAATACTTCTTCCTCTTTCGCTTCATTGTCATCAGTGGAAGACGACAACGCTGCTTGGGATCTTATATCCGAGCCCCACGTAACGCGGATTGCATCTTCACGATCGTCGCGCTCGAATACACATTTTGCCGATGATGAATCTTCTGATTCATCAACAACGAATGTGGTCGATAATTGTATTATACAGGGAACATTTCCTACTGCTGAGCACATCAAGATTAGATGGGCCAAACCTATGAGAACGGTCAATATTCCAGGCGATGAGAGCGGGCGTCGAAGAGTTGGCGTCGAAGATGCCAAGGGAGAGATGTCATGTACAGTTCGTGGAAAGGGCATCAGCAGCAGCAATCCAGATGTCGAAGGGATTCTAATGGATGTTGAATATAAAGGACAGTGTAGTGGAATATGGTTCCCAGGTGTCGCGACACTGCTTGGACTGGACGTTGGGCTTGGGGCAAAAGGATGCGACATATCTTGGCCGCAAGGACTTCCAACGCAGTGGGAAGTGTCTGGATCTGCCGGATATACTGGGTTCAACCATGGAGTCTCCGGTGCATCATCCACCATGAATTCTAGGACTTCATCATTGGAATCCAGTATGTCTAATGCCAGTCACGACTCGACAGCAACCACACCATATTTGACTACAAAAACTAGCACATCATCTGCATCTCTGCTTCGCGCTCCTCTCCCCGCTCATAATGTTGCTGACTATTCCTTCGAAGGGTCGAATGACACCCTCCCGTCTACACTCTCGCCTGGCGCAACGTCTTCGATGGCTTCACTTACCGTTCCATCCATATCAAGTCTATCACAACCTCAAACGCACCCTCCAGGCTCACCCATCACACTTCATCTTGACATTAACGAACTTCAACCACCAGTAAAAAATATCTTTAATCTCGGAATACGAGGGACCATTCTGGTTACATCAAGGACTACTCTGGCTAGAATTAATGGTTTAAACGGATCGAACTCATCCGCGAGTGGCAAATACACAGAGCAAGAACCAGTTATGCTACCTCGGTTTACAATTCTAGCTGCGGATTCCGAGTCTACTTCAACAATAATTCGGAATGAATCCGACGGAATATTAGTCGAAGTCTTTAATCCGAATGGCGACATTCATCAAGATCCACAGACTAGGAAAACCATCCTCCAAAAAAATGGTTTCACGAGATGTGGGGAAGATGGCGGTCGCATATCTTTAAAAAACTCCGTGGATACACGGCATCCTTCTACTTCCAATGGCAGTGCACGCCCCTCAAATCGCCCGCGAACGCCTAGTAATACCATGAATCGTGTTTCCTCTATCTCCAACCTCCCAAGAGCAATCGTATCTACACGCAGTAAACGTGACGGCCCTCCGATCATTCCCTGGGTAAAGGCGAACGTGACAGCCCTTGCGCCAGACGCTGATATGTTCCCTACGGGATATGCCATTAGATTGACCCTTCCAACTCCAGCAGGGCTAGAATCCGAATGGCTGGAATTCGGAATTGCCAACGCGTCACCTATGAATAATCAAGATTTACATTCCAAGAGGATGCAACGCAAAGTGCACATTATCTGCGCTAGCCTTGATGGAGTGCCTGTCAAAGCCGAAACTTCAAAGGCAACTACAGCAGGATTAGACGCTGTAACCGGGGTTGCACAATTTGAGGATATTGGCGGGAAAGACTGGCTGTGCTGGGGTAAAGTCCATGTTGGTACCTCGATGGGCAGCAATATGACGATTGATTATATCGTCAAAGAACAAGATGTCGTACATGAAAAGAGCAAAAACAGGGCAAACGAGTCATCGGCTTTCAATATCCTCCTGCCGACATTTTTTGTATCTGTCGCCCGACTAGAGGTATTTATTGATTCTATCCCCGGTGAGCTTTCTTTTCTCATGTTTCAACAATATCTAAACTGACGTTCGTCCATGGCCTTGTTAGGCCTTGAAATTGCTTCTTTGCGCTCGAACTTTGATTATCACCATTCTCTTCCTAAAGGGAACCGCCTTCTTCGCTTCTCGGTGGATGGGTATTCTCAGCCTCAATTATCTCTGACAATTCAAAAACCGGGTGTTAAACATGGCGCTAATGAATCTGGATTCAACCTGTACATCGCCCTTACATGGGGCCTTCTCCTTGTCGTCATCTTCTTGATGTATCATATCATGCTTGATATGCAAAAACCCCATTCAGTATGCAATGCCCATGAAGACCAGGTCGATGTCTGGGCAGATTTGCCAACATTCACTATCACCACGACAGTATATGGAAATGGCGAAACAAAGTGGTGGTCTGAAGATCCTTCAGCACCCGTACAGACTACTGTGATTCATACACCCAGTCTTGTAGAAACCGCGATAACGAAAACTATCTCAACATACTCCTTCTCGACTAATGACCCAACGATAACCTCTACGAACGCTGCGCAACCTTTGATGTCTGAAGATGAACCCGAGAAAGAAACCTCTTTAACGCATACACATTTACGATCAGTACTGGAAACCTATGGCTTGATACCTTTGAAAGATTTGTTCTCCGTTTTTACTGATGATCAGTCCGATGTCCTAAACAAGTTGTCCGATAAATTTGTCGGCACCATGGAAGTCGTATGGAATATTTTTAGAAAAGTGTATCATTACCCTTTGGACCCTCCATAGTGAATGCAAGTGCACCCCATCTGTCCATATCGATATATACCTCGCGATCTTGCCTGTATATTATATTCTAATTGTATCAGTCTACCTTTGTTGTCCCCGAATATTGCAATGCATACGTTGAATGACTGGCACCAAGACTGGTTACCAAGCTAATACTGTATATAATAAGCAAATATAAGCAAGAATAATATCACTCTCTGGGGAATCAGGAGGTCCTCTCACACATACATGACCCTACAATATAACGTAGCTGCTTCGCTAATATGTAAGATGAATAATATCAATGATTGGCATTCGGGCTTGGTGCCTCTTGAAGAAAATGACTCGTACGTACTCGGCGCACGCCGCGGGACAGGTTTACCGTATCGCTCATAAATTGTGCGAATCTAAATTTGGATCTCTGCCGCCCGAGTTAGCGCACGATTTCCAGCTCAATTCAAGGCGCTATAGCCAAGTGGTTACGGCGACAGATTAGAATCTTTAATACTATCTGTTCCTCTTTGAGGGCGCAAGTTCAAATCTTGCTGGCGTCGCTGCGTTTTTGCCTCGATTAAGAGCAATGTATTATTTCTTACATCTGTTAACCCCAGTCGTTCAGTGTATGTTTTATTTTCAATTTGTTTTGTGTTTATTCCTTTAGGATTGACGCCCTCCTCCTTTTGTAGTTTTTTACGCAGGAAGCGGTAGGATGACCAATTCAGAATAGACACTTCGTATTTGCACAGCGGTCTAGACTTTGGAAATACATCTCCAAAAGCTACCCTTGCAATATTCCGCCCTGATTTGAGTACAGAAGCATATAACTACCTACTAAAGATCGTTCGACGGCGGAATACCATTGAAAACCTAGTTACGTCTCCATAATAGCTTTCGTTTTCTCTTCCTACTCTTTACATAAGTGTTCGTAATATTCAAACAACCGCCTGTGTCGCCAATAAAAGAAATATTCAGTTAGAATTGATTTGCTGAGAAATCTTTGAATGTGTCTCCAAGAAAAGGGTAATAATCCGCATCATGGAATTAAGAGGGACATTGGCCCAATCCAACATGGAAGAGATAACGTTGTATGATGGCTGCAAGTGAAAGTAGTTATGCACGGGTGACAGGACGCCATCTGCTTCTGAATGCGAGGGCGCAAGTTCAAATCTTTCTGGCCTCTTTGTCGAATTATTTCTTGCTCTCATCAGTCAATCTGAACAATCCCAACATTTCCTTTGATCGTCGATCAGTGAGATACGTCATGCCCAAATATGTCTTACGTAATGAAAAAGTATGCTGACTGGGACGGTCCTCTTAAGGTTGCCTTTTTGGAAAGTTAGTTGGTGTATAGGCAGTGCCGTCGGTCGAGCTGAATGTTCACTCTCATTCCTCGATTGCGACTTTCACCATCTGGTAATCCTTGTCGCACACTCATACCCAGATTACATAGGCCTGCGCCTATCCATTCTTTTCGCACTTCTAGAAGAATGGCAACGACCACCGACGCAGATTGGAAAATCCTCGACAAGACTGACCTCAATCCTTATCGTGTTTTCACAAAACCAATCGTTAAATCAGAACAGGATGATAGAGACTATCGGATAATAGAATTGGCAAATGGACTGCGGGCAACGCTTGTTCACGATGCAAAGACAGACAAGGCAGCTGCTAGCCTTGACGTTGCTGTCGGGCATCTCTACGATCCTGTATGTCGCGTCCATCTCAAATATGATTGGAGAGGTTTTTGAATAATGGTTTAAGGATGACATGCCTGGTCTTGCTCACTTCTGCGAACACTTGCTTTTCATGGTGAGCTTTCATACGAATTTTGACTGAATGATTCATTTATAATCTTATCAGGGGACGGAGAAATTCCCAAAGGAAAACGAGTACTCAGAGGTATATATCACACTCTCCCAAACTTGTTCCATTCTAAGCGTACCTTATTATTAGTTTTTGGCCAACAATAATGGATCATCAAATGCCTATACTTCCACCTCCAACACGAATTATTACTTCAATGTCGCGACCTCTGCACTTCCAGGCGCTTTGGAACGTTTCGCAGCCTTTTTCCATTGCCCATTATTTTCGCCTTCTTGTACCTCTCGTGAGCTGAACGCTGTTAACTCGGAACATAAAAAGAATCACCAATCTGATATGTGGCGTATCTTCCAACTGAATAAACACCTATCAAAACCCGGCCACGTATGGTCTAAATTTGGCAGTGGGAACCTCGAAAGCTTGTCCAGGGCGGCAAGGGAGCTCAAAGAACAGGGAAAGTTGAAAGAAAAGAATCTATCGACGAAATCCAGCGCAGAACCGACGCCTGCGTCATCTCGAATCCCGTCACCAGCGCCTTCAGGAACCTCTACGGGCAGCGAAACAGATGCAGATGGTGGTGCAATTGGTCGCGAAACCCGTCGTCGACTCGTGGAATGGTGGACAAAAGAATATTGCGCTAGTAGGATGCGATTGGTCATCGTGGGCAAGGGTACGAACTTCATGTCCTTAACGTCTCCCCTTGCAACTAAATTTTGTTATGTTCCCATGCAGAATCTTTGGATGAATTGGCCGATCTTGCGAATGCCCTTTTCTCGCCCATTCCAAATCGTGGACGGGATCCAGTACCAATGATCAACGACCATCCATTCGGCTCAGCGGAAAAGGGGGTATGTCGAAATGCATGGAACATCTCGTGCTGAACTGATACTGATTGACGTTCTGCCAGACACTGGTTTCGGTGCAGACAATCATGGCCTTCCACGCACTTGAAATCTCGTTCCCTCTTGAATATCAAGCACCCTTATGGAAATACAAACCTGCCAACTTTATTACCCATTTCGTTGGTCATGAAGGTCCAGGATCGTTACATTCATACCTTAAGAATAAACATTGGGTAACTGCATTAAGCTGTGGCTCTCAAAACCTTGCAAGAGGATTTGCCATGTTCAAATTGACAATTCATATGACTCCCGAAGGTTTCGGTGAGTTTCAATTTCTTCATTGTATTCTTCATTCATTCTTATCTGTTGAATAGCCAATTACAAGGAAATTATTCTTGCATCGTATAAATACCTTGCTCTTCTGCGTTCTTCGACCTTCGAGCCTTTCCATCATCAAGAAGTAGTCAACCTTTCTAATATACGGTTCCGCTTCGCTGAGAAGAGGCGTCCGGACGACTACGCTACCTGGATCTCAGAACACATGACATGGCCCATTCCGGCCGAACTATTGCTTTCTGCGCCACGCCTTACATATGATTGGGAGAATGACGCTGAAAAGCAAGTCGGAGAGGCCAAAATCCGGGAATATCTTGATCAATTCACAATCGAAAATAGTCGGGTGGTTCTCATGGCCAAGGAAGAGGAACATCTAAAGGTAAATCCCAATCTGACATGGGAGAAAGAACCTTGGTACGGTACTGGGTATGCTGTACAGAAGTTCGATAATATGTTCATCAATGAGGTAAGCAGCTTGAGGTCTCTTCAAATGTTAGTTAAATTTAATAAATGTTATAATAGGCTACCGGGTCGAACAATATTCCTGAATTGTATCTCCCTGGACCCAATGAATTTATTCCCACAAACCTGGAGACAGATAAAAAGGAAGGAGTAGAGGTGCGCTTGAAGATTGTCAATAGATCGACACAATCTAATTCCCCATAGCCCGTTAAACGCCCACACTTGATTAGGCAAACATCGCTTTCATCCCTCTGGCACAAAAAGGATGATAAATTTTGGGTCCCGAAGGCTCATATTGTAATCGATATTCGGAGGTTCGTTGCATTTGAACAAATTGTATACAAATTTTGATCGGTCCATTTGTTTCACTAGTCCTTTGGCCAACTCCTCTGCTCGAGCCTCGGTCATCACGAAGTATACTATAATTCCTATAAAATTTTCAGATAACATTACTCATAATGTTGTTTAGGATTTACGCAGGCATTGTCAACGATTCTTTGACTGAATTTTCGTATGATGCCGACCTCGCTGGACTCTCGTACGATTTTGCTTCTCATAGCACTGGATTCCATGTCACTACGAGTGGATACAATGATAAGATGGCAACCCTTGTTAGACATGTTCTGGAGAAAGTAAAAGCCCTTACGGTTGATCCACAAAGATTAGAAGTCATCAAAGAAGAGGTCGGCTTTAATTCAATCCCTCCAATTGACCTACGTTAACGACTCTTGGCAGATTCGCAGGTCTTACATCAACTTCTACCTGGGGCAATCCTATTCTCTTTCGGACTACTATTCACGATACTTCATGACTGAAAGTCTGTGGACTGAAGACGAAAAACTCAAGGAACTGCCTTGTACGTTTACTTTGATAATACTAAAACAAATCACTTATGTTTTGACATAGCTATCACAGCCGATGAGGTAATAGCCCATCTCAAGACGCTCTTTTCTCAAGTCAATCTCCGCATTCTTGCTGTCGGCAACATCTACAAAGACGTAAGCTATTGTACCTAATACCGTTACACGTATTTAACCAGCTTCCCTAATCATAGGAGGCAATTAAGATTGCCGAGATGGCTGAGGATGGCTTGAAACCGTCGTCTCTTTCCCCAACCGAATTGAACGACCGAGCCCTTCTCATGCCCGAAGGTAATATACCCCATGTGTTAAATTCATTAAAATTGAAGCCAAGTTGTTATCTCAGGTTCTAATTACACCTACTCGGCTCCTATCCCCAACCCCAACCAGGCAAATTCTGCTTTGACATACTTCACGTATTACGGAGCCATTGCCGACGACAAATTGCGAGTGACATCCCAAGTTCTCACTCAAATTTTGAGTGAGCCTGCCTTCAACGTACTACGGACCAGGGAACAGCTAGGGTATATTGTTTATTGCACTTCGTGGAGGCTACCTGGAGCAAGTGAAACAGGAATCCGAATTGTGGTTCAAAGCGAGAAAAAACCAACCTATCTTGAAGACCGCGTGGATGCTTTCTTGGATGAAATGAAAACTCGACTTGAAACTATGGATGACAATGAATTTGAAGTCCATAAAAACAGTCTGGAGAAGAAATTGCTGGAAGCGGACAAAAATCTTTCAGAAGAAGTCTCAAGGTATCTAGTCCATATTTCCAGCGGTCATTTTGATTTTTTCAGAAGTAAGTACCATTGATTATTCAACTTTGCCACATTTTCTGACATCAAATACTCGCAGGGGAAAGAGATTTGTCGGTTCTCAAGACTGTATCCAAGGAGGAAGTTATTGACCTGTTCCTCAAGAGGGTGCATCCTTCCTCCAACATTCGTGCTAAACTTTCGGTACACATGGTTTCGCAGAAAGAACCACCAAAAGGAGTCAGTGCTGCCGCTGCCGAGGCATTTGAGAAACTTGTTCATCAAGCATACCCCGAATTGGACGTAAAGGCATGGAGGACATCCATAGACAACGCTACACCAAGCATTGTCGACTTTGGAAAGTACTGGTTACCCGTACTCAATTCCGACCAAGGCAAAAAGCTATTGGTACAGCTTCCTGGCCTTGTGGATCAACATCCGGTCGACGGTGAAGTTGGTGATTACCGCAAGCAAGGCGTCATTTATATCGAGGATAAGAAGGCGTTCAAGGATAAGCTGATCCCTTCAGTAGATCCAGGTCCTATGGTAGAGTGGAATGATCTTCCTGTTCCACGATTCTAATTGCTTGTAGTATGACGATGTCAACCATCTAGTGCTGAAACTTTCAATGTACAATCTAATAGAATATCATTGTTTTCGTGCATTCAACAGGGTATAACTGTTGTATATAAACACGAAGAAGACCCAGGATCATGCAATTGGAATATACAGATAGAATAATGAAAATGCCACACAGCTTGCGTAAGGGATACAGATGAAATTAGGAAAGCAAGGTTGCGACAGAAACAGCGGCCAACAAAGCGGAAAGACTCGTTACGTTGGCAGAGTCCAACTACTTTCTTCTTGCGTCCTTGAATCGAGGTTGTGCTGGTGGTTGAATACCGAAATTTTTGGCACGTCGGAAAAGGAGGACATGAGGCTCTGGAGCTAATGATAGTTTTAGCCGTGATATGAGGTAAAAACCTCTTTAATTTAAGGCGGCTTACCATGCACCTCGTAGTGTTCCCATCCCAGACTCTGAGTGATTCCAATACCTCGCCATTCCTGCTCAGTGAGTAACCGCAGTACGCCCGACCCGTCTGCGTCAAAGTACTCCTTTGGAATCATTTTCAGAAGTTGCTTTGGGAGTATAACATGTCGAAATTCGTATTCATCATCTGAATATCGATCTGAGTAGTGAATCCTAGATTGAACTTGAGATGAAGAACATTGGCTGGAGGGGTTGTGTGCGATCTCACTTTTCGATATATTCATCCAGTTTGCGCGCTAGTTCTTTTTGCTGGGCAGCTGTTGGCTGTTGCGCGTTAGATGCCATTGTAATAGATATGTAAAGAGGTCGAAATAAGTGAGAGTAAACCTGACTCGCTGAAGGCGGTGGCAGAAAGAGAGATGGGCGCCGAGAATGTAGTTGTGTGTTATCATTTACGCGCCTGTCACAAAGAAGTCTTGTGACCTCTATTTCACGTGATTTGTCGCGTCAACAGTGACAGTGACTGCCCCTGCAGGAACTGACCATCGCGTTTCTTACCATTATGCATCATCTATCATGAATAGTCATTATTATCAAGATCGTTCCCTCTCATATCATTCGGAAGATGACTCTTTTTATGAGGATCCACGAAACATTGTATCTTTAAACAACCATCAGGAGGTACTCACGGACCCGTTTTTAGATGATGATTTTTATTACGATGATGGAGAGCAGCATGGTGGATATATGCGCAAACTTGTCCACTGACCTACTCACATCACCTCTGTAGTGTCTTCTCCGACACCATCGAGCTCTAAAATTCAGCATATTTCAGCTGCTCTGCGTCCCAATCATGTCGCGACATATACCCAGCTATCCAATAATGTGTCTCGACACAATACGGATCACCCTGTATTTGGTCGAGCACTTACCTCGAATGCAGTGGACTCGGATTCAAATGCTTCACATAGTAAGGTTACGCTCTCTTCCATGTCCGTTTCTATGACTGAGCTTTTTTCAAGGCAAACCTACTCCGCATGTCAACGACCCAGAGCATGCTTATCGAACCAACAGACAACTCTTAACTAATTCGCAAAGAAGCTTGACGGCGAGAACTAACTCCCAATATGATAACATAGAGCAACCCGGCCAAGCTTCAGAACAACCTAGAACGAGAAATTCCCATGGCATAAGACTGCGCCCAGTCTCAGAGTTGCGTCAGTACGCTTGATATCCGATTGACGTCCAACGTACAAACTAAGCAACCAAAATTTTAGCTGACATTTACCGCAGCATGTTTAAGTTTGGTGTCTTCAATGCAGTCCAATCATCCTGTTTTGAGGCGGTATGAACCTCGTTCGCAGGTGGTTTTCTGGAGACTGAACCATCTGTTTTAGGTGATGAATGGCGACAAAAATATGGCGAGCTAAATTTCATCATCTACTTACTACGAGTAATAAATAGCTTGAATTCTTAGGTTGTCAGCGGTGCGCATCGTTCGGTCCCGACGTATTGTGCATATTGACGGTTTTTACTGTTTTAGCTCCGACTGGAAGTGGGAAAACGGTGTTATTTGAATTGGGAATCATTCGTATGCTGGACCGCAGCAAAGCCACGGGAAAACCAGCTAAATGTATCTATGTGGCTCCTACTAAGGTATGCATTTGTTGCATGTTGTAACATCTATACAACTCACGCAACAATTGCACATAGGCTTTATGCTCCGAAAAATTCCAAGATTGGATGGCAAAATTTGAACCTGTTGGATACAAATGTACGTACATCTGGTATCCAAAGACGGGCTATACCTAAAATATGGACTTAGGCTGTGAATTAACTGGGGACACTGTTGTATTTGGTCAAAATGCATGGGGGGATGCTAGAAACGCCTCGATTATGTTTGTATTTCCATCAATATTCCGCGGCAACATTCAGTTTACCCTTTGTTGCATAGAGTTACAACAGTATGTTTTTGACATCCTCTGAAAGTACATCTCCATGACGTTGTTTAGTGCGAAAAGTGGGATAGTTTGACAAGAAATTGGTATGCTCCACTGGTTATGGTTCTTCTATATATTCACACATGTATCAGGCATGAACACGAGCAAATCCTATCACAAATACGCTTATTCCTCGTCGACGAAGTATGTATTGCAAATTTTGCTCTTTGATTTACTGCATACTATTTTCAGGTCCATATTTTAAATGAATTACGAGGGAGCACATTGGAGGTAGTGACATCGAGAATAAAACGCAGAGGAAGTTACATTAGATTCATCTTGGTATCAGCCACAGTCCCCAACATAAGGGACGTGGCTTCATGGATTGAAAGCGGACTTGGAAATACAGAACCCGCCCAGGTCTTTGAGGTGATCTTCTTTTTTCTATAATTATCTAAACCGTAACTCTCTGGATTTTAGTTCGGGGATGAATTTCGCCCGTGTCAACTAACGAGGCACGTCGTTGGCGTGTTTCGAAAAAATGGAACGAATGATTTCGCATTCGCCAGGACCTTGGATTCAAAATTGTTCTCAGTCCTGCGCGAATATTCTGTTGGGAAGCCTATATTGGTGTTCTGCTCGACGAGAAAAGGTATGGTCCTATGGACTGCTGGAGTTATCCATATCTCAATTATCACTGCAGGGGTGTTTGAAACGGCTGACACTTTAATGAAAGAATTCTGCGAAGGCGAAAAGAAACGAAGCTCGTTGCCGTGGTCTCGTCCTAATAGGTGGGTGCTCCGATAGACTACCTGCATACACCCATACCAAACAAATCAATAGAATATCCTATTCATTTAGCGACAAACGTTTGAACGGTAATATTTGTCTTTCGTGTCCACCTTTCGATACATTGACTTTGTGTGATTTTCAGATTTAGCTTCCATTGGCATCGGGGTACACCATGCTGGCATTACGATGGATGATCGAAAGGCTACAGAACATCTATATCTCACAAAAACTCTTCGAGTTCTCATTGCCACATCAGTTAGCACTTCACATCCTCGAGGTCGATTATAGGGCTAAAAAGCAGTGATAGACTCTAGCCGTTGGAGTTAATCTTCGTTCGTGGATACCTTACTTCTTTTTGGTCGTGCCTTGGGTTTATTCCGTCTACGGCAGCTGCACACATGGTTGTCATTAAGGGTGTTAAAACATACCAGAATAACGCATGCAAGGAATACTCTGATCTCGATGTAATGCAAATGCTTGGTCGCGCTGTAAGCTCAACTTACTCTTTGTCTTTCGTCTCTTATCTTTTGTCTTTGAATTCTAGGGAAGACCTCAATACGGTAGATGATGTGTTTTTATGCATGTCTTCCCATCCTCACTTACGACGTATCACAGACAAAGACGGGATTGCGGTTATACTGTGTGAAACTGACCTAGAACAGAAGTATAAAGCCCTAGTTTCAGGGAGAACGATTCTTGAAAGTTCTCTTCACACTAACCTGGCAGAACATCTGAATTCCGAAATTGGTCTCGGAACTATCACGGACGTCGAGTCCGCTAAATCCTGGCTCCGCAGCTCCTTTCTTTATCAACGGATGCAAAAGAACCCTAACTTTTATGCACTGGTTCCATATGACTCGGAGGGCACCCAGGAGCAAACGGCAGACGTAGACCAAGTTGTTATGGACAGCATTTTTCGGTTGAAGAAAACACAGCTTATCGACTATGTTGAAAATGGCAAAAACGTCGGGGCATTGAGTTCTACCCAATACGGAGAGATAATGAGCAAAGTACGAGTCACTTTATCAACAGCTAGCATATCTAACAATTTTTGCTACAGTACTACATCCGGCGTGCCACCGTGAGTCTAAATATCAAACCCGTCTTTGTTACTGCTCTAATAAGAGGTCCACCAATAGATGGAACTAATTCTTGCTATGCCAGAGAAACCATCACTCAGGGAAATAGTGAGCCACTGTTTATCACATTTACGTCACAATAGTCCGACATTTTTTGAAATCAGCTCGAGACAATCTGCAGTGCCGAAGAGTATATCAACGCTCTATGCATCTGTAACATCTCTAATCATTTTCTAGATTTCATGACGTTAAACTGAGGGCGTCCGAGAAAAATGTGAGTTGATTACTCAACGTTAATTCGTTTTTATTTATTTATACAGCGCCTACATTAGCTCTTCAACAAACTAAGGCAAGACGTTGATATAAGATATCAAATCAAGAAAGTCGAGAAGACGGCGGACAAAGTATTTATACTCGTTCAAGTAAGTTTTTTTTTACCTGAAAAGGGAAAATATGTTATGATTGTAATGATAGGCCGTGTTGAGTGGAATTTCCTTCAATAATGCGGAGTATAAAAACTTGGACAGCCAACCTCATATGGAAGCTTTCTCAGTATTCAAAAATATCGTTAGAGTGGCCAGAGGTTGTTCGTGACTTCCCTGGCCGGTCATTGATTCCTGATAAGCCTCGCTCATAGCTGCCCTGGACGTTGCCGTCGTAAAAAAGGACGGTTTGCAAATAAAGAATGGTCTTGAACTGTGAGCAAAACTCATTCTAATTAAAATCCTGATGGGTATATATAAGTATCCATTTTCTTCAGTGTCCGATGTCTTTCTGCAAAGGCATGGGAAGATAGGGCCATTGTATTCCGGCAGATCGAACATATCGGCGAGAAATCGTGAGCTAATGAAGAAAATTTAGTATACGCGAGCCAACTAACACAATCCTTGCCATACAGAATCAAAGTAAATCAGTAACAATGAACCAGCCAATGACACTTGTGACCCATGCCTTGACGTTTAACTAGGTTTTAGCCGAACACGGGATTACATCTTTAGATATTCTCCGAAAGCAAAACCCGCTGAGGATTGAAACAGTAAGCTGACGTCGATCACATCTTTGACTGAATCGTAACTAAATTTTCACAGCTCCTCAATCGGAGATCTCCCTTTGGTTTAGAAATGTTGTCATGCCTTGGAGAATTTCCGCAGTATGCTTTGAAAATCAAGGAAGTGGAAGTTCATTCTGACGGCGGAGTAAATCCCGTACAAATTAACCTTGCTATCGAGTGCTCCTTGCTTGAAGATACAACAGGTTCTAATAAACCGAAGAAACGCTCACGAAGTTTCCAAATGACGGCAGTACTTACGCTGACCTCCGATAACGAACTGATAGACCTGCGCCGTATCCCGTAAGTCTTTCGCTATGACTCTGGGTCACCTTGATTAATAAACCATCCTCTATATATTGTAGGACAAAGGCCTTGAAGGGCGGAAAGTCTTTTCAGGTTTCAGTTAAACTCGGAAAGCCAAGTCAAAGTGTTCTCGTCCTCGTCGCATCTGTGAAACTTTTTTTGCCTACAAGTAAACTTTCGGACTGACGTATACTTAGGAAACGTTGGCAGGGACGACTTTCCAGCAAGTGTATAGGCCAGACCTTCCGCCAAGTGAATACCCGACACCAGATACACGGCCGCTTTCTTCTGTGGTAAAGTTCAACGCTTCAGTCCAATCCAGAATTTAATTCATCTGGGCCCACAATAAGGAAATGGACTTGGCTGGGCTTGAAGATGATCCTGATTTTTGGAACATGAGCATGGACAGTATCAATTCAATTGAGGCGCTGAAAACGGTGAAATCAGAGGGTAAGGGTAGGTTAGGTGGTTGATTGTTAAACCAAAGGTCTTGACTATTTTACGTCGTTTAGCACACCCTGCAAAGGTCCCACCACCACCACCACCACCATCTCAGCTACACAGCGAAAAGGCTGTATCTAGGACGCGACCTGACGGGAGATATGACTGCAACCATACCTGCAAAGATAAAACAAAATGTAGACACATGTGGTTGGTGTTCCTTCAAACAAATACAATACCATAGGTCTAAACTCGCCCATAGTTGTCGAGATGGTTTACGAGATCCGCCTCCAGTCCCGAAAAAGAAGGCACAAGCTCCAGCAACTGAGGAAGTTGTTCCAAAGCCGCGGTCAACAGTGCAGCGATTTCATGCTCCATCTCAAGTGGTTACCCAGAAAGAGAACAAGATCCTGATGCAACTTGATGCAATCCACGAGGGCGCAAGTGTCGCCGATAACCTTCAGATAACAGAAGGACAGAGGCTGAAGTTGGAACCAACCCAAACGACTAAACGAAAACGCAGACTTTCCGTCGACCCATACGATATTTCTTTCACGGACCTTGCTGGACCCAGTGGCTCGCGGCCGTTCATGGATATACCTGGATACAACAGCGAGTCCGATGATTTGCCAGAAACAATCCTACCGATGTCTCGTGTAGACAGTAAAAGCATCCACGGCAGAGTAAAGCCCAAGTCTAGCACGCAAAGAAAAAATACAAGGGGATCTCATTCCTCCACCAAGTCTCCCAGAGCCTCCAAAGCATCACCCCGGGATGAAAATCAAATGCCCCGGAAAAAACGGGCAAAATATGATAAAAGCCCCATAGTGCGTAGGATGTGATTCAAACTTTGTCTATTTTAACAGCATAATAGCAGAAGGACTCGACTTTGTTCCTCCAGTCTTCAGACAGTGAAGGGTCTATCGAAATAACGAGTCCACAGAAACCTTCCCCTGCGACAAGGAAAGAAGAGTCGACAAAGGACAAGAGCCCCCCTTATTCTTTTCTTATGGATTCAAGAGTACAGAGCAAACCTCCCGTAGAAAATGAGAGAGTCGAAGACGAAGAATTTGCGGAATTAGATGCTTGGCTTGAAAGCGGTTCAGTGGTCATATTGTAGAATCCAAGTGTGTATTATCAGCATGCCGTATTAGAAATTAAATTAGAATGTAATACTAGATCCTTATGATGTCGTTTCCGAACCTTCATCTTGGGGTGGGTCAACGAAGATCCTAAGAGCGTTTTTGAATCGATTGTCCCGTGCAATTTTCTGCGATGGTTTAATCATTTCCCATCCTTCGACATCGTTTCGCCATCTTTTTTCCTTCTTCAGTCGTTCTGCACGCAGTTCGACTTCAGTGGGAGGTGGGTTTTCATATTCAGCTTTAGTGGGTTCCCGGGTGCCCCTGGCAAGTTCTCTGGCTGTGGTAAGCTTGGCCGGAAGAGCTTCGTAGTATTTTTTACGGAGCCCTTCAATATCTTCTTCGAGACTGGCGAGGGACTTCTTATAGTAACCTTCGGCTGCTTTGTCGAAATCGAGGTCTCCTAGACTGGGCGTAGGCTTGTCTTGTTCTTCTGGTGTACCGGGTGTTTGCTCGTCTTCGTCGAATACCTCGGGAACATCGATAGGCCTTGTGGTGTTCATTACCAAGCGGTAACCCGCTTCTGATCCAGCCTGAACTTTATGCCTTTGGTTGAAGAATCCCCAAATCATCAGAGGAATTTGTTTGAGGCCAATGTAGTTCGTGAAAGGTACAAGCAATAGCGGAGGTAAGGGAGTTACTACAGTGGGAGGAGTCGCCGATGTCGCCGATGTAAAAGTTGACTGGGAGGAAGGGGAGGAAGAGGCAGAAGTCGGAGGACGCATTTGAAGAGGGGAGAATACGGGAGACGCCTGTTTAGCGAGCTGCATCGGCGACGACGCGTTACTTTCTTCGTTGTTGTCGTTGTCGTAGTTCGCGAAACGAGGGTCTTCAGGCTCGTCAAATACGTTGTCCTCGTCCAACATGTGCGCTAGCTGCTCGTCCGCGTCGACTTTTTCTACTCCAGCGGTCCAGCCTCGTTTTAACCCGCACATAAACTCCTTGAACGTTGGCCGGCCGACGATAACTATTCCGCCTGTTTCGAGTTCTGTCTTGCGTCTTTCAGCTGGCCGTTTGTACGTTGGGAGTGCTTTGGTTGGTTCGGGGTCGTCGTCGATGCCAGTGTCCAGCCTCCTCCTCTGGCGAATATCTTCTGCGACCCATCGCGCAATGTCGCCGTGTCGTTTGCCCGGCACGTAGTTGTAGTCCACAGCCGCTGCTACTAGAATAGGCTACAAATGGAGAGTAATCCCCCAAAGGAATGGAATCATCAGTCCAGCGACATAAACAACCAAGAGAGAATACAAGCCGAACCTTGACGTACTTCCGGAAGTACCTGAGGCTCTGGTCATAGTCCTCGTCCGCAGGCCATTTCGCTGCAAGCACAGTTACTCGTCGCGGTGTCTCGAAGGGGTCTACAGGTACATCTGCGAGATGCTTGACTTTGTCGACGTATGCCTGGCGAATCTGTTTACATTGCCTTCGGTCATAGACATAAAGTCCGATTATGGACGAGGTGCACGAAAGAAATATGAGCCAATTCCTGGAGGGTAGTTTTGGTCGTTTGTCAAGCCATGAAGGGGGTATTCCTGTGTATCTGAGGACGGTGCGTACGCCAGACTGCCTTGGAGGTAATGGAGGGTGACTTTCAGGTGGAGGGGGAGCAGCCATGGCGGAGGGCTGGATGGCAAACTTGATAGAAACTTTTTTTGGACACTGCCAACGAACACCTTTCTTTGGCGGCTCCTCGGCCCGACCCTATTTTTCATTCTACAAATTACAAGTAAAGAGCATAGTACGAGGTGTCATATATAATATAATACAATGGGAAAAAAACAGTAAACTAAGCTAATCACTCTCGATCCGAAGCTTTTTCTAGCTGTTGACGTTTCCGTGAACCGCCTCTACAGAAAAAGAGAAAAATGAGTAATGGAAAAGGTAGAGTAATTAAGTCAACTCACGCTCCGGTATCGAGACCTCTCTTCTTTCCAGTCTTTGCTTCGTCCAAGAATTGGTTCAAACCAAAGACATCCCCTGTATCCTTCTCAAACTGCACTGGTCCCTCCCTCACTTCCTGGTCTTCGGCACCTTCGAACCCAATCTTTGCACGTCCAAGTTGGAAGCGATCATTGTCGAGAGCCTTTCCAATGCCTTCATCAGTACCACCACCAAATGACTCTTCATTTCCCTCTTCAATGTTCCCTCTTGCTTTGTAAATGGCAGCTGCGGCTGTCGATCCATGGAACAATGGCTTGTCGTACAAATTGTACGCATCGTCATCGGCAAAGTTGCCCGACAACGATTCCTGGTTGAACAAACGGGAATCCAGCATGGACTCTTTGGACATGGTTGGTTTAGCAAGACCGAGCGCAACCTTCTCCGAAATATCTCGGTTCTGTTGGCGAGCAAGCATCTTGGCACGCTGTTCTTGACCCATGTTATTCATCCTCATCTCACGCTCACGCTCCCTCCTCTTCTCTTGTCTCATCTCATCACGAACCTTGCGAGCTTCCTCATCTTCCGCACTATCTTCAGAGGCGGCTTCAGACTCGTTATCGCTCTCACTGTCACTACCATAAGCAGCCAATGAAGACTTCATAGCAGCTTGAGACTGAGCGGTTGCTTTTGGAGCAACGCCACCACGTTCTTCGCGCGCTCGTTGAGCAAGCAAACGGAGATTCTCTTCCTTCGACTCTTTCTCCTTTTGGGCCAGTTTCTGTTGCATCAGTGAACGCTGACGAACCTCCTCTCGAGCATGTCGGTCCGCAACGAAGAGTGCTTCTGAGAATTTAGCGAAGTTGTCATTGATGTGAATCTAAAATGTTTGTTAAAATTTTTGATAATTATTCTTATACGAAATTTACGTACGTCTTGTAAACCACGTCCATCAGCAGCAAGACGCTTGTCCAGAGGGATGGTAAAACCCTTGTTGTTCTTCCAATTCGAGATGCAAGGAGGAATCATCCATTCCTTTTGTTCTGCTGCGGTAGCCTTCCGAGGTGGACTTCTCAGAACAGGAGGGGGAGGACTTGGTGGACCCCTTGGAATCTTCTTATGCTTGAATCTAGGAGGCTCCAAAGGATCTTCGACAACCTCCGTCATCTTGATAATCCTCTGCTTCAAAGCACCCTCTCCATTCTGTTGACCAGGCGTATACCGAATGAAGGATGTCTTGCCTTGGCTATCGGGCACATTTTTGGGTTGGGCGGCTTTGATCTTTCCGTTGACGAGTTTCTCGAGAGCAGAGCGAGTTTTTTCGGTCGTCTTATCGACCTCCTCTTCAGACGGCCTCTCCATAGTCTTATCCGTATCTTCCAAGTCTTTCCTGTGCGCCAGAGGAACCAAATCCTTGAATTGGGATTGCACGATCTTGCCTTCTCGCTGGCCTTGTTGCGCAATAGCGTCATAGCGTACATTTCCTTCGCTGTCGACTTGGAGTGCAAGAGTGTTACCTGATGAAGCCTATAAGAAACGGAAGGAAAAGATAAATGCCCGGCTTGTAAACACGATTCAGACACTCACCTTTTTCTTACCCATTCCTAATGGATATTGTGCAACATGACATTCTGGGTAAGAACCTCCATCTCCTGTGGGATGGTCAGAGGCGTAATTCGACGACAAGATACTTAGTACACGCACCAAAGTCCTCCATAGACGACGGCTTCCATCCTGAACGTTGACCATATGGTGGAACAGCATTTCGAGTAGCGATAGTGGTTATTGTCGCTTGAGAAGCAACCCTGCTCGTCATTTCCTCCTCCTCATCCTCGACGGTCGGAGCGTATACAGGTTGTGGTAGAAGCCTACTCAAAATATAAGTCTAAAATCCGGAAGATTACAGACGAAATACGCACGAAGCCAAGGCAGCCATTGTTAGCAGAAGAAAGAGCCGGCTTACTTACTGATGACAACTGAATATCTTGTTTGTCTGTGTATCATTCTGATGTCCATAGTTGCCTAATAAAGAAGGCAGAGAACATGATCTCGGAAGCAATTAGCAGCGCTCTGCTGTGACCGGTTGACCTCACCGTAATTTCTTACTTTTGGTTTTTCTCTTTGTAGTCCTACATACGACTTCCTTGCACCCCAAATGGCTCATAATCTCCCGCCGAATACTTCTCAACTGGATCCTGTCTTATCGGCACCTATAAAAAAAGGAAGCGACGACATACTGGCTTTGATCGAACAAGTATACTTGACGGCGGTTCAAGGCGCTGAGCGACGTTACGAAGAGCTAAATCGGTGTTTCGAGGACTACATACAGTGGTCTAAAACATACCAAACCTCCGAATTTGAGAAACTGTCTCAAGCTCGAAGAGAAGTGGACTATCTCAAGGCTCAAAACATTGAACTGCAGCGCCAGCACCAGGAATGCACCAAGGAAATACAGGAGATGACTGCCCGACTCAGCGCTCGAACCACGAGTTTTGAATCGATGGAGTCAAAGTTACTTGCATTAGAACTTGCGCACAAGGCAGCATCTGCGTCATCGGCAGTGATAATCTCTGATCTGGAGCAATTTGGAATTTCTCACTTGGGGCGGAACTCTATATCCTTCAATGATCAGTGGCCTCACTTACTGTGGCGACTGTGTGCTTCGCTGGAGTCCTCATCTGGCAGCAATCTCAAATTAGCAGAACATACAACCGTGCTTTCAAGTGAAAGTGTACGTTTTATCATAGAGGTTCTGTCTACTCACTTGGAAGCTGCGCTTGAACATCAAAACAATCCTGGGCGTGATGCACGTGGAATTCAATCTACACAGTACACTGGTGCTCCTCAGCGAATACACTTGCAATTACCGCCCCCTTATCCTACTCAACATCATGTTCATGGTATAATTTGTGTATTAACTATTGGAGCAGAACCAATTGACTAACTCCAATTTATAAAGGCTATCAGACCCAACATCGCCCCATTTATCTACCTCAAAATTCACAAATCGGAGGCTCCTCACGTGAACTCCCTCGACATCTTTCAACTCAACAGCTTCCTGAGGTACCCGCCAGTCGCCAAGGACATACAAGACAACAGCAACACAGAGCACCTTGACCTTCCATCTTTTTCGCACCCTAAAACAAATATACCCGCACATCAAGACAAAACTGTGCTGTCCTTATCTGCTATGCTTACAGACCCTCTTTTTCTTTTGATTTACATGATTTCTAATGTAGATACCCCATCTAATGGTCCACAATTACTTACCATCTCCCACCACGTTCGTCATATACCTTTGTATTTATATAGCGCACATATATGCCTCCAAGTAGTAAAATACATGTAGACTACTCTACAGATACTATGTGTACATTTGGAAAGAAAGGCAGATGAATCAGATATGATGAAACAAAGATTTGCATTTACAAAATAAACAAGCAGAAAATAATAGTAATCTGTCCATCGGAGTCCATAGATAGGGTTTGGATTGAATCACACAGCAATATCCTGACCACCAGGCCAGATCCTCCACCATGCCCATGCACCTAGACCAAGGAAGAAGTTGAATATACCAATAACACTAGACCCTGCACCTAGAAGGGTGAAAAGCCACCATACAATCCCGACTATGCGGTCGAGAGAGCGGCCGATGTACCGTTTTATTGTTGCCCGAGGGTCTGGTTTTGGCGAGTATGTAGCTGGTAGCCGGATAGTAGGTGTACTCGAGAGTGCTCGTCCTGGTCTGGGAGGTAGCAGCAGGACAGAGACGATGGGCTTCTGCAAGATATATCATTTGTTTTATTAGCGGTTCCTGGCGCAAGACTAAATGATTGATGGACGAACATGGTCCGATGTGGTGTACCCAGGCACACTGGTATATAGAATATTTTTGATGTTAGACTGCTCCGAATCCGGAGAATCGCTATAAGTCGCGTACAGCACGCGGTCTGTCCACGCTGGTATGCGTTTTACACTAGAGTTTTACAAGTATACATTATCAGCATGCAATTTGCGACTAGCGCCAAAGGTGTTTGAATAAGAACTAACCTGTACTTGTCGACTTCTCCGAGATTATACTTATAACTGCACTTGAACTTCCAAAAGTCGCCTTCATGCAGGCCTACGAACACGTTTCCTTTTCGTTTCTCGATTGTCAACTGGTCGAACTCCTTCAATTCCTCGCGGGTTTTTTCCGAGTCGATTGCTTGTGAGAAATCTCCCGTAAATCTTTTCGCGTAGAGTGGGTGTGTTGCAGGTATATCAAGTCTGAAATTGAAGTCTCCAAGCACGAATAGGTGGCTCGTGTCAAATATGGTGCTCGGCAGCGTTGAATCTTGCTTTGTGGATTTAAACAAAAGACTTTCAGTGATGTACTTATAGTCAGTCAACCGCTGCTTCAGCTTGTGGTCAAATGCAGTCAAATGGCAATTGATGAATCTAAAGAAAAGTAAAGTAAGAAATAATAACGATAATGACTGATGACGTAGTTGTGATAGTAAAGTAGCGGGACATACGTGAAAGTCTCTCCAGCTGTCCCTTCTGGTCCTTGAACGCGAAAGCGCACACCAACAGCACCCTTGTTTCCCATAAACCCAACTCCACATCCAGTCCATGACGTCTCCACATCGGAGACCTTCCGCGCAACACCGTCGTCTCGTCCATATAACAACAACGCAATGCCCACGTTGACCACTTTAGCGATTAATGAATACGATTCCTTGTTGGGTGCATGCGCCTCAATCTGCGACAAAATAAGCGCATCCCGGTTGTCAATGACCTTCTTCGACAGACCCGACACTACAGGTGGAGTTCCGGTCTAATTAGTAAATAGCTGGCGTATCAATCAGATTCGAAGAACGGCAACGCACGTCCAAGATGTAAAGGCAGTAGCTCCTGAAAGCCAACGGCAACTATATCCGGTGCGCGTCTTTCGCGCGACAAGAAATTCGAGACTTGGAGTGTAGGCGCGAGCCAGTCAACCAAGTCCTGTGGCAAACCGAGAACACCTTGCAAATTAGTATTGTATGATGCAATCTGTACCAGCAGCTGCTCTGGTTGGGACTGGTCGACCATAATGACTGAGGAGTCGACAAGGAGGAGAGAAGAGAGGAAGTTGACAGACAGCCAGAATCCCGTTGAGATACTTGAGTCTTGACACTTACCTGTTACGGAAACACATGAAAGATAGGGGCGGCCGTGTGATCATAAATTAAGATTTGTTTCGATTTATTTATTCATCTACACTGTGTCTATTCTATACAATTTCCTGAATCTATACAAGAAGTATTCAAGCGACAGACTTGGAAGCCTTTCCCGGAGGGCTTCGGGTGATGTTAAGATCCTTCAACAGTCCAGTCTTCAAATCATAGACCCAACCGTGGAGCCAAACACCCTGTCCTTTGGGAGTGCCTTTGGTCCAAGCATCCTGGATGGCAACAGTGTTGGCGAGATTCTCGACCTGAGCCTTGACGTTCTCTTCGACGAGAAGAGGGAGAGCTTCGGCATGAGGAATAGAGGAGACCTTGAGGGAAGCGGCCAGCTTGGTGAGGGGTTCCAGCCATCGGTTGAGCGACGAATCAGGGGGCAAGGTATGGATAGTGGCAATTGGGGCTTCGACATTTAGCTCTGGCCTCTGAGCGGCCGCCAAACAAGCTGCAGCACCACCGCACTCCGTGTGTCCAACAATGACAACTGGGTGAAAGACAAAAAAAGAAACGTTTGGGATGGCAATTTTAGACTCTAAAAAAGAAATAATGCACCGTGTTCAACACCGAGATAGTGGACGGCGTATCTGAGGACGGAAAGAACGTTTGGGTCATCCAAGCGGAGTTGACTGGAAAGAAAAAAAGAATAAGCTAAAGGCCGCATAGAAGAGGAGCGGGATTACTGACTTAGCAATATTTCTGTGAACGAAGATATCTCCTGGTTTGGCGGCAGTGATTACAGAGTCTGGGACTCTGGAATCTGCGCACCCTATCCACAAGGTCTAGGAAATATTCAGCAAAAAATCATGAAAATAAAAGACGGTCATACATGGGGAGTCTGTCCTTTGGCAGAATTCGTGAAAAAGTCAGGCTCTGACTTGAGAACATCTGCAGCCCATTGGGCATTAGCCTCAAGGAGAGAATCTATGTTGACAGAGGGAGTAGACATCTAAGGAGATGGTAGTAGAGAGCAAAGAAAGATCCCGGTAAATCCATCGTCTCTTCAAATACCCGTTGAATGTCGGCCCGGAGCCTAAAAAAGAAGTCAACGGGCCATATTTGTGCCTGAATCCCGGCCGACGCATTTCCCGTCCGTTCTCGGTCGTCCCATGTCATACAAAACTAAGAATTCATCCAGACCACTCTGTATCAAAGATGTATTACATTACAAGTGGACAAAGAGTGGTAAAAAATGCTACGCCGCCGTCATGTCTCCAAAAACAACAAACTTAGTTCATTTGGCGGATGAGCTTGTTGATGTTGGTCTCCCGGTCACCAAAGTCACCACCCTGGACGTAGTGCTTGAATTTCCGTGTTCTCCATCCACCAGTGGGGTTGGAGAGTTTGAATGGCCACAGGAAGTTGGAGGCCTAACCACATACTACATCAGATGATAGACTCGTCACATAATTGCAATTTACGAACCTGCTTGAAGTTGGGGCCGGCGGTGATGATTTCGTGAACGAGATCCTCAACGCAAAGGATGTCGAATTTGCCAAGGGCGTTTTCAATGACGGAGTTGTTGGCGAGGGGGATGCGTTGCTTGTCGACCTTTCCGTATCCGCGCTTGTAGATGAGTTCGCGGACGGTCTTCAAGTTGGGTTCACTTTACAAAAATATCAGGACAGAAATTCTAGGCCCCCAAATTTAGTTACATACCCGTAGGTGATGTAGGGCTCAACGAGGCGGAGCATTTGTTGGGTAGCCCGGGTAGCCTTGACGAAGATACCGTTGTTGATCTGGAGGAGGCGGAGGAGTTGCAAGATCTTTCTTGGCTTAGGTGCGATTTCGTTGATACTGTAAAACACTGAGTAAACCAGCGACCGGACGACCCCAAATGGTTCTCACCCTCGGATACGGACAACGAAGTAGACCTTGGGTTGAGCGGGCACATAGAAATCTCCAGCAGTTCGGGCAGCGCGCTTCAAGCGGATTTCCTCCTTCTCCTTCGACAGATACTCCTTCACATATGACTCCGCGCGCTTGAAGATAACCTTTCGCTTGGCTTTTGAAGCCTGAAAAATGAAGAACATGTCAGTTAATTCTGTATAATTTTGCCGATTTCAACAAATTGAAAGTATCAGTCCCGAAAGATGGTTAATTAGGGCAACATAAAGGAGCGAACCCCCCTAGCCAGAATTTCGATTGAACGTATGCATCATATACAATATAAAAAGCAGCACAAATTTGCAACACAAGTCAAAACAAGATCTCACCTTGCGGGCGGCAGAGGCAGCTGCGATACGCTCCTCCCGTGCCTTTTCATTTTGCTTTCTCTTCTTGAGGAGAGTCTCCGGGACTTCAATTGCCTATTCGCACGCCATCTAGCTCATCAGCAACAGACCTCGAACGTATGTCGTATGTTTTTGACTAACCGAAGCACTCGGGACGCTGTTCAAAATTCGGGCATTACGAGATCAGCATTTCCTGTTCCATGGTGTACTTAGAAGAGAAACATACGTGGTGGACGGGGCCATTGGAGATCTTGAGGACGACGATTATTTTGTTGGACGTAGTCTCCAGTGACCGCCTCCAGCGGTGGCTTGTACTGTATAGTCTGACATAACATTGTCACACGCCCCATGGACCCCAGGGACCTCGCGCCTCCAAAATTAGCCGAGGCGCGTGATGACATCTTAGGACTTGTCGAAAATCCACCACCCTCTCCAATTGTTTTATACTGCTTACTGCTATTCATCTCATCTGCGTGGACATAAAAAGCCGGTGTTGTACTCGAAAACTCTTATTATTTTCACACGTCTGGGAGGATAGAATTCTTGCTTGGATCTACTGCTTAGTGTCATATGTTTCCCTCTCTTGAATTATGGCCCCAAAGTTTGTGCTCGACAAATTAAATCAGCGGAATGAACGAACCACATCATGAATTTATGGTGAGCATACATACTGTGTACAACCTAGAATTATTTAAACTTAGAAGTCTGGCCATCCCTTGCCAGGACATATCGGCTTCTCGCGCGCCCTACTCGTCATCAGTTATTATTTTGTCGGTGTCTGGCTCTGCATCAAAGGCTTGCTCAAAAACTAATTCCTTCGACTCTTCGTCCATTTTTCTCATTGTGGGTTATCCGACTTATTTCGATACACCAAGCAGCGCAGATTATATCCAACTTCTCGTGGGTTCTGGCCAAGCACTATAAACATTACACAGATCATTTTATCTTTCCATGAAGCCTGGCGACTTCGTGGAAATTGTTACACCTGCCCAGTTTACACGCGCGGGTCGTTGTACATAGCAAAGGGCTTTGCGCGCATAACACTTGCTTGTAATTTTACTTCGGCTGTCCTAGTAGAAAAACTCTTCGTTATCGAAACTCAATTTTCAAAATCTCGAATTTCTCCAAGGTCTGAACACGCAGGCATGGTTACATTACAATATCTGCTTCATATGAAGCAATAACTTGTGGTGCTACATATGGCCATTAGAACTCCTCAGCATCAAGGTTGGCTTTGGAGAGCCAGCCTTTCGCCCGTCAGGGAGGTCACCGCTCTTCGCTATCACCCCGGTCACGTCAACCTGTTCATTCGCCCTGGTATTCTTTTCCTGGGAGGCGGACCTAGTGGCGGCTATGACTAGCACAGACGGCTCGTTGAGAATATTGGAATCAGGACCGGGAGCAGACTTCTGGAAAAGGTGGCCGATCCAAGCGTGAAAAACAAACGAAGCCACCACCGCCGAAGAGAGTCGTATTGAACGAGATTTAATATACAAAATCTCATCGAGTTCCAAGCCGACGTTAAGAAGGGCTGGAGCGACAAGAGCAAGCGTGTTATTGGACGTGTCGTTGCGTCGTTGCCCGTTGCCCTTGGTGTCAACCGCCTGGAACATTTTACTGTCCTACTTTACGAAACTGTGCATCCCCCAAGTATTCAGGTGACAGCCGACATGGTTGACCAGGATGGCGAACCGTGACAAAACGGACAAAACACTCGCACCACAGTAGGGCAAGCTAATGGTATCGTATCAGTGGTACCTGTACGGCGTCATAAGGCTGGAGCACAATCACCGCTGGGGAGTCGCTCGAGTGGGCGGTTGTTAACGTCAAATCCGACGCCCTCTTCTCCAAAGGCGGCGATTCTGACTCCATCATCATCGATATATTGACGATAATCTGAGAGGGTGTTGATGGGTGGCATTAGTGCTACTATCAATGATGCCTTCCACATCACCTATGCTACGCATTTCCGAGTCCACTTGCTCCTCGTCGACCACTCGTACCACCCGTACAGGCAAGGGGCCTGTTGTACATAAGCCTCTTGGAGTTCCACGGCGACGTGAGCGATTGAATGCTTTGGAAGAAGCCTCAAGAAGTCCTAGGGAGCTGGTTCTTATCAGCCTCGACGTTAGCATGGTCGTTATCATCACGACTTTCATCTACGTAAAGGGGGCTAGGAGTTCCAGTCAGTTACACGCAATACAACAACGAACGAAAGGATGGCATCTTCACGGACAACGTGCTTGTCCAACACGGCTTGGAGCTTATCCCAGATTCCATCCTCCCAGACGCATGTTATTGGATTGCTGAAATACAGTGTCAATCTTGGCCCAAGAACTGGCTGCCACACTGCCACAGATGATATAAATTCACTTCAATTTTTTGAATGGGTGTGCCGCATCGTTATAGTGTGTGGAATGCGCGGGAGTTTTCATCTGGATGGCGCTCTGTGGCTCTCGACGACGCGTTGATATCAAATCCAAGTTGAGAGTGCTGCCGTCATATTGATGGTGATGACGGTTGACGTTGAACATTCTCCTGGCTCATTAATTTTCCTCGCGATGGTTCAGGCAACACCTGATATAGCACTCTAGAACTTCCCTAGAGAGAGACACAGCAAGACGTCGATTTTAAATGGGAGAAGCAAGAGGCCAGCGTTTGAATGATCATCGATCAGGTAGTATTGTGATATTCGATGGGTCCGAGTCGCTAGGTCCTGATCACACGAATAAAACGCGAATGGCCAGTGGGGGAATCAGAAAATCCAGGGAGCGATGGGGTGTAGGCCCTGGCAGCGCGACGCGCCACGCGTTGCTGCTGTGACTCCTCGGCCAGGTCTACTATCTAATGGCCAGGGCAGCCGCCGCCGTAAATCACCCTGTCAATGGAGGAAAGCGCGGCGTAGTAAATATGGCGTGGGGGTTAAAGGGGCGCTAAGGGGCGCGTTACAGAGCTGGTGGAGTTGGTAAGTCCATATTCCTCGCGTTCAGGTAATAGAGGTATTTTTGAGGTAGTTGATCATGGATGTAAAGGAGCACAGTCACGTGTCAGATTTCCAAAAACATACAACTTCGAGAGAGAACTTAATGACTTCCCTTCGCTTTCAAGGAGCCATCCTAAAAAAAACAGCACAAGAATTCAGATTATGGATGGTGAGTAACTTACTGCAATTTACGCCGTATCACTACACAGAAAATATTTGAACCATGTAGTTTCATGATAAATTCATTTATAGTTCCGAACATTGAAGTAACCCGTCAATCACTCGTCTTCAAACATCAGCGAAATCGCCGAAATAGACCAAGAAGTTCACAGAGTCACTGTTGTTCACTGGATTGCGTTACCCTGATTTGCTTGGGGCGGTTTCCAATGTAGTACCAGGAGTTGCGCATCTTTTCTCTTTCGCTGCCACTACGTAGCGTCCGCCCTCCTTCTTTCTCTGTATTGCTGACCCCGCTGGTGCGGTGGTCTACCGTTCCCAATGGCCGCGTCTTGCCCAGACGTATACCGCTGGGTTAGTTATAGATACTGGCTCTGATCCTCCCTCGTGCTAAATCTCATACAGGCTAACAATGCTCAAGGCCTTGATCCTTGTGCAGCTGCTTCAAAATTGATATCTGCTTGCGACGATAGGGGTCAGAGTTCCTATCCACTGACTACTTTCTTGTATTGATATTCGACGTTGAAAAGATCCTCCTCTGCGTCCTATTCATAATGGTCAACAATATCCGCCTCCCTCAACTCAAAACGGAGCAACACCATGTCCTTGCTCTGTTCCAATTTACGCTCTTGTTTCTGCCTGTGCCGATTGTCAAAAGGCTCAATTTTCTACGTGGGTTTATTCTTTCGTTATAGGAGAATCCGTCGTAATTGGTACTTAGATGGAGAGATTGGTCTGCGCAATGCAGTGTAACATTTAGCGAGTGAGTACCACATGTCCTTGCGCTGCGGGTCCCGTCTGACGCCGTCTCAAGTTACCCTCTTCCAGTTCCAGGTGTGTTTTCTTCCTTGCGTGATATCCTATATTGCTTCGGTAGTAATGCGATTAATATGAAGTCACATCGATCCCTGACTGGGCGAAGATTAATATCAATGTGTGTGTGTGTGATATCAACCATAGGACTTCTCGTTTTCTGACATCTTCATTAAACAGGTACAACCATCCTTCGATCCTGAGGCCGCATTCAAATCTGCAACCGGTGGTGCCAACTCAAATACGACCTTTTCCGCTGTACAGACTGCTGTTACCACCACTTCCAATGCTACCTCGATCCCCACAAGCACATTGCATACAAACACCTCATCGATCAGCCCACAGACATCAAAACAGCCTTCATCATCGGCGATAGCTTCAATACAAGCGGTTATGGGACCAACCACTCGCATTAGTGACTTTGCAACTGATGGACAGCAATTGTCCACATTGACACAGGCGCCCGACACTCTAGCCACCACCCTAAGTAGCAGCAGCAGCGATGATGGCGGCAGTGGCAATGGCAGTGGCAATGATGCGAGCACCGCAGCTCTTGGATCTACAAAGAAGGGCGGAAGTAGTGCAGGCGCTATTGCGGGTGGTGTTATTGGAGGTCTGGCCCTGTTGGCTATTTTAGGAGTTGCGTTGGTTTGGTGGTTAAGGCGACGCCGCCGTTCAAGAATAGCGCCCTCTGCGGCTTACCTGGCTACATATGGGGCAACTCGCCCTCGGACTTCGTTGAGCACTCATCCGTTTGCAGGCGCTCGTACTGAGTCCATAGCAATGTCCCAAAATAATAGCAATTCCGTCTCGAGTTACTATGTAAGTAGCAGGACGTTTCTGTGCGCTTCCAATTGACTGACATGTATCTTTCTTCAGGACGAAGAGATTGTCCGAGACAGTTTGTATTCAAATGGTGAACAGAGATCTCGCAATATGCTCGTTCCTATGTCTAGTCCCGAATTTCGTGGGTCGTAGCGAGTAATGCATCACTTATTTAATGGATTTTTACTTAATTACCTTCGATCTATTCAACTTTGAATTTTCTCTATTTGTGAATCATTGGGTCAAGTCGGGTGTAGTATTTATATTATATTTTGCTTCGCTCGCTGTGTTTTACTTTGGTTGTGATTATGTACCTCGACCTGTCCACTCATTATACATATCAACGCTCGTTCTAGCTACGAACCACGAACCCAAACTTTTGGGGTTGTGATCATATCCCGAATCACAGGTCATCGAGTCCTCTCTCACGAGCCGTCAAAATAACCATCACAACAAATGCAATTGCCAATGCAGTCAAGATCAAAAGGGGTTGTCTAAAAATAGGTAAGCGCCGTAGCCAGCATCAATCTTACTTGATGGTTTACAATCACAAATTCTAGACACTCGAATTGAGGAGCAAGAATAGGCAAGCGCAGTAGCCAGCATCAATAATACTTGGCGGTTTACAATCACAAATTATAGACGCTCTAATTGAGTAGCAAAAATAGGTAAGCGCCGTAGCCGGCATCAATCTTACTTGGCTGTTTACAATCACAAATTCTAGACGCTCGAATTGAGTAGCAGGATATGAAAAATCTACTCCCGCAATGGAATTAAATATATCCTCTCTGTAGAGAGAACTCAATGTGTCCTATCGATCCGATCACGCTGAATCCGAAATACAAAGAACAATGAATGGCCCACGACGGCAGCCGACACCACCGTATGTGTATGAATCCTTAGTGAATAGAGAGTAGTTCCAGACCAGCGTACTCCTGTCATTTGACTTCAGGTACGTATATGCTCTCCAAGTTTACTGTATATTCACTTGATGATTTGATACCCCCGTATCGACTTATCGCGCCGGCTAATGGCCCACTGGACGCTCGTGCATCATGTCCCAAATCATAGTAAGCAGTTAATATGGATCCATGCCTTTGCGCTTCGAGTCAATTAGTAAAGCGGTCATAGACTAAGCTTTTGTGTCGTCCGATAAAAATATTTCTTGTATTAAGTTTTGATTACATTTCCCCCATAAATTCATCATAATAACTGGCATTAAAACTCTATGGTGATGTCAGCCGCCCTCTGCATACAATAAAATGTGTTATCAAATCCTCGCATGAATTCATTTCCCATGTATTAAACCATCAGATTCTCAGGTGGGCGGTAAGTAAGAATAAGTTGTGGAGTACAGCTAGGATAAGCTCACTTTTTGAGGGACTTAGCTACTACGTACTAATATCGGCACGGAACTTACTGCGGCGCAGCTCCGTACCTCCCGAACTCTACAGCCTTCCCAGATGAGAAAAAAGTATCCTAGTAATCATTATCGTGGACTTTCTTTACCTTTTTGAAAAGAAGATAAGAAATTTACCGCGAGGTGCTCAGGAGTGAGTAATTGAACCTCTGAAGCTTAGTCTTAAGGCCTGGTTCCTATCAAAAGAAAAAATACATGGGAGAAGATCTGTTCCTCAGATTCCCAGAGACGGTCTTAGAGCCGACTTGCATTTAGAATTTGACTATGACATTTTGCAGGTCATGTTCATAGTATCTATCTTTGACGTCTGCTCTATGTCTTTTGCGATCATGATCAGGAAAGTTCTAAAGGAAAGGGACCCTTGTGTGGGAGGGGAAACTTCATTCCGGACCATGAACGCCGCGGGCCTGATCATGATCATCTTTATTGACATTCTTTGGGGTAAGGAAGGTATGAGAAGTAAGGAATTTATATCGGTAGGCTTGAGTACTACGGGTAAATAAATCTGCAGGTTTCCTTAACAGCGATATTACATTTTCATAGTACAGGTGTTGATACTTGTAATGGCAAGTTATAGTTGCTAATTCCACTAACACCAAGGCATTGAGAAGCACATTGATGAGTGTCAATTAAGTGAGGCTCAATCAGGTAAAAACAGCGAGTAAAGTTAATGAATATCAAATACACCACGAGAGAGAAGAACAAAAACACAAGAAGCAGTGTATAGGGAGCTTTTTGCGGCAAGCCTCTGAGAACTCGTCATTTATTTTCTGAGAGCACGCGAGAGATAAAGGAGCAACGATGAATGATCACGTCCATCCAAGGCAGTATTACTCCAATAGAGAAGAAAATTATCTGTACCCTAGGATAGAAAATATGGACCAAAGAGAGCATCGAGTCTTCTTTCAAAACTTCGACAATGTAAAACGTCGAACGGGGCCCTATGGAAACTATGCCTCGTGTAAAACGCATGTACGCTCAATCACGCCTCGCTCAATATTTTCATTGGCCGTAAGTGCCAACCTTTCCCAGGATCCAGTGCAGGGTGCTTTAATTTTTCATTTTGAAGAGGCTAATCCCGCAATGCTTCCAAGACGCCCAAGCAGGGACAAAAACGCCCAGAGATGTCATAAGTTGTGTCAAAGCTTCAAAGACAGGGCCTCTTTGGCAAAGGTCGAACAGCGGCGTAAGCCTTTTTTCTTTCAGAAGTTATAGAAGCTATGAAGATCCGTAGTCTAGTTTCCCCAGTCCTCATGGCCAACCGTGGGTGACCTGGGGTAGTTTGAGTTGACGTCTCGTACTTTGTCAAGCCTAGAACAGCATGATAGCCTAAGTGAGCGCACACGACCGTGGCGAGCCTTGGGTCCGATAGGGTACAGCATGTATAACGGTGGCAGTACGGATCCAAGATTCAGGAAGGATTAGACTCTTACCATTTCTTTCCGTGTCGTTATCAAAGAAGATAAAGATAGAAGATATGAAAGGCACGATGCGCATTTTGGCATGAACTCGTAAATACGCAGGCTTGAGCGTGAGTGCGTGCGTCTCCGTTTGCGTCTCCCGTGTGGGGAAAGTCATTAAAGAACGGCAATACGGTTCCGTATGTTTTTTCTTCGTGGGCTAAGCCGTGTGTATTTATAGGATTACGGAACATAAGTAACAAGAGAAACCTTGTTTATATGGGGCTTGCCGTTCCCTTGTTGAATGTCAAGTTACCGCCAGTTTCATGGATTTTGAAAGAAGCTGAAAAGGGGACAAAAAATCAGTGCAGGGAGTGGTCGTGTGCACAGACCGCAGAGAGTCACTTTTAGGACGTCGTATTTCAGCGACGATAATGATGTTGTCGATGACGATAATATTTTGAAAAGAAGTAGAAAATTTGGAGCGATTTCCTACGTGACCACAGTCCAAATTTTACCCTCAAGTTCTCAGAAAACGGTACCCCAGTAAGCATAGAATATAACGTACAGTCCAAGTGACCATAGTCTTTGGCAAGCTCTTAATAAGCTTGAAGCCGGTGCAGGAGTAAGATTATCAGATATCCGTAGAGTTCGTACCCAATGTCCGCCGAGCTTTCCGAGAGCCCAAGGAACCAAGGAGCTTCGAGGTCCGATCATACACGGAGTCTGGGGAAAATGGACTCAGAAGTGGTCGGGATAGTGGGCCAAAGGACGGCATTAAGCTCCTGTTTCTCTTTTTTTGTCGTTCTATTTCTGCAGTGTCTTTCTTTCTTGTTGGCCGAAGCGAAATCTGGGCCTTGTCAGCCTGGGAGAACGGGACCAGGCAGGGATAGATGCGAGTGGCTATCCAGGTCCTCGGAGAAAGACGAGTGGGGGTGGTGACCTATTAGTCCTATCTCTTCGTAAATACATAGAACGTATGATGTATCACGTAGTACGCAATGGCAAGAACTTACGAGCTGGCATGAGATCTTTGTTCACACCCAAAGGCTTGAGGGGTTCAATAAGGTGACCGAGCGTAGAACTTTTCATCCTCATCGTTTAGACGACGACGCATAGTGTCTTCTAATTGTGAAGGTAGTGCATCATCATCAGAGTCAAAAACCCTGCAAGTTTAACGTTTAAGTCATAGATGATGTCTCTCGACGAGCAATTGCTCCAAAGTGCTCCAATTCCCAGCGGCCTTCGCGTGAGAAATTGAAACTGTATGTCATTTTTTTTGGGCGTTTCCATTCGGATGTGAAGTGCCTGACCGTGACGTTTTTTTATTCACCTTCGATGTGATTATTGGTGTATTCCAAAATTATTTTGAGTTTGAGGGTTGTTCGGTACTGTATAGTTTTTACGCCACGCTTGGCCAGCAGAGATTTCCCTACTTCGAAGCTGCCTACAAGTCATTTCCTTTTCATCAGCGAGTATATGTGTGGGTGGGTGTGGTCATTTCATTGAATACCTGGCATCTTGCGGCGAATAAGCAAATCTGGGCAGTTTTCCCCAAGTTCCCCAGTATATGATGCCGTGGGCGTTTATGAATGAAGAAGCTTCTAATATTGTCCAAGTCAGCGCTTCAAACCGACTCGTTTCAACTTAGTGGATATGTGGTATTAGGTCAGGACCTGGGTAAAGGGTCCATCATGTTTAAAAAACCTATGCATGCAGTACAGTCAGTAAAAAAAAAGCCGTCGGTCCGAAAAACGACACTTCAACGCGATGATAACAGGTTACTCGCTAACTTTTCGGCCGGTATTTGACTTTTAGACAGGTCTTTCCGTCTATCCTGACGAGTCCGTCGTGGGCCTGAGTAAAACAAGTAATATCCCGGATCCTAAACCTCGAGGCAGCGTGGAATTTGGGCTTGAAGCTTATGTCAATATGACGCCTACGTGGTACGATGATGTGGATTTGCCATGATTGACGGATTGTAATCGATACTACCAGTTGAGCAAGACCCGACTTGCCTCTTCTGTTCGCCGCTTAATATTTGGTGTGTGGGCCTGCATGCATGGATTGAATGAAACTTCACGCTTCGAGCTTCAAGGTGGTCGAGCTGACTCAAGCTTTCAATAATCAATTGAAATTCCAGTAGAGACTCCGGGAAAACGTGATCGATAGTAGTCATCGATTCATCTCTCCAGTCGGCGCACACAACCCACAAACCCTTGCGTAATTAACCTTCACTGATACCGAATCGATAATGATAGTGAAATGTCCAATTGTATTGTCCACACGGAAAAAATCTATAGGTCCGAACAAGGGAATCCGAAAAGAACCGGGGATCTACCAGTATGAGCACTCTAAAGTAAGAAAAAACAGACTCGAAGCGGTAAATTACTCTGTAAAGAGGTAAACGGGGAGGCAGAGGGGGAATAAATAACTCGACGTAGTAGTAGTAGCGCCGTAGTAATAAGTACGCCGTGGAACATCGGACATTGGTGGAATGCGACGCTCAAGGAATCTACATTAAGTTATGTTGATTTTATTATACTAGTTTTTATTATTATGAGAACGGGAGAAGAGGGTTCGTCGTGAAAGATCAGAAACATAAGATCACGGGTGGGGGCCACGAGTCGAATCGATTGAATGGGATGAGTCCGAACTTGGCCAAGGAAGGTAAAGACGACAAGGTCGGGCAAACGAACCGAACCCGAAGTCAACCAATCGAACCTTGTTCCCGCATCTAGTCCAAATGTCTCTTTCGGGACTGGGTTCTTGTCTATCAGCAAGTCCGGACTCCGACCGTGGCTGCGGAGAAATGATTCGGAGAGAAGCTGTGCGAGGGACAAGGCAGGCGTGTCCCGGCATGGACAAGTGCGAGATCCGTGGTAGTAAAGGATGCAGTAGTCGTTGACTGAATAATAAGTGGGGCGTAGGAGTTTTGTCGATAATCGTAATCATCATCATAGGGCATGCTTGGGAATCATAATAGGCATAGGGTACGTGAGCATGGATCATGGGGGGGTGTGATAGTAGTAGCCGTGAATCGAAATCGGAAATGAGATTCGAGATCGAGGTGAAGTGCCGTCAGTGTGAAATTACACGAACAAAAGAAGAAAGAGCCAAGAATAGCGTCAAGAACGAAATAGCATGGGAGAGATGAGAGATTTCGATGGGAGGGTTGTCCGAAAAGGAAGAAACGGGAATCTAAGTATAGGACTCATTAGTGCAGGCAGGCAAAGGGTGCCTCCAGGCCTAATGAATGAAATGAAGGGATGAGTGGATGAAGACGAGTCGCAGAAAGAAATCCGAAGAAAAATGATAATATTACGGGTACTCGAGGACAAGCAGCAGGGTGGATATGTTATCGTATATGGTATAAATGAAGTGAAATAGCTTGATGATGATGCTGGTGGTGGTGAGGATGAAGATGAAGCAGTAGGGAGGATGTCGCAATGATGGATGTCGCATATGCATATGGCTGGAGGCACCAAGCCCGGCTGGTGATAAATGTACAATGGTGAAAAAATACAAAGAATATTAAAAGCTGCTGCTCCTTTTCCGCCGTGGAATCCTATGAGGTTGAGGCTGCTGGTATTTATTCCCACCGCCCGTTAAGCCCATGAAGATGCGTTTGAGTAGCGGAGGTTGCTTGACCTGATACATAGAATGGGGATATTGGGGCGTGTTCTGCGTGAAAAATAATAAAATGAGTATGCGGGGAGACAGAATGAAATAAGCGAAGGACGTACGGCGATGTCTAACTTGTTAGGAGGTGACAGTGTCGGGTAGCCAGTCGGACCGGTCTGATAGTAAGGTGAAGTTGTGGGGTAAGAGCCGTACTTTGACTCTTGCGGGTATACGTAGTGGGGAGTAGTGTGTGATCTTACTGGGATTGGCATAGTTTTATGAGGAGGAGCAGAGTATGGCGGTTGTTGAGGAGGAAAGTAAGAGGTCGGTGAGGGAACTTGTGTTGATGATGAGCGGGAAGAGTGGCGAGAGTCTCGAGGAGAAGTCATTTTTGGGGGATACGGGTACTGCTGGGGGTAGGCAGGGGGAACGGGAACGGGAATGGGGAGGGGAGGAGGAACAGGTCTCCGTGAGGGAGCTGAGGTTGACTGAGAGCGATTGCGTCTATTGCTTGACTTGTGCTGTGACTCTGAATAGTAGCGTTCCCGTTCGCGCTCTCTTTCGACCCGTTCACGCTGCTCCCGTTCGCGCTCTCGTTCTCTGCTATCTCGTTCGCGGGGTCTCTCCCGCTGGTCTTTCGATGACCGCCGTCTGCCTCTTCGTCGGTCGTCGTTCATCATCTCTCCCTCAGTTTCGTACCCCCTCTGGAGAGCGAGTGCGCGGACTGCGGGGGTTGCAGGGGTGAAGGGGTTGCGCAGTGGGGTGTGGTTTGTGTCGTTGACCCATCTCGCAATCTGATGTTGCTTGCGGATATGAGCCTCAAAAGCCTCTGGAGAAAAGTCGTATTCTGTCATGTTGTAGAAGTCGCAGGAAAGGGGAATCGCATAATATTCTTATTCTGGTCTTTATATGCAAAAGTGTAGATCTGCTACCCCATATAAACACGAACAAATAATCCAAATATGACGTTACTTTCTCACGCGTGCGAACTTGCCTTGTGTCTCCTTCCGCTCCGAGTATAGATCGACATGGATAACCCTGGCTGGCACGCTCAGCGTCGCGCACAAAAGGTTTTTTTTTCTTTCTCTTTTTCATTCTATGCCGCTCACTTTATATCCAGGAAAATGAAGCTTACGGTCGAGAGTACCGTCACTCCGCAGTGCATATGCCCGTCGAGGACGTCGGACCCATGGACGAGAGCTTCATTGGCGGCTTTCGACATCACCATCCTCCGTCTCCAATGCCACCTGCATTACCTCCAAAGGACTACCCGCCATCTATAGCAACTTCTGTCAGAACAAATTATACCCAGCAACAGACCCAGAGCACCATTTCCATTGCACAACTCACACACATGTCGGCAGTGGAAAGATCTCAGATGTTGCGCGTCGCTCGTATGGAACCACATCTTCAGGTGAATTTCCTCATCAACCCGTACATATTATGCTTTGCTGACCCTCGGGTGCTCCGCAGTTCATGTGTGGCCCTTTGTTAAAGTAAGTCTGGCCTATTTTGGTCCTCTATACAACCTTAAAAGTTGTACCCAATTAGATATGATACAATTGACGAGCACGGCATATGGCATGGAGCAGCGCTCATTGTCAGTGAGTATCTCCAACTTTGCATCGTAGTTAATGATTGACATATGTATTTACAGCTGCGGATAGCGGATCACTGTACGAACCTCATCCAATACTCACATATACATGGAACCCAGACCAAGTTGCCCCCCACATCGACCATCACCAGTCTTATTCGTACTCTTCCTCGGTCTCCAACCTCCCAGGACCAAGTACACCACCATCTAACGGCAGCAGTTTCACCGCCGTGACCAACGGAGGAAATGGACATGAAGCAGGCAGTGTGCCTCGTCCAAGTATGAGTGCTGTCTTGCACAGCGCACGGTCCTATGAACTTGGCCCCCATCCTGCTGACCCTCATTCAATGATAATACCAACGTCTGCTATCATAGGAAACTCGCCTGTGATGGGCTCGTTCAACTTTCCGCCGGGGATGCCAATCCCGAATACAAATGGACAACACCAGAATGCCAGCAAACCGAAAGCATTCTCGGACGGAACAGAAGGCATGTGCACTGAGACTGTGCAGGGCCAAGAACTATGGGTATATGGCGGTCAGGGAGGGTGAGTCCAGAATTCTCTGCATATCTGCCGAGCCGCGCACAAGCGTGAAGGAACATCAGACTAAAACAAACATTCCTGATGTCGTATGTCTATCAACAACGCTAATTGCTTTTCCTGTGATCTAATCTCATAGCTATATCATAACTAACTGCACTTCTATCATCCATGTTTACGACATTCAGGACATTCACTTTCTGGCGGTTCCTCATCAAAGTTCCACTGGCGCAACATGAAATGCAAGTTACGTATTCGGTTAATAAAGGTCAACAAATCACGTTTTGGGTGCCCGGAAGGATGCAAAATATGCGCTGGGCAGCGCACTCGGTGCGTTTATGCTGTTCCCGGTGATTCATATTCCATATCGCTCATGTATTTGCAATCCTTTTACACAGTGTAATGGCTTCTCGGCAGGTGTTAACCCAGACGACTTCCGTGGACCAGGCTTCAAGTCAGGATACGACCCTGTATGGATGGATCTTCTTTCTAAACACGCCGAGACACCCTTCCATGCACTAGTGGGTGGCGGAGACCAACTATATTGTGACTCGTAAGTGGTTTATTTTTCAAGGCTGCATTCTAAGCCCAAGCTCTGCATATCTCTACAGCCTCATGCGCGAACCCGAAATGCAAGAATGGGTCGGCAAGTTGAAACCGGAAGAGAAAAAGACATTTCCACTTTCTGAGGAAATGGAGATGGGTATTGATCGATTCTTCTTTAATCATTACTGCCAACAGTTTAGGTCAGGGGCTTTCGCGAGAGCGAATTGTTCAATGTCAGTTCGGTGCTTTTTTATCATTGTGCAGACAAATAACCTTTTTCTTGTGCAGACCCATGTTGAATATGTGCGATGATCATGGTTAGTTTTTCGTCTTCTATGATTTCCCATTCGTCGGCTAGACATAAAGCTTTTTGTTCTAATAATAGATCTTGTGCGTCCGTCGGTTGTTATACCGTATATGCGCGCTTCCTGTTTTTACTGATTTGTTTCCGCCTCGGGACGCGTAGATCGATGGATTCGGAAGTTGTGAGTATTGATGCGCTCGGCGTTAATAGCGCTTTTATGGACTTTATTGACATATTTGTTCTTTTTTAAGACCCCGATGATCTACAACGAGCGCCGGTGTTCAGACAGTGAGTATTTGGTCGTGTGGGATCAAAGCCTTGACGTTTGTGGCGCGTTACGTTGATGTTGACCTTGATTTTTCTTTTTTCTTCTTGTTTAGGATTGGTGCGAGGGGGTATTTCTTTTTCTTGTTATTCCAATGTTTCATCAATGGTAAGCGCTCGCAGTTATTGTCTATACGTAACTTTCTTTTAAGAAAAAAACGAATATTGAAAACAATCTAGTGGAATCGGATGGAGTGCAAGATGGTCCTAAGCATGTTTACCAATCGCTTATCATTGGCGAGCCAGGGCCTTATGTGAGGTTACCTTCGCATTCATTCCTGCCACGCTTGGGACCGAAAGTTTACATGCTCCTCTTGGATTGTCGGTACGTGTCGTAACACCCATCATCGCATGAACTGTTTATGCTTTTTAAGGGTGTCTCTGATCGTCGTTTATGCAGTGCCGAACGGAAAAAGGACCAGGTGTGCTCGCCTGGGGAGTACCGGAAGGTGTTTGATAGGCTAAATTTGCTGCCTGCTGGAGTCGAGCATGTTATTGTGCAATTGGGAATACCTATAGCCTACCCGCGTATGGTGTTCCTGGAGACGGCGCTTGAGAGCAAGTTTAACCCGCTCGTTGCCCTTGGCCGGAATGGGACGATGGGCTTGAGTGGGTTTGTTAACAAGTTTAACGCGGAGGCGGAATTGTTGGATGATTTGGTGATTTCCTTGTTTTTTTTCTTTCTATCGTATTCTTATCCATGGTCTTTTATTTTTCTAGAACGATCATTGGACAGCAAGGAGTCATAAGAAGGAACGCAACTGGTTAATTGAGCAGTTGCAGAACTTTGCCAAGGTTAAGACCATTCGGGTGACGTTCTTGTCTGGGGACGTGCATTGCGCGGCTGTTGGGGTGTTGAAGACACTGAAGACGAAGAATCGCCCCGAGGTCCTGCCTACGCAAGATTTCAGGTATATGGTCAATGTGGTCACTAGTGCCATTGTCAATACACCACCGTAAGTCCTGGTTTGAAAGTATGGAGTATGTGGCTTAGCTTTTTTTCTTGTTTCTTGCGATGTAGGCCTAACGGTGTGATCACTATGGTGTCGTCGCTTGCTACCAAGGTGCACAGGACGTTACATTCCATAGATACTGACGAAACTATGGTCAGCGTTCTTTTCTCGTGCACAGATATACCCTCATGAGACGACTAACGTTTTGATAAAGGTGCCACTCTTCACGAAAGAGCCTTTGGGCCAACCGCGAAAGCAAAAATATATCATGGGACGAAGAAACTGGTGCCTTGTCGAATGGGACGAGCGTACTGGAGAATTGATCTTCGACATCCGGGTAGAAAGGGAAAAGGGAGGAGGGGTCACTACTGGGTGAGTTATTTTATTCTTCCGTTCTTTGCTTCTTTGTGATACGCGGTTCAATACTTTTCTTGTGACATTGACATTGCGGCTAATATCTCGATCATCTATGACTTTTGTCTGTCCTTTCTTCTAGGTACCCTCTGCATGTGCCCCCTCCTCAGTGGTAACATACCGCTCCGCGCTGTTCGCCGGCTGCGCTGTCATGTCTACTAGTGCTTCCTACGATTTGGAAGCGGCTTTTTTGTATTTATTTATTCTGCAAGTTCTGAACCTCCAAATAATCATCTAGGCTACGAGTCTGGCCACCATATATACTGTATAGAATCGTAGTATACCCACGTGGATTCACTTTCTTCTCCTATCTAATGTCACTACTTTCCTGGCTTCTACCATTATCTTCTTGATTTCCAAAGTAATATAGGTATCACTAATGTTAATGAAGCCACAACCAATAGAAGTCGGTTTAATTATAGTTGGACCCCTTTGGCTTATGAAAAGAGTCCCCAGCATCTGGCGTTTGAGCCTCAGTCATTTAGCTCCGCTCAACAGGCTATGCTTCACACCTTGCATAGGACACGAGGAATAACACTCCCTGGCTGCCGCTCTCCTATCCTTGAACCTGATCTCTCCACGATAATCATCATCAAACGCGCGAAGATTAGACGGTGTATTCAGAGAGGAGCAATTTCAGTGAATTGTAGAAGACCATCGATAACTGTTCCTCGTTCTTTCACGCGAATCCTCGGGCCAGCTTTTATGAGACGCGTGGGTGGGTGTGATACTTGAATTCAGTCGCCTGAGCGCGTTGGACAGTCTGGCAACCCCAGCTGGCTTCATTGAGGCTTGCTCGCCTGAGTGTTCCTCATTCCGAACCCGTTCCGGTAAAACCAAATCTGCCTCTTCACCGTAGATCTGAGGGCCCGCCACCCACATGCATCGATGATCATGAACGTTGGTAGGGTAGAATCTGTATGTATACTACTTCTTTGTGTTGCCCGTGAAATGCTATTAATATTAGGCTGTTGGAGGGAGTAGAGATGAAACACCTTCTATATCGGTGGCCCATCGATGTGTGTTTCTTGCATTCACAGACCCAGATTGGGTATCTGTGAGGTTTAAATGATGAGCAGTTACAGTGTCCATGTCAAATTCTTACAAGTTTCTGAGCGGTCCTGAGTGTTTATGAAACAACAACATATCCAATTCGTGAATTGTGCTTCTATCGACTACGAGCAGTGTAGTCTTCATAACGCACAGTGCACTACCCCGATTCCCGAGGGCCTCCCAGAAATCGCAGTAAGAGGGATCGTCGGAGTAATTGATTCACTCTTCAAGGAACATCCCGAATGTTATTGCGCCCTCTTCTCTTCTGTCAATAGGACGGCATGTCAGCGTGGAATGAATGTCAAGTTGATCCGGGGTTGAGTGATGTGAAAGAATGTTGTCTCCGCTAATCACAGAATGACTATATTCCGATTCCGAGCATGAGTGAGTAACAATCATTGAGAATGAGCAATTCGAAACCCTTACGCCATAGATAACAGTTTTACTATCGACTCACAAGTATCAGTTGAAACGCTGTATTTTCGGTTGAATAGGTCGGTGCCGAATCTGGACAGTAGGAGTTGTTAAAGGGCCTTTGCGAATGAATTCGAATGTGGACGACCCGGATGCATGTTGCGCAGTCCAAGCAGGGTAGCTGGGCAGCAGGCAAAGTTGCAGGAAACTTTCCCGCGAAGCGGTCTGGAAACGCGATTTATATCATGATCTCTAATCTGGATGATGCTCGGGGAATTATAACCAAGATGCTTTTTACGGTAAGTCACAGAAGTTTTGGACAGGCGGGTTCCATTCGGGGATCGACGATCGAAATGGGGTAAACCGTGCGCGTGAATAGGCGCACTCAAGGAACAACAGGAGTAAACAACCCGACGGTCCACTCCAGTTCGTGCGTTGATCGAATCCGAACCGAACCTAGAGAAAAGTCAGTCGACACTCGATCGGCCTAGAGAAAATCACTTTTCACTACTATACTCTAGAATTACATTTAAAGATACACTGATAAATACAAGAAAGCAAAATGATACAACAAGACTCAACAAAGGAGAATGGAAGATAGCAAAATCTCACTGCAGTTAAGGAGTGGACGGTGTTCGTGATGGTGCGTCTAACAGAGCTTCGAGATCTTGGTCCACATCCATATCGTCCGGAAGCTCGTGGTTCTCGGTGGTGTACCCACTCTGAGCGCCTTCAGGTTCAGGCTCGGGTAGGAAGTCTCCGTAGGAAGCAAACGTCGGTGCAGGAGAGTTTTCATATTCGACAGATCCTTCTGGCTCGTATGCAGTGGAATGACGTAGAGGGCTAGGACTGGGATAATTCCCAGCATACAAACCCCCAGGACCTAGCAATAATCCGTTAGAAACCGGAGTCAAGGTTGGGCTTTGATATTGCAGCCCATTGGATGACTTCATTTCTCTTTCCTTCAATATCTCTCTTTCCCTCGCCCTTTCTTCCTCTAACAAAGCAGCATCGGCCAGTTGCTTGGCAGTAGCCGCCGCCTTTGCTTTCCGTCTCGCCTCTGCCTGTAACCTCTTCTTTTCTCGTTGCTTACGACGATCTTCTTCAGCTTTTTCAGCAGCCATGTGTTTTTCTAATTCAGCCTTGGCTTCCTGTTCTTCAAACTCGTCGAAAGCCCATTCTTCTCCCATAAACTCGGGATAGCGCTCATTAGCTGGACGCCATTTTCGCTTGTGTCGTGTGTCAGGTTTTATGCTTTGTTCTGCTTCCATTGGGTCGCCTTCAACTTTAGGAAGTTGAAAGCCCGATGTTTCGGGGTTAATGACCGGTTTAACGTCTTCGAGTCGCTTTACATCTAAATCCATGTCAAATGTTGGGTTTGGTGGAGGCTTTTCAGAATGAATTTCCTGCTGGGGAGGGGGAGGAATCACAGAAGGTGAGTCCCCAGAAGTATTTGGTACAGCAGGTTTGGTGTTTTCAAGAAGGGCGTCTATATCCTCCGGCGGGGGGAATTCAAAATAGGGACCTGGGTTGAGACGAACGCTAGCGTCATTAAATAGAGAAATAAAGGGGTAATATCCAAGGGTGCCGTCATCGAAGGGATTTTCCTTGTGTTCCTTGACACCTTCTCTTAGGCGCTTGCGGGAATTTGCTTTTTGTGCCTCCGTTTGTCGGAGAGGAAGATAATCATATAGGTCTTCAAAGGCCACGCCTTGACATTTGCCATTGACGAAAAATGCAATGCGTGAATCGGGAAGTGTAGGCAGAGGGCGTAGATTAGGCGTGACTGGTTTAGCTCCTGAAACTGCAGGACCATTGCGATCAGGGAGTTTACCGTTCATTTTCTTATTAGAAGATGGGACAGAAGCAGAACTTGTCGTTTTTCCAGAATAGTCCATGAGAGATGACATCTCTTTCGATTGGGGGTATTCAAGGATTTCGAATACTTCTTGGCCTTTCAGGTCGATAGGGATACGTTCGCGTTTGAGATGGGCAGGGTCGTGAGGGTCTTTTTTGTCAGGCTGTCGACGTGGTGGAAGAGATATGTACATTCCGACGACGTCACCTGTACCGAAAGGACGTCCATAGGGACGAGGGCGGGAGAGGGTGACCTTTTCACCAGTTTTATCGCGGTAACCATAGCTGTATCCATCCAATCCAACTGGGCCATTAAGGGAGGCCTCTCTCCTTCCCCAACCAAGTCGAACGTGGCTTCCTTCTCGATGCGACTCGTCAGATATATGTTCTCCGCCTCCGTGTAGGATCTTCACTTCCATATACCACTTCCCTTCGCGTATAGGCGCGTTACATCGCGCGCTACGGAACCCTTTGCTTCCGGCAATGGCCATTCCATCCTTTGTAACTTTGAGGAATGGACTTCTATCTTCCCAACTGACGCGGAAACAAGTAGGGTTACTCTCGATGGTACGACAAGGCGCGGCATGTCCTGGTGGTTTAATTCCTGCAGGCACGTATCGAAAACCAACGCGATTCACGCCTACCATTTCGGTTTTGCACCATTCCGATCCTTCCGCCACCGGTACGAAAATGGGACCACGACTTATTGTTAGTATTGGGCGAGACGAGAGAGACGTTGTAAGTAAACTATCGACATTCTTCAGTAAAGCAATGATAGTAAAAGTAGTGTGCAACACTGACTCGGTGGTGTTATTCCCTCCAGCTGTGTTGTCCGAAGGCGCAGGAGAAGCTGCTGCTGCACCTTGGACTTTTCTCCGCTTGTTACCTCCCTTTGAAGGCGCTGTAGTGAGTGGAGTGTGTGTCGAGAAAGGAAGAAGGGTGCCTGCATTTGAGCTTGTGACTTGGGCTGGACCTGATGGAGAGTCTTGAGGCGGCGGGGACGAGCCTTCTACTTCGGCATGCATGTTGTAACAGTGATGAAGAATAAAGCTGCTCTGTATTGTGTTTCCTAAATATGGAATTTTGATCGCGCTGCCGGAATGGGCCCAACCAAGGCTGGCGCTGGCTGTTATCGTCTTTCTTCCATCTTTACCACAACAATGACTGCTCTGAGGTCCGTAAAACCACAACTGTACATGTAAACCTTTCTCTTTTGCTGATGAATGGATCTAGGAGAATTCAACGGGTACTTCGCGTCTAGATTACATCATGAGCTAAGATATTGACTCTCTTTCATAGGAACTTAAGGATATCACGACATCACCCATTCCTGTATGGTCATCTTACACGAATTGCCTCTCTCTTTATCAGACCACTCATCATGCGCGCAGGGGATCACTGTCGAACCCAAGGACGATAACTTGTTTGAGTGGAAGTGCACCATCAAGGCTGACGTTAGTCTCCTTTCCTCTGGATTGCATTACGTGCTAGAATTTCACTCTTCTTCAAAGTCAGATTCACCTTATAAGAATGGAAAATTCACCTTCAACCTGGTTCTTCCCCCTAATTTCCCGTTTAAAGCACCAACAGTAAATTACTTCTTGCTTGCTTTGGAACGCGCTTCAAATCAGCTGAACGATGTCTCTTCTTTGTCAGGTAACCTTCACGACTAAGATTTACCACCCTGGAATCAACGAGGAAGGGGCTATCTGTGTTCCCATCCTGAGAGACGAAGTGCGTATTTCATTTATGCCGGCGGATGTTATTTCACTCAAAGTCGAACGACAGTGGAAGCCAGCAGTTACATTACCCACAGGCATGTCTACCTTACTTTTTAGTCTCACGGGACACTGAAACGCATCGAATATTAGTTCTAGCTGTTATCCAGGAAAAGCTCAACAACCCCAGCCCTGATGATCCTTTTGAGCCTGACATTGCTGCAGTACGTTTTTATTAAAAATGGGTTCCTTCACGATGTTTATGACGTGATTTAGCAATTAAAGAACGACAAGACCAAGTTCTTGACCACTGCAAAGGAATGGACAAGGAAGTAAGTGTTTTATACCTGCGATATTCACTTACAGGGGTTTATTTTTCTTTGTCACAGGTATGCTTCTTGAGATGCATAGATTTGTGTTTTACTGCAGTTAACCCCACTACCTCATTTACGAAAGATTTACTACGAGCAGCCCCGATGTATTTACCACTGGCGAAATGCATTTCATTTGAAATGATTCAGATTAGATCAGACCCCATATTTACGTGTGTTAAGATCAGGGGGTTAACGTTTTAACATCAGTCCCGGCGTTCCTGAGATTGTTGTTCAAGCCGTCCGTCTCGATTTTTGGTGACCGTAAATCCCTTTCTTTCATTCTTTCCTCTTTTCCCGTCCCATAAATCTATCTAGAGTTCTTGATGCTTATTTCTGCTCGTTTTTAACCCTTATTATTATTCACGACTAAAACCCTGCGAAAACCCTTCCTTTCTAATCTTCTCAGAATCCAAACTCGTGTTTACCACGTTGTCCACAAGTTTCTTTTACCATCTAACGCCCCAACGTGTATAAAGGGAGGAATATAGACCCAAACATGCATCGGTTTCGGTAAGCGTGTTCCATCGTGTTGATCATTCGCGGCGGACTGATTTGACTCTCTAAAATAATCCCTTTTTGTAGCAAAAAATCAGACGCGAAACGCGGCCAGCTACCAACGACGTTGAATGGGAAGGAGCCTGACATTCAGAATACACTCCCAGAGCTGCCTCCTGCCAACGATTTTCGCACGTCGCTCATATTGCCAGAGTGAGTCCTAAGTTCTTAATTGTCTAGCGTCGCTTAGCGTGCAACTAACCAATTCCGCTTATGGTCCACCCACACATTAGCCTCTCCCGTCGTTTCTCACTCTTACGCTCATCTTCCGGAGATCCTGTATCTATTGAACAACTACGAACGAGGCTAGCAAGTCAAAGAGCACGCGGTGCAGAAAACCAAATCAGCGAGGAGGAAGAGGATATGCTGTTTGAGACGTTGGGGAGACTGCGGTCATCACGAAATACACCGTCGCCTCACGCATCGCAGGAACACGTAGTCGACAGCGGCGAGGATAAGCTAAGGCACTCGGTGCGTTCGACGGGTACATCTACGTCAAGTGTCACGTCATCGCCTAGCGGGAGATCGACGAAGAGGTACAGCAACAACTTGTTTGGTTCGGGACGCCTAAGAGATTACGCCTACCTGAAGAGCGTTTCGTCCTCCAAGGCCTCGACTGCAAGCACTCGCACTCACTCGTTAACGCCGACTGAAGCTTCAGTTGTGATGAAAGAGGCTATAAACGCTAGTTTGAGGCCTGTCACTCCTATATCTCCCGAAGCCAGCGACCCCTCCCAGTCCGAACACACTAGTTCAAACGACAAGGATATTTCCGCCTCTTTCGTGTCCCCAGACCCCTTTACCGAAAGTACAACACAGGCCTTGTCTGCCGCAGAGCAGCGCCTACAGAAGACACTTGGTCCAACTTCGTTCAAACGTGCCTCCATGGCCCTTCAACAAGCGATCAAAGAAATTGAAGATGAAGTTGAGGATGAAATTTTGCTCCCCCGTTCTGTGCCCGTGCCAAGAGGAAATTTAGAACAGCACTTGCCCGAAGTAGTGCGTTGTTTTTATCTTTGTCTCTATGGAATAATTAATTTAATCCCCATTTTGTTACCTTTACCAGAGGGATAGTTATGCATCAAATAACTCGGACGTATACGAAGCTGGTATGGCTATATCCATTGACCAAACTATCCACGATGAGTTCAGCGAGCGTCGACAATCCCCCGTTCCACCGAGAGTCATACCTGGATATGTGCCCGGAATGCCGCGACCTATGACACCTCGCGATTTCGACTTCGATGACCAACGGGCACACTCTACAACACCTCGCGCCCAATCGCCTTACGATTCGCCTGGTTCTTCGTCCTTGAACAATATTGCCACGAACAAGATAATGAGGCGTGAATCATTGTCTTCAACCACTAGACCTATCACCCCTGTGGCAGCTGCCCCACTATTCTTACAGCGAAGTACTAATGGTAGGTACACGCCTACGCCTACGGTGGATGATAGTTCCCGTTCCGGGGGTGGCGATTCTGTTGACTTTGACAGCCCGCTCGGTTCTTCTATACTTAGTAGGCGCAGGCCGGCTTCCCCGCTTTCAGGACCACCGTATCAGCCGATGACGGTCACAAATCGACCTCCTTCGCGCCCAACCACTCCTTCTAACGTCATTTGGACGCCTAGCGTGAACAACGGCAGCCCCTATAGAGGTGGACATAGTAGAAACAATAGTTGGAATGCAGAGGGAGGAATGTCTAACTCTGATAATAGGCCGGGGTCACGGACATTACGGTCACCACCCCTTCCTGATTCGCCGACACTTGATTTCGGCCAGGGGGCGCCATATTCATTCGCACATGCTGGGAATCCAACACTGAATGGTCAGCAAACGTCGTCTTCGCAACAACCACACGCATATATCCCAGAAGTTGACCTTGGCTCGCCCATGTCAGCATCTTTCGCTGCTCAGCAGAGGTCAGACACGCCAACACAAACTGCTCAACGGTCTCCGATATCACCTACTTTTCCAAACTTTGACATCTCATCGAGGAACGGTGGCGGCAGTAGGAGGTCCTCTAGGCAAAACCCGCCATCATCCCCTTTCAATATCAGCTCCTTTTCTCCTCTTGGATTCGCACCTCGTGCCAATTCGTCACGATCTTCGTTGGACTCTGTTGGCTCGAGCTTCCACTCATGGGATGAATCTGACAAGGTGCTGAGTATCTTCTCAGACTCAAAGGATCAGCCTGTTATATGGCACGATTTTGATAGGAAGCAAACGAGTTCTACCACGCCGAGTAGCGGGTCCCCAGATGAAGAAGAGTGGGATGCTGAAGAGATCATCCAGCGATATGCGGGATTGAAGAAGTCTGATATTGCAGCTGTACAGGAGAAACTCGTTGCTGCGGCATTTGCGAAAATCGCGAATAGCGATCGTTCACCTTCTGCCATGAGACGGCGTCGACCCTCAACCTCACAGTCGATGAGGGTAAGTCATTTTCCTTTGAATGTCCATATTGGAATTTACTTATGTCTTTATTTTTGGAAGGTCGCAAGTCCCCCACCTCAGACACAACCACCCGCATCACCATCTCCATATTCAATGGATGATCAACTCTCGAAAGCTAGCGCGTTGCTCAACTCTGTCGTGGAGAGCATAAACGAGCATCCAGTCGGTTCGAATGGACCTCAGGCAATTACAACCTCGTCATCGCAGGATACAGAAGTTTCAATAAATACTCGTCGTAATCGTGACTTGGCTCATGTGCTGTTTGGCACGGAAGATGAAACGGGTGAAGAAGCCCACGAAGAGGAAACTAATCCAGACCTTGAACCAGAGTATAAGCCTGTATTTTCAAAGCCTATCGCCACTCCCACTACCGCCACCACTGTTGATGTGCACCCTTCTACTATTATTCCACAACCGCTTGATATCCAACCACCTGTATCACCTTCCAAAGCAGAGCCTACTTCATCACAATCATATTCCTCGCCCTATCTATTATTACGAAATCCTTCAAGATCGAAAATCCCCCAAACACCCCAAGAACAAGCTGAACTTGCTCGTGAAGTTCAAGAAAAAACTACAGCGGCTATGATTGCTCTCAATAAAGGTCCGTCCAAGACTAATTTGGGCGATGGACTGAAGCATGCCCCATCCATCCGAAGACGAGTGGATACGAGTCAAATATCTACACCCAAGCTTGTTTCAACGACTACAAGCGTCGAAACTATACCCCTTCGTTCACCTTCGTTATCCTCTAATAATAATCCCGGCCCATCCAAACTTGGTTCTCGGTTCAAGAAATTGCGCGGTTCGTTGCGCGCTAAGACTGTTGCATCTTCAGGCGAAGAAACCGAGGTTCCTGCTGAAACTATCAAATCGCCCCCAGCAGTTCAAACGGTGCATTACGACCCTGACAAACTTTACCCTCCTGGTGCCCCCAAATTGTCAAGCGCTACCGAGACGGGCAGGTTCAAAGTTCCTATGGCAAGTCCGCCTGCTTCCGCGGGCCCTGGTCTAAAGGGTTTCATGGCCCGGTTTAGGAACAAACAACGGATGTCTGAAATGCCCTCTCCTAGCGAGCGCCCGAACCTTCCTCGCGCTACTTCGCCTCTTAGTCCAACCTCACCCTTGACTCCTCGCCAAGCGGAACCAACAACACCAAGGCCTGCTACGTCACCTACTGATCGAAGTCACACTCTTACACCGAGACCAGCTGGTCAACCACGTCCAATATACTCAAGATTCCCGCCGGCAGATGCACCTGTAGCTTCTGCGCCACCACCAGCACCAATACACTCACAGGAACCAGCAGCAGAGCAATTAGATTCTTCTCAATCAGCTGCTGCACTGGAACAATTATTCAGAGCTGGCAAGAATCTTGGTCTCGATGAAGGTGCTTTGAACGATTTGTTAGCTCGTTCCGGGTCTTTGTCTTCTCGTAATCTGTTGTCAAGGAGCACCTCTTCTGCTGGCCCTCAAATAACAAAATCTGCCACAGGAAATGCTCAGCAACTCCGTCAAGTTGGTAGTACCGGATCTGATAAGACAGCCACTCCGGCAAATTACAACGAAGAAAGTCTAAGGGCTAGTGGGCCAGATGTCCGACCCGAAACTCCAGATGCAGATAATACAATAACGAGAAAACCTTCTACTCGAAAGCCCGATCACCTTCGTCGACCAAAGGAAGGTCAAACAGAAAACGCTGCAAACACTATTGTGCGGCGGACCGTCATCTATGCTAACGACGTGTCTGCAGCAGACCTTTCTGCTTTGCTCCAGCGTAAAAATTCTGCACGTAGAAAGCGAGGTAGTGTAACATCTGTCTCAAATCGTTCTGTTCATGACCGTGCCCCAACGCCTCCCCCACCGAAATCTCCGACTGGAAAGCGCTTCTCTGCCGATGGTTTACCACCTGTGCCCCAAATGCCTCATTTACATGGGCAAGCGGACAAAATGTTGCTGAACGTACCAACAGCATCATCAAGCGGCCCAATCGAGAAGTCTAACTCGACATATGATTCTTTGTGAGTATATTCGGTTGTGTATCATCAATTTGAACGATCCTGAGAATCTCGCTAGGTACGATATGTATGCCGGGGAGAGTAGAGCAGCCAGCGTGGTGCCTAATGACCCCAATTTACCGTATGAGTCACAAAACCCCAAAGGCGAATCCTCGCTTGTGGCAGAACAAGGACCGGCATTGGAGCTCATTGAAATGGCTAATGGGGAGACTATTTGGTGAGTTGTGTGTACTCCTTACAAGCGACTTTTTCTCACACAATTTATAGGAACATTGTGAACGGACTACGCGACGGTGACGACGAGTCAATATATTCTGGTCGTGCAAGTTTTACATCAGAATATTCGACTCGTGAAGATGGGCAGTCCGTGTTTACTAAGGACCATGGCCGATCAGCTTCGAAAGGCAGCGCATCTTCCCTTGTTTCCAAGAAGAAACCCCAGCAAGGGAAAGTTCGTCCGGAGACCAAAGTTAGTACTGTTTCTCACCAAACCTTACCGTGCTCCGGACATATATTAACGAGGTATCCCAGGTTTTCTACAGTTCTTCGGCACAAATAGGGCGATTGATCGAAAATCTTTCACAAGGGGCGGACGCAGGATCTTTTAACTTCCTTCCAAATCTTCCGAGCCGTGGTCCAGGTCATTCTGCGTCGTCTTCTATGTCCACCAACGACATAAATTGGACGGTGGAAGAACGTCTAGACCGGATGCTGGGAGCCATGAATATACACAACACATAGCACTCTTTTGATTTTTAATTATTTCTTTATTTTTTTTGTGGACTGTAAGTGCCAAATGGATTCTATTGAAGTGTCTCTCCCCAGACGTGTGTTTTGAATGACCTGATTGCCCTCCTTTTTCCTTCCGTTCCATCCAATGCAGTAGTCGATAAATATATGTGTCCGATAATCACAGCAATACCCGAAAACAAGAAAGAAAAAAGAAAGACGCGGCCTGGAACCCTACACTCCGTGAATATCGACCCAACGATTCACACATAAGGCAATGATGGCCTCCATCAGAAGTGTGTCATGGAGAAAGGTATATTGTAGGATCGCATGTGAGGGCCCAATAACGGTGGGTTGTGTGAATCGCCGGAAGGCGGCGATGCGAGTGTTGTGAGAGGAATATAGCTGTGTGTGGATCTAATGTCAAGACACCGGTGAAGGGAAAAGAGAGAAAAGAGATGATGCGAACATCGTACGAGCCTGCGACCTCCCGACTTCGCCTCCATTCGAATTTTTTGCCGTCCCCAGAAATGAAAGCGCGTGCACTGAGAGAAGAAGGCAGGCCATAGATCATTATCCGGTGTTCAAACCACAAAGGCTAACGATAAGGAACGGTTCTTTCGATGCCATGATGGGCAGGCTGGGCTCACCCGTGTGTAGACCCTGCAAGTATTAGCTGGGTCATTGGCATCTGGCGATTGCCTATGGTGGCGCCACCGAGATGATTTCCTGGACTCCATTCGAGCTTTGCACATAGTTCCTTGTTATTTCTATAAACCTATGCGGAAAGGGTATATCAATATGGGATATGTGCTGCCAAGAGGAACCAGAAAGAACAGACCATGGTGCGCAAATTGGGCGTCAGGAGATTTCGTTCTGCAGTCTCAAAACAAAAGTAGATAGGCTTTGTGTCTTCACCGATGATAACACAGCTCCTTGGATCATCTCTCCCGGTGAAAAAGATATCGTAGGTGGTGGAGGTCATTTAGGTGGAGACCCCGCGCGCAAAGAGGTCGTGTTCTTATAACATGGACTTTATCGAATTCTGGCTCCCGTGATTAGCGCGTCCCGGGTCCATGGGAAGATTTCGAGAGATGGTGGCGCAGGAAGAGAAGCAAAATAGCAGCAATAAAGAAAAAATAAAGAAAAACGGCTGCCCGTCTGTACTCATAAATTATACTTTGTTCGAGCAACCTCTGAAAAAAGGATATGTCAAAGTCCTGCCACTGCCACTTGAAGTCTAAATAATATCTAGGCAATTTCCGGAGCCTTTCCTTATATGACCCGCCGACCCTGACTTTCACACGCTTCCCACGTTTTCGCCACGTTTTTTTGACCTCCTCGGCCGCATACATACTAGATACAGAGTACATCTACTTACGGGTTCACCTTCCACAACGGCCTCTTGCGCAACTTCCGTGTAACATGCACGTTGTTCCCCATGTTGCTCTGTCCGAACGCCAATACCACAGTTTCTTCAGCACCGAGACCCCGGGCGACTCCCCGCTTGCGTAATTCAACGGCATCTTTAGCAAACTTGAATCTCGTCTGGTCGGACCCTAAAGCAAAAAATATTTTAATACACGTCGTTCAGGTTAGGGTTCTGCACTCACCAATCGCAAAGACCGGAGACTCGATAGCAGTCTTGAACATTTCGAATGGTACTCGTGAAAATATTTGCAGCAGGATATCTCGTCCCCCTGAAGAAGGATCCAATCCACCACGCTGGACCTCGAGGACTTCCGGAAGCGTCACCACGAGGAAATGGAACACGTCGTCTTTCAACTTCTGAGCGTATTGCCCAAAGACCGAAGGCGAGGTAATGTCGGGTGTCGATGAGCCGTCCGAAGGTGATGGGATGGAATCAATGAATTCAAGCCATGCTCCAATGGTATCAATGGACATGGACTGCCTGCAAACATCGTATGCATACTGGCATAAATCTTCCATGCCTCCTAGCAAACAACCTGCTGCTAACACCGCTCGTGCATTGTGTTCTCGGATCAGGTTCAACGATATGGCCGAGTAGAGATAGCCCAGCGCTAGAAAGAGGTGAGTGCCTCATTCCATATTTAATTTTATATATTCTTACCTATAGCGAAACCCTACCGCCAGAAATGAAGAATGTAAGTCAATGGATAATACGTAGAAAATTTATGACACGTACCTCCTGCGTAATTTCTGGTTCTTGTTCCAAGTGAACATATATGACGCGCTGGCCGCCAGTTTGTGGTGGAGATGTAGACATAAGATGCGCAAGAAATGGGGAGCGAGATAGTATGATAGCATGCAGACGATAAACATGTTGGTGAACGTGCTGATGGAAGTAATAGAATGTCAGGAGATGGGTAGGATATTCCAAAAGGGAGAGAAAGACGTACAAGAACCGTGTCGGCGTAATTCTGTACGTGAACGAAAACTTAATTAGCACGCGTCGTCTACCTGAGAAAAGTAAGGGCCTGCTTACGCCTGTCTGAAATCCTGCGTGGTAGAGATGACTAATTATTTCTTCATTGTGAGAGTTTTGACGTATGGGCCTGGAGAAGGAATAAAATAGAACACATCAGCATATGAATCAACTAGCGCTGGCCATGCAAACCGTGCCTTCGCGCCCGCGACGTGAGATATACAGATATAATTGCATATAGAGAGCCTCATTTAAGCTGATACTCACAATATATGGCCGTTAGTAGGATAGCTGGACGATGAAGGCAAGGTGTTGTTGGCGTCAAAGGGGATACCCGCTGAAGTCTCTGAAGCAGCAGATGATTCGTTATGAGAAGTGGATCCATTGGTATGATTTGCGTGGCCATTTACAGAGCTGGATGTCGAGGGAATAGATGACATTTTGAGTACAAGAAAAAGAGAAAAGAAAAGAAGAAAATGAGGAGGCCGCGCGAGAGGAACAAGTCGACTCGGAAAAGTGGGAACAAGGGTGGAGGGCGTCACGACGTCGCTGTCACAGCCGGCTTTCACACACTTCGGACGGCCCCTCACTTCTTTCCGCTATACTTGCCGCAGGCGGATCTTTTTCTTACAACCTTCTTCAAGAATCTGAAGTAATACACTGCTGCTACTACACGAACAAGAATTTCGGCTCATTCAACAGCAAAAAAGTCTTTTGCCTCATCTCTCTCCAGTACAACCCCATAATTATCGTTGCCTACTTCATTCATTGAGACGTAGTGTGCCATTAGATTGTTCGTGATACCCTCTCCGAGCGCTAGCTCCCCACATATCGGTGCATAAACTGGCGGAGGGGCGATGTAAACAGTGGGTACGTTCAGATCGCTGTGCGGTGCAGTGGCCTTGACTATCTGTTGGACTATTACGTCAACAGCACAGCAGGATCATTATTTGAATTTTACCAACCATATGGCTTCTATCAGACGCAAAATATTTTGAAAACAAAATTCCCGGTACCACACGAAATTTACTGGGTAATTTTTTTCGTTAGTCAACACGCAGCGGCCGCCGTTCGTACCAACGACAAATCACCTTTCGTAGGCGGGTAAAAGGTCCTCTGGGAAAGTCGACGACAAGTATTCTGACGATCCGAGTAGTCAGATCAGATTCTCTGGTATATCTGAGCAGTGGAATTAGAATCACCTTCCCATCTACATGGAACAGGCAGCGTAGTATCAAAATCATACACCCAACTACTGTTCGTGTGAGATCTTTTCACCGCCGGCAGAGATTTATAACCATTCACGTCGGGCTCGCGTGGTCGAAGTAAAAGGATTACATGGTAATCCCATACCACTGGGTTACCTTCCTCACGCGCTGACATTTGGTACCATAACGCAGCCTGCCAGGGGTAAGCGTGAATTTACATCAGATCTAAAGTTTCATCGCTTGGAAAGACAATACACAGAACGTTTCAATTCCAGAATTTCAGAGCCAGAATTCTGGGAATTTCACGTCTAACAGACGAGTCGTAGAGTAACTGACCGTCTTATTTTCGTTCGATATAAACACCACGTATATTTCCCAGTGTGCTGCAACCGATGGGTCTTTTAGGAATTGTTGGCAGAGGAGGTAGACATTTTCTTCGCAGTAGCAGCTTGTGTAGACACTATTGGATGGGAGTACAGGTGGAGGTTTCATGCAAGTCTACAATAGGCACACTCTACTTAGTGTTGTCGAAAGAAAGAGAAAGAGGACGGATAAGATAAGATTGGGTGTTTTGATGCGCCTTATGCGTGTGAATTCTGCCACGTTCTCACGGCGGGAAAGCTGCTGACCAGTGGTCATGTCCCATTGGTCAGCAGCTTTCCCGCCGTGTCTGGTCCGGCTATTCCACTATGCCGGTGCGCGACTAATGGGAGCAAGAACAGGTCGAGCATTTGATTTTTGACCTTTGTCAAAGAGCAAACATCCTACGCACATACCATCATGTGGCCCATGCAAGAGAATGCAACGATCAGTTTCATGTAGCTGTTTTTGAGACCCACTTGATTGGTGAATTATCTACAAGAAACATCTGGAATTGAACACCATACGTGCCATCCGGATTCCGGGCGGGCCAGTAGTAGCGGGCAGTATTGTCGCCGACGCCATGAATATTATGACAGAAAACTGGGCTCTAGCGACCGCCTTCTATCGAATGTTGAAATGTATGTTGTTGATGTCAGCAACTATATTACGCCCCACGAAGGTTCGCAGCAGCTATGAACAGGAATAGTAGTCGCCGGTTGGTTGGTAGCAAGGTTTTCTTCTGACTCCATGTAGCACACTGGAGGGCAGAGGTGTGGTAATTGTGGAGACTCAGGATGTACCCTTATTCACTTCTACGCCATGCCTGCCAATCCGACGAGTCTCGAACGGGCCTGGCACACGCAAGATTCAGGGTGAAAAGGGAGCACCAAATATGGTAGTGACCGATACAGACGATTACAAGTATACATCGCCTGTTTACTTTTACAAATATAGGTTATGGTATAAATGACACTCCAAGGGACATACGTAGGTGTGGTGAGTTTATGTCCGTCATGCCAGTGTATGACATACAATTACAGTGGGGAGCGTTCTAAATGCGTAGATTGCATGCCAATTAGTAACTGGGAACGACCGAATGAAGGAAAAGGGCGGGTTCCGTTGACTTACAACATGGGTATCTTTAGAATCAGGTATTATTGAGTTGGTCATTTCATGTATCTCTGTGTCTCGTCGCTCCGAGATACTTTTTCTTCAGCACAAGGTCGGGTGACGAAGTAAGTTTTCGAGACGGGACGGAAATTTCGCGTGCAGGGAAAGATGGGCTTGATTGCGGCAAAGGGGAGCGGTAGTGGTGCGCTTGGGGAGAGTGAGGACTGGTGGGGCTGGAACTCGTTCTAGACGATACAGACGTCGAGATACTGTAGTATTCTGCCGTGTCACTTGAGTGGCTTGGGTACCTCGTCTGCGAGCGAAATGATGACGGGATCGCAATGGGATATGTTGATGGTCTAGGTGGTTCGGGCATCAGACCAGAATTGTTTGTGAAGGGATGCGTTGCGAATGGGTCAAAGGAGGCCAACAAAGGAGAGCGCGACATATTTGGAGAGCCGTTTACTGTAGCTATAGGCTAGCGCGGATGTAAATCGCTGAGGGGTAATGTTGAGTACGTGGGGTGCGAGTTTGCGGGGGTAAACTTGAATGAAGCTGGGGAAGCTTGGAGTAGGAATGAGTGAGTTAAGCTAAGCTCTTATATAGCTGATCTCGGGGGATCGGCATTTGCTCCAGCAGGTCGAGGCATCCTTCCAAATCCGCGAACGAATAATAGCCTGTGAAATCGGCTGTAAACAAATTTCAGCCAGAATCAGCGGTGTGCATCCGCGCGCTCTTATACATATTATGTCGTAACAGGAAATATCGGAGCGCCTAAAGCATTATCATAGGATCGCGTCCGCCGAAAGTTTGTCACATGTTATTTCCCCGCTCGCGGGGTAACTGGAATCATTTATAGTCTTGTCATTGGATGGAACAACTTCGGTTACGTACATGGAAGGGATGATACGCAAATCATTTCAAAGGACTTGTTACCCAACTGGCTGGAGATAACGTTAAGCTGAAATTTGGAGAATTCTTGTTAAAAAATCCAAATTGTTTGATACACAAGGTCATGGGTTGATGTACACTTACCACCACCTGTAGTCAATAGTTCAGGGCTGGCACTATAGCCAGATACAAGTTCTTGAGTAGATGAGCCCAATCGCCGACAGGAGAGCAGATGATTTGCTATCCACATCAAGGTCACTCCGAAAGGAGAACTTATATATACTTCACCTTCATTCCTCGACCGGAACTTGCTACTTGTTGGCTCTTTGGCCCAGACCCATAAGATTGCAGATTAAGCACCCTTCATAATGCAACGTTAAAGAAGTGGTTATGAGAGGTGGGATAGCATAGCATTTGGGTAATGGAAAACTAAACATTAGACAAGAGACATGCGGCGCTACCTAGTTGCCTTCGAATGTCTTGATAATCTACATCATGAGCTAGAAGTACATTAATCAATTGAAGTTAAATGGGTGTACGGGTTGACTCACTATCTTCGACTTCACCCCACCTCTCGATCTGGCTGTCCACTTCTACAGTAGACGCCAGCGATGCATCTTCCACTGAAAGATGTTTTTTCACCAAGGCCAGCCCAATAATAAGTGACTTTGATGAGTACGTTGCGCGTTCGAGAGCTGCACCATTCTTTAAGTTAAAGAAGCAGAAAAGCCGTTGTTACTTCACTCACCAGCCATCTCCCAGTTGTCCAGGGACTCCATAACTTTCCTAAGTTTCTCTTCAGTCTCCGCAGGCTGACGAACTGAAAGCACGGAGTTTGATACATTGAGCGTAATGTCGAACGATTTTCTGGCCCAGTCTAATAATGGCGTCCAACGCTGGGACTGTAACTTTTCCAGAGGTTCGGGATTGTTGTGGAAGAAACTATGTTCATGTCAAGTAGAAATATACCATTTACCAGGAGGATGGACTAACCAGATGGTGTCTGTGTGAATATATTTTAACAACGCTTCCCGTACTTGTGCTCTTGTTTTTTCATCGGCCATGGCATCGACGGCCCGCGAAGTAATCGAAGTCTATTTTGAAATTATAGTATAGGATTGATTCGGACATGAAAAGGAAAGAAGACTTACCATAGGAAGAGCATGGGGTTTCAAAAGAATTTCCTGGTGATCCCATTCTGCAGCAATAAGTGTGGCAGGCAAAGACTTGGTCAAAGGCAATTTGAGTGTATTGCCTGAAGGTGTTTTGAGGGCACGTTTGTCTAGCGTCACGACCCAGGAATCATCGCGTTGCTCAATATCAACATCTTTCCAGAACCTCTTTTGCGAGGTTTCAGCCCCTATGACAAGTTATGCGTGAGATGGCATATAAGTTTCGAGTTAACGACCATAAATTACGATTTGTGTCGGTAACTGGAGGCCCGTCATGGGTTGTGCTATTGGCTTGAGCAGTTGACTGCCACCGGAGATTGGAATAATTCACAGTGATTCTTGTCCGGGTGAAGTTGCGAGAAGCAAGCCTTGTTGGTCCATGCCGTGCGAGATGTTCCAGCAGCATGTTGGTGTTAGAGGTAGTATTAGTAAAGCACCAGCGAACAGACGACAATTCGACGCGGCGCTACCGTCTACGCGGCAACAAAATATTCGGACACCATCACGTGGTCTTATGTCATTTTTGACTCGCGAATTGCCAGTTTGGCCCCTTTCTCTCGTTTGTATTTTACGACGTTTATCTTCTCAACCACTTTTCATCAATCTTGGCTTAATTCTGCAACATACTACACACATAAATCAAGTATGCCACACTCTATAACTCACTCTCGATCAACTATTTCTTCTTACTTCCAGCCTTCACCAAAGAAGACAGGGAAACGTGCCGCTTCCCCAATTGACTTGACTTCTGACAATGAAGAAATTGCCTCGACTCCCAAACGACCTAGAATATCTCAATCTGCGGCCTCAACAATTAGCGACTCTATTCACGAGGACTGGCGATTCTCCCCAGAGAAAACGAAGCAAAGTAGCTCGTCTAAGCCACGCACTGCAGCACAAAATGCCCGACATGAAGCATTTAAGAAGAAGCTACTCCAAGATAATAGCTTGTTTCTGTCAACGGAATTAGATAAACGTGAAACTCTGGATAATGCCATGAATGTGGACCCCGAAAGAAACGACGATGTTGCAGATGAACAAGACTCTGGTGATGAGTCTGACCGCTTTCGGGAATTGCAAGAACTATTCTCAAACAAAAGCAAGGGGAAAGGTAAAGGCAAAGCAACCGAGAAATATGTACCACCAACTGCAAAGCGGAGCAAGAAAGTCGTCGAAGTAGGTCCCAGCGGCCAACCTTACACAGCTTTGGAGAAACAGGTAAGTGATCAATTGCACAGGTGGGTTCCAACACAAACATTATAACTCCCTTTTAAGATTCTACAACTAAAAGAAGAGAATCCGGGAACACTTCTTATGGTGGAAGTTGGTTATAGGTACAAATTCTTTGGAGATGATGCAACTGTAGGTTTTATGTTGTGGTGTGTTACGTGATTGACCAATAACATGCCCATAGGTGGCCACGAAAGAGTTGGGTATGGTCTCGTACATGGACCGTAATTTTCTTGTTGCTTCCATTCCTGTGGAGAGGCGTAATATCCATCTTAAGACGTGAGTTGACTCGTTCTTTTTGCTAACAGCTTATTTAACCCTCGTACAGACTCCTTTCAAACGGTCATCGAGTTGGCCTGGTCAATCAAACTGAAACAGCCGCTTTGAAAAAAATCAGTGATACTCGGAATGGCCTCTTCGAGCGCAAATTGACGAATTTATTTACTGCCACAACGTTAGCGTATTAGTCCTTCGCTTCGCTTGATTGATTTCTAACACTGCTTACCCAGCTATATCGAAGCCTTGGATTCTGTCGACCAGTCAGATGAAGCAACAATACCACCATTTATGTGTCTTATCGAAGAGGTCAAAGAAAAAAATTCCGTCGACGTTTCCATTGGGATGATAACCATTTGCCCCAGCACAGGGGATGTAACCTATGACGATTTCGATGGTATGTTTCTTACTACGTATCATGTAGCTTACTGAATCAACGTTTATTTATTGCACTCAGACACTGCTATGCGCCTTGAACTCGAAGTTCGTTTTTGACTATTAGCTACATTCCCTGCCGGATGGAAACTTACAAAACTGTATAGACAAGGCTCGTACATGTGCGCCCCTCAGAGTTATTGTACCCAAAGAACGGATTGACAGAGGGAACGAGCAAGATGTTATCGCACTTCTGTGGGCTTACTTCTGGCGGACAACATTTGCGAACTGAACACATCCAGAAGGTGATGGACTATACACAAGCCTTTGAGCAGGTATCGCAATTCTACACCGACAAAAGGAAGTTCGCCGCTGCATCTGAAAGTTTCAAGTCAGGTAAGAGCGCTTCCTTCTCCTTGCCGAATTATGTTAGATACCCATTCCAAATCATAGGGAAACTGATGGCTGCAATAACGGACTTACCTCAGAGAGTTGTTATTTCTCTTGCACACAGCATTAAATACCTTTCCAATTTTGGTATTGCAGATGCCTTTCTTGAAACTAAATTCTTTATCAAGTTTACAACACGCGCTCATATGCTATTGGCTGCTAATACCTTGATAAATTTGGAAATATTTCGGAACGGTACCGACAACACTACGCGAGGTTCTCTGATCTGGGTCTTGGACCGAACAAAAACCAAGTTTGGAGCGAGACTTCTCCGAAGCTGGGTTAGTCGGCCATTGGTTGACAAACGGTGAGGGACATTCTGCCTTAAAATGTTTCTTAGACTAACATTTAAAATCAAGTGTTTTGGAAGAGCGGATTGATGCGGTGCAAGAGATTCTTGACAGCAGTTCTGAAACTCTACTCAATCTTCGTAGTCTGCTCAAAGGTTTACCGGACCTGGCAAGAGGTCTATGTCGGATACAGTATGGCCAGGTATGCCAACGTCTTTCTTAAGGGCTCTATGACTGAATTACAGCAAATCAGTGCACTCCTAAAGAGCTCTCTATCTTGCTACCAGCGTTCAAGAAAGTCGCCCTTGCCTTTGAGAATGTGGACATGGAAAACAGTGGGGTCAATTCCGTGATTCTAAATGAGATTTTAAAATCTCTTCCAAAATTGAAAGAGCCTGTAAAAGAGCTTTTGGACACTGTAAGCCTGACTCAAGCGGCTGAAGGTAATAAAGAGACTATGTGGAATGATCCAGACGCGTACCCTGAGATTATCGACGCTGACATGGTTCGTTTTTTTGCAATACTTTTCGCCCATAATTTCTAAATCTCTTTAGGCTATGAGTATGATCGAGACAGAGCTTAAAGACGAGCTAACTGCTAGTAATTTTTTTCCATCGCTTTCTCGACGTTAATTTACAGGCCTATCTCTAGTCCGTAAAAAAATCAGACTGCCTTCCTTACAATGGGCAACTGTGGCATTGGATACTGTGAGTATTTTTTACTTAGGTTCATTGTCCTTCACTGAGGCTCACATATATTAGCATTTGGTAGAACTAAAGCGGTCAGACAAAAGACCCATTCCTGACAATTGGATCTTGCATTCCAAGTGAGTTTTCTATGATGGGTAGCATAAGAAATGAAGGAGTTGCACTGACCACCACTCGTATTGAAGGACAAAACTCTACGTTCGGTACCAGGTACCCTCTATACAGGCGAAACTGCAAGAGCGGGAACAACAACGAGAACTCCTTGAAGTATGTAGCTCCCTATTTCAGGCATACACATGCTCACATACAAAATAGCTTGCCGCCAATAATGCGTATAGTTCCTTCTTAAAGGACATTTCCTGCAAATACTATGCCATCCTACGCGATGCGGTTAACAAACTTGCAGTTGCTGACTGCTTAACGAGCCTGGCTCAAGTCGCTCTCAAAGAGAATTATGTCCGCCCTGAATTTACAGACGATGACAGGCTTGAAATCGAAGAGGGTCGGCACCCTATGATCGAGCTTTATAACGACAATCCTCATATACCCAACTCAATAATGATGGGTGGAAAAGATGCACGAACAAAAATTATCACGGGGCCAAATATGGGCGGGTAAGATTGTCGGCTTTGAGTTTCCGTTTCTCTGGTCATGATATCTTTCTTTATATCTACAGGAAGAGTTCTTGTGTCCGGATGGTAGCCTTAGTGGCGCTCATGGCGCAAATCGGTAGTTATGTTCCAGCTAAATCTGTGAAGATGGGTCTCCTGGACTCTATCCTGACCAGAATGGGAGGTGAGCTTCAGTTTATTGCGACTTGTTGGTTTCCTGCTTACTGATAATACAAAGCATCGGATGATTTGGCCAGAGGCCGTTCAACGTTCATGGTGGAAATGTCGGAGACAAGTGAAATTCTTCAAACAGCAACAAATAAGAGCCTTGTCGTTTTGGACGAGTTAGGGCGAGGAACGTCGACTTTCGATGGAGTACGTGTTCCACTGCAGTTCATTTCATTTTTTCAACATCGTCGTTTACAGATGGCAATTGCGGATGCGACTCTGCAGTATCTCGTTCATACTAAAAAGTGTAAAACATTGTTCATCACGCATTACCCACTGTTGGCGACAAGACTCGAGAAAAAGTTCCCTCGTGATGTCCAGAATGTTCATATGGGGTACGAGCTAGAACAGCGCATAACCGGAATTCGTGAAGTCACATTTTTGTATCGCCTTATTCCCGGTCTTGCTACAGGTAAATCAACTGAAAGAAAATCTTTTTGTGGGTAATTGATGGTATTCATTTTTATAGAGTCCTTCGGAGTTGAATGTGCTCGTCTAGCGGCCCTGCCTGAAGAGATCCTCGAAGTGGCTGCAGAGCGCTCTACCCACATGGAGACGGAAGTTCAGCAGAGAGTTCGACAGAACAAGTGATTTTCTACCCTGTTTGCTAGGTGGTCATGAATTTTCTAACGGCATGCAACCATTAGATTGATTAAGGCATCCCATCAATTGGGACAATGCCTGCAAAGGCAAGGCGTAGAGGCGGAGCAGGCCTTGGAAGAACTACGCGCTATGTTGGAGTCATTGTAATTCTGCGGAAGTGTAAATAAATTATCTGTAATATATTTTATCATGTCCTCTTTTTTTTTTTCACATTACCGCTGCTGTTTTTATCTGTTGGGCTAATTTTGCTGCACCCAAGGGACGTACCGATCTTTTAGGTCGTAACAAGGATATTCGAATTAATATTATCATTATGTAGAAGTGTTCCTAAGTTCACTCGAGGGGAAGGAAAGGACTCCTGCGGTAAGCGGGTGCCTCGATTACGGAAGGTAATGACGCGGCGAGCTCAACAGTTCCAGCAGGGAAAGGGAGATCATCCACACCCTTAGGTAACACTTTTTCGTACAGTCCCTTCGCTTGGTTGTGACTGCTGAGGGCGACCATCTTTTTCTTTGCATCACTAACAAGAACGTGCGCGTCATCCACACCTGGCACTGTTCCCTTCACGAAGATCAGATTCAACGCGGTGTCGACGCGGATAACAGGCAGATTTTGAGTGGTGATGCGTTTGTTTCCCATACGACCCGCCATCTTCTTGCCTGGGAAGATACGACCAGGATCCTTGAAGAGGAGTCAGTTCCATTAACTTTCGAAAAGATAATTTCCAATTACCTGATGCTGGCCAGTAGAACCCGAAGAACGATGTGATATTGAAACACCATGACTAGCAGCAAGACCATGGAATCCCCAACGTTTCATTCCTCCTTGGAAACCTTTACCAGTTCTAGAGCGAGTATATGAGCACGAGGACACTAGCGATAGAGACGCGTCTTACGAATTGGCGACAACGTCTACGAATTGACCGGGAACGAAATGAATGGCGGATAGGGTGGTTCCTTGAATCGTGGAATTTTTAGGACACGGTACGTTGCGTTCGTGAATAGTGGAGGCACTTACCAACAGGAACGAGTGCATCGGGTGTAACAGGGAATTCCTTTACTATTCTCTTTGGGGGAACTTTGGCTTTTCGGAAGTGACCCAACATTTGTCGGGTAGTAGTTTTCACTGGTTTATCGCACGCAGCAACTTGAACAGCGTGGTATACACTGTGGTCCTTTCGTACTGAACGGATATTGGCTGTAACTTGGCAATTTTCCAGCTAGTTGGAGATAGTTTTCAGTAAAAGACAATTCGATGGGATATTCTCGCGTACCTGTAATACAGTGACGGGTATTCTGACTCCTTGGTCATTCCACAGGGCAGTCATTCCGCGTTTACGAGCAATTAGTCCAGTGCGAATTGAGTCCGGAGTCCATTTTGCAGGTTCTGATGGCTTTGTCGTGGCAGATGAAGAGGCAGGAGAAGGGGTATTCGCAGAGACAGAGCCGTGTAGCTGCCTTACAGCGGCCAATTGCCGGCGCCTGCAGACTGTACGGAGCCCGAGCATGAGCGTTGACTGTTGGTTATAGAAAAGTGACCAATGACCAGCAGCCGACGCTTTCAGTCGGACTTCCAAATTCGATTTCTAACCCTACCATAACCCTAACACTATCTCCTTATACTTTATCTCATTGCTTCAATGGAATGGCTTTCTGGCCAACAGATGAAAAAACTACTGCCAAAGAACATACCGAGGAAAAAGAACGGGATAGGGATAGGAATTATCCTAATCTAGAGCCAGGTTTGATCGGTGCCGCGACACTCGTAGAAGAGACTAATAAACATCTGCGATGGGCTTTCGTCGCGACTCCTTCAAACAAAGTTGCAGGTATGATCCTAAATCTCATCGACAAGTATGTAGAATCATACAAATTACAGGTCTCAACTCGCAGACGCGTCTCAAAATCGGAAAACAAACGACAATTTTTCCTTCTACTTGCTCGACACATATCCGAAATGATTCCGGCAGCGTTCAACAGCGAGCAGAACAAGGTGTAAGTCTCAATTATATCTCTTTTTTGACCTTGTTTAATTGAAATTTAGGCCAATTTTCTTCGAACATTTCTTCCGGACGTCGAAATAGCTTCGGAGCTCATTCGAGATCGTCTTGTCGAGGAGACCGCACTCTACCGTGAATTGGAACAATTCGACCCTCATTCAGGGAATCTCTTGGAATATGTAGAGCCTCACAGTATGCGCGACCATGTCATGTTGCTGTTCCCGTCTGGAGAAACAAACAGAGATCTATGTGAGTATCCTTTTCGTGATCCTTCCGTTCTTGACCTAATAATTTGTAGCTTTATCTTGCATCAATTATAGGGATGATCGAGAGATTGTTTTCGCTCCTTCCAGGGAACCTGTCCATACATTTATGACGCCCATACAGCACCTAGTTGCGTCTGACGGACAAGGTGTGTTTCGGGGGGCTTCTACGAAGGCGATATCTCATCTTGTTTAATATTTAGAGACGAACCTTGCTGTCCGCACATATGGTGCTACCAAGCTTTTCCAGCTGAACTGGGACAGCAATGAACCACTACAACCTGTGTTGTCAGATATTGCCACTATTTACCGTCATGATACTGCAAATGAAGTCATTGTCGATATGAAGTACTTATCGACGACATCAGAAATGATCTTTGTCGGAGAAAAAGGCACGGTATTCAAATGTTCAGTCGCGAATGGAAACAGACAAATGTTCGACTTTTATACTGTATAATCAATTTCACTTGGCTAACCCTGAACAGAACAGCACTTAGCCAAAGTCCTCTACCGTCCAAGGTTAATGGAGACGGTTTCTGGCGCCTTTCCATTGGACAAGATAGCCGCCCGACCTACTATGCTTTATCGAAAAAGCATCTGTGCCGAACGGACAGCCGGGTAATGTGAGCTATAAGTGCACCTCATTCAGATGCTGACTAAAATTTCAGGAAGCCCTATCAAAGGAATTTTACAGTATTCCTAGCGGAAAACACTGCTTTACATCTGTAGAAGACCATAAGGACGATAATATCATTCGTTTATGTTCAACGAACCAAATTATCTGGATGGATGTACGCTTTCCAAAGAAGCCGCTTCTTGCTTATGCTCACGGAAGAGAGTACGATCGTTATCTTTCTGTCAACACTGTTAGAGAAGGGTTTGATCATCGTAAGTAACTGACAATGTTCACTGCATAATAACACTTACTAATTGCTATCCAGCTCTATCTTTTTTGACCACTCGAAGTAACAGTCTGACTACTGTCTACGATGTTTCTTGCTCGGTCGACCAGCCTCCCCGTCTCAATGGCCTCCCTTATTTGCTACCGTCCGAAGCAACTATTTATGAAGAAAACAATGGGCGTCAGTTTATCTCTCATGATAAACTGTTGGGTTTGTTGTGCCTTTCGGACAAAGAAGGGGTAAAATATAGTGAATTATTGCGTGCCGATCATTCCGTAGAGCTTAACTATTCGGTACAAAACCAAGAATTTTTCAGTGCAGCAAAAGCTTCCAAAGAAAAATTCGAAGACATTGGTCCCTTAGGTCGCAAAGAATTTAGTCAAATCAATCTCAACACGGCTTACAACGGTCTGTGTTCCGTGTTTGTTTCATTTTTTTCCCGTTCTATGCTTACTATGGTGTACCTCGATAGCTGTATTTCAACGCTACTTCCTGGATGCCAAAAAGTTCGAGATGAAAAATGCCGAATTGGTTTACCAGCTACTCGACGACTTTCCGTCTTATATGCAACGTAAAGATTTACCCTCTGAGCATATTCTATCTACGTAAGTGTTTAGCGCAGTATCTTTTGACCTCGACTAACTAGTCCAGTTATGACATATTATTCCGCGCCGGTGAAGAACCTGAACAAGCTGGAAGATCTGAGTTTCTCACTGAAAGCATCATAAATTCAAAGAGAGGATATAGAGCATTGATGCAAGGTCGCCTCTCTGGGGAACTCATTCAAGCACCGTTTCATCGAACGATCACGCCAGTTCTTCGCCACCTCGACAAACAATTCCCAATGGACCCGGCACATTCAATGGAATATCTCCAGTCGTTTAACCTTTCTGAGGATGTTGACTGCTCAGTCAAATCTCGTGAATTTGAGAGAGAATCTTGTCAACAGCTGGCTTTGGATCTAGCTCTGTCATCCGACATCTACTCCGATGCATCTGTTGTGAAAGCCGAGCAAGTCAACCAAACACTTGAATTTATGACAGAAGCGTTATCTCTCGGGAACGAACCTCCTCCGGTCGAATTTCGCTATCTGAGGCCATTGGAAAAGCTTTCTGCATATTCTGAGGATAAAAGTGCCTTTGAGAAAGCATTGGAATTGCCTATTGGAGTCCGTCTCCTGCTGAAGGATTGGGACGATGGGGACCCCGAAGATCATGTTTACCAAGATCCTTACGATACCAACACATCTCCGCCTCTCCCAACGGCGATCAAGACCAAACTACCTAGCCAGGCAGGTCCCCCTCCTATTATTACACAAAGTCAAAGCCAGAAACCTCCAAAAATCATTGCAACAAATATAGCAACGGCATCAAAGCCTGATATGCCTCGAAAAAACGCCACACAAGCGCAATCTCAAGACCAGTTTCCTTCCAATCTGGCTGCAGGGTTTGGTAGTTTTCGTCCAGAGAAGTCATCGTCGCAATCGCAATCACAAGAATTATTTGCGAGTACGCAGGTGCTGCCTGGTCCATATGGAGGTCATCCTAGCATGCCCAAGAAGAAGCCGGCTAAGAAGCGTTTGGGTGGATTTTAGATAAAGATAAAAGTACATAGTAGTTGTATGTATATATAATACACGGACAATGCACGGCGACGATGAGCATTTCCGATTCGGACTGTCGGACATGCCGCGGTAAGTCGGGTCAAGTGACATTCGCGTGATCTACTTCTTCGCTCCTCGACGCCTACAGTGCTCCCAGGATATCCGAATACAAATTTCTTTCTTCCACACTTATACTACACCACTGGCTTCAATAGGCGCTCTTCTGCAGTCTGAAAACAATCCCAGTCTGTCGTGCACGAGCACGAAACTGGACTCAGGGCCAGCCCAATAACTTGCTCTATGGATGGAAAAAGGTATGAAAAGCTAAATGCCACAATTAGGAGGCCACTCACAATTCTTTTATAGGACATCTAATCCTGCGTACGACCCCGACAGATTTCATGACTTCTTACGAGGTGCGCTGTTCCCTCGAGGCTTAGCTATGTGGACTGCATCATGAATACTGTCTTTCAGGAAACAAGGCTGTCGTTTGCGCCCTCTCAGCCAGCTATGTGTCGACTTTCGCTGGATATCCCGTCAGTACCTTCTCCGAAAATACTCAGATTCTTCAGGACTTGAACATCACTTCGCTTCTATAATAGTTGGATTCCATTAAATCGAGGCTGCAAACGACAAAAACGAGGATAACGGTCCCGAAGCTTGCTGCATTGGTGTATCATGAGGAAGGGATAATGGGATTTTACCGGGGACTCTGGATTCCCTTAATGACTATATCTTTTGTCCGTGAGTTCCCGTCGTCGTTTCACTGTCATCTAGACATCCCGCTAATGATGAGTGACACGGTCTCGTTTGGCAGGTGCTGCAAGCTTCACCATCTATTCGGAAACGAAGGAATATTTTAGCAAAAACAACATATTATGCCGCAACAGTATCATTGATACATCACTAACTGGCGGAATTAGTGGTGCGATGTCAGGGGCTCTTATATCTTTTGGGAGTGCTCGTGCGTCTTTCTTAGTCCCTCCGTGTTCACACCATCGAACTTACACGAATATCCCAGCTTTTGAACTCGTCAAAGTCGGTATATTCTCTGCGACTGTAATGCATGAACTTACCCCTCCCTAGGTTCGCCGGCAACTTGAATATGCCATTGCAGCGAGTAAAGGAATCGCGAAGTTCAAACCTCCGAGCACTGTGGAAGCCGTCAAGGACATTTATAGGACTAATGGACTGGGAGGTTTATACACCGGATTTAAACTTCATTTTGGTAAGTCCAATTACTCGGCCTACAACTCTGGGATTTTGCTTAACTGTCGCCAAAGTACGCGACACCTCTGGCACCGCTCTGTATTTTTTGGAATACGATGGAATGCGACACCTTCTTGGTCGCCAAAGATCCGGAGAGCAAGGAGCAACACCGACATGGCTACCAATTCACCCTTCTTTGGTTCCTTTTGTGTGCGGCTCATTAGCTGGAGTACGTATCTCTATACCGCTGAGGATATGTATTTTAAGACATAGTGATCTTATGATGCTTTTTAGGTGACATCTTGGGCTTTAATCTATCCTCTCGACGTGTAATTTGTTTCGCCTATTCGCCACGGTTTCTTTTACTGATAGCTTGGACTTATCAGTGTAAAGACGAAGATACAACAACGCGCTCTGGCTGGTGAACGCTACCGTGGACCGTGGGAAACGCTGCACCGTTTGGTCCGAGGTAACTTTGTCTTGCGCTTCAACTGGCTTTCGGAGACACTCATAAAATATTTTGGCAGGTCCGGATCCCAAGGCACCAAAAACAATTCTTGCGGGCATGGCAAGGATTTATCGAGGCCTTGGGGTAAGTGCTCTCAGAAGTATCACGACTCACGGATTGCTATGGACGCTCTTCGACATGACCGCACAGTACATCGACAATCTACCACCCTCCTCAAGAGAGGACTAACCTTATTAATCTGAGCTATCTGACATTCCCTGCAACACTTTTTTTGAATCATCACACCCATAACATAGATAAAATTATAGTCAGCGTATGTAACATAAATATTCCCAACACAATGCCATATACAATATTGCACCACATATATATAGCTTTCGGGCTCTGCATCCACAAGAGCATTTATCATTTTTTGTTAACACCATTAAGCATGGCTAATAGCATTCTACAATTAAATTTACATTACGCATAAAATCATCGTGCTTGCACATAATCGTCAATCTTCAACAGAAGGCATACAGTCTCGGTTGCAAGCTCGACGGCGCTAGTAGAGACTAGAAGGGGCTGCACAACATCTTCTTCCAAGATGTTGGAGATCAAACCCTATGAATTTTTGGCAATTCAATATTCTGTGCAGATATTTTGAAATATACAGTCGTCTTACCTTGCGAACATTGATACCGGCATTCCTTTCTCCAAGAGCATGACGATTGCGGAGTTCTGTGACGATAGCAATGGGGTTCAGTCCGGCATTTTCAGCCAAAGTCGTGGGGATAACTTCGAGTGCATCGGCATATGCTTGGAAGCAGTAAGCCTCCATGCCTTTTAGCGATTGGGCATATTGCGACAAAAGGCGTGAAACATGGATTTCAGGGGCTCCTCCGCCACCAATAAGAGCCCTTTACAGTTAACCGTGAGTACTAGTGATCCGTATTAAAGTAGAAATTACAACCCACCGCTTCTTAACCAGGCATCGGACGACACACAGTGCATCGTGCAAACTACGCTCGCACTCGTCGACAACAAGGTTGTTGCTTCCGGTAGCGAGGATGCTAACGGTGCGGCCGCGGTTCTTGATACCAGTGATACGCACAACCTTGACGCCAGACTCGCCCGACTCCTCCACGAGATCGGCATAACCTAACTTGTCTTCAGTGAATGCTTCGATGTCGGAAATAGGCTTGCATCCCAAGCTCTTGGACAAAAATTGAATCTCATCACGCTCAACGTCCTTAACGACGAGGATGTTTAGACGCTTGAGGTAGTTCAGGGAAAGTTCGTCGACAGCGTCCCGAAGGATGGATTTTTGGATCAGTAGCACGTTGCAGTTGGCCTTTTTGATCTTTTTGCAAAGGTTAAGAATGTATTGTCGGCCTTCCTTGATTACCTTGTCCATGAGACGGTAATCATTGATGACAACGGTGTTATCCATCTGCACAGTCTTGTGAGATACGGAAAGGTGAAGAAGGCGCCACAACGTACATCAGGTTTAGGGGCGCTCAATTGGAATTGGATAATTGCGATTTTAGCCTTTTCCATACGCGTTGGGCCGCCAGCAGAAACAATGACATTCTGGTTTAAAACGACACCCTCAACGAGTTCTGTATCTTCGATGGTTCCTCCAATCTTTTTTACAACGCGGATATCCTTGAGGTCAACGTTGGATGAAGTAGGTGTAACCAATCTTGATACAGCTGCTACTGCAATAGGAGCCAATGTCGAAGAATACTGGGAGACAACCTGCAAAGGATGTTGTTAGATAACATATACCCCAAAAAAGTGATCTGATCGCGCCTTGGAGTTTAATGAAGTGCTAGCAGCGCGCAGCAAATTGGTTTTGTCGTTGAGATCGATGGGAGTTGACATCTCTGTCAAGTACTCGACGGCCTTACTTGAAGCACGGAGGAAGGATTCCGCAACGATGGTAGGATGGATGCCTTTCGCCAACATCTTCTCAGCTGCACCTAGTAAACTACCGGCCAGGACGACGACAGATGTTGTACCATCTCCCGCTTCGATATCTTGCGCTGCAGACAGGTCGACCAACTAGATCAATTGAAGGGTTAATCGGATGATATGGGCCATTATGTCAGAGAACTCGCCATTTTGGCAGCAGGGTGCAAGGCCTGGATGCTCTTCAGGATAGTAGCTCCATCGTTGGTGACAATTACTTCTCCCTTGGATGTTTGGATCTGAAAAAGACTTGGAGTTGACAACATTGTCTACAAAAGATAAACTATATATTTGCGCACCATCTTGTCCATTCCCCTGGGTCCCAATGAAGTTCTAACGGCATCACTGATGGCTATTCAGAGTGTTCAACAAATATCCAAGTGCATTGTAGAAATTAAGCAGACCTTTTGCTGCTACCATGTTGGATAACCGCAGTTCCATAGGTTTGCCCTTTATTCGAAACGCGTTAGACAAGACCGATCAAGGAAAAAACACAACGATACCTTGTCCTTGAAGGACGAGTTGTCGCCCGAGATGACTTTTGTAACGCCTTGTTGGCTTTGGGTGGGTTTTGAAGAGGCCATAGCAGAGATCAGAGAGGAGCCTGAAGAATTGGACCTTAGCACGGTTCTGGCTGGAGCGACGCGTCCCTCAAAATGGGCAGTCTGTGACGCGCGTGACAGGGATGGCACTATCGTCTTAATCGGGAAGTTCTTAATTGCCACTTGCTTCCAACCTCCCATTTCCTTCTTACTCTTCCTTTATCTTGATTATGGCTTTTGTAAGAAGATCTCCCAAATATTGCATTTGAAAAGTACTCATTTATATGTAGTTCGGTGGTCCGAATGGTCCTGGCGGCATCTTGAACCAAATTGTGGCAGGGTAAGAACGACGCGTCATATTCGGCTCAATGATTCTTATGTTTTCACCAGGGGTTTTCCTGCAGGATACGGTCCAATGCGTCGCGCAAATGCTAAATCTTACGATGAATACCTCAAGGCATATAGTATGGCAATGCTTCCCGGAAGGGAAAGAGAGAACGTCTCGTACGGTGGAAAGAGTACGCGTCATCTCATCTCTCCTTTCAGATATCCACCAGCTGACATTTCAATCAAATAGTTATCATGCCTCCATCTTCACTAGCAAATCTAACCAATCTTGAGATACAATCGCCTTGGATGTTCCAACTTCGCAACCCTGGTAATCCTGCGGCATCAACGCATGCTGGTGTCCTCGAGTTCATTGCCGAAGAGGGTGTCGTTCATTTGCCATATTGGATGATGAAGACTCTCAGGCTTAATGAAGGCGACCCAATCCGCATTACAGGTGCTGAACTACCTAAAGGAAAACTTGTAAAACTTCAAGCACAATCAGTGCATTTCTTGGAGATTTCTGATCCCAAAGCTGTGTATGTCTAAGTGTACGCTTCTTTCATTGACCAATCTGACCGTATGTTTTTCTAAAGTTTGGAGCAATCTCTGCGAAATTTCTCTGCACTGACACAAGGCGATATCATTGAAATATCGTATAACTCGATTGTTTTTGGCCTACTAGTAATGGAAACTAAACCTGGAGGAGAAGGCATCAGCGTTCTTGACACTGACTTAGAAGTCGACTTTGCGGCACCAGTTGGCTATGTAGAACCTGAAAGACCTAAGCCAGCCCCCCCATCGACAATGGCTTCCAAATTGAAGATTGATCTCGATTCCCATTCTCCAGGATCATCGAGACCTGGTTCCTCGCTTAGTGGCGGCTTTGCCGGTAACAGCACGGGTATTACCACTGTCAGCAAAGGAGGCGATCAATGGGAGAGTTTCAAAGGGAAAGGTGAAACTCTCGCTGGCAGGAAAACGAAGGGCAAAGGAATTAGTCATCGACAAGCAGAACAGGTTGCCGAAGGTAGCAAGATTATCAAAACCGAGTCAGTGACCCCATTATTCCTGTCAATGTCTAACCCACTTATGGTCCTACCGCAGTAATCATCGCATCGTTTCAAACAGCACGTTAGAGACCGAGGTCAAAGTGCCTGCTGCTTTAAATCTTCCTTTTGGCCAGCTGTTCTTCGGGTTCAATGTACAAGCATATACACCTCCTGAACCTGCCCCTGGATCTCCTGAAGTCGCACCTAATGTATGTTCACGTCTTATTCTTGTGTGTGCCACGTTGACAGTGTCAATTATGTAGTCACCACCCACATTCTCCGGTTCTGGAAATACCCTAAGTGGAAGATCAAATCCAAAGCCGGCTACGACTGACAATAAAGGGAAGGCTAAGGCAGACCAGTCTACAGAAAAAGCTGCACCCTCGCATGCTTGGGGCGCATCAGGGCACACTTTAGGCAAGAGAACATTACCTCAGCAAGGTCCAGTAGGCGCAGGGGGTGCGCGAGTGCCTCAAGTGCCTCAACGTAACACCAAGAAAAAGGTGGAGAGGAGTCCTACGCCTGAAGACTGGGGTGTCGATGATGACGATGTTATTATGATTGATAGTGACTAAATCTTAAACCCCCTTGGGTTGTATCATTTTTGGTTTGTTACATAGATAGTTCTTTTGCGCCGTTTAGTAGTACCATCATGTATGTAGAGTATCCATAAACATCAAACATTTCCTAGGAGATTTAGGCGCCCGCTTTTCGTGAAAGAAATTGAAATATCCGCGATTGTCATCAGTTCTACCATTGTCGATATCCAAAACAACAGATGGATGTGATCACAACATTACAATACCTATGCCCCTTCCTGCAGGAACACCACCCTCGTCATTCATGCCTGCCAGTGTCGCCGTCCGCCAATTGTACAAGTAGAAATTGAGGAAACCATCACCCAAACCAAACTAAAAAAAATTAAACAGAAAAACGATTAATTGACGTTTAAACGGCTTCAACAAGGAAAACGTGCAAACCTTGAGATCTTGCAGAATAGGCATATTGTCCATCAAAGTCAATGCATTGAAGACGTCGAACCTGGCTTCATTCGCAACAATGAGCGCGTCGCCGATCAACGTCAACAATCTTTTCTTGAGTGCGTCATCTTGATCGGCTCCTCCATGGCCTTCAAGCCCTGTCTCCGACGCGTAATAGTACAGATAAGCAGCTTCGAGAAGAGGGTATTTGGTGTTTCCGATGACGGTGGATGGTAATGAGTAGAACGAGAAGAAATCTGTGATTTTCCCTGTCTCTGGGTTCTGGGGGAAAGCGAAGATGTATGTCAGATTCATCCGATGATTAGTTGTTCCTGTGTGAAAGAGCGACTTACTTCGACAACATATGACCATGTAACTTGGTTCTGTCTTCGTCCTGCACCGTCGCTCCCAAGTTCTCCACGGCCCCTTCCGCTCAAGAACTGATGCCTGCACTCGTCGACATCAAAGAGGGGGGCGGTATCGAACCTCTTCATATACTGGGTATACAAATGCGCTACGGCGACGATATCCTTCTCTTCCATCTCCCTCAGCCCCGGCAGACTCGGCTGCGAAGCGACCTTGTTCAGCCTCGCCATCCTCGCGAGCGTCATATGTCGCGGCACGTAGCAGAAGCGGGTGTCGACGAGCTTGGGGATGTTCAGCAGGCGGTGGTTGTATCGGCACACTGAGACGGGCGTGGGGAGTACGACGCCGCCGGTGTAGATGGCCTGGAAGACACCTTTGAGGTTGCATTGGCGCGTCACTTCTTTGATCAGCACGGGTGCAAGCCGTTTGGAGCGCAGCTTCTTGTGCACGCAGAGGTAGTTGATTTCGCTGACTGAGATGACGCTTGATTGGGAGTGTGGGTGAGAAGAGGAAAAGAGTGCATAAGATTGGTGATACTTACTGTTTCCGAACGCGGAGGTTCATAGGTACTCCTGAGATGAACGCGACGAGTTTCTTATTCGACGAGACACGTACACCGATGTGCCATTCCTTGTGATATCCGGGTGGTGTAAGTGCCCTAATGACTCCATATTAAAATCTATGAAAGGATGTCGATAGTACAAGGCATACCAGGCCAAAAATTCAGCACTATACTGGAATCGGAACGCGGCTTGATCGTCCTCGATGTAGTTGAGAGATAGAAGATCGTAGACCTCTTTGTTCTGTAATCAATTGAGTAAATATACTTCTGAAGTTTATGATGATAGCTACGTACTTGGGCAGGATCGCTGATGTCAAGAACGGACCACTCGAAATCTTTCGGTAGCGGATATGGGTCTTGTCGAACTTCTTCACGAGGTTTTGAAGGTTCGATGTAACCATCTTCCTCTGGAGGTCCTTCGCCTAGGTAAAGAACAAAAAATGAATGAAAGGCCTCTCCCAAATTAATCACCAACTCCTTACCTGGCTGAGGGACAGGTTGCGTAGACCAAAACTAAACAAAAGAGTCATAAATTAACGCACAATAAAAACCACATCGCACAGCACCAACGACGCACCTTATGTTCACCCATATCTTTCCTATTGAGACCCCCAATTCCAGCTTTTCCCTGTACCACATCCATAATTTTCATCTGCTGCAATGCCTCTCTCACATTCTCAGCCGTTGCCTCGGATGAAGCGACGCCTCCCTCAGCCTTGACCTTATCCAACACGGCGTCGACCACCTGCTGGGGCACCTGAGCGTCCCCACCCCTCCCTAGGAGAGCACTCAACGCTTTCTTCGCAGACTTGGATTTCTTCTTCTTCTTCTTGGACGAAGAGCCACCGGTAGGAGGCGTCGCTGTAGACGCGTCTGCTGCTGATGCATCTTGCTCTGTGACTTCGGTATCTTCTACATCCGAATCACTGGAGGACTCTGCATCGGCAGTAGTGTCGATGATTTCTGACATCTTGTCTTTCTTCTCCGCTGCTGACGCCATGGGGTGGATTGATAAGGGTTTGGGTTAGGTAGGTAGACTTTTAAAGCAGTGCAGAGTCAATTGATTATATCCATATGATTGGCTAATCTTAGATCTCTCTTTATGGAATAACCCTCTCCTCTTTTGCTCACATTGAAATTGTCAATCGAGATATAAAATATTGTGTTACACACTGAAAGTACGGGTATCGCCCAAACATGAAGGGAAAAATGAAGGAACAGGTACACGAAACAGGGCTGGAGACGGGCTCATACAAACCAACGAATATAGCCGGTGTCTACGAGAGAAAAGGAGAATGATATAAAATTGGAACTCGTGCATCGGGTGGACCGTGATTGTAAGGAACCGGATGATGGATGGTATATGCATCCTGCCTAAGATTCCAGCGGTGATTATCCGGCGCAAGTAAGAAGTCCGATTCAGGTCACGACAGGAGGAAGAGAAAGGGTATCACCGAAAACAGGAAGACAATCTGACAACAAGTGGTGCAGCAATAGGGCGAAGAGCGGTGAACGGTGGTAGTGTGTATTTGAGGAGCGGGTATCTCATCCTAAAAGATGGACTTGATCTAGGGAACGACTGGGGTAGGTCCTGGGAGCAAAGAGAGGACCAATCTCCACTGGCGAGGGTCCCCAGGATGATAAGCAATATGCATACCGCCAAACCTTCTATGGTACCCGACTACATCTGCGCGCACACACCCGATTTCTTTGCCAAGAGCGTCGATCTCGTAAGATTCCTTGATACGAGCGTAGCCCGAAACGCGTATCTTTTTTTCGTTCCCCGGAGTCTGCTTAGCTCGCTCCATGTCCTGCTTGGTCAATTTCGTGCGCATATATGCGTAGATCGCGTACAGGACATCCATGACGGTCACTGTTTTCCCTTCTTCGGCCTTGACAGAGATGTGTCCCCAGCAATTTTGCATCCAGTAGGAGAGCACAGGATGATCAGAGACAATCCAGATTTTTGGCACGGGTGGGTAGACAGCGGGGGCATCGAGATCGGGCTTTAGGTAGTGCTTGAAGACGCGGCGATCATGGAGACGCGCGTTGTCTGGATAATGAATTATGTTCCAGACGAGGTCGGGGTCGTTTAAATTCGATCTATTGATTCGGAGAGCGCGGTTGGGTTTAAGGAAAATGTTTGTTGGTAGACTTGGTTGGTACATCAACGGATTTGGGGGTACATAGTACTGAGGGTAGTAATGTGTGCATGGATGTGGTTGACCGTACCATCCGTGCAGATTGGGAGCAGAGGTGGCCATTACTGGAGGTGACTCAGAGACACGAGGCTGAAAAACGAGTCATTAACTAAATAATGAGTGAGGGCTACAGGGGTGGTCAATGACTGAGGGTGACATCCTTATATAGTCCATGGTCAAATCCAATCAGACCGGTGATCATAGCGTATTAACTCGAGCGACCCACTATTTATTTCACACACAAAATCTGAACCTTCTTCGTCTGTTGCTCCCGCAGAGCCGCCACACCCATTTGGTCGTCCTAAATAGCATAGATGAGAAGAAATCAGCGCAAAGATATACGCTAACAGACCTTGACGCCTGGAAGAAGCTAGAAAAATTTCCATATCGCCTTTCTTTGACCACAAAACCCGGCTCTTTGCATGTGTATGTCTGCCTTGAGGGAGGTTAAGGGTTGAGGGTTCTAGAAAACTTTCCATATCGTCTTTCTTTGACCACAGAACCCGGCTCTTTGTGTATGTCTGCCTTGCTCTCGCCGGAGGTCGTCAGGCGGTTGTTGGAGACATCAATATTGATATCTTCTTTCTTGAGTCCGGGCGGTTCAAATATAGCGGAGACGTTCTTCTCTGAGCCTTCGTGCAAATCAAATGGGTGGTATTTGAAAAAGGACACTGCATGCTAATCCGGATTTCAAGGCACAAATAGCAGCTTAACCAGTCTTTCCTTGACACTGAACTGAGTTGCCAGTCACCTTGTCGCTAGGATCAGAGGTCCATGGCGGTGGAATGTGTAGAAAGGTTCCGAGTAATATTGTTTAGTCCTGGAATTAAGCGCCCAAGGAACCCAGCTTATATATAGTAAAAATCCAGAGTCAGACTGCTTTATGAGTGAGTCAGGCTACTGAGCTAGACATCGAAGAGCCATAATTGTAGACTGAGAGTACCGCTAGAAACAGCATCAGGATGCGCATCGTGAGAAAAAGTGATCTGACCAATTGAAGCCCTCGTGTCGGCCCAGTCTCTTTTAGGCAGCTATTCTCACTCTAAACTTGCCAGGGTGAACTTTTTCCTCCTCTTCCTTCATCATACTCATTGGCAAGCATGATTGTCAAATGGGCTTTTTTATGCTCCCTTCTCTGCGCTGCTCTCGCTGTCCCTTCAAGACGCTCCTACGATACCCATAACTATTATGTATTGCGTCACAATCCTACCATTTCTTCAGGGGCATCGCTGGACGATGTGGTTCGCACTCTGGACGTCGAATTGGTCGAGCAAGCAGGAGAAATTCAAGATCATTGGATAGTACGCCAACGGAAACCTCCCGTTGCTGATATCTCCTCGAGAGGTCTCGCGGAGGACCCTGTTATTTCCACTTTCGAAGCTTTGAAATCACGGGCACTGGATTCCGCCACTTCTCAGTTAACCTCTCGCTCAGATGACGACGAGGAGACGCACCTCGCTCGACGGGTGGTGGAATCCGTTGACTATCTATCCCTCCAGACATTGCGACAACGGGTGAAACGTGCCCCGCCACCTGTGAGGCCACCAACGACCGGTTCTTCGTCGGGTGTAGCGGCACGCTTTGGAATCGAGGATCCCATGTTTCCGCAGCAATGGCATCTCGTGAACGATGAGTTCCCGGAACATATGATGAATGTAACGGGCATCTGGGACATGGGAATTAAGGGAAAGGGGATCATTTCGTCGCTTGTTGACGATGGGTTGGATTATACGAGCGATGATCTCAAGGGTAATTTTGTACGTGTCCTCAACACTTTATCATTACCTATATTCTTGACGATTTATCCTTTTAATCATTGTAGGACGAGGATGATTCTTACGATTTCAACGACCACCAGAAATTGCCCACCCCGAAGAACTTTGACGATCACCATGGTACACGTTGCGCGGGCCAAATAGCCGCAGAGAAGAACGCCTTCTGCGGTATCGGTATTGCCCATGAATCCAAGGTCGCAGGCGTGCGCATCTTGTCAGGCCCAATCACCGACGTCGACGAAGCAGCCGCACTCAACTATGGTTTCCAAAATGTCTCAATCTACAGCTGTAGCTGGGGCCCACCGGACAACGGACAGTCAATGGAAGGCCCTAATTACCTCATTCAAAAGGCGGTCGTCAATGGCATCAATAACGGACGTGCGGGGAAAGGATCTATTTTTGTTTTCGCCAGTGGGAATGGCGCTGCGCATGGTGATCAGTGCAACTTTGACGGATACACGAACAGCATATATTCTGTCACTGTGTCGGCTGTGGACTACCAGGGCTTACATCCTTACTATTCCGAGCCATGCGCCGCTAATATGATCGTGGCTTACAGCTCAGGCAGTGGACGTCACATTGTGAGTGTTCAGATCTAATATTGGTTTGTTCTGTTGTGTCAACGTAACAGCCGAGCTGATGATGATCTATTTCAAGGTGACCAGTGATAAAGGCGATAAAGGTGAAACTAAATGCGCGACGACACACGGAGGGACCTCCGCCGCGGCTCCCAACGCGGTTGGTGTCTTCGCTCTAGCATTGGAAGTTCGGTACGTGGCATCCATACGTGTCTGCCATAATAGTCATTCATATACGTACATGTCGACCAACTAACCTCATTTTATAGACCTGACTTGACATGGCGCGACATCCAACATCTCTGCGTCGAGACAGCGCGAACGATCAATGTTGATGATCCTGATTGGGAGGCGACTGCCAAAGGTCGGAAGTACAGCTACAAATACGGCTTTGGTGTTCTGGACGGATATGCCTTCGTAAAGGCCGCTGAGAAGTGGAACCTTGTCAAACCTCAAGCCTGGTTGGAGACGAAGACCATTCAGCTCAACAACGGGACATTTGGAGTGGACAAGAAATATGTGGGAGGGGAGTTTATCCCTGCCGGTGGCATCGAGAGCAAGATGTCAATTACGAAAGAGTTGCTCGCAGAAAGCAATGTCGAGGCTCTCGAACACATTAACGTGAGAGTGTGGATCGACCATAAGTCGAGAGGAGAAGTCGAGGTCGAGATTATCAGTCCGAACGGTATCAAGAGTGTCCTTGGTGGTGCTCGTGCAGGGGATAGGGACTCTTCCGGTTATCCTGGATGGACTTTTATGTCCGTTAAGCATTGGTAAGTTCAAACGAGTCAACATAAATAACTTATATCTCACGTAACTATCTTTTCAGGGGTGAAAATCCTGTTGGAGATTGGACACTCAGAGTCAAAGATCAGAACAAGGAAGGCAGTAACGGTACACTCTTGGGATGGAACATGATTCTATGGGGATCAGCAATTGACCCTACGAAGACAATCAAATACGAAGTACCGCTGGTCACTGACCTGCTTCCCCCCGTAGAGGCCCCGCACCGCCCAATCGTCCCCCCTGCAAGTCCGACATCATCAACAGTCAAGCATACCAAACCCACCGCGCACCTACCAGGCGATCACGGGGAAGTCACAGGTGAAAATTCCAAGCCTGCATTCCCCACTGCTGGAAAAGAAGGAGAAGCGATAGTCTCCGCGTCCGCAACGTCGACACCAACGCCTGCCGCGACAGGTACCGCCGACCTCGGCTGGTTCTCGGACATGTCGTCGCTCGTTACAGGCCAGAAATGGTTCTTCGTCGCGTTGGGCGCTGTATCGCTCTTTGGTGTCGGTGTCGGTGTGTTCTTCTGGAGGCGTCGTGCGGCTATCAGGGCGGCCAATTATACTGCGCTGGACAACGACGCCAACGTTGGCATGTCAGCTCTTGGTACGTCGGTGACTGGAGGTCCTCGCACGACCAGAGAACTGTACGACGCCTTTGGAGAGGTGTCGGATGATGATGACGACGAGACTACTGCATTGAGGCAACCTCAACCACGTGCGACTGGCGGGCTTGGATTCCACTCTGGGTTTTTAGACGATGATGAACCAGCGACGGCTGGAAATGATACACCTAGATATAGAGATGTGCCTGAAAGCAGTCGTCAGCAGCAAAATCCTCTGAAAGGAAGGTCGTTAACAACTCCAACTCCCGATGATAGCAGACCGGCAAGTCGAAGTGATAGTCGGGATAGTTGGGAGCATGCATCGAAGGACTGAGGAGACTGAGTTCGCGTCTGACTGACTGACATATCTAGTTGTATCATACTTTATATATATTAGACTTAATCGGTTTTCTCTCGAGGGTACCGTGTGTGTGTACAAGTAAATCAGTGGCATTAAACACAGACAAAAAAACTAAGAAAGCAAGAGAAATATAAAGCAACAATGTTATCTAAAATACAACCCAAGAAGTCACGACTGCGCGCTTCCATTTTATCTGTGGAATAAATAAATACAATACATCGAGAGAAAGAGAAAGAGATTAGATGAATTGGATTTTCGATCCACCTGCGATGCGAACCAAGAGGTCGAGGTTCTCATACTAAACACGGAAAGTTCAGCCTCGATGATCGTTGCATGACGATGGAAAAAGGACACTTACTGCTACAATCGTTTCCATGAGCTGAGCCTCGGTGTACCCGGCATTCAAAGCTCGTGCACGGACATCCACCAGCGAAAGGACTTTACGGTCGTCTTCTTCAGAATCTTCATCCATATCTCTTTCGCGGCCAGGACCTCTGCCCATTCGCCTTGGGCGTTTGCTTGTGTCGCCACCAATCATATCTTTCATCAAACGGAAGACTCGGCTGACCACAGACTTGTCGATCTCAGGCTCACGGTCATCTTCGTCTAGCAAGCTTTCTTTGCTACAGTCCATCAGTCGCAGGGCTTCGTCGACATCGGCATGTTCAACAACATCCGACAACCTTAGGCGTGCCAGGGCTTGGGCAAGACGCAGTATACCAAGGAGTGTTCGCGCAGAAGTGTATGTGTGGGATTTATTGTGTTCTTCGTCGTCCTTTGAAGTCTTGCGGAGGCGGACGTACGAGTCGACAACATAACTGGATACTTCTCTAGGAACAGTTGGTCTCTTTTGACGAGCTGAAGCAATATAATGACTAAATTGCAAGAGTGAGAAATATATAAGTCGTGATGGGATTAAAATGAACAAACCGCATGATTTGTGGTTCGATAAAGTCGAGGTCTAATGGTGGATGTTCGTTATGCATGTGCACATACGTAACGTGCTCAGCGAGACGTTCATCTCCATCACGACTGGGTTTGTCCAAGATCAAGAACAACAAGTCGAACCTAGACAAGAGAGCAGCTGGAAGGTTGATATTCTCCACAGGAGAAACTTTGGGATTGTATCGACCATACAGAGGGTTGGCAGCTGCGAGAATTGACGTCCTTGCGTTCAAGGTCGTAGAAATACCAGCTTTATTGATGGAGATTGTTTGCTGTTCCATAACTTCATGGATAGCGGTTCGGTCTGATTCTTCCATTTTGTCGAATTCATCAATACAGCAGATACCATTATCTGCGAGAACGAGAGCTCCTCCCTCTGTTACGTTAAGAAATTAGCCACTATAGTTCGAAATAAAAAGGAACATGTGAACACACCCAACACCATTTCATCCGTGACTGGGTCTCGCATAACAGCGGCAGTTAAACCGACGCCAGAGGAACCTTTACCGGTAGTATAAACGCCTCTTGGAGCCACCTTGGAGATGTATTTCAGGAGCTGGGATTTGGCTACACCCGGGTCTCCCATAAGACAGACATTGATATCGCCACGGATTTTCAGTCCATCTCCTGTAACCTTTGTCACACCACCAACTAGCAACAATAGCAAGGCTTTCTTTACATCATCATGGCCGTAAATTTCAGGAGCGATACTCTTGGCGAGCCTGTCGTACAAGTCCGGGTCCCGTTTGAGTTCCTCTAGCTTGCGAACTATCTCGGGGGTAATTTCCATCTCGGTGTACTGTTTTTTCAATTGGTAAACGTAATGGACTTCAAGATATGTGTCCGTTAAAAGTCCAGCGCGAATGGCTTGGAAGCCGGTGTATGGTATAGGGAGGAAGATACCTCCTAAGTGAACAATATCTCCAGGATTCATGAGTCTCGTGAGGCTGCCATTAACGTGGACTGTCATCGAGCGCGGAATATGACCCACTGGAACTTGATCTGGCTATAAAATTATTAGTAGGCTTAACCTGATCGTGCTTAGGTTGAACATACCATTTCCTGAATTTTTACTTCTTGGAATGGACTGAATCGACACGCTCTGGTTTGCATGTGCAAAGATCCTTTTATGCCATTTTTCTTGCACTCGTTCTCATTTTGGCAGTCCATTATTGGCATAAAGGTCTTGTTAGAAATATCCTGGAATGTTTCGGAGCCGCAGGTATCGCAGGTATATGCATTGACTTGAAGGAGCGGTTTGACTTCGGAAACACGCGTCACAATGCCACGGACGGTAATTAAACGACCCAGGGAGGCACCCTTGACTTCTCTCACGGCAATTGGGAGGTCGCTATTGAGTGGTTTGAAGTAAAGGTTGCTGTATTCGGGAATTAGAATTAGTGACATCACCATTGTGCTGAAAACTTACTATCGACGAAGGAGATGGTCAGGAAAACCCTCCTGCGTACCATCCATCTGCTCGTTGCGTTCACGCCTCTGATGCAGAATAACGTCGATGACTTCGTCCTGGTCACTGATGTCTTTGGTGGGTTGTGGCATGAGTTTGTCGACGACCTCACTGAAGAGGCTCACGTAGCGGCGCGTGTTGTTGCGAATACGGGAAACGAGCTCATTGACGGTACGTTCATGCTATAAGGCAAGCGTGAGCGATAGAATAGTGGACACCAAGGTTGAGACGCACTGCAAGGATGTCCTCCAAATCAATTACGAGCATCTCTTGATCACGATTGGCGATGCGTTGCTGCATGGATATTAGTCGCGTTTCGACGCGTCAAATGAAGAAAAACGCGTACTAGCTGCTTCATGTACTTCGTAGATTGAGTTTCTGTGGCAACTCCATTATTTTCATCGTCAATTCCCATGTCAGCAAAATCCTGCTCAACATCCTTCTCTTGGGTGCTTTTGAATTTGGAAAGAAAGTCCTTGATACGCTCTGCAGAGATGTCAGAATCAATAAACATGTCCAAGCACCAAGCAGCACACCTTTCTCATCTTCATAGACGATGGGGATGTTTTCGACGGGTAGCGACATGTTGGTGTGGAAGCAAGGGTTGTGTCAGCGGTGTTTGAATTTATGCATGTCCTCTTTTGGACTGTGCCGATGCCTTGCACTAACTACTTCCCGTCTATTTCGTGCTTCGTGACTTTGAGAGAAGGGGAACTCGTGTGGACTCCGAGAAGTGGGGGTCCGCACATGGACTCGCGCATCATTAGGCTACCCTCTCCCAGTTGACCTGTGGATCGAGCGCGCCATCGAGGACCCGGCAACCCGTCAGTACCACAACACATCTGTCGGCGCGTCTACGGACATGGCACGCTACTTGTTGCTGCACGATCAAGTTGAGTGTGTATTGAAGATAAAAAAGAACGGAATCTCCCAATGTTATTAGGCATCATCTTCTCTGATGTAGGCAGTAGGGTAATGGCGATAGTAGCGAGTTTTGAATGAAGGCGCCAAAATTTCCCATAAATTTTGTGTATAAACGACGATCATCTGTACATAGTGGGCTTAATTATACAAGCTCAAAATATCTTCAATCCACGCAAAATTTTTAAGGCATATCCTTGAGTTTCCCGGAATATTCTCGTTTATACCGCCCTTATAAATATTCATAACTTGAGATGAAGTCTTCAACAGTAAATTCAAGCAATCAAAACGCGTGAATAGAAGCACGTGAGGGCGTGTTGGAATCTGTTGGAAAGTCGGACGCGTCGCAGGTACACGGTGTTACGGCTTCCACTACCAGACCTTTAGTATATACTCGATTTTTATATATCCAATGAAACCGCCCCGACTGATACCTTACGTTGAAATCGTTGTTGACCCGTCCCGCCGACCAACGCTCAACAAACGACGAAGTCGGCCAACTTCGCCCACTTGGAACTCCTTTACCAGCCCCCTGCCGCTTCCTTCTCCTAGAAAGAGAAGAAGACTTGTATCAGTCACGAGCGGAAGTTCTGTTGTGTCGAATCAAAAGGTCAGTCACAGCCACAATCTAATCAAAGTTCTCAAAATCATGGAAATACCTAGATCACCCAGTCCGACACTAAGCCACCATTTTCTCCATCTGCGTCAGAATTTGAGCTGGAGGTAGGTACCTCTGCGCGCCTTACTCTTTACACTAACTGACATGCTGACAGCCTGTCGATGCGACGAGCGTCGTATCCTATGGTGTCGAAGAAAGCGAAGTTGACGATGGAAGGAAGGTTTGGAAAGGCAAAGGTGTAGACCGGGACCACCAACGTGCGTATTTGACCAGACTTTGCCGTAGGAGTTTCTGCTCACTTCTAGTAACAGTCAATGACGAAGAAATTCTCGAAAACGCGGATCTCATACTCCCAGGGGAATCCCCGCCCGATGAGTCAGAACTTCCGCTCCGCGTCCTGTACGATTTTAGTATATACAACATCGACTCTGGCGAAATGGTCAACGTGGCCGAACTCATATCCGTTAATTCGGACGACGCGTCAACGCAAAATTACGCAGCTCTTGGGTTTGCAAAGCCCTGGAGAAACCCGTATGACACCGAAGATGAGGACGAAGACGAAGACGATCGAGGCAGCAACAGCAGCAAGAATGACCGTAGCGACGACGACGAAGCAGTAAGGATCCGGCTTGCGCCTATCCGAGAATTGTCCATTCACAACATAGAAGAAAGAGATGGTGACGAAGTCATGGATGGGTGCGTGATGCATGACCTCTCGAAATTACATAACCCTGACAAGCCCCTTACCATCTTTGCAGGAAACTGTATATCCGCACACCGTATGCGTGGTATATATTAGGTTCGCCAATATCAAGTCACTATCAAGTCCATTATTCGACTTTTTGGCTGAAAACGCGGGTCCTCAACCTGCTCATCAACGCATGCCTCAATGATGTGCGGCTCACAAAAGAGCAGTTCGTAAAGAATCTTCCGGTTCTCGATAAGAAGGATGATTCAAGCAGGCCGGCTATGGATATTATTGGAAGGGATCTTTGCGAGGAGGATATGGACGATGATGAAGTGGTAAGTCTATGCTTGATGATTCCTATTATGGTATTTGACGCCTAATTTCCTTTTCAGATAACATACCTCGTTGCGTACTTGGGTGACGTTTGCACTCAGAATGACATCAAAATTTCCCAAGTCCCTGTTATCCGGGATATTCTCGGAGGTTTTGATTATGAAGATGTAATGGACAAGGACTCTTCGGAGGAGTCTGATTCTTATAGTGGGGAAGCTAGTGAATCTAGCCGAAAGCCTGCCCGCAAGGTTTCAAAACACTTTTCCTCAAGAATAGCATCTAACAAAGAAAAGGAGGTCCTCAAGCACAGGAGCAAGACCTTCCTGACGCCTGTAGTCAACCGTATTGGCGAGAAGTTATTTGAAGGCTCGTTAGAAGTAGCAGCTTCATTAATCGAGCAGGATGATGATTCTGGGAACGATATTCGACAGCTCCCTCGCTATAGAAAGCACCATACTAATCCTTCCCATGTTGTTTGGGGGAAGCGGTCTCACCAAATTGCTAAATCATATGAAAGTGTGACAATGGATGGAGAAACATATCATGTAAGTCCTTTTATTTTACTTTTTTGATCTATTTTAAAATTATTACTTGATATTCAGGTGGGGGACATCGTCATGGTTGAACCAGATGAGGATGAGGAAGACGTAAACTCCCCAATATTTCAAGCATCCCAAACAGTCAACAAATACGGGAACCGATGGTGGTATGTTCTCAATTTCTCTTTCAAATGGCTTCAATCATATTAATTTCTACCAGGTTTTGCCAGATCCGTAGTTTCTTTGAAGATACTACAAGAAGTGGAACAATCAAAAGGTTCCATGCTCTTTGGTTTCAACATGGAAGCAAGACCCTGCTTCAAGAAACCTCACACTCACAGGCTCTGTATCTTCTCCCTCAATGTGATGATGTTGATGTTGATGCTATTTTCCAAAAATGCAACATCAAGATTATGCAGCCTGGAGAAGAAGTGGTAGATGATAGAAGTCATGATGCTAATGACTTTCACTGCAGGTGAGTGGAGATCAATAGCCTATATACTGTATTGATTTTTATTTCATCAGTTACCTATATGATGAGGATACTGCCTCATTTCTTGACATCCCACCAGATGCTCTGGAGATTCAAGTTGATAGGTATAAACCTTGTTTCTCATGTGATCTGAAGATCAATGTGGACAAAAACAAGATCATAGAGCATCCAAAGGAAGATTCAATCATTGTATATGGAATCACCTTTCATGTTGCAGATTTTGTCTTTATTTGTCCTTCAAATGGGTCCAAGATCTTGGAAATTGGTCAGATCACCAAAATTCTGGAAGATCAGGTGGAGGTATCAAGGTTGAAGTCATATGATAAATATGTTTTATATCAGAAGGAGCGAAAAACTCCTTTTCATAAAGACTTGAAGTATGATGAGGTGAGTAGTTATTATTATTATTCTGTTTTGAAATCCCGTTATTCACAATGAATCTTAGAGGAAGTTATTTTTTACAGAAAAAACAGTGACCATTTCTGCACATCGTCTGGATGGTATTTGCCATGTGCTACATCTGATTGATCCTTCCAAAATTGAGGAATGGATTGTTTATGATGATCATTTTTATCTCAATCAGAAGGGTTCCAAAAAACATCTAGAGGATATGGATCTTGATGATTTTGTTTACTGTCGTTCCTGTTATTTGGAAAACAGAAAGGCTCGGCGTCAGGCAAGGTCATTCTCACAAACCAATAGCAAGCTGATTGGAATGGAACTATTCAGTGGTGAGTTCAATTTATCCCTCACAGCTTTATATTTCTCACAATTTTTCCAGGTGCTGGTGGTTTGGGAGTTGGGATGGATTTATCAGGGTTTGTAGAAACAAAGTATGCTGTAGAGTTTTCTCCTGCTGCAGCTAAGACATACATGTGAGTTGTTGATATTTTGGATGCATATTCTTTGATACTCATATATATTAGGACAAACCACCCTGATACCATTGTTTTCTGCCAAGATTCAAGTAATCTCCTCAAGCAAGCAGTACTTGGGAAGGATAGCGGAAAAGGCTCTCTTTTCTCCAATATTGATGGGAAAACTCTATGCCCCCCATTACCTGGTAAAGACCAACAGGTAGATTTTATCTTTGGTGGTGAGTTTTATTATATTTTTATTCATGAGATTTTTGTCCGACTCAACTCCTCAATGATTAGGCCCTCCATGTCAATCTTTCTCTCGTGCAAATGCATCAAAGCACAAGGATGATATCAGGTGAGTAATCAGGATAATTATAAAATGACTCAATTTAAACTTGATGTGTCTAGAACGTCTTTAGCATGCAACATGCTTTCATATGTGGAGTTCTATGAGCCTACATATTTCTTGTTGGAGAATGTAGCTGGTCTGTTAGACCATAAGCTCTACACCAAAGGAGAAGTGCAAGGAAAGGAGGTAGAGAGTGTGATCAAATATGGAATGGTGAAATTCATATTCAGGACTCTGCTTGCTCTTGGGTAAGCCTCTCTCTGATCTTCAATTTGATTTCCCAATCCCAACTTTCCCCAAAAGATATCAAGTCCGCTATAGGCTCCTCCAAGCTGGGCAATATGGTGCTCCCCAAAGCAGGCGGAGGGTGATTTTCTGGGGTGCCAAAAAGGGGGTACCCCTTCCTGAGTTTCCTGTGCCTGTATATGGGTTTGGTACTGGGAACCAGAGCATCACTCTCCCTACTTTGGAGAAATTGATGCCAATTACGAGAAGCAAGGATTTGAGTAACCCCCACCAGTTTGCGCCGTTGAAGCCGAGGACGGTGGACGATGCTATTGGGGATTTGGTATGTGATTGGATTGTATGTGAACAGAGTGTGGATTGATGTGTTTCTTTTTGTTATTTTTTTGTTTTTGATAGCCGCCGTTTGACTGGTAAGCACCAATTTCTTTCGTTCTTATAGAATGACTGATGTATGTTCCTACAGGAAAAATCCACACGAAATCATACCCGCAACAAAAGCCAATCGCAAAGAGTCTGAAAGACGAAGGAACGAGCTCGGGATTCCCGAGTTCGAAGCGACGAAACATAATATTAACGAGAAAAAATTGGACGAGTTCCCAGGTTTTCCCGGAGAAGGCGCGCCGTATCCCATGGACCCACAGAATCGGTATCAGAAGTGGTTGAGGAGGAATATGAGCGAGGGGGATTTGGTTACGGGGCAGTATACGACGTGTATGCTCAGTAAGACTGTCGAAGCGTGAGTTTACTCTTCGAACGTATATGGACACCGGACGGTTACTCATGATTTTTTTGTTTGATTTTAGGACTGTCAATGTACCGTTGAAGCCTCTCGCTAATCATCGAGGTGAGTTTATGTCCCTGTTATTAGGGTAGATGCTGAAATCACGGTGTCCGTTAGACCTCCCCATGAAACTCATTCCGGACTCTGTAAAGCCGCATCTGAAGAAAAAAAGAAGTAAGTGACGATGGCTCTAAATCATGATTCTCGTACCTAACTTGTTTTCCTTCGTTAGCTCTCTTCGGGCGGATGGATGCTAATGGACACTTTAAGTGTGTCGTCACGACGCTATCTCCAACATTAAAAGATCAGTGGCCGTTGCATCCAATGGTGAGTACCACCCTTAGAAGTTTTTGAACTGAGCTGATTGGCCGACTTTCGAATAGCAAAAACGAATTATTACCGTTCGAGAAGCCGCACGGTCGCAAGGATTTCCGGATGACTATATCTTCGAGTCGACCAATACGAAGCCGACGCTAATCATAAACGATGTGAGTCGGCATTCCGAGTTGAAGGATTTCTTACTGATATCGAGATTTGCAGCAACTGAGGCAGATTGGTAATGCCGTCGCTGTTCCATTTGCCCTAGCGCTCGGGAAAGAATTGGGAAAGGCGATGATCCTTGCATGGGAGAAGAAGATGCGCGAGGGCAGTGTGGCTCTATGAAGTGGGTTCGGGAAAGAATCGGGCAAGGCGATGATCCTCGCATGGGAAAAGAAGGTGCACGAGGGAAGTGTGGCTCTATGAAGTGGTAAAAGAAAACAATGCAATTTGTTGTAAAATTTGTTGTAATAAACATTCAATTCGAGTCTTTAGCCAATATCTCTTGAACGCGTGATACTTTAAGGTCGTTTCCTTGTCCGACGGGGAAATTCGTCGCAATATACATTCAATTCGAGTCTTTAGCCAGTATCTCTTGAACGCGTGATACTTTGAGCTCGTTGCCTTGTCCGACGGGAATCTCGCGATCGATGCGTGTGCCAATACGGATATCGGTGGCGACGCGCGGTACGCCCTTTGCATGGACGGCGGCGTGGCAGTCGTGTATGGCCTTTGAGACTTCAGACCAGGGACCTTCTATAGGCTGGAAGTTAGAGTCGGATGTAGTAGATGAGATATCGTAGCTTACCGATATTTGTACCGTAGCCACTTGTGAGAGAGACGGTGACGGTGACGCACGTAATTTGGATATTGCGGAGGGGTAAACTTACTGCATCTAAAGGTAAAATTATAAGTATATGAAGTGATGGAAGGATTTGCGTTTACGTACCTTGTATTTTAATCCAGTTGCAGCGAGGATCCGTTGACATTCGGCGACTTCCTCTGCGACCTGAGATTGTCAAAATGGGATAAATGACTCTATGTGTTGCAAACGGACAGAGACGGAGCCTGTGCCAATTGGAATGAGACAGAAATCTATTGAAGAGTGAGAAAAAGAAGAGGAAGAAAGAAAGAAGAGTTACCGGCTACTGCGTATAGATCTGACATTGTGGTGTGTGGCAAAGGAGTGATTCCAATCTTGGATGCCTTCCACCACCTTGCAATCCCGAATACAGGCATTCGAGGCTCTCAGTGCCCCAACTAATTTACCGTCCCCGTCCTCTCCACACACCTCCCTCATTGACTTGCACGACTGGGTCGTCCCTGATCCGACGTCGACGTCGACTCCCACACAGCCGTCCTTCAAACCGAAACCTTTCAAGTCTCCCCCAAAGCTCCCACCGAGAAATACTTCATACACTTCTCTCCAGTCTTATGCCTCATCTTCCTCTCCTTCAACGGGGGATTCCTTGACGGTGGAGTATCCCCCTCTCTCGACTGCCAGCCATGTCCCTTCGTCCTCAATATCCTCTTTCCATTCCGTATCTCTCTCATCCGACACAGATCCGGGCTCGGTGTCCAATTTCATCGCAACTTTTCCAATGGACGAAGCAGATTCTGTCAGTCTATCAGAGTCTTACGAGGACGTTTCAACTTCCTCAATAGCCAGTCCAGCCACCGAACGCACTATCGCGCGAGACTGGGAGAAAGCAATGGCAAAGCGGAAACCCGTTCCTCCCTGGGATCCAAATCCAGCGAAACGAGTGCCCCCAAAGCTCCCAGAACGACCCAAACTCACTCCTCCCCCATCCTACCCCGTCTCTCGCTCTGCCTCGTACAATACAACTCCTACTTCTCTTAATTCTCCTTCTCCTAATATACCATACACACCCCGCCGTTCAGCCCCTCCTCCTCCTCCATCCCGTTCGTCAGATCGAGCCTCTATCCAAAGCACGAACAGCTACGCCTCCAGCTCCCGCTCGCCCTCCATCTTAAGTCTCAACATTACCAACATCAACAATAACGCTCTGAGCGCAAAGACCAAACGGCCGACTCCCGTACCCGCAGCCGCACGCAGACGATACGATATCGTCTTTACCGAGAACGTCATCCAGCGACGACGAGCAGAGAAGCACAAACAAGAGGAGAAGCCCCTTTTACTCAGCCCTGTGGAGGCGCGCGGGCGGAGAGCAGCAGGTTGGCGAGGGCTTTCTGTGGATCTGATCACGGGCGACAGTCTCGCTACTACTACTACTACTACTACCTCATCATCATCATCACCACCGCAAGTCGACGAGACAGTCGGGAATGACGAAAAACTCGAAGGGGCAATCGTCAAACTCATATGGAAAAAGTCAAAGCTCAGCAACGCCCTGCTTGCAGAGATATGGTACGTCTTCTTCTCTTTATATCAAATCCAACACAGTGTTAATTATATTTTCTCTTACAGGAATGAGTGCGACATCACAGGTCAAGGTGCTCTCAGTCGCGAAGCATTCGTCAAAGGAATGTGGCGCATAGACGAAGAACTCAGAAGGGCACAAACCCAAGCTATCAAAGCTGCGACGAGCGGGTCCAATTTCTATCGCTCAAGCAGTCTCCGCTCCCTACCCCCTAAAATCACCACCAGATCGCGCGACATTCTCCGCTGAAACAACAACACTCTTTGCTATCGTTACCTTTCTCTCTTTTTGGGCTTTTCTTCTTCTGTAGACCAGAACTTGCAGCTGTACATAAACCATTGTCAAATATTTTTTCTTTTGTATCATTTTCCCCCTTGCTTTTTCAATTAACATACATTATGTCGCAATTTCTATATAATAAAAGAATACTACAAAGATATGCAATGTTCTAATGGCTTGCTTGGTGCAGTGTCATGAGTGGCATGATAGGGTATATACAAGTGCTAGATGAACACAAAGAAGAAGAAAAGAAGAATTATGCGTGCCAAAGTTAGAAAGTCTAATATCATCATCATAGGACCGTCGTCGGTCCATCTCGCCTTCCATAGATTTGAGCCAACAAACCCAACACTCCACCATCTGCGTCCAATCCCTCCTCCTCGGCCTCTTCTTCCCCTCGTCCATTGAACCGTCTCGCACCGTCCACATACGATCCTTCCAGTCCGCTCGCTAGCACAACATCCCCCGCATCAGACAATATCGCAGACCCAGTGTTATTACCTGCTTTCCCTTTCCCTTTCGAACCACTCCCAGCACCCACTGACCCACCAAGCTTCACGCTTCCCTGCGAGTCGCCGAGCACCACGCTCGGTGCAGCTGCCAATTCGCCAGGTCCATAGACAGATGCTGCTACGCCGCCGCCGCCGCCGCCCTGATTCGATGGCCCAACGCCCAAGAGCGTCGACATACCCATCATGCTACCCCCACCACCTCGTCTCCTCATCGCAGCCGACATCCGGCTCTGGCGCAGCGCATGATCGTATTCGAGCCCTTTCTCAGTATACACGCTCTCGGAATTCATACCCGCAGGTCCATCCACAGCGAAATGTACCCCTGTTCCTGTGCCACCGTCGGAAGTTGAAGTGGCGGCACCGCCAGCGCCAGCGCCTGCCTGGTAAGTCGCGGTGCTAGGCCCGAACCTCCTCCTATAGTGCGGGAACTGGAAGTGTGAATTCAGATCTGCCATTCTGCTCAAGTAGAGCGAGCCGGATGGGTCAGCGGGGTTCCAGTCAGGATTGGCCGCCTAAAAAAATTTACACTTGAGTTTCTTTTTTCATGAGATACAAGAAGAGACACCAACCTTAAAGTTGAGGAAGCTCTTTTCCATCTTTCCCTCGTTCGAAACCATCTTGTTATCCGTTGCATGCGCACGAGAGGGCGCGCCAAATTTGACATTCCCATGACGCTCAAAATTGAATTCCGCAAAGCTACACACGTAGCCACGACCATCAACATGTACCGTAAATTCTCGGAAAAAGTCGATGATAGCAGGGGCACAAGTAGGAAGGGAGAACCACAGAACAAAGGGCGTCAAGATGACAGAGATGATTTCCTGCGCAAATATCATCACCTTCATCGCGAACAACTCCCCGAATTGCTGGTGAACCTTTTTGCTGTGCAGTTCTCCTTTCCAGTTATCAGGCATGTAGTGGGTGTAATTGACCACTTCCGACATGAGTAGTTCAGGATCGAATACACGATTATCTTCGGGGATCATCCCTCTTGCCACAGTTAGAATGGCCGTGAAGACTCCAAGGTAGAACAGTACTGTTCTATGCTGGGTGATCTCGAAGTTTAGAAAAAGTTCGGGATCTAGAACAGTGGCAAGCACCAGAACAGCGGCGAAGGAACCTGCAATAAATGCCACGAATCTATTGGATTGTAAGGTCTAGGTAGAGGAAATAAAGGGCGATAAAAGGACAAACCTCATGACCAGAGTAATCTTCTCATTGGGAAATTGCCCAATGTACATGTTCGCTATTGGATAACTTTCATCTAATCTCCTGGTAAATATGTGCGGCAGTTCATTAAATTCTCGAAATTTCCATTGAGCAAATAGAGTATAACGTCGTCCTCCAATTGCCGATGGGTCTTTGTGATATTGCTGCAGAAACCAATTGTTAACGAGTTTCAGTGAATCAACCAACTAGAAAGATCTCACCTCGAAATATCGGAAGAAAGAGTACATCAAGAAATAGAGGACAATAAATGGCGCAAAAATCGCGTTCAGAATACCCATAAAAATAAATCGACGCCTCAAGCTAGATATAATCATAAAAGGGGTTCAGACCGCGTTCTGAGCAAGAAATCATTCTTACCCTTCTATCAAAATACTTCTATTTTTGGCCTTCAGGAAGATTTTCCTCACTCGACCATGTTCGTCAAACAGATATTCCATAAGGCAAAACCGTAGGTTCCATTCCAACGCCTGCGTTAGCAATTTCCCTTTCCCCGACTCCTCAACAATAAAACGCTTTAGCATGTCAGGTAAAGGCATCCGAAGATCCAAGAGTTCTTTGTTGAATAGCGCAATCAAATAGTTTTCCTGGCGCATGATCCTGTTGGCGATATCGTGCGCGTCTAATTTTGCCGTCGCGGTATCATCCGATGCATTGCCTTTCTTCGACGATAAGGCTGTCAACGGATTCTCTTCTCGAATAGCACCTATCCGACGGACCACCTCGGACCATGCAATTGTTTGGATATCAGCCTGCATGCATGTCAGAGTTATGTCAATAGCATATAATTGATTACTTACGTCAGGAATTTTCAAGAGATGCGTGTAGAAGTTGTACATGTCGACCAAGCGTCTAACGGCGAATGCGTACGATATGATTTGCCATACATAGAATGCAGTGAAGAGAATGAAAAATAGTAGTGTAAATCCGGAAAATCTAACAGAGGAATTAGATGGCGGAGTTCAACGAGAGCATGTAGTCAAGTGCACCTTGAGACGCAATGAGGAACAATAATATCTGAAAGTTGTGAATGACTATGCCGCTGCAAACTTGAGTAGTCTATGCAGCCTAGTAGGAATGTAGAAAATCCGATGACGAAACCAACAGTCCTAAAAGCAACGATGGGTGAATATATGCTGCTAGTTGCAACTCACGACACTCACAATAGATTAAGTCCACGAGATAATGCTATACTGTAGATTCCTTTCCCTTCATAATAATTGTAGACTTCTTGTAGAAAAGCATCCAGGTTGTAGACGTTAACCCAATTCCATAATGCTTTCTCATACTCGTCCAGACCTCGCATGGCAGGCCTATTTTGACGGAATGAAGATGTCGACCCTTGGCTCTGGCCATTACCGTAGCGATTCCGTGAGCTTGTCTCCTCGTCCGTTTCTGATGGCCGTAGAGGAACGTTAAGTGGGGGAGGAGACTTGTCGTATGTCTTTGACGAAACCGGAGGTAGTTTCCTACCATCTGTAGAGTAAAGTGCATGATTCCTCTTGGGCTCGGACAGTCGAAGTTGGTCTGTGAATTTGGGAGAGGTGGGTGGACGAGTAGGCTCGACTTTAAAGCTTTGCGGGACTTCATCGTCTGAGGATTCGTGTTCATGTATCTTATCATCTTTGTGAATATTCGGATGAAGTACACTCATTTTCGATGCTCCTGGATCCCAACCTGCTCGTTGCTTCCCTGCGGCTTGAGGCGACCGTGGAAGGCCATGCGAGCTATGAAAGATAGTACTTCTCCCAGACTCCAAATCCACATCTTCCTGAGGCCCGTTATCCTCGAATTCCTCGTTCTCCTCCAAAACGGACTGATTGGCTTGGGTGTATCCGCGGTAGTTGCTGTTCATGGGATTTAACATGTTAAGAAAGGGGCCGCCGCGCCCAGACGGACCAGCAGACGCCGACATTGAATATGAAGCTTGCGCGGCCTTGGAACTAGATGAACGCTTCGAACGAGACCCAGATTTCGACATGGCCAATCGTTCAGACCAAGAGACTTAGAAACGTCGGAGTTGCGCTCCTGCGCTTTCTCTCTTTCTGACAGCCTCTGACTGAGACTGAACCAAGTACAGACCAAGTCAGTTCGCGTAACCGACCTCATATTAGCACAGCACGTGACACTACTACTTTCCCCGCTTTTCGCGCCGAAGGAGGAAACTCGAGAGGAAAACTTAATAGGATGTGTTCCGTATGTGTGATGTATAGAGCGTGGAAACAAACATATCTATACATGTGAGTAAGAGAAAAATGAATTGATACATTTGTTTACTACAGTCCGTTTTTTAGATACACAAAAATCGCGCAAGTATATACTTCGAGATTATTTTTGGGAGTTAAGGACCCCCTTTTTAATTCTTCAATACGGCGTTGAGGTTGCTGGCTGCGACCAAGACTGCCCTGATACCAGACGCGGTGATATCCGTGTCGACGGCAACACCCCAGGCACGGTTCTTCTTGGAGCTTGCTGTTTCGTAGTTGAGTTCGACATACGAAACGGCACCGACCTCTGTACCCTCTCCAATAGAGTGTTCGGAGTATTCGCGAATTGTTAAAGTTCCGTCGATCATGGTGTGCAGGGCAGAGAGGGCAGATGACAGAGGTCCATTTCCTTCTCCAGTGACAGACCGCTTGGTGCCTTCCACAACAATTTCACCCACGAAAGCACGGGTGTTATCGCCTACGTGTTCCAACTTAAAGCTGCCCAGGTTAAACTTGAGCTGAGGGCCACCTGATGGATAGTAGCCGTAGGTAGTTTGGAAAAGTTCAGTCAAAGCTCCGAGAGTGATCTCGCCACCTTGTTGGCCAGCTGATCGCTGGGCAGCCTCAAAGAAGGATATTTGCAGGCGTCTTGGGAGTTCGAGTCCCAGAGAGTTAACGATAACACTGGCAATGTCAGCCTGTCCGGAACGAGCATTGAAACCGACGCTGAGCTTGAGTTCGGGCAGGGGACGATCACCAATAGCGCTGTTGACAGCACTCAGGAGAGCACGGAGACCAGAGCCTGCAATGTCAGAATCGACACCGACGCCCCACCATGACTGCGAGGATTTGCGTTCTCCAGCAGGGACGAGTTCGACATATGATGCGGCCTTTGCATCCTTGCCTTCGCCGATGGTATGTTCGGTATATTCGCGAATGGTCAAATCGATGTCCAGGTGTACACGAAGGGCATCCAACAGAGAAGACAGAGGACCGTTTCCATCTCCTCGTACAACGCGGTATGCGCCATCGACAGCAAGAGTTCCGTCAAATCGGCGCCTCTCGTCAGGTTGATCATCGCCTTCGTAAGAAGGATCTTCTGAAGGCTCGGCCGAAATCTTGAAGTTCCTGAGAGCCAGCCTGCCTTGGTATTTGGGACCACCAAAGTGATAGGTTTGTCGGAAAGCGGTAGTAATATCTTCCAGGGTCATCTCTCGTGCCTCGCGATCCGAAATGGCCTGGACAACCTGGTAGAATGTAATTTGCATCTTGCGAGGCAGATCGAGGTGCAAGTGTTGCTTGATCAAGTAGGCGATACCACCCTTGCCAGATTGAGAATTGACTCTGATAACAGCTTCGTAATTCTGGCCCAGGTCGGCAGGGTCGATGGGCAAGTAAGGAATATCCCAGTATTGAGGCTTGTTTTGCAGAGCAGCCTCGGCATGTCTGATTCTCTGGGCTTCGAATCCTTTTTTGATGGCATCCTGGTGTGAACCCGAGAATGCGGTGAAGACAAGTTCTCCAGCGTATGGGTGACGAGGATGGATCGGAAGATCGTTGCATTGAATAACGGTATCAATCGCTGACTGGATATCGCTGAAATCCAAGCCAGGATTTACACCTTGGGTGTACAAGTTGAGGGCCAAGTTAACGAGGTCAACGTTCCCGGTTCGCTCTCCATTTCCGAAGAAACAGCCCTCAATGCGTTCTCCTCCAGCCAACATACCAAGTTCAGCTGCGGCAATTCCAGTGCCTAATAGATAATCAGTCAGTAAGGCTAATTATATTAACATCAATCATCACGTCTCTTACCTCGATCATTATGGGGGTGCAGACTAATAATAACCTTTTCTCTCTCTGAAATTTTGCGGCAGAAATTCTCGATCTGATATGGTTTGCGTAAGAAACAAAACAAATTCTCAAGTCTCACAGAGAAGCGTACCTGATCAGCATAATGGTTCGGTGGAGCAATTTCCACGGTAGAAGGAAGGTTGAAGATAATGCGGTCATCGCCCGTTCCAGCCTTTCCCCAGGCAGCCTTGACAGCCTCACAAACCTCCAGAACGAAGTCGGGCTCTGTTTGAGTAAATGTCTCGGGGCTATACTCGTACTTGAAGATGGTTCCGTGCTTCGCGGTGCATTCCTCAGTTAGACGACGAATGATCTTGGTGTGCTTAACGGCAAGTTCAATCGTTTCCTCTTTGGAGTTTCTGAATACGACTTCTCGGAATGTGGGTGAAGTAGCATTATACATATGCAGAATGGCCTTCTTGGAGCCTGCAACTGAATCGATAGTACGCTTGATCAGATCTTCGCGAGCCGGGGTCAAGACCTACAAGTAATTCATTGAAGAATGTTGGGTTTTTTTAAAGACGCATGAACATACCTGCAGCCATACATCATCGGGAACTTCGTCGTTTTCTATGAGGCCTCGAACAAAAGAAAAGTCTGTGTCACTTGCAGCAGGGTAAGCGACCTCGATTTGCTTCGCGCCACACTTGACGAGCTGTCTGAAAAAGAGAGTCTTCTGCTCGATCGTCATAGGATTCGCGAGGGCTTGGTTACCGTCGCGCAAGTCTGTAGAGAGCCAAATGGGTGTTTTGCCGTAGGATTGGGAAGGCCATTGACGATCATCGAGCTTCAGGGGAGTGTACGCCCTGTACTTTTGGGAAGGGTCGGCCCTGTTATGGATGGTAAGAGAAGAATCGGAAGGACGAGGAGAATGAGGACTCACAGCATAGGCATTTTTTGTTATTGGAAAGAAAGAAGAAGGGAGAAAAGAATGGAAAAGCGTAAGTCCGAAGAGACACTAGTTCTGGATTTTGGATCGGACATGAAGGTATTGGCGAAATTTATAGTCGCATGTGACTCCCCTTTAATGACTCGAGTCACTCGATCAATGTGATTAGATTTTATCCTAATCTATTCCTCTCTTCACTTCTATCATGACGTCCATCTTGACCGTCCCTACAAAGCAATCTCCTTTTCCTTACGCTGCTACTGGAATTGCCTCGTACACCAACGCTGAAATCGTTTTCGATGATGCTGCCACCTCTACTTCTCTGGTGACTGGCGCCTCAACACTCACTGAGGTGGACGATATCGTACAGCAGATCGGCAAGGATGCAGGTCTCCTGGGCGAGAGCGCAAAGGTATATCTAGACTTATGTTTTTGTTCATCTAGAAATTTCTAAAATGACGCGTGTTTTTAGACTCCTGCTTTCTTTTCCTTAGCGAAGAATTTACGTACACTCGCTGTCTTCCCTGAGATTGTTGCTGCTCTCGATTCACTCGATGATCATCTCTCTTTCCGTACCTTCCTTGTAGGCCATGAAATCTCGGCAGCAGATTGGATGGTCTGGGGTTCTTTGAAAGGTTCGTTCAGATAACACAAGTGGCAATACACATATTTATCTAATAATTTAATCAAGGAAACATCAAGGTTTTAGGACTTCTTAAAAATAACCAACACCCACATCTCCTCCGGTGGTTCTCTTACTTCGATACCCTTCCATCTACTCAGACCTTACTCTCTGACTTGACGAGTGCAAAGGCGAACAAGGCGCGTTCCAACAAAACCGCTGCAGGCTTTGCGCTTGGACTACAAGATGCAGTCGATGGTCATGTCGTCACCCGCTTTCCTCCTGAGCCATCTGGTTACTTACACATTGGACATACCAAAGCTGCCCTCCTTAACCAATATTTCGCTCAAATGTACCATGGAAAATTGATCGTTCGTTTCGATGATACCAACCCATCCAAGGAGCGCGTGAGTGGCCATTGTTCAACTTATACCAATCTTCTCTTATGCATATATGTAGTCTGAATTCGAGGAAACCATTTTGGAAGATTTGAAATTATTAGATATTCACGGAGACGTCGTTACCCACACTTCAGATCACTTCGAGACTCTGTACAGCTATGCCATCAAGATGATTAAAGACGGCAATGCGTATGCAGATGATACTGAACAACTGCAGGTAATTTCATGTCTAAAGATAAAGGAAACCAATGATGCCAATATATTTTATAGATGCGCGAGGAAAGATGGAACGGTGTCGCTTCAAAACACAGAGATGATAGTGTTGAAGATAACTTGAAACATTTCGAGGAGATGAAGGCCGGTACTGAAGAAGGCCAGAGATGGTGTATCAGGGCTAAAATAAGTGTCGATAACCCGAATAAAGCTATGCGTGACCCAGTCATCTATCGATGCAACACTCTTCCTCATCATCGCACTGGGTATGTTTGTCCATTTGTGATATTAAACATCCATTAAAACTTTATTTCAGTGACAAATGGAAAATCTACCCAACCTACGATTTTGCTTGTCCCATTGTCGATTCGATCGAAGGCGTTACACATGCTCTAAGAACGAACGAATACCGTGACAGAAATGCCCAATACTTCTGGATGATTGAGGCTGCTGGAGTGCGCAAAGTCAACATCTGGGATTTCAGGTAAATATAATATATTCTTCGCCCGTGGGATGTATCTAATCTTTGCGTCTAGTCGCCTGAACTTTGTTTACACTCTCTTGTCGAAGAGAAAATTGCACTGGTTCGTTGACCAGAAGCTCGTTGGAGGATGGGACGACCCTCGCTTCCCCACTGTTCGTGGTACGTGTTAAATCTTCCTACGCAACATACATACATTTACATAAGCTTTTCATCAGGTATCCGTCGTCGCGGTATGACCATAGAGGCATTGAGACAATTCATGCTCTTGCAAGGTCCTTCTCAAGCAGTCGTTTCTATGGAATGGGATTCTATCTGGACTACCAACAAGAAAATTATAGATCCTGTTGCACCTCGCTTCTGGGCCATCAACAAAGATAAGGCGTAAGTTATGTACTTTGGTGGAGATGCAGCATACTAATATACCGAATACCAGTGTTAAAGTTACTATCAATGGCGGTCCATCTTCCATCGAGGTCAAGGCGCTTCCCAAGCACAAGAAAAATGCTGACATTGGCGAGAAGAAGACCGTTTATTCTTCAAACATCTTGATTGAGCAAGAAGACGCGGCATCCTTTGATTATGAAAACAATGAAGAGGTACATCTTGATTGCTGGTCATTTTGTTCTATGTGTATTTATTGTTTGCACCGCAGGTGACTCTCATGGACTGGGGAAATGCGATCGTCAGGTCCAAGGAGGTAGACGCCTCTGGAACCATCACTTCAGTGACGATGGATCTCAACCTTGAGGGCGATTTCCGCAAGACGAAGAAAAAGATTACATGGCTCGCCCAGCAGACACCCGAGCACCCCTTGCCATCAGCGACACTTGTCGACTTTGATTATCTGATCACAAAGAAGAAGCTCGAAGAGAACGACTCTGTCGCCGACTTCGTTACACCGGTAACGGAGTTTAAGGAATTTGCTTACGCTGACGCCAACATCCTTGAACTCAAGAAAGGCGACATCATCCAATTCGAGAGGAAGGGATACTACATCTACGACAATGAAGTCAATGGGGAGTATGAGTTCTTCAAGATCCCTGATGGTCGATCGGCCGGTATTGCCAGCAAAGCTGGTCCTACCGCTGTGGCAGCCACTCCAGAGGCAGTTACCCTTTCATCGTTGAAGACCGAGCCTGTGTCATCTATGTATGCCCTAGAAAAGGTGTACGGAGACGACGTCCAGGTTCCATCGGAGTCGAGCATGTACAAAATGGATAGCATCTACAAAGCCTAAGCTGAAGTAACTACCTTTTGTTTCGGGACACTTTACTACTAGTCTTTACATGTTTTACTCTTTATCTTTTGCAAATTTCGCTCACGAGCGTGACACTCTGCACGCTCAGTAACACACACGTGAAAAATACGTATCGCGTTGCAGTTATCCCCGCTTTCATAAATCATTTCAACGGCGATTTTTGCAGAACAACCCAACCTTCCACAGGCCCCTCACACCGTACTGTCCAAACTTCATAACCTCTGAACTGATCAATATATCCACCATTTCCTTCTGTCCCATAGTTGAAGGCAATGTTTCTTGATTCGTTCTGACTGACGTCCAATTTTCCTGTATTTTTTAGCTCTTCGTAAAATCGTTCCTTTTCGTCATTCGACGCGTCTGTATCGCCGATGTAGCATAACGACATGTGAGGAAACGAGGGCGTCCGAGGATCAACTCCAAGGGATTCGTGTATGTGCCGATGAAGATTCGCGATGTGTTCGTCCAGCTTGATTACAACATAGACAGACCGAAAGTAATGCGATCCGATGTCCACCGATGAGAACTCGCACTGCACAGGTTGTTCAAAGCTTTGGATGGATGCGTCGATCTTGTCGAGCTCGTTCTCCATGGATAAGGGCAGTGATGCAAGTGTGACGTGAGGATAAAACTTGGGATATGAGGCGGGATCAAGTGGGCTTTGTTCCCCTCGGACGGTCATAATAGACTCCAGTTTCCTCGCGTCATCTTTATTGGGTACAATCCAAAGTGATAATCCTGGAAATAGGAGCGTAGATGAGTCTTGATACTTTGAGTTCACGAGTGTCCTTAAAACAGCTACTTACCCATGGTGGGAACAAGAAGAATCTGATAAGTGTCCTCCAATGATGCTTTAAATAATACGTGCATCAGTTCGGATTCGTCAATATCAATCCCTCGTTAGCCGCGTAAGGCAAGCTACTTGGCTAAGATAGTTATTGGATAGATATCGGTTCGATGGTTTACATAGTTTAGTTACACAACAAAATACAATATAGTTGATTCATTCTTGAACTTGGGGGGGTTTGTATGCATGTGGAGTGGAGTGGAGAGGAAAATTAATTGCACGGGGTGGTTTAATGATTAAAAATGTGCATCTGTTTATGTCGTAATGATAGCAGACGTCGATCTCTCTCTTCCCTTTCTCATGCCTCGGATGAATTCTCGTTAAGACTCACCCAGCTACTGTCAACTGTGTCTCCTTCGTTGCTTTCAACATCTGCGTCGGAATTACTTTCAACATCCGATAACAAACGTTGTGATTGCTTTGTTGGTGCAGGGGCTGCCGGCTTATCTTGCTGCTTTGCGGTCACAGGCGGAGGAATGTTAGGAGGTGGATTGCGGAAAGGTTGTACCGGGAGAAGACGATTGCGCAGGGAGATCAAGAAGTAAGGAATGTTCAGCAGTCCGTCGAGGAGCAAATTTGGAAGGTGTGAAGCAAACTTGTACGTTAAGGCTGCAGAAAAACATGAAAAGGTCAATCTTTTTGAGCGTAAGAGGTCTGCGGAATGTACATACCCCCGGCTCCCACAGAGAACCTTTCACCACGAATCCAATTCTGGAGTCGGCCTAGACCAAGCCCAACGCCAAAGATGGAGGGACTATAACGTCCCCCGCTAACGACACTGACCAGATTGTCCGAAAGGACAGTCAAGTCAGTCGCTCTCCTAGACATGCCGTATTTGTAGTTGCCGTTGAACAATGACTTGAAACGTTCAGCGTGAGATGGTGCTGGGGACTGTTGACCCATGACGCTAACAAAAGCAGGGCCATAGACCAGCTTCTCAGACGCAGTCCATCCTTCCATGGACTTATAGATGCCTTCCGGATGGAGTGCATCTGATAACTCCCCGGTATTGAATGTCCCAACATCAACTGTGATCACGTCGATATTCTGCATCGCGTCCGATTTATCCGACATGGAAGCGATACGAATTTCCCTGCGGAGAATTTCCAGAGCCCTCAGAGTGCCCGCAGCACTCATGGCTTGAACGGAAGCGAACGGAAGCCCTACAAGGGCATCTGTTGCAGGTAGACAAACGATAATCGTCTTCTTTCCTTTGTCTCGACTGCGGGCTGACCCTGTCCGAAGTAACGGCAACAGAGCCTGGATTACTTGTAAGGGAGTGATCTGAGTGGCAGTGAGGTAGGGTAGATATGTGTCGCGAAGCGAGACATGTTCAAGGGGGGCGTTGGCTATAGGGAGGGAAGCGGATAGTGTCAGAAGAGATATTATCGAGTGAATGTAGGGCAATGAAAAAGGAGAAGCGTAAGGATCGCCAGCTATGTTGATAGGGAATTTTCGAGATAATGTAGCGTGCAGAGAGCGAAGGAAGAAGGGGACAGTAGCAATCTATGTGGAAGTGATCACAGTGTCAGAAAAGCCTACGAACGAAAATGAAACTATACACACTTCGAAAGGGTCGAGTACATGGGCTTTCACAAATCCTTGACACTTGGATTCAAGAGCATCAACAGCTTCTGGAGTTGAAACACTAGCAATAACAATATATCCCTTCTTCTCCAGGTCGAGAATCAATGGCAGGGCATATGGTGTATCACCTCCAAGCACAACTAGACTTCCATGAACAAGATGTTAAGGAGTGAACATAGAGACGGGATACTCACCAACTATCTGACGGCGGTCAGCGCTGGAAGGCTTCTTGGTGACATGAAGATGTCTCTGACTGCGTCTCGCAAAGACATCGCGATAGCTAACCAAAAGCCCCGCCCCAACAAGTCCTACAAAGATTCCACCTGTTTTCCACGGATGACGTTCAATCCACCCTGTTGACTTGTCAATCCATGTTGTGGGTGGAGGAGGTGGTGGAGGTGGTGGGACCTGGAAATCCTGAAGAGTTGGGATATGAACCTCTGGGAAGGCGGGCATGCCTGGCCCATATCGCGAGATATCAATCCATAATTGGTTTACGACTTCGTGGACGTCCGGAAGACCATGAGTCACAGCACTCAACGAAGTATAGAAGTACTCCTCGACGGAGGCAAGATAATCCTCGATGTTGTCGAGGGACGGCATGGGAGGATATCCGATATAAGGACGTAATGAAACGAGAACGGTTGACGGCGAAATAAAAATGAGGCCTACTGAGTCGGCTCCTCGAAGGGCAATATGTTACTTGTCCAAATATTTACATACAAGGCGTTGTAGCTAAGTGGTTACAGCGACAGATTAGAAATCTGTTCCTCTTTGAGGGCGTAGGTTCGAATCCTGCCAACGTCGATGATTTTTTGTTTTGTTTTGTTTTACACTACGCGCAAAATTCAATGTTTGTGTCCGAAAAATTGACTGATAATTTACTACAAAATTCTGATTCTATAAAATGAAAATTTTTCGTATGAAAGAGATGAGTAAAGATACAATTGTTGAAGGACTTTTTGTATTGCAAAAATTCATTAACAAAGAATGTCAGAAAGTGTCTATTTTCCAATTTATTTCTTTTCTTCTTTTTGAAACAGAAATAATAAGCCTTCTTTGACTTCACAAAGGCTGCTTTTTGAACAATTAAAAATTGGATTGCCAGAATTTCCTTATGGCATAACTATGGTACTCCATATAGGAATCCAGCCCAACAAATTTTTGACTTCATAAAAGACCTGATGTTTTGACTCTGGGAAAATGTTGAATTTTTAGACTGCAGAAAGACAATTGAAAATCATGTATTTTTCCTCTATACTTATTTTGACTATAACAACTGCTTTCCAGGTTACAGAAATCCATCAATTTATTCAATCTTTGCAAGTCCATTTTTGAATAAATATGTCAGTTATAAAAAGTTAGCATTTCTAATTTAATTATATATGAATTTTTGAACTACATAAATACATTTCTGTGCCTAGTGTTATGGTTTTTGTGCCCATTTGATACATCATAAGTAATCACAAACATTTGATTCAAGTGTGAAAACAATTTAGAAATGCATCATATACAGGTTTAATTTTGTTGTCCATTTTGGCAACAGAAACTGAGGTCTAAATAAATAGCTCTATAAAAACAGTTAAAAATATTATGAAATAAATTGTACTACTGTTTCTGAATGAATCTTGTCTTTTAGAACCTTTGCATCTAAAATTCTGTTACTGGTTTGCTGATACAACAAGTATTCAATGACAGTATCCTTGAATAGACTCATGCCTTCTACTATCTATTACAAGACCAGGAAGGAAATAATCCTTATAATGAAAATAAAAGAAAATACCTTGAGAGCCTTGTCAGGCCTTTTTTTCCATTTGTTTGCCATTTGTCCAGAAACTTCTCGAAGACACTCTAAGACACAGAGAGATAAGATTGTAATTTTCAAGCCCACAGTAATATTGTGTGCAAAATATGTGTGCAATAGATGACTTATGATTCATGAGCACTTAGGTCCCTTCAATTCTAATGACTGAGATCATAATGTTTTGCTATTTCATAATAAATAAATGTGTAGCCTTGTTTTTTTTTTTTTTTTTTGAAGGTTCTATCCTATTACTAGGACCGGCTCCTGGGCAGTCAATATAGTTGTCCCCCAACACGCCCCTTTACGTAGACCCGGGATTTCGACCAGGAGGAGGAATTCTCTTTACGAACGAATGTGGCTTATTTGATCCACAGACAGTGTGAGACTTGGGACGCACTCAGTTGTTTCTCCGCCAGTTATGATCACAGATACCGAAGCATTGCTGTGTCCGGCAATGATGCCGACAGCCAGGCGTGCAGACTCCCGTACTCACTAAACCTCCTTAACAGCAACCTGGGATTGGCTCTTCTAGACCTTGGCATGTTAAAGTGTTGAACTTGCCCATGCCAGGTTTTGAACCCTGAGCCTCGCCATTATGGTTTACCCACATGACTCCCCAGTATGAAGGCATGAACTGGTAAAATTCTTTAGATTCCACCTAGACCATGCGGCCGTTGTGTAGCCCTGTTTTGAAAGACCAGATTTGCTGCAGTAGTAAGAAACTTGATCTGCTATCATGTAATAAAGCCCTGGCCCTGGCCATGAAATATGGCACAAAGAAAAATTGTGATAAAAAAATATTATTCAAAATTTCTCTTACAATAGTTCAATGATTTTAGCTTTATCAAACAGTATTTCTGCCCAAGTATCTGCACAAAATTCTGTGACACTCTAAGATGTAGTATAGAAGTTAATAAATGTTGAAAGAAATAGAAATGACTATACATATATTATACTTTGTTTTGAATACCTCACGAGCAATTAAAAGAGCAATTAAATGTATAGTTGGGTTGAGAAGTGCATTTTGAGAATAAAGAACACTATGCAAAGGGATATTTTGGACATCGGCCTCTGGTGTTGTAATGGTCCCTTTTCAAGAAATTAAAACCAAATTACAAGTATAGGAATAATACATACCTTGAATTCTGTCTGTTGTAAATAAATAATCCATTTGAGATGCTTCACTCTTAGAACCTGAGCATGACCAACTTTAAGGAACTGTAATTTAGTGGAATAAGCAAGCAGATACAAGATAAATCAAGGAATATTACTAGTCCTCCATTAGAAGGACGAGTTTATATATTGCTTGACCCCTTGTTTTTAGACTGTCCCATCTTAGACACCGGGCCACCTGATCCTGGATTGTGTGGCATTGATTTTGACTTTAATTGGTGGTAAGGGTGGTGCTGCTGCTGAGGCTGAGGCTGAGGCTGAGGATGGTGCTGCTGGAGTTGATGCTGAGGGTGCTGCAGATGAGGCTGGTGCAATAGAGGGAGCTGGTGCTGATAAAGGAGTTGGTGCAGGAGTAGGGTGCTGGTGCTTGTAAGAAAGGGGTGGAGGTGTTGGGCTTGCCCTGAGGCTGGTGCAGGTACAACACATTTCACGTATTTTGCGTATTTAAAGATCACTATCAGAGCTGCATGAGATTGTATTTATTTATAAAAAGCAATTGTTAATTTGGCACACATACTATACAGGGCTGTTCTACACGAAATCACTTGGTATATTGCATCTTGCCCAAGTGCTTTTGCAACCCAAGTTCTGGTTTTCTTTGTCTTCTTCCATTAGAATCCTCTTCTGAATTTCAAAGGCCCATTCAAAATGGTCAAATAAAACATCAGCAAAGTCAGAGTTTTCTTCAAGTTGCTCAATCAATTTGTTGTTGAGCAAGTTCCAGTCGTAAATACTTTTTTCGGGATACTTTTCAAGGTTTTCAATGATCAGTGTGTCTGATTTGATGTATTTTTGAGGTATTCTTTCCGCAGAGATTCAAGAGATGGAGGCTAAAGAACGGTAAGCAGGCAAATTAAAAAGAAAGAGTGAGTAGCTAACCTGGGCCATCAGCTCTCTAATGTTGATCCTGTACACTAGATCTGCCTGTTTTTTTACTGCTTCTTTCTTGTTTTTCTCAGGTAAATACTTGAACACCAAGTCTTTGTGTTCTTGCTTCAATGCAATGTATTTCTTCTGTGCAGAGCAACTGAAAGAAAGGCAGTGACGTGTAATTTCTTCGGCATTTTTAGACCAGTGGTCTTCTGTTGGACACTTGAAATATCCTTTGAAGATGCCTTTGGACTCTTTCACATTGGAGATTTCATGTTGAAGTAGTTTCCATGCTATATGCTGTTGTTTGCTGGGTGTGTAACATAATCATAAGCACTATTATATACTCAAATGATAAGGAAATACAAACTTATGCCGTTTGAGTGTTGAGGGTATCTTGAAAACCTTTTTGCAGTGACTGCAAGGGTAACCAAGAACAGAGGGCAGAGTTGTCTGATCATTGATTTTCCTGTCTTTGGTACTGTTTGTGGATGACAGAGGGACCTTGTTAATTTCTCTGGTACAATGTGCAAAAATAGGCTTGAGGAAATATTCAAGCAATGATTGTCGAACCTCCCCGACTTTTAACCCAAAGATGTTGACTTTCTCAGCCTCATTATAAGGCAGTGTAATGTGCATGTTCCCTGCTTCTTCTGCTTCTTCTGCTTCAGGAGTGGCCGACTGCATGCTTCCTAGGGGTTTCAGAAAATTCAAGCTCGAGCCTTTGTTAAATTTGGCGAGGAGTTCCAAGTTGCCTTCTTCTTCTTCATCGTCTTTGAGCACTTCTATTACAGGCTGCTGGAGAGCATGCTGGATCTGCTTCATGTGAGTTTCAAAAAGTTCTTTGTCTGTCTTGTCTTTTGGACGAAGTGAGTACACAGTATGTTCAGATTGTTCTTGAACTTACCTCGTTTGTCCTGAACTGCCTGAGCAATTAGCTCATGTGAAAATGATTGCAATTTGCCAAGAATGGCACTTCTTTCTTCTGAATTTCCTATAAGGGCATCTGTAATTAAGCAATTCTTTTGCCATTCATCTGCCCATTTCAGTTTTCTGTTCTGTTGTCTTGTAACCATTATTCTTTTTGTGAAGAGTTTCTTGAGCTCATCAAGAAGCTATATAAGTAGTAATATAATCGGCAAATCTTGAAAAATGGTGCAATGAAAAGAAGTACTTATGTTTTCAGCCTCTTCTCTTTTTCCTTCCAGAGACATGCCAGAATTGTCTTGGCTAGTTGCCTTTTTCTTTTCTTTTGCTTTTTCCCAGTTTGCTTGCTCAGAAGCGGCTCTCTTGTAAAGGGTGGTTGCGTTTAATTGCATGAATTTTGAGACTTGCATAAGACCATTATGAAAGCAGTTCAAAAATGCATTGTATACAGGTTCAATTGTGTTGTCCACTTCGGCAACAGCATCTGAGGTCTAAATAAATAGCTCTATCAAAACAGTTAAAAAATATTATGAAATAAATTGTACCACTGTTTCTGAATCTATCTTGGCCTTTAGAGACTTCACATCTAAAATTGTGTTACTAGTTTGCCGATGCAACAAGCAGTCGATAATGGTATCCTTGAATAGACTCATGCCTTCTACTTTCTATTACAAGACCAGTGAGGAAACGACCCTTATAATGAAAAAAAAAAAAAAAAAAAAAAAAAAAAAAAACCTCAAGAGCCTCACCAGGCCTTTTTTTTTTTTTTTTTTCCATTTGTCCAGAAACTTCACCAAGACGCAGAGAGGTAAGGTTGTAATTTTCGAGCCCACGGTCATAGGCATCAGAAAAAACACTTTTTGCCCTAACTGCCCTCAGGAAGTTCAGGGATGTCATAGGGCAGTCAGGGCAGTCAGGGCAGTCATGGCTCCTAGGACACCCCTGGGGACTTCTCTCCCAGAAATTCTTGCTCTCAGGGCATCTCAGGGCAACTCAGGACACCTCAGAGCAACTCTGAAACAAAAGGACCTTATCTCAAAATCTCAAAGTCCAAAGTCCTCTTCCTAACTTACAAGTTTTGTTTGTTTTATATCCTATATAATAGCAGGCTGCCAATTTATTATTTATTATTTGTTTACATTTGAGGCCATAAAGTGACATCAGTGGAGGCCAAACATGTAAATAGAGGCAAGTAAAAAGTCATGTGTTTGTATTTTGATCCCATCAATTCCAACCACATTGCTATTATTTAATATATAAACATCCAAATAGATAACTTGGCAACTGCTAGGCTTCTCAGGTATCATTCTGGATGTATCTTACAGGTTTGGCAGCTACTATAATTAAGTATATTGTGGAAACATTGTTGTCAGGGTTACCCAGGGTTACCCAGGGCTATTCAGGGCGCATAAGACTTCCTCAAAGTATTATAATATTGTCAGGGCTACCCAGGGCAGCCTAGAACACCCTTAAGGGGCAACTCAGAACTTATCAAAGGACCTTTAGGGACCTTTAGGATGCATTATATACTCCTTGTTCTTTTAAATTTTCTCAAGGTTACTTTTGGCAAAAGTGTTTTTCCTGATGAGTATATGCGAAACATGTGCGCAATAGATGACTTATGGTTCATGAGCACTTGGGTCCCTTCAATTCCAATGACTGAGGCCATAATGTTTGCTGTTTCATGATGAATAGACATGTAGCCCTGTTTTGGAAGACTAGATTTGCCGCAGTAGTAAGAAACTTGATCTGCTATAGATCTCGACGTGGCTGGGACAATAGGTGTAACAAAGCCCTTTCCCCTGCCCTGAGACATGGCAAATCTATGAAGAAAGTTGAGACAAAAATATATTATTCGAAATTTCTCTTACAATGGTTCATTGACTTTAGCTTTATCAAATGGTATTTCTGCTCGAGTATCTGCACAAAATTCTGCGACACTCTAAAATGTAGTATAGAAGTTAGTAGATGTCGAAAGAAATAGGAGCGACTATACATACATTGTACTTTGTTTTGAATACCTCACGAGCAATTAAAAGAGCAATTAAATGTATAGTTGGGTTGAGAAGTGCATTTTGAGAATAAAGAACGCCATGCAAAAGGATATTTTGGACATCGGCCTCTGGTGTTGCAATGGTGCCCTTTTGAGAAATTAAAACCAAATTACAAGTATCAGAATAATACATACCTTGAATTCTGTCTGTTGTAAATAAATAATCCATTTGAGATGCTTCACCCTTAGAACCTGAGCATGACCAACTTTAAGGAACTGTAATTTAGTGGAATAAGCAAGCAGATACAAGATAAATCAAGGAATATACTCAATGTATCCCCACTTTACCAAATCCATACGTGCAATGCCATTTGATGAACCTCTCTGGGAAGATACCAATGCTAAAACCATTCTCAAGGTGACTTGTAGTATGACTTCACACGACAGGCCATTGTCTTTGCTCGATTTGAGCATATCGGTGAATAAGACCCATAAATGCACTCTTCCGAGATACTTTTTGGGGTCCCGAGTTTGTTCAAGTTGTTTTGTCTTGACCACTTATAAGAATAAATAAATAAATCAATATAGTCACGAGAAAAAGCAGAAAAGGCTTACATTCCACTACTTGTGCTTTGAGTTGAAGATAGATCCCACCTTTGGACAAGGCAGAATAGCTCACTCTGCTGCCCGTCTCATCTGCGCAGTACTTGCTAATGCAATCCACAAATGTGGCGAGCCATGCCAGCAAGGTTGATGATTTGATTGTGGTATGTCCTTTTTGAGGATTGGTGATGCTGAGCTGCATTAAAATTTAGCAAATTAAAATAAATAAATAGGTTTGAAGCGTACTCTCCAAGGCAAAAAGGCAGAAGACCATTTTTTGACTCTTTCAAGAGTGAACAGATCCTCCAAAAGTGGAAGATGTTCCTTTGCCTTGACAAATTCTGTCCACAGGTCGACTGTGAGTTGCCGTTTTTTTTTGGTTTTCAGCGCTTCTGTTGAAGGATCCAATTCGTCAAATTCCTTCTGCCATTATGCTACAGTTGCATCAAATTCATCCATGTCCTGGTTCTTCATTAGTTCCTGAACATGGTTGGCAGTAGCAGAGTTGGCTCCAGCTACTGGAGGGCCTGGTAAAGAAATGCCATCTTCAATAGCATTGATTGCTTTCGATGCCATAGTCGCAGATTCAAGTGATTTAATGAGCTTTGAATTGAACATGAGAGTAGGAGACTGGGAGGGTATCACATGTGACCTCTGTAGACTTGAGAATTTCATGACTACAATGGCGCACATATACCTACTCTACCTCTAACGTGACCACACATACTCCTACTTCTAACAAGACTGAATCCACCCAACGTTTTCAAATATGCCCAAACGAAATACATCAACTTCTAAAAAAAACCCAAGTAATATCAATTTTTTTGCATGATTTGAATATTTGAAAAAAAGGCTTACTATTTTTTGAAAGACAAAAAAGCTCAATTGAGCAACCTATATAATTCAAATGAAACAGAGCAACTCCTGGCCCTTTCTTTGGCACATATATTGGAGAATATGACAAAGCGTGAACTGGAAGAGAAAAAGATACTGTTACAGATTGCAACTGGTGAAGTCGAAAGGATTAAACTGGAGCTTGAACACAAGAAGATGAAGAACGTGAAGTTATCCTCAAGGATCAAAAAGCTTACTTCACTCCAGACCGACGATGACAACGACAATCCAATTGGGGAATCCCAAAGGATAGCTGACAACGTTATTTATGCCGAGCACGAAAGTTCTGAAGAAGTGCACCTATCAACCTCCGATAACAGTGGAGGGTCCAACACACTTGTAGGGGTTGATGGTGACAAGAGTATGACAAATGTATGGGATAATGATGACTCTATGGGCAACGTTTGGGCTTGATAGTACTTATTGTCACGAAAATAGTCAAAAAATCATTTATTTCAGCGAGACTTGGGTATTTGCAACAGATGAGGAGGTACAAGTGTGCATATATGCACACGTTCTGGGGTTTGCTGCTGCATATATGCAGTTTTTTAATCTACAACTCGAAAATATAAGCAACGTCACATGTAGACTAAAATATATGAAGACTCACCAGTCTGAGATATATATAAGCGTGCAAATTCCAAAGGGTCTGATGCACACCTAAGAATAATATGAATAAATTTGACGCAGGTCTCTGCTATTTCTGCCCGTTGAATAGGGCTAATTTGACTCGGTCCATGAATATGTACCTATTTTGAAGATCTGTGAGTATGTCGCGAGATAGATCAATGAAAAATACCTACTATGTCCAGAAGATAGTTATCAGTGTAATGGGCAACAGTACTGCTCTACCAGGTGTTTGTCTGTGATATCCCAGGTTCTTGCATCTAGACATAAGATTTGAAGCTGCACTGGATTACATCATAATCATTCTGGATAATTTCAAATGCCAGAGATTGCATGGACACCTGGATGCTATAGATAGCTTGGTTTACCAAAGGGTCCAAAGAAGACAAGCTGTTCTGAGAGCTTGTCATGCAACTTTCCTAAGAGCTTGTTGGCAATGAATTGATGATGACAAGTTCTGGCTCATTGTCACAGATGCTGTCTGGTTTGTGAAGATGTTCGTAAGTTGCCTTGTCTGAGAAGCCCATGTCATTATTAGACTGATATATTGGATCCTCTGTGTCTGAATTGTTGATGGGCTCTACCTTAGCATCTGGTGAACTCATGTATGTGTCTATTGGTGAACTATGGGGGATCATGGCTGAAATACTGATAGGAGAGAAAGAAATCTGCATTGGTATTTTGTTACCAGTCATGTGGGGGGTAGTGATGTGCCAGCTTTGGCCCAAGCCAAAAAGCCAGGCCAAGCCAAGCCCTGAATGGGCCAAGCCAAGCCTGGCCAAAACTTTGGCTTACCAGGGCTTTTGGCCTGGCTTTGAATTTTTAAAGCCCTGGGCCCTTGGCCCGGCCAAGGGCTTTGTGGTATTAAATTTTCTCAGTAAACTGTACATTAGATCATGCTGGGTGTGACTTTTTATTAACATTGATAGCTTTTAACTTGTAAATACTTTATATAATTTTTTTGTTCTCATTTTAAAGGCATGTTTAATATGTGAAACTTGGACCAAAGAATTCCCATGCATCTAATGGTCATGCTAACATGGTAAAAATGTGTGACCCTCCATTTCTTTCTTGACAATTAATATTTTAAACATCAATATAGGTAGTAACAGTAACAAGTATCATGAAAAATTCACTCTTAATTGTTACTTTACAAGTTGTTTAAAAATAGCCCAAAGCCCTGGCTCAAGCCCAAGCCAAGCCAAGCCAAGCCCTGTTTTTGGCTTTTGGCTTGGCTTAGAATTTCTTCAGGCCAAAGCCGGTGCAAGCCAAGCCAAAGCCAGGGCTTTTGGGCCAAGCCTAGGCTGGCACATCACTAGTGGGAGGAGACAAACATATCTTTTTGTCTGTATATGTGGTTGTAACTATATGCACATTTACAATGAGTCTGTTGCATTTGGTGGAGGCCGAATCTCACCAGGTTACAAGATTTCTTCCCCTTTCTCCATGTGACACAGTGTGACACAGCTCAATCACAGAAGTATCACAGCTTCACAATATATATTGGGGGTCAGCAATTGCCGCTAAGTGGCTGTACCAAAATGTTGTGCATAACACAATTGATCACTCAATAAAAGTGACCCATGCATGGCACTGAGCATATACAGGTTCTGAGGTTGATTTAACGATCTGAGATTGTAGTAATGACCCATAAGAATGTACCAAAGTACCTAACTAAGTAAGAAATCAAATAGACAGTAGTACATGAGTTATTGGTGTTTTCCCTGCCAAAACTGGTGCATTTTTGGCAGAAGAATATTGTAATGAATAGAACATAACAGGAAGTCGTTTCTGAGACTACTTTTGCAGAGACAAAATGCTCTATAACACTTTATCTTTGAAATGCTCTGAGCGGAATTTTTTAAGGGTCTCCAATCTTCAGATCTTGCAAAACAAAAAAAAGCACTGTTTTCCATAAAAGGAAAGAGAAAAAAAGCATCTGTCTTGGACAAAAGTTTTATTTTCAATAATAAAAAATATTTTATTAGTAACAAGAGCCGAGATAATGCCATCTGGGGATGCCTATAGCAAAATACTGCTCTGGGCACTAAAATACTCCTTCAAAAGGGATAAAAATATTCATGATGAGTCCTATATATTGCAGATAAGAACTTTAGAGTATCCATACCCTTTGGACACCGTCTTGTTGCTGTAATACCTCATCAAGCAGTGTGGCAGTCCCCGTAGCTTTCTTCATGTAGGTAAATATGTGAATTTTTGTTGATTTAGACCTTACTTAGCCTATTTTTGGAGCAGATCTCTGAAACCTTGCTGTTACCTTGCTGTATGAACCTATAGATTGATTATATAGTAAATAAAATATTTTTCTGGCAGTTTTATGTCCAAACTGAGCTCTGGATACTGTCACTTTTGGCTAGCAAAGTAATGCCATCAGCGAGTGCACAGTGCATGTGAATTGATGCATGTGCTGATGTGCATATTGGACATTGCCAAAAACATTCCAAACATGCAAAATGTCAGTGAAAGTGAGCGCAACTGAATTAAAAAATGTTATATAAGGTAGTGGAGTGTCTATTATATATTTGCACTGTAGCAGGTCAATCCATGGTACCAGAGGGTAGATTAGAGTAGACGAAAAGTAAACACCATGTGATAGCCAATAAGCCAATAATTACAATCAAAAATCAAAACATGAATTTTAACCATGTCACTCCTGGACACCATAAAAGATAAGGATGTAGAGGCATCTGAGAGATTAGATCAGTTATTGAATGATAATGGATTAAGTAGCTGGGAAGACAACTGATTATAAGTAGTATATACACATTATATAAGAGTATGTATACGGGATTTGACAGTAATTAGCCTTTTAAAATTATATTAGAATAATATATGTGCTATTACAGTAAAATGAAATGTCATGTATTAAAATTTGAAGCAATTTGAATGAGAACTTAATGAGATAAGAACAGAACTTGTGTACCATCTTTTGGCACGCATTGTGTGACATAGTGTGACATTTGCCCGCCACGGGCCTGTGACGTTGCCGACCTCGATATATATAGCCAGTTTCGTTAGTTTTCATAGGCGCTATAGCCAAGTGGTTACGGCGACAGATTCGAATAATTTGAAGTATCTGTTCCTCTTTGAGGGCGCAGGTTCAAATCCTGCTGGCGTCGCTTTTTTTCTTTTCTGCATCTTAATGATCAAACAACATGTCAAATTATTGTTACGGAGAATTATATTTTGAAAAAGAGATAACCCAATAGGTTTTGTCCTTCAATTCGTCCATTACAGCTTGCCACTGCATGAGTGACTCGCAATGGTTTCCGGCCTGGCAGGAAATTCCATCGGCAGCGTACTAAGTAAAGGGATAACGATTTTCGCCAGTGCTGATAGAAAATCCAAATGGTCACCCTTCTGAGGATTGTAGAACCCCAGAAAAAATCACACCAACCAACAGATAAATTATGGAAATCAGTACTTCAAGCACTATTCGCGGATGGTTCTAACAGTTGGGGCAGGGAGGCAAGGTGATCGCAACTAAACACATCTCATACTATGAATCCTTCCGTTCGTACTTGGAGTCCAACACGGGAATGAGAATTTTGATTTCGAACAGGAAGGATATAATCTACGGCGGTGGTTGAAATTAAGAAATAAAAGTAAATCCATTCCATGCCCGTTGCTCAGGTACTCTAGGCAGACATCTCCTTAGCAAGTTGGTCAGCCTTGGATTTCACATCCTCGATAGTACCAGCCTGAAAGTAGTCGTAAGCGAAAAATCACAAACAAAAATAGAGGATGGCTTACCATGTAGAAAGCGGATTCGGGGAGAGAGTCATGGGCACCAGAGAGAATCTCCTTGAAGGAGCGGACAGTGTCCTTTAGCGACACGAGCTTGCCCTCATAACCAGTGAAGACCTGGGCGACCTGGAAAGGTTGCGACATGAAACGCTGGATCTTACGAGCACGCTCGACCTAAAGAATGCATATGCGTTGTAAATATTGTTTTGATTGATATAACAACAAAAACGTACAGTCAACTTGTCCTCTTCAGACAACTCGTCCATACCAAGAATGGCAATGATATCCTGAAGGGACTTGTAATCCTGTAGGATCTTTTGCACAGCGGTGGCAACATCGTAGTGCTCTTGTCCGACCTGTTATTTTGATATGAGAAGGAATAAAACGATAATACGTTGTTAAAACTTACGATACGGGGGTCCAACATACGAGACTTGGAGTCAAGAGGATCGACAGCAGGGTAGATACCAAGCTCAGCAATACCACGGGACAACACAGTGGTGGCGTCCAAATGGGCGAAAGTGGTAGCGGGAGCAGGATCAGTCAAATCATCAGCGGGCACGTAGACAGCCTGCACTGAAGTGATAGATCCCTTCTTGGTGGTGGTGATACGCTCTTGCCTATGTTTAAACATGAGAAAAGCTTGAATACATGGGTTTGAAAGAAACTTACATGCCACCCATATCAGTGGAGAGGGTAGGTTGGTAACCGACAGCGGAGGGGATACGACCGAGAAGGGCAGACACCTCGGAACCGGCCTGGGTGAAACGGAAAATGTTGTCGATGAAAAGCAACACATCCTGGCCTTCCTCATCACGGAAGTACTCGGCGATGGTCAAACCAGTAAGAGCGACACGGGCACGGGCACCAGGGGGCTCGTTCATTTGACCGAAAACAAGAGCGACCTTGGAGTCACCTTGAAGGTTGATGACACCGGTCTCAATCATTTCGTGGTACAAATCGTTACCCTCACGAGTACGTTCACCGACACCTAATAAATGAACCTAAGTTATGGGCACGAAAACGCGTAAAGTATGCACGAACCGCAGAAAATGGAGAAACCACCATGAGCTTTGGCGACGTTGTTGATGAGTTCCTGAATCAACACAGTCTTTCCGACACCGGCACCTCCGAAGAGACCAATCTTTCCACCACGAGCGTAAGGAGCGAGGAGATCGACGACCTTAATACCGGTTTCCAGAACCTCAGCGGTAGTGGACTGGTCGACGAAGGGAGGAGGCTCGGCGTGAATGGGGGAGAGCTTGACACCCTTGATGGGGCCACGCTCATCAATAGGTTCACCAATGACGTTCATGATACGACCAAGGGTAGCAGTTCCGACAGGAACCATGATGGGGTTACCGGTGTCGATAACCTTGGTACCACGAACGAGACCCTCGGTACCGTCCATAGCAATGGTACGGACTGAGTTCTCACCCAAATGGGAAGCAACTTCTAGAACGAGACGACCGCCGCTGAAGTCCTGGACCTCGAGGGCATTGAGAATTGGTGGGAGGTTGTCGGTGTCGAATTGGACGTCAACAACGGCACCAATAACGGTCTTCACGGAACCAACGGCGCCCTTGGCTTCGGTAGCATAGGTGCGAGCTGTCAAAGAGATTTAAGCAAGGAAAAGAGCGAGAAAAGGGAGAAAAAGGACAAACCGGAAGAAGAAGGGGCAGAACGGGGAGAAACGCGGGTGGGCTGTGAGTTGGTTGCTGGGAGAGCAGCCTTTTGGAGGAGAACAGAGGACGAGAAGAAGGCGTTCGTCTGTTTTACGCTCTTGAAGGCGCGCTTTGAGAGGCGTGCAACAGCACCGCGAGTGGTGAGCATTGTGGATGAGAAGAGGTTGAAGGATGAGTAGAAACGAAAACGGTCGACACGTAGAAATTAATATTCCCACAGTCCCGGCTTCCTCCGCTTTTCGCCGCACGCCCTCAACGGTCACGGTCTTCATCTCAGACCCTGTCTACCCTGGTTTCATAAATACATAGCCATGCCTTGCACAAAACCACCACCATGAATTCTTTTCATCATAAATTCTTAGAGGTTGAAAATGACCTACATGTCTTCAAGGTCACTCATCTTCTCCTGAATTTCTATTCCTCCAATTTTCATATAATCTGCACGTAGATCCAGCATATCGCGCTCGCTTGCGAAGGCGAAAAGCTCCTCGCGACTTTAGCCCCAAAACGCGCCCAGCATGCACCTATGCGCAATCTGATTCCAGAAATATGTGACATCATATTTGCCTATTGCGCAGAGGCGGAATGCTCTCTGGACTGCAGCACAGTCCTGGACAACAGTTTTGCTAAAATGTATCCTCTGTCACTTGCCAATGTATGTCGCCGATGGCGTGCAATGGTCATGGACAATCCTAGTTTATGGACAACCCTTCATCTACGTCCGTCTACACGCGCAGATTCAGAGGTCGATCGGATGCGTCTATTTATCTCGCGTTCAATGGACATACCTCTGAATATCACAATATGTCCATCCCACACGTTGCGACTGGACTGGGATACAAGCAGCATCAACTCTGCAGTTCTTCCAATATTGCTCCAACTTGTTCCTCATTTTCACAGAATTCGGTCTTTCAGGACCCATCTTGGCATGGAGATTCTACCCATCATGTTTCCTACAGAAATGACGACGGGCATGCATATTTTAGAGACCTTGGATCTAATTGTAGAGGATCATCGTGTCAGCACCCCTTCCTTGGGCCTGCTTGACTCTCCTAGGCTGCGCAACCTTCATGTTCGCGATGTAACCCCTCTCGTCGGGGCTTTATCGGACACAATGAACTGATTACACTCACTCACGATAACAGGTTGTGACCATTGGAAATGTTCACGAGCCTTTCCAAAAATGCTCTCGAGGTGTACCAATCTTCGTTCTTGTAGTATTACCTTTCCGAATAATCTCTTTTTCATGGACGTCGAACCGATCGTTCTCCCGGAACTTGAGTTTTTGAGTCTGGAATGGCCGTTTTTATTTGAGCCATCTCCCATATTCCGGGCACTCCGGGCACCGAAGCTTCATTCGCTCCGCATTGCATATCTATCACGCCAGCTGGTCCTTCCGCCCCAAATTTTATCATCCCTCAAAGACCTTGTTCAGTCGGCGCCACTTTTGTCGCAACTGACGCTATCTGGATGCATCCTCCCAGCCCAAGGCGAATCTGCTGCTTTGCTTCAGGAGGCACACAACGTTCGCACACTCGAACTTATAAATTGCCAACGTTTTGTCCTTCCTTTGACTCCAACAAACCCTCTCGATGCATCTACTTGGCTTTGCCCGGGTTTAGAGCGGGTAAAGGTCACGGGTCTTCACGATTCAGACGTTCGCCCCGTCGTCAATCTTGCCAGGAGTCGGGCTCTCGGATTTACGAATGCTGAAAAAATCAAAGCAGCAACTCCCGACGGCGCAAAGTATAGATTCTTGTCGGAGCTCGAACTTGATACTCATAGTCAAAACCTCACACGACGAGGGAGGCTTCTCATACTTTCGGGGTTGTTTGGGATGCAACTATTTCTTACTATCAGAGGTACATATGGAAACTTGTTTGGAACGCTTTAATCTTGTCGACAACAATCGAGGTTTCGGCTTTGGCTTCGTATCTTAATCTTCTGTCTAATAGTCATTTGTATTTTATTTTTATTTTGTTACGATCATCTGTATTCTTACACACGCGTTAACATGAACTATTGCCACTGTAACACCCTGAAGCAATTTGGTTAACCAAAATGTATTTGGATCTCAAAAACCAAATGAATGCACATGATATTACAGGAAAGATAATCGAAACGTAGAGATATATAGAATAATATATGCGGTCCACCTAAGAGTAAAGAATATAGACAAAAGTATAGTAAAACACTACATACATGCAACAGGGCCACAGAAACGCAGATAACAAAATATAATCACCTTAAAATGAGCTATGAACACAAAACCAAAAATATCCGATATATCTCATCTCCTTTCAAGCATATATGCAGATATGCATCAAGTATACGGCGCAGATAAGTTGTCTCTCTCAGAAGGAATATGGTCTTGACCGTGATTTTCGGTCACGACTGGCATGTCATAATAGCCTCGGTCGAACGTCTGAAATGTCTGTGCAGTCTCTCCCAGTGTGTCGAAACCAATAGGAGCAGATGGAGTTGGGCATGCGACCTCCAGTTGGCTAGTGGTTACGTTCGACCGGGAAGAGTTGCTACTGTTAGCGTAGAATGGACTGGGTGCATGCGCATCGAAAACTGAGATACAGATATTGAGTAAGCATTTTTTGCGGTCGACGACATGGTTAGTGAAACACTAACATGAAGAGGTTGAACCAGAACCAGACGTATAAGGCGGGTATGCAGCTTCGCCAGAGCTGATCGAAGAAGGTATAGGAGATTGTTGGGCTCTTTGAGGCCTCCCAAAGCCTTGCGGTCGCGGCACTGGTGGATATGTAGAAAAGGAAGGGACGCTACAACACCAACTATCAGTCAAGACAGAAAATATCCCATGGCTTTGCTTACCTGGATAAACCAAAGTCAAACTGCTCCATAGAAGACGACTGAGCCATGGACCCAGAAGCATTCTGAGGCGCTGTTCTGCCTCTATCATGGATATGAAGAGGAGGGTAAGGTGGCTGAAATTGTGATTGGCCAAACATCATATCTCGTTCGTTATAAGAACTATAGCCTTGCACAGGGAGGTATGAGCTAGAAGAAGAATGAACCCAAGGGTCATTGCTAAAGGAGTGCGAGTTAGGCACTACGCGACGGTTGGCTAATTCCTGTTGCGGGGGGGCAGGGCCAACAATTCTCTGAGATGGTGAATGCCAACCATCGGGCTTGTGATGAAGAACAGGAGGAGCGGGGTATTGAGAGCCCTCTATTGATATGTTTCTCGGGATAGAGTGCATAGGCATATGCAATCTACTTGAAGACGCTGCTGTAGGAACTGGGCCAAAATTACGTGACGGCGAAGCAAAAGCGTTCGTCTGATTACCCCCCATGCGAGAGTGAATAGCTGGGGTTGGCATGTCACGGGCAAAGTCGAGTTGGCGGGTGGAAGTAGGAGGGCTGACGGCATTGTACTGTCTAGTTCTCGCAACTGCCCGTACCCTTGTTTCGCGCTGGGCGTATTCGCATATGAGACCTCGATTGGAGCAGCGTAAGCATACTGGGCGATGACCAGAACACTTCATTTATAGTCAATATCTCAATATCGTATCACTCAATGTAAGTAAGTGGCCTCGCGCACCTTTGTTTTCCGCTCACGGCATTTGCTACACGCCTGGGTCGTTCGTTGGCGAGCAGGTTGTGGCTTGGCAGGAAATGATTGATGCGGCTGGTTTGCCACTTGTGAATCCCCAGACGATGCGGGGGTTAGCTGAGCGGATAAGCGGGAGATGTCATTTTCCTCCATGGAGTCTTGCTCTGATGTCGACTCGTAGCTCTCAGGGCTTCGAGTGGTATTGTTCTGTAACTCGTTGGTGGAGTAAGAGTCCCTGTTCTGGAATTCGTTGTCTAATGTCCCAGGGAAAGCATAGTACGAACGACCATCGTCAGACACCATAAGAGCGAGAGGCGTTTGTTGAAGAGCCTTGGGGAGGATATGAACGGGGTGGCTGACGGAGATAGTTGTTGAACGAGAATGCGTCTGGTCGTTATAAAAATCTGTTGCTTTTGCTGAGAAAGTAAAATTTCGTATTATATAACCGTCCACATAAATAGTAATCCTAGATTCAGACGATCGACGAGAGAACGATCTAGACATACAAATCTGGTTTTGAGCGCTTACTTGTTTTGAATATGGGGGTCCGCCCGCGGCACAGCATTATTCCTTATCGGGGCAATATTGGGACTCCTCAGTTGAAAGCAGTTTTAAGAAAACCGCAAGGTATATAATAATTTGGGTTCTATCTAATTCAGAATCAGTTTTTCGAGTGAAGAAGGATAAAGAGAAACCCATACACATAAAAGTTGCTACTTAAATTCCTGATTGAATTCTCTTCCGATGAGCATGCGTCTTATTTCTTGCGTTCCAGCACCAACAGTGTACAAACGAGAATCGCGGACGATACGTCCTATTGGGTAATCTTCATCGCAGTATAGTCAGAAGCAGAACACACAATGTTAAAAGGTACGAGTAGATACCGTTGATGTAGCCGTTACCGCCCATGGATTGCATTCCTTCCAATGCAACTTCCACTGCCTTCTCCGTTGAGTACAAAATGGCGCCGGCACAATCCTACGCAAAATACCGAAAGACGTTCAGTAAAATTCATGGAAAATTCATGACGGAGTAGTGCTGAAACGGAGTCGAGACGAGGCGGAAATAGCATTGCATGGTAACAAGGAAATTGGAATGGCAAAGCTAACTTACTCTCCTGCTAACTTTGCCACGGTCGCATGCCCGGGCGACGGCATAAACATAGGAACGACTGGCATTTAGCTTCGTGTACATGTCCGCAATTTTGGCTGAAGGTATGATAAACTGTGAGATCTGGAAAAAATAAGTGTAATGAACGCTTACCTTGCATTAGCTGGAAAGTGCCGACTGGCTGTCCAAATTGCTTCCTCTCGTGTACGTATTCAACGGCCAAATCAAAAGCAGCTTGCATCAAGCTAAAAGCAAATTAGGTATAATGTCACAAGGAAGAGTGTGATCCTTCGCACCCGAGAGGTCCCCCGCTCAGAACAATTCGTTCAAGGTCAAGGCCGGACATAAGCACACCTGCTCCTTTGTCAACAGCCCCGAGGACATTCTCTAAACAGAGTGTTCGACATAATTTTAAAATTGGGGGTCATGGTGAAACATACCATCTGGTACCTCACAGTTTTCGAACACCAACTCACACGTATCACTTCCTCTCATACCAAATTTGTCTAACTTTTGGCTTGTGGAAAATCCTTTGAATCCGCGTTCAATGATGAACGCTGTTATCCCTTTCGAGCCCTTTTCAGGGCTGGTCTTGGCATAAACCACAAGGGTGGAAGCTATGGGGCCGTTCGTTATCCTAGTAAAGATAGGTCAGAAATATTGAAAAGTGGCCGCTCTGAAGCTCTGATTGAAACTAACCAGAACTTTGTACCATTCAAAATCCAGCCACCATTTACCTTCTCGGCCTTCAATCGCATACTTACTACGTCACTCCCGCTTCCTGCCTCGCTCATGGCCAAACTGCCAACCTTTTTACCACTAACCAGGTCAGGCAGATACTTCAGTTTCTGCTCTTCAGTGCCATGTCGATGTATTTGGTTAACACATAGATTGGAATGAGCACCATACGAAAGTGCGACGGATCCAGAGGCAGTGGAAAGCGCTTCCATAGCAAGTGTGTGGTGCAGATAACCAAGAGACAATCCGTTATACTTAGGAGACACAGTGACACCGAGAAGACCCATAGAACCAAGTTTCTCCCAGAGATCCTGAACGATCATACCCCAAATCAGAGGCAGATGGTATTTCACAACATACGAATGACTCACAAGAGGAAAGGTGTTGGTTTTGTCTACTTCTTCAGCTCTTGGTGCGATCTCCTTTTGAGCAAACTCTGTTACCGCATTCCGAAACTACAGTGCCATTGTGGATATCAATCATGGGAGTAAGCAATAAAAAGTTATATTTCAATACCTCAGCTTCTTCCTCGGTAAGACCAGCGATATCGGTGTTATAGAACGAAGCATTTCGTCGCGGGGAGGTGAAGGAATTGACCGCGAAGCCAACCTTGCTATAGTTTGGAAGACAGCTGCGCCTGGATGTTTGAATTAAATTTGCAGCTCGAAGAAAGGTCATAGTGGTCCAAAGAATAAAAGCTTGAGATAGCAATGTGAAAGAGGTTAGAAGGGTTGAAAGTATGGGGTATGTACGGAAGCAAACCCCGAGCTCATCAATGACATTATTGCCCGGAACTAAGCCGCTAATTACATATGCCTTTCCCAAAGTCCAAATATAGGCACGCGTCGGTCAGGATCCGACGCGTAGATCTCAGAAATTTTGAAGTAGAATCAAGTTTCGTCTGTGTCAAACGTTGAGGACTTTGGATCATTGAGTGCTTCATTGTGGTATCGAAACATATACATATTAAGTATATAATGAAAAGATTCACTGAGGAAGGAAAAGGATGTATCTAAGGCTCTGTCGTGAAAATTAGTTTACAATTGAGGCCTAATAGTAGATGTTCCGTTAGAAAATTCAAGCTGAAGGGTTGGAGCACCCCTCTTCCCAGAAATTCTTTTAGTCCGGGATCAAGCGGGAACTTTTTGAGTGTGCGCCACATAAGTAGAGATCTCTCTGGTTGACGACGTATTACTTCGGTGTTTGCCATGCATCCACACATGTCTTCTTCCTCTCAGCGGATGCGTAGGTTCTCGCGATCTCCTGATCCAACTTCTCCCAGCTCTTTAGCTTGTGCATTCCTTTTGGATCCAGATCAATGACGGTCACCGAATGATTCGGTGTATCTCCTGTAAGAGGTTGAGATGGTTCTAGAAAGTCTAGTTTGACTATGATTGAACAGTCTTTGAAAGTGGCCGAAAGCAGATAGGACAATAGGTACTCTTGTAGATTTTCCGGGAGTGGAGTCGAGTGATCCAAGACTGGCTTCTTGGGCACAAGATACCTATCTATAAAGTCGATCCAGTCAGAAATACTAGGTTCTGGAGACGGTATGCCAGAGGAGGTGAAGCCGATGGCAGTGGAGGAAGTCGCCAGTTTCCAGAGTTGGGAAAGTCCTTCTATATCTAAGGCATCGAGGTCACGCTGGAGTTTGGAGACAATTCCAAGCACAGGCGTATGAAGTAATGGTCGAAGGAGGGCATCTGTAAATGTATCGCGAATCGTATTCAAAGTCTGTTCTTTAACGCTATATTTTAACATTAAACGAGCCTTGAAAAATGAAATGAAATTGAACATGAACACGAGAGAGAGACAAAGACTTAAATTTTACTGACTTCAGAAGGCAAGACAAACTTTCCACGGGCAAAAACCTTGAGATTATTGGCAGTCGCGTTACTGCCGACCCAAGCATCCCATAAGCTGCGGATAGCTTTAACCATACGGTCTTCATCACCTGAGAATAGATCAAGCGGACAGTAATTTGTGTAGGATTCTTGACCTTTATGGACTCGGAGGTGAGAATGCATACAAAAACGACATGTCTGCGTTTTTACAGCTTTGGTTTCTTCAGAGAGATGGATTGGGGAAGGCAGGAAGGCCCATTTCGGCTGTGCAGGGGATACAGGTATAGACGTTTAGTGGGGCATAACTTCTTTGCTGAGAAATTTACTCACTTTGATCTCCACTGCCAACCAATTTCCTCCCACCAAGTCTGTAGCTAGCACGCCCTTCTTTTTGTTGAGGTCCACTTCATCCTTTTCTCTCCGATCTACTGGTCTAACGGCATTCTGGAGTTTGACAAGTTCTTCAAGCCAGGATTTGTTGAGATGAACCGTTTGTAGGCGAGGAAGATATTCCGAAGGTATCAGCCTTTCCATGCATTTTACTTGGTATTCGATAGTAGGGTCATCTGGTTCCTCTCCATCTCTATCTGAATGCAATGACGGCTCATCCACCGTTGGCTTTGACTTCGTGGATTCCGGAGATGGTATTAGAGATTTCCTGAGTCGTAGAACGGTCCCATCAAAGGTTGGATGTGTAGGTCCTTTGTAAGAAAGAACGATGGTAGCACCACCTTCAGACACATATTTCCAGTCTTGCGGTTTGGTGTCTGTGATGGTGGTCATTTCGAGGGACAAAACGCGAAGGCGAAGAGCGCCCCATCTCCGATGATTTCAATTTACTCGAAGAATATCCAAATTTAGGGAGGATCCAGATTCTAAATAGGAATCAGCGGTTGCCGGCACTGGCAGCAACCAAACTCGTGATTAGCGCTTAGCACCATTCTGATTCGACGCGTCGCGCCCGCAACTTGTCCATAACTATAAGCTACAATCGGAACTCATCTGGCCAACTGTAAGTCCCAGAAAATCCATCGATCGCAGGCTTATTCTCTCATGAGCATCGGGTTTGAACGATCATCGCCCTCGAGGAAGACAACAACACTTTTCTTGGTGCAAGGCAGTGTATACTTGTGCTTCTGCTTCGTGTAACGTTTTCTTTGGCCATCTTAAGCAAGCCCACACATCATAGCTACATTACACTTCTGGTCTGACAATCCCAGGGTGGCGGCTTTCGACTCAACTGATAGCTTTTGTCTACCATTGTCTATCGTCTTTAAGCCACGTTTGTGATCGAGAGGTAAGTACGACAGAGGATAACTTGATTTTGGTGTCGTAGCTCTCAGAAATTCTATCAGGCTAACCACGAACCATCGTCCTCTACCGTAAAGATCAAAATGTACTGGGAACCTCCCAAGAAGATAATGCAACCTTTTTACCCTGGAACTGATCTCAGAGGGTCACAACACAATCAAGAAAGGTATTTATCCGCCGAAATAGCAAATGATCCAAGTTTCCAGTCATACCAAGAAATGAATATTTCGCTGAACAGGAACTTTATCCCAAGTGTCACGGACATATTCGTGCATTCCAAGGGGACATAGTCACTGTACACACACAGGGGTTCATCCCAGTTACTGGCACTTCAAAAGCTAGTTTCTATATCAGAAATGCGCCTCTACATTTTGGACTTGCTGCGTAAAGAAGGCGTGGTTCACACTAATATAAAGCCAGACAATAGGCTCCGATGATTATAGATTCTGACGCAAGACCTTCGTTCTCTTTTCGAGCACGGTAAGAATCATTACAACTCAAAGGAGCCGACTACCTGGCATACTACGCTCGAGTGTTGCCCACGTGCAGATGAAGTACTAGGAGTACATATATCCTCGGACAGCAGGTCGTAGCTGATCATCAACGCGTCCTATTGGGTCTCATTGCTAATTTTTGACACGCTAACTACTACAGGTATTCGACGATCTCATCTTACCAAAGGGTCGATTGTGGCTTGCATCCTTTAGTTACCGGTATGCTGAATGGACGATCGAAAGTACGTAGTACACCCGGGGCGGAGGTTATCCGAAGCTGGGCCATGATCGACTGGGAAGAGATGAACAGAAGAACGTATCTGAGAGTATCAGCTGTGTGCAGACAGTGGTTCTTTTTTTTTTTGACAACCTACTGATCTTTATCTTTTACCTGACTATTGGTGTGCCAATTTGTCGGGCGCCGTAGATTCCAGACTACTCGGGGCACGACATGGTAACCTATCCAAGCAAGATGAGGTTCCCGAACTCGACACCACTCAACCTTCCAAGCGATCTCGTTCCTCATAATGGAGTCTGGACGCCGTTTTAATCATACCTAATCATCCATACCGCCGGGGTAAGACTACCGGTAAGTACTAACCCTTCCCTGACTCACTCTTCTTCATTTCGCCTGGTCCATTATACATATGTCAACGGTAAATAACAATTATAGCGAGATTGACGGGGTGTTTGTCCGTACGCCAAAGTTGGTTGAACATTTCTTCGATGTCTCTCAAGGAGTCATCGGGGGGGAAAGACCGCGCCGATAGGTACTTACTTCTCATACACAGTATGTACATGCGCGTGTGCACGTATGCGACACGTCAACTGTCTTGTCTTTTTCGAAAACAAAAAGCAGCGAGTTCCCCGTTGATCATTGGCAGTCATACTGCTGTCAATTGAAGAGAAGAGAAAACAAAAAGACGATCACCCTTCTCCTCTCCCAACTTCCAAGTTCTTTCTCCGCTTCAGTTTTGCTATTGTTCTCTAGTTTAGAATGACATACAGTACCAGCGATCTTATGTTACACGCGGAATTCCTCCGTTCATTGCCCACATAGAAGAACTTCCGAAGATAGATAAATGACGCAACGTACTAGTACTATGCATGGTGTACGGCATCAATGTTAGATCTATCGTACTCATGGATCAAGTAAATGTAATGTATTGAAATTTGACAGAGCAAAGTAAAAAAAGATGGCATCGCAACGAGGTAAAAAGACAATAAACGAGCGCCTGTGTAAATTCCTAAAGGCGCGTCTTCTAAACCTATTGATAGATATCAGAAGACCACGCACTCTCAGAGGTTTTATTTAGACATCTAAAATTATATGGTATTATTCGTGCGGTGGAAACACTTTTGGTTCAAGTATTAGACGATTCTCTCAGAGCCCAAAAGTAAACTAAGGGGATTTAGAAGCTTTAGAGTACGTAGGTGTGATGATTGGTGGTACAAGTTAAACGATTTATTTCAAATTGGGAGGGTTGTGTGTGAGCTAGCACTACTGACCGCCAACAAAGGAGTGTATTGGTTGGACTCTCCCGAGAAAAAACGATGGAAAGGCGGGCAGTGTGGTGAAAAAGAGAATACGAAACACGAAGATATACAGAGAGGTTAGGAGGGAGGAGAAATCGAATCAAAGAAAAGAATGGCATCAAACGTCTTAGCTCCTGGATCCAGAATGGAAAAAAAAAAAAGGAGGAAAAAAACTAGTCCACGAAGCAAGTACGCTAGAGAAAAACAACAATCGAAAGGAACGTGATAGATACACCTGACTCTAAAAAGAAGAGGGAGATCAGGGTTAATAAAGATAAAGATAATGAGCCAGGGTGCATTATGGAAAGGGAGTACGAAGGTAAGGTGGGGTGACGGGGCAATAATGGAGTACACTTTGTCCTCCTGATTTAAACGTCAGGCAAACAGAGAGATTGGAATGACTGGAAGGTGATGGGTTGATTCGAGATCACTCCAGTGCGCATGGCTGGCTTCTCCAAGCAGTCGTTTTCGATGATGTTGTCGAGCTCGGATTCCGAAGCAGTCGAGCAAGTATCGTGGTCGTCTTCATCATCCGAGTCGCTATACACTGTGTCCGAGTCTCCTCCATCGCTAATCCTATCGGGATCCAACCAGGCGTTATACCAGTTGTGCAAGAAGATCTTGATTTCCGCGGTAAGACCCAAGTACTCGACGTTGCGGGCGATGCCGTCCCATTGGATAAGGCCACGGAAGAGGCAGTCTTGGATGATGGAGATGTCTCCAAAATACATCCAGTGAATGAGAAGATGGAATGTGGTTGGGTCTGGGACCGGGAGGAAGACGATAGGGTGGTCGGGCGAGCAGGGCATTAGGCGCGGCAAACGATCGACGGGAACAGAAGAATTGGAGGTAGGTGGGGTTGCGGAGAACATCAAGTCCAATGGTAAAGCCCCGCTGAAAAGACCCCTCATATATTTAGAATGAGCTGAAAGATATTCAATGTGGAGCTATTTATATATACAATAAGTATGTGTATGAAACTGATGACGAGAACTTACAGGTAGCGAGATACGGGGAACCGCGTTCAGAGGAGGTTGGGTCACTCTCCGTCCCAGGCTGGCAGTGTCGTAGCTGGTGTATGTGAACATGGGTTCATGTGCAGAAGTCAAAGTAAAAGCAGGCAGCTCTGGTCGGCCCTGAGCATGAGGGAAAGGAACAACTAGAGATATGTTAGAAAAATAAAGCAAAAAATAGGAAAATCGACATACTTATTGTACAGTCGGCCGTCTCTGGTTTATCCCAGAACTGAGCACCCATGGCGTGGAGACGGTCGGTGATGTACTCAATGGGAACCTCTGCAAGAGCAGGAGGGGGGAAAGGCTTTGGTTGAAAGGAAGGCATATTGGCCAGACCCGCGGCAGCACTGAAGGAGGAAAAGGAATGTGGATTCAAGAGAGCTTATAAGAAAGTTATTGTGCGGTATAAAAGGCAAGTGAGACCCAACAGTGAGGACTAATTGTTTTTCTGGTTTCCATAATCGATTCCTTATTGTCTTTTGCTTTCACGTCAACGGATCGAGGCAACCTACATCACATCTTACCACATGGCTTCCAAATCCGTTTCCAATTGTTGGCGCCCATTTCCCCTGCTCTATATACCCGGCGGGATGTAATGCACGAAAAAATCGCCCTGGGCAAATCCCATCGGCATTTTCTTTATTGTTACGGCCATCTCCACTTGGTTATCCAGAGCGCGTGCGCGTACCTTCGGAACCGCAGAAAAGCCAAGGGTAACCTGTAATATAGACGCTTTATTCAACATCGGAATAAGTTGCTGGTCATGCACTACTGGCCAGCATACGTCAGTCATAGTCTTCATTTTGTTTGTACCAAACGCCATACCTAGCGAGTGTTATGTACACTAGATGCAGGGTTGCGTGTTTTTGTGTGAAAAATCTAATAAAAAAGTATGAAACACATTGTTCCGTTTCTGCATAAATTTGGACAAACCACAGACAAAATATGTTGTCGGAGTTTGGATTATGAGGACATATATAATTATTGCATATTTTAACCGTGTTTTGACCCAATTTATGTAAGAATAGATTGATGTGTTTTTTGCATTCTTTTTGAACATTTTTATCAAAAATACGTAACCCCGCATCTACATTGTGTATAGTTCTTGGCCCGGTACATTCTTGTAATTGTTCACAACCAGGCGCCGAATAGCGCCAAAGCCAATGCGTGAGAAAGCGAATCATCTCCATCAAAAAATCAAACACGTTCCCTTTTCGTCCTCTCTGAATGACTTATTATGACGACTCAATCGTCCGCGAATGAAATTCTAACAACAAATCCGTACGAATCGCATCCCAGTCTGACACCCCTCGAGTCCACCGTCCTCTGGGAATACGCGAAACTGGCACATAATGTCCGGATGGTATGTCCTCCATTGTTATTCACCGTGTTTTTCCCCGCGCGAGAGAGAAACAGAGACTTTTGGGGATACTGTATATGAAGGACTGATTCGAACCATCTTCTCTGTTCACAAGGTCACTCTGAAGACGCGTGGTCTGAGCGAGGAACCGGACAAAGTGATGCTGGCCAAGTTGCGCATCCTGGAGAAGAAGATGGGGCTGGTGTTAACCCTGGTGCGTGCCTCTTCCTTTTTCCAAAATCTGTATGTGTACCTGACAGCATGTGTAATTCAGTTCAAGGCGTCCGTCTGGGGAGTCATTAACGAACAGCCAGAAACTTCGATGCACAGTGGAGGGTACAGCGATGCGAACGACACGACGATCAGGCATTAACGCGATACCGTTCTCTTCTTTCAACTTTCAATTCAATGTATCATTAATGTACTATAAACCGCTGTTGTACTCCAAGGTCACCAACAACCGCCTCTACCTCAAATGCGCTGCTCCCAAACGAGAAGTCAAAGCAACGACCGCATTGACATCCCAGATTACCAAGTTTCCATCAACGCCAGAAGTGCTGACCTTGGACACACCCTCTCTCGAATATTCATACGGGCGGATGTTAGTGATAGTGTTTTGGTGGATGGTCATCAACTTAGTATCCCCACTAGCGGATGATTGCCCCGAGATACCCGACTGCCCGCGTGAGTCTGCATCGCGGAACGTCGCAAAAGCACCAGTCTTGAGGCGGCCGACGCTGCTATTCCCACCAAATCCAGAACGCGATTCAGCCGATTTGGCCGTGGCATCGTCAAGAGTCCCAGACTCTTGCCAACCGGCCTCTGAACCTGTAAAGACGAGAGGACGGCAGTCATGTCCTGCAGCCACGACGGTGTCTTCGGCCGTCCATATCAGACTGACGAGGGGAAGAGTAGGCATCCTGATATTGAAAATCGCCGGTCCGCCTGGGTATACAATGTTGATAGAGCTATCATGGCCTGTGAGTTGTGAATGCGTTCAGTTAGTTACTAGTCACCATGAATGTAATGATTACTGACTAGCGAATGCAAGCGCATCTCCAGAAGGCGAAAATCCTACGGTATGCACCCAGCCTCCAGCAGGGCTAGCATATTCTCCACAGATAGTGTTGAAAGGCAATTTAGAACCCCAAACGGTAGGAGAAGGCCTGACCCCTAAGATCAGAAAACCGTAAAAACAATCAAAGTAAGATAGACATACCTCTCGTCAACTTCCTTAATATAAGCAGAGAAGACACGAGCCTTCATATCTGCGCTTCCGGCGGCGAGAAGAACATTGTTCGGATGCCAATCGACGGAGAGGACAGTAGATCGGATAGGTTTCTTCAAGAGTTTCGAAACCCACCAGTTGTTCTCTGGATCGAAGGAACAAATGGCGATAGCACTAAGTTAACAAGAAAAAGTGTATACCATTAGGCATTAGAGCGTGTTCTCAATGGAATCGGATTCAGTCACCAGAAACTTACCGAGCACCGCTGGCCACAGCGAATTTATCCTCCTTAGGGCTCCATTTGACGTATGTCGCGGCTCTGTTGATCCTGAGCAATACGAGGGTGGGCTTCCAGACAAGTCTTCCGGTCTCAGGGTCGGGTTGTTCTTGCCAGACATACGCATTCCTGTCTTGCGAGCAAGTGACGATTCGGTTCGAGTTGGGTGCCCAATCGATGGAGGTAATGAGTTTGTCGTGCTTGAACAAATATCATCAGCGGCGACGAGGGGGTGCTATACATTAAAAGAAACACGTACCTCTGACAAAATCACATCAGAAACCCATTCAGTTCCTTGCCTAGTGAAAATCTGAGCGTCATTGCTGTTCAAGCTGACCGCGAGTTCTAATGAGCGAGATCAGGTAAAGCAATCAGGAGGACCAGTCGCGCTCAAACACTAACGAGAGCGATCCGCATTGAAAGAATGCGAAGTAATCGGAGACTGGGATAAGTTGAAGACTTCGGGCATTGTGTTGTTATAATGGACACTGCAGAGGACTAACAGTCAACTACTGCGCTTGTGGTGGTGGTGAAGGTGGAAGACAAGATTAGAATTACCGCCGGTGTCCAACATGGCATCATCGCCATTTGATTATTTTAGGGGTATCTCTCCAAAAACATTGACATTTGCACACACGGATAACTTTATTATACATAGAGAGCATAATAAAAAGATAGTAATATCAACATACAAAAAAAGTGAAGAAAATCAAAATCCAGCCTCAAATATCTGCATTACTAGATGCACTCGTTTCCTCCGTTGGATCCTTGCGTATTTGCTTCGCCCACCGCAATCCACAAGCATTGCAAAGTGTCTTCGGACCCATTGGTCCCTACAATAAGTATCAGTAACAAGCAGGACGCACAGACATATTGTCGAACCTTTCTCCACTCTGGCGAATCAGTCCGCCCACAGGTTTTACAAACATACTGCTCTGCATTCTGTGCCCTCTTCAACTGTATAATCATAAGTAAATAGGTATTTTTTCCCCGTGTCTTCAGCAAGTGGTTTACCTTTTTCTTTTTGGAACCTTCGTCAATCGAATCCTCCGGGTTAGATTCGCTTGAATCCAGGAAACCTCGTAAAGAGTCGTTCATCGTCTGTCCTCCCAAGTTGCTCAACATCAGGAATGAGTCTGGACCCGTGCCAGGTTTTTTTGCGTTCAAAGATGAAGTTGCATACATCGAGTTGGCTTGAGATGACGAGCCAGGATTTAGAGAAGAATCTGGTGGTGCGCGAGCTTGCAATTCTGCAAGCCTATGTTGCAGACGATTTTGTTTCGCCTTCAGATCAATAATAGTATCGAGTCTAAATTAGTTGTATGAGACAAAACACAATGAGTAGGCAAATTAAGCTTACACCGAAGTACTTCTGCTTGGGTACGGAGTTGCCATTGCGATAAGACATTTGATTTCTGGCTCCGACCCAGCTATGTACGGGTAGCATTTTATGTTGAAGAGGACTCCAGGAATTTGTACAGGGATACCAAAAGATATTGCTGGCTCTGATTTTTTGAGCTTGATGGCCAGATCAAACTCAACACCATGCTGGATAGCGTGGTCGAACGATTCGCGAAAACGAACATGATCTGCGACTTGGCGAATATTTAGCACGCTCGTCGTCTGGAAAAGCAAGTATTTGCAGGGTACCATCAAGTAAATCCATAAAATCGAGGTCAATGATATCGGTATCCCTCCACCCAAGGAGCTCTGTCACTGGTGCCCCACAAAACCAGATTTTACAGGCGGGGGATATTACAAACGCAATGTTGTCGACGAGTTCAGTCAAGAGTAAGTCAGCCCATCTTTTTCGTTTAGGAAACTCGAATGCTGGTGGTGATTTTGTACTGCTGTGTTGATTTTGGTAGTTGGCAGACTGAGAGGGCATGGTGGTAGTGAGGAAAAGCCAAACTCGATTCAATTTATGTAAATGACGTACCTTGGTAAGCGTGAGATAGGGGCCTTTCCTCTTCCTCTTTTAGATAAAGGACAAATGGAAGAAAAGGGCACTCAAAGGTATATCATCAATAAAAAGCAGTGCCTTGACACTGGATATTTTATTTCCTTTGTTCAGGATTCCGTTGCAGGCACGTGCCAGATTACCAGGGGGAAACAGTGGTCCCGAGTCATGGCAATTTACTATCAGACGTTGATTACTTACCATGTAGTCTTCTCAGCCTGCCAACCCTCCATCCAATGTCCGACTCTACCCAACCAAAAGAATCACGACGTGACGTCAACAATCTTCTGCATACTTTGCGGTAAGCATCAGGTTCTTCTGTTGATAATTATGTATCTCATTCACCGAGTCTTCCAGAGGAGAGCAATACCGTCACCTACAAAATGTGAAAAAGTCCCGGGCAGATTTGTCGAATCTGAGGAACCACAACTCACCGACCCTACCTATAGGACTTATGTTTTCTGATCCCCAATTCAACTCGGAAAACAGCGAGAGCGTCCCTCCCAGCCCTACCGCGTCTCCTTCGTATTCAGGACCTGCACCTCCGAAAAGTTGGCGGCCTATCGAACACGATGTGCATGACACCCCAGAGTGGCGCGCTAAAGCGCTCGAAGTCATAGCATCACGATTAGACGACTTTACCAATCTTTCCCGAGTCCCCTCTTTGGCCTTGCTTTGTGTCAAGATGATAATTTCGGAATGCTCGAATCATAAGGAATTCGTACAAGAAATCCTTCCTTTTATTCCTGCTCATTTACGACGCGATATCATACGTCATTGCGCAGTACACGAGCCATTGCCCAGCTGGAAATTATATCCATTATTCATTCCAGAAGGACACGCAGACGGAGAGATTCTCATTATGGGACCGTCCGCCTCTTTAGACGATCACCATCTTCTCCGGGGGACCCCATCTCCGGTAGACGGTACTTTCCAAGAACAAATTGCCAAGGAAGCTCGAGATTGGGAAGAAGAAGAGCCTTCCGAACACACAATCCATACTGTTATCCTTGTTTCTACTCCCCTATCCACATCTGTATTGACATCTTTCCCGCCGACTATCACACACCTATGCCTCGTCAATCTCCCAAATTCTGTCCCTTTACACCGGCTGGTGACATTGTGTCCATTACTAGTGTTGTTGGACCTTTCCTACAATTACTGGCTGAACGATGTCATAGGCCAAAGCAGAGTGACCTATCCCTTGGAAAGAATCGAATGGACCCGCTGGAACCATCTCGAAATTTTGGGTTTGAAAGAGTGTCACATATCGTCGACCTTGCTACAGAAAATTAATCGAGGTAGATGGGACGATGTTCGAGTGATTCGATAAAAGTGGAAGAAAAAAAAGCGGCAAAAATGTACTATGTAGAATTACAGGTGACTAAATGTGAAGGGATTTTACAAGATAAGCTACAAACGGATATGGCTGGACTATTTGAACAATATTCAATATAGGCCAAAAAGTTCTATGGTTTTGTCTCTAGGAATGTGTGTAAATCGAACATGGGGACAACCTGAAATTGAATTAACATTTAAACATAAATCATTAAAAACGACTTCCTACCTCGGCCTCATTTTCAGCTGACGGCAGTGTTTTGATAGTTCTAGGAGGTAAAACCTGGGTACTGGGCCGCGCTTTCACCCGCTGCTGGTTTGCAGCTTCCCATAGAAGGTGTGTATAACGAGTCAGCAATTCTACTGTTGACACTAGAGGTCGGTTTGTCCTTTCTAAAAAAACATTATTCAGAGCATCAGTAAATCGCCAGCACGTAAATAAAATTCAAGCGGAAGAAGGACACACCTAAGATAGCCCGGTTGATTTGGTCTGCAACAGCCTCCCTTCTCTCGAGAGTAAGGTACTTCGCCGTGGAGCTTTGTTCAGGTACTTTGTACGCCAACAACCCTGCAACATTTTCTAGCTCCTTCGAGTAGGTTGCTCGATCCATAGGATTTGGCAATGCATTAATGAATGCATGCAGTTTCTGGGCTTTTGCCAACAGCGCCATAGGATCTGGAGCCACCATAATAGGGGTGTCGTCTGTATCCGTATCCATAGCCATAGGGTCTATTGGCTTAGGTGGATATTCTAACGGAACGGTCCGACATGCCTCGCTGAAGGCGAGGATGCGAAGATTTAGGAGAAGATGTGCGGGTTCCGTAGACGTAGAAGAGACGTATTCTATATTATTCGTCGGTGGGCGAGGGTCATCACTGGGCAATCTTTCAATAGCATCAGCTTCGGACAAAACTGCGGGGAAGTGTTGGTTAAGAAGCGATATCGCGCTGTCAACGCGTCCGCACAGAATCTCTGTTCGAATTTCTGTAAAGAGCAGAAACATCAGTATAGGTTACTGAGAGTACACACTCGAGCAGAACAGTGTATAAGAGTAGTATCGAACAAATGACTCACGTCGACGAAGTTCTACTTGCTTCATAAGAGCCTCGAATCGCTCCTCAGGGTCCTTACGAATTCGTTGACCAGCTACGGGCAGTTCGCGGACACCTGGTCGCACATGCTCGATGATGATCTCATCTCCATCCGCGTCGAGATGCCGAATCGTGCTTTCTTTGTTGAAAGCTCGGGCAGTGTTGGTGTAACAGCTATGAGTAAGGTAGTCGAGCACTAACGAACGCTAGAGAGTTAGAACCATTCAGCTCCTTGCGAAGCAGTACAAAAGAAATTCCGTACCAATTGATATGGCGTTGGATTCGTCGTTGTGCTAGGGCCAGAGCTGGGCATTTTTTACAAGAAGGCGACAGGGGAGTTGTAGCTGAAGGCAAGCAATGCGCTGCTTAATGGGATATTTGGCAGCCGGTCAAGTGGTGGTCCATCCTCAAGCCGCGATCAAAGCTTTCGTCACTGCGCAATTTCTGCTCGTCATGCTCACGCTTTTGATCACATGCGAAGGAAATTTATGTACATTTTCTGAGGGCACCTCTAGTTCACAGCAATTAATTAGCAATATAGTACGATAGCGGGGTTTCCTGTTCTAGTAGTATCATGTTATCTGTCCTATTCTACACTACGTGTCCGAGAAGTGCGCCCTCGATTGAGAACAGCAGAATCCGATCCTGAAGGGTGCGCTGAAATATCACCGGAAAGTAGGCCCGCTTCTTCTTCATCTAGGATTCGATTGTGCGACATGGATGTGTGTTTTCGGTGTCTGGGTCGATAGCAGAATGATTGTCCAACAATTGTGATATCAAATAACAGTGTCCCTCCACTTCCCAAAAGGTATCTGTCGTAGGAAATATTAGAAAGACCATCTAACAGGGAACATAGCGTGGCTGCTTACGGTATGCTTTCCTTGATATACTTAGAGGCTTCTGGGGGTGGAAGGAATCGTTTGGGTGATACGAGAATAGAAGACACATAGAAAACGTTGCCCAGAAAGGCGAATACAAATAAATACATAGACAGACCCTGTGAGGTTAGTGACGGTTAATACAATTGTTCTTAAGACTGCGTCAAATAGTCTCACCTCGACAGATTTTCGAGCATACTACCGGACAGGTTGTCAATAAACACATTGGATTGAATTGGATATAAGACATACGTTCTTCCAAATTTGGGGCAGCCTCGAAGTGAGATATAATGTCGTGCATAGCCAGGCAAAAATACGTCCGATAACTTGTTCAGAGGAGGGTTCGTCAGGATGATCGTCGTCCGGGTCATGTTCAGGGTGGTCATTAGTCTGTGAATGTGGTAATACAACGTCGATTTCGTAGGATTCCCTATCTCGAGATTCTCGTGCATGCATCATGTCACCCGTATATGCAACTGGAATATTGCTTGGAGTAACGTAGGTATGTGAGGAGAGGACTCGTCCGATGTCGGTCATACTTGACGATGAATACGCGCTTCTTCCCCTGGCCAAAGTTCCAATCCCAAAGAGTGCCCATGTTCCAAGAAATACCATGGTCGATCCTTTACGGGACGCTCGCGAGGTCCGGATATTGGTCGAGTCAGTTGAACCTGCCCGAGGCGATATAATTTCATGGTGCATAGAGTCTGTCATTGCCGTTTCTGATTGTTCATTGGATCCATGGAGTGTTCCCGGTGTTGTTGGACGCATATGTCGACCAACACTAGAGGCTCTATTTCTATGGCGTTCTATGTTCCAAGAAACTTGTTTGGACGCGCTCTCTCTCGCACCCTCTGAGCGGAAGCTATCGAACATTGCTGTCGGCAAGTCTTCTTCGTGAAAGTCTTCTTCGTACTCTCTATTATGTGGAGCGAGGCTATTTGATCGCTCAAGTGCATGTCGCCGTCCTGAACGGGATGGATAGACTGAAGCTGACTTACGGTTCTCAGCTTGTTCGTCTTGCTGGGCAGCTAAAGCCGCTGCATTTGCAACATTGGAAGCGACCATCGATAGAGCACGGTATCGCGACGCACCCCTATCGATGGACATTCGACGGGTTCCGACTGGAGTTGTCGCTGAACGGATATGACCAAGGACGGATGAAGGACCTTTTGGCGGCTTGTAGTAATATATGTACTGGGCAACCAGCATACAGTCCACACATACGAAATACACTGCTAGCCATGTCTGTGAAGAAATTAGCCTTTTGTATATTTTGTCATAGTTAAGACCTGCCTGGAAAGGAAGCTGATGCGTTAAAATACACCCAACCAAGTTGGAGATGTCGCCTTAGGATAAGTAGAATGAGACAACGAGTACGTCATCCATAATATGTAGTAGTTACCCAACAGCCAGTTGGCGAGAAACGGCAAAGCCAGGCCTTCACATGACTGCCTTCTGATGTTTTCGATTACCTGTCTACGAAAGGAATGGCCTGAGAAGGAAAGATCACGAGAAGGCGAGATATACATACGGAAACTGAGCACCCAACCAGGAGGCTATTGAGGCATATCCCAGGACATCGCTGGCGGATAGGGCCTCCAGCATTCTGGGGTGGTGAGGGACCGAGTAGGTGGTGAAGGTTGGTGGAAGAGGCGGCTACTAACCCTTTTCTGGCAATCAATTACACGGCCCGGCTATAAAGCGACTCCCAGCACTGCTGCGCTCTACTTGACTTGAATTTTCAAACAGACGTAAATATCCTACAGGTGACTTCGGACTGCAATGGTACATCCATCACTCATTCCATCATCTACCACTAGCCATGTCTTCAGCAGGAAAGAAACGCAGTGCTACTCTAAGTACTGAACCGTCGACATCCACAAGACATCAGACAAAGAAGACGCGTTTTGTGGACCCATCAGAGGATCCCACCGACTTTGCCGAACAGGTCGATTCTGCTCTTGAAGGGCCATCGCGAAAAGGAAAGGTCAAGACAGAAGGATATGATTCCGACTCGACAGATGATGGTGAAGGCGTAGTTCAAAGTAGGAAGAAAGGTGAAGAGGACGAGGAAATCGATGATATGTTCGCTTCAGAACCCGCAGAAAAGGAGGATACTGGGGTCAAAAAGGAGGAGAAATATATGCGTCTAGCCGATATTGAGGGTCAAGAATTTGGAAATGAATCGGGGTCTGAGGATCTATCGGGCGAGGATGAACCAGAGGATGAAGACGATGCCGAAAGACGGAAGAAGGCTGGAATGGGCTATGAACTATCATCGTTCAACATGCGAGACGAAATGGAAGAGGGGAAATTCACAGAAGACGGAAGTTATGTTCGAACATTTGATCCTCATGGTGTTCATGATCGTTGGATGGAAGGCCTGGATGAAAAGGAAATCAAGCTCGCTAGAAGAAGAAAGAAAGAACAAGAAAAGAAACAAAAGGAACGTATGTTAGCGGAAGAAAGGGAGATTGAGGAGAGTGGAGGGAAACCTGCATTAGAGAAACAATTATTGCCATATCTAAAGAAGGGTGAAACGATATTGGAAGCCCTTCAGCGACTCGGTTCTAAGGCCAAGAAGAGCCAAGGCTCGAAAAAGTGAGTATCCAGATTTTTTCATTTAGAAACCATACTCATGTACGTTATAGATCCAAGCAGAACAATGATATGCAGGTGGACAAAGCAGAAACAAAAGCTCCTACAGATATCGAAAGTATCACCCATCTGGCATCCAACATTATGTCTCTCGGTGAAACAGATATCTATTCCAAGACGTACGAAGAATTAGTGCGAAGTGTGCGCTCATCAGGCAGCGTCAATGATTCTTGGGAGCCTCCATCCGCCGATGTGAAATACGAGTACAAGTGGAGTTCACCGGAAGCAGGGCAAACAACAGAAACCTTCGGACCCTTCAGTGAAGAGGAGATAAAATCATGGTATAACGCACAGTACTTTGGCATAGCTGGCGAGAAGATCACCGTCCGTCGAGTGGGAGGGGAATGGGGCAACTGGGACGATGTTGTACAATGATAATTTCAATGAATGTATTATATTTACAAGTGTAGCAACGGTTGGATCCATGTAATAAAAGGCGTATAATCGTACAAAACAAACGTGGTATCATCAGTCCCAAATAATCAGAAAAACAATATGAACTTGTAGGAATGGGGAATGGTATGTTTTAGTGGCTGATATATTGGAACACGAAGGAAATTTCAGGTAATCCAACTTCAGCACGAAGAAGGTCATCATGATTGTTCTTTAGTTCTTCGTTGGTAAAGTGATTCCACCTGAAGAGAGTTGTGAGCCTTTCATTTCCCTCGCCAGGGAAGGTTAAACTTACGTGCTGGCGTCGCCGTATAACAGCGCAGGCGATTTGGTTACTTGTTTGCCATCCTTACACCTTTTGCATTTGAATGTATCATGCGTATCACACAGTGTCTTCTCGTTGAACGTGAAAAGTTGACGCAGGGCATCGATAGAGAAATGTCGTTCCGCATCCTCCTTCTCATCAACAACGGCCGAAGAAAGGGCTTGCTTATTTGCTTGCCTCTGGAAAATCTTTTCTTCGATTGTGCCGGTAGAAATGAACCGATATACAAAGCCTGCAGATAAGGTAAGCCAGCGCGAAGAATACAAGCACTTCGAGCGCGTACATTCTTTCTTTTGTCCATCTCTCCATACACGAGCGAGCGCTTGCTGATCAGCTGCTGGATTCCAATCTGATGCAATTGTTCAATAATATACAACCTAAGTTTGGAATAATAACGTTACCTGGATCGAAAAGAATGAGACGATTGGCACCAATGAGATTGATACCACATCCTCCAGCTTTGCTACTCAGTAGGAATATAAACTCCTTTCCGTTCGGGTCGTTGAATTGATCAACTAGCTTTTGTCGTTTAGGGATGGTCATTGTTCCATCCAGCCTAAAGAACCCGTATCTATAAACAAATATGAGTGGGCGGACACGTCTTATGGTTTGGGTAAACTACTTTTTGTTCCTGCAAAGTTTTTCAAACAGGTCGAGGGTTTGCGTATAATTGCTGATCAAAACAATCTTGTCGGTCGTTTGCGTATGGATTTGATGCAGAAATCTAGTGAAGACATACTCAGCAGTGACTTCAGCCAGCGCATAGTAAATTTACCGTTCCAAAACTAAGAACTTGCCACCCCAATCGCACCGCACCGACTGATTACGACCTCTGTCCCTGGCACTCGCTCCGGCTCCGTTGAAACCTTCCGGGATAAGATGTTCACTGCCAGCGAGATCCTCCGGAAGATTGAGAAGTTCAGGATGGTTGCAGAGCTTCTTTAATATGTTTATAGCTTTCAATGGTTGTGAGTTTTGACCACGAAGAAGGGCTTTGATTTCAGGAGACGTAATAAACAAATGGTACAGTGCCAGCTGGAATTCTGACAGTCCACAGAAAACAACCTGTTCATACTTGACCGGCACTGAAAATTTCCCTAAGTCGCATATTTCCTACGATGGATCAAGATAGACTCACGGTATTTGGATAACAGGTCATTCGTTCTCCGGATAATAAACTTGGTGACTAGTGCACCAAGCTCCTTCAACTTCTTCTCTGATTTTTCCTTGGTATCATCATTGGCCAAAGAATCTCTACCACGGATAATTGCATGCTCAAAGTTCTTCCTGAAGTCATTCTTGGATCCAAGGAAATTAGGGTTTGCAAAGTTCAATAACGAGAAGTACTCGGAGAGGTCATTCTGTAAAGGCAATCGTTCAACGTCAGTATAGAAGAGACGCACATAAGAACTAACTTGGATGGGTGTGCCTGTCAATATGACTCTCCTCGACACCTTCAGGCCATGCAGTGCCTGGAAAGTCTGAGAGTCTGCAGATACCATCTTCGTCAATACTGACTTTGAGCTATGTTTTTTTAGAACATACCTGAATTTTTTAAGCGATGACCTTCATCACATAGCAGTAGCCCAATTTCGCAATTTGTAAGGTATGCGGTCAGCGTTCGGAGGGTTTCATATGAGACAATCATCACTAAAACATTAATGAGTCTTAAATTGTTATAGCATGCTCATGAAAATACCTGGTTGAGTAACATTACGACCTCTTGCAGCCACCCATCGGGCAACTGCTTCCAGGAGATTCGCCTTTGTTCCTTTGCCGTCAACAGCTAGTGGAGTTATAGCATCTGGTCCTAGCCATTTGACTACGACGACATATAAGAGCAGGAACACATATGCACAATTCCATTTACTGACTCAGTTCGTTTGCCCAGTTTTTCACCAAGCTTGACGGACAAGCGATGATACACTTCTCAATGGTAGGTTTTCCAGCGCCGGGAGATTGCTTCAGTAGAGTCCACATCAGAGCTATGCATTGTAAAGTTTTCCCAAGACCCATTTCATCAGCCATAATACAGCCATATTGATTCTCGACGACCATTCCCGTCGTACATCTGTACAGAAACTAAATGGGATGAGGGAGTTGTCAATAAGTAAGAATTTAAAGATGAATATACCTTTACACCTTCCACTTGGTGAGGGCGCAGGACCTTTGAGAGGCGTGGGTCAATGACAACAGGGACTTTGCTGATCTTGACTTTATTTCCCCCTTCCCCAAGCAGAGATTTCAGGCTCTTGTGAGGATTGTATAAGCCAGCCATTTTTTCTTGCGCCTCCTTAGCCTCCCGCAATTTGGTTTCCTCTTTCTCCCTTTCCTTCCTTTCTTCGTCTGTCTCACGGTTATCAATCGTAGGGTCATATAGAACGATGGCATGATCTTCCATTGGGTCATGTAAAGGTCGAGGGATGAGTTTTGCTTGGGGACGTACTCCTAGAGATACATGGGTTGGTAGTAGAGCAACATCCTTCCCGTCCTTGGTCTTCATGGATGGAAGAGAGAATCTTCTAGATCCAACTTCATGGAACGGTTTGACTGCATAAACTGGGTATTTTGGGATGGCCGCTAATAACTCCTCTTCATTATGGTATACACCGTCCTTGTCCATCGATTTCTTCTGTTTCTTTTTGGATTTCTCTGCTTCCGAGTCTGACCCATCAACTTCCGCCTCCTTGTAAGAAACCCGCTTTCGCTTCCTTTGTGGCTGAGGTTGTCTGGCATTCACTAGCGTTGGTGGCTTGAATGGGCGATTAATACGCGTGCTATCTTGGAGTCGGTCAACGATTTTGCCATCTGCTGTCGTTGGTACTCGACGAAGCATATCTAAAGTGGCTCAGCAAAATGGGTAGAAGAAAAGCTAATGATTACGGAGACAAGTCAGTGCCGGCACCGCAGAGCCTGTCGCGGTGGTGGCCAAACAAATTTGTACACGCGACGCGACGTGAAGCAAGTCACATGGTGCGCGTTTATATGAGGTCATCCTATGGTGAGTTCCTACAGGTTTATCCGAGTCGTCATTACCAAGAAACATCCCAATTTTTATTACTATACTAATCAATTTAGAGCATTTATTATATCGTGTAACTATAAAGCGAGGAAACCTACAGGGCAAGATATCGTACTAGGATTCCACCAGGCAAAGAGTGAGCGAGACATTTAACAAGTTGTAGCTGCGATAAAATCATTCCACCGTGTGTCATCAGCGTTGACCGTTGCATCAGCGTAGCCGGAGAAATTCTGAATCTCTACTTTGGACACAAGGACTTTGGAGGATTCATTGGAAAAGTGAGGTGAAATGCTCAATTTTTGGTAGAGGAGAGTATTGTTGCTGGAACAAAACATAAGGACATGTGTGCCGGACACGGCCACATACTGACGGTATTGTTAGCGATAAGAGTAGTCTAGTAGAGCATGTCACCACTCACAAGATCACCAGCTTCAAGGCGAGATGCAAAGCGCAAAAAATGAGTTTTTTGATCGCCTGAAGCGCCCTCAGCAACATCGACGACTGCAGAAACGCCAGTAGCGCGAACATTTCCAATAAGGGTCAACGCTGCTTCTGTCTTATAGAACTTTCCAGGAGTTTCGTTATTTCCAAATTGATCAAGATGCCTATGCGAATCAGATTGAGTCAGTAGAAGTGGGATTGAGAGAGATGTATCCAGGGTCAAGGAAAGTTGATGGGATTGAGATCTATGAGCCAAATGATCAGAAGACTATAATGAAAAGATGCAAAACAAGCTTACTGAGCATAACTCGCAGTCAAATTCGACCCAAACCCACTGTATGAAAAGATGTTAGATTCGATTGTTATAGATAAATACAAAAACATCTGTGAACGTACAGTGGACCAAAGATCGTAGGTCTTGTCCATGGAACTTGTTGGGCACTCGTCGACTCATCGAGCACTACTGAACTATTTGCGGGGAAAAGTTTCTCTTTCGCAAGAGTAAGTCTATTATTTATGGGCCTAGAATCAAATATCACAAATTGTTGTTATAATAGTCAACGCAGGAAGGAACATACTTTATTTCAAGCATCTTTTCCTCTTGAGGGGATGCGCCGGAGGTAGCCTGCAAAGCCGTCTGGTTTGGCGGGGATTCATCACTTTCCTCTTGGAAATCAGAAAGATTATCTTCAGCATCCTTGTTGAGGCCAGCCAGTCGTAACAATTCTTCTCCGGAGGGCGGAACTTGGGGGACTTGGTTCTCTGCCTCAGTTTCACTTATTTTTTCAACAGTCTCACTAGGAAGGGGCGATGATTTCTTTTGACTAGGCTTCGAATATTTTCCTTTGATCGTTTTGAGTGAACCTTTTTCGAAAGTGAGAAGGGAGCTCGTATGACCAGGTTCTTTCAGCCCTCCAGAAGAACGACCAGGTCCTGGTTTTGCGCGTTTGGCCCTACTGGAAGATGGGCTGGCATTCACTGGAGCTCGAGCTCGAGCTTTGGTTGGAATGGCAGTGCCTAGGTTGTCGGATTCTGGGTAATCAACCATCTTCACAAGAGGATTTCGCAGACGTGTATGATGTAAAGGTTCTTTAACGGCAGGCTGTATTGAATCGGAATCGCGGTCCATTTGATCACCCGGCTTGTCTTGTCGTGAAGACTCTGCTTTTCTTTGACTTCGAGTAGACATTGAAGGGCTGTGATTTACACTGATATCCGTTGGTGCTTGCATTTCTTCGTCTGAATCTGGGATAACTTCCGGGGAGGGAGATTTGAGCCATTTCTTCTGCTTGCGAGTATTACCCTTGTGCGACGGTTTTTCCGATAGTCTGCGCGGGCTAGACCTAGTATGATTATCTTCTGGTTGTGGTTGGCCATGGGAAAGGGCGGAGGAGTCGAGCGTTTCCTGAGATTTTACAGAACGTAAACGTTTTGACTGTCTGTCTTGTTTTTCTGAAGCATCCGATGAGAGCCTTGGTCGTTTTTCTAAGATCGTTTTAGGTGACTTCGGCGGGGGACCAACAGGTTCTTCGCCAGGAGTTGAACGCGTCGGTTGTTCTCCCTCCGACTTGCGCTTCCGTCGTTCTATTAAATTCGCGGTTACCAATGGAAAACGCGCGGAAGCATTATGACATACTTGGAGGCCCAACAGGTCGAAACTTCTCTCCGGCCTTGAATAACGACAAGTCATTGTGATCCCTTCCATTGGTCGTTGTGCCTGCGCGTTCCCAGAAGTTGCGAACGATGTGCTGAGATTCCGCGAACGATTCATTTGGTTCTAGCCTGCCAGTTACGCAAGTTCAAAGTGGAGCTAGAAAGGAGAAGCAACAACATACGTGTCATCATCGGGTCCATAACCCTTCCACTACACGAAGCGAAGCAAAACGGTTCAACATTTTTCTCAAAATGTGGGTTACGACTACTTACTCTAACAAGATATTTCTGCGTAACACGACATTAGTGGTCTCGGAGGCGCACTCAGCCATTATGAGAACTCACCCAAACCAACTTCGCCTTCTTTGACCGTGAAGCTGCCTCAACACGCGCTTCCACGATTGACTCTGTCGAAAAGTGTAGCCTTGAGATTTTGCTCTTAACATGACACTTGTTTCCTCACCAACTTCATACTCCTCTTCCTTGTCGCTCATTTTTAGTGATCGATCCCGTAGAAGATATAGGAGAAATGGAAGCAAGTTGTGACCTATCTAAAGGAACACTGCATGGATGTAAACAAATCGCGGGGAAAGACGGCGTGGGAAACCTATGTCACTTGCAGGACAACATTCAATCTAAACGTAAACTGCGAAACATTGCACCACGAGCGCCCCTATGTATTAATCAAAATACTGAGAACACTTGGAATATATTTTTGAGTTACTGATCATACAAGTTATCGTGTTATCTATGATCGACTATACACTGACAGATAAGCATTCGTTATATTTGAGATGAATAATTTGTACATATGTACTTATAAGGTGAAGCAGATATTAATGTTAGTATATGATTCCTAGATGTAAAGTAAAGACGTGTGAAAAGTCGGAGAGGTGGCTCGTGAACAAGAAACAAGATAGAACTATAGATACAAGATATTTCGCATTATAAGAAGGAATTAAGCTTCTTGAGATTGCTCTAATTCCAAGTTGGGTAAAGGCGCAAGACGGGAAGAAATCAAGGACTCCTTGACCCAGGCCCAATCCACGATAGTGGTGGCCATGCCTTCATGGAAAAATAGGCTCTGATCCCTGATCAGGATGTAATCGTACCGAGCAAAGTCATGGCTGGCATATGTAGGATTCTTGACACACTCAACAATTTTAGCACCCATGGCTAAGACCACTTGGGGAATTGTTTTCTGGTCGATAATCTGAATGCGGTGTCAGCCTCCGGACAAACATAGATGAAAATTAACGTACCTTGTTACCGTCATCGACCATCCCTTCACCGACGCAAAGGAAATGTTTTCCAGTGAAGAGTTTGGCAGGGAAAGGATTAGACTTGATTTGGTGCAATTCAGAGACATTTCCCCCCCAGCTGAAGTTGATATGTTGTGAAGGATGCCCATTAAGGGATTCAGACCATCCTGCAGGAAGCAAGTATTCGGTCCATTTCATTTCCTCATCCTTTAACGCGATGTAAGAAAAGCGGCAAAGACAAGGGATGAAAAATAATAACACACCTTGTTTACGGAGTCGTACAGCCATGAGCTAGACAAACAAGGGATTCCCAGAGCGAGGGCGAGAAGAAATTTGGGTTTCAAGTTGCATTCATCCGCGATGAGGAAAAGTCGATTGATGTCTTCGCCAGCCCAAACTATGTCATCTTGCATGAGTGTATACCGATTACGGTCAGCGGAAAATCTGCCCTGGATAGTAATGACCTTTGAAAATTCAGTGAATGTGCGCACGCCAATCTGGCTGGCTAAAGATGCAAGCCTAAATTTTTCTTCCGACCATTCAGCGCCGGAGACTCTGACTGTGCTGATAAGACCGGTCCCGGAAAGGATCCCCACTTGGGTGTTGTTGCCCCCACGGAGTGATGATTTGGATGGTGAGTAGTTCAAGGTCGCCGGAGGGGTCTTCAGTGTAGGTATAATAGAATTTGGAGCTAAAACACGGTCATTCCACGAGGAGACAATGTCTTTGTGGGAGATTCGGATGTCCTTGAGGGGGATTTTGTTGTCACCCTTGCAATCAACCACTACTGAACCGCCAGCTACATTGTCAACGGCGACAACCTTAACAGGTCGAGAACGCTTTCCGAAAAGGACATTATCCCCAACTAAAAGTTCGCCACGTCGCATGTCGTCCACAGAAACAGTCTCGGTCATGCTATCGTCAAAATGAACAACATATCGCTCATCATTAAGATTGTTTTGTTTGACGTCTTTGAAATGAATGGTTCCGGAATAATAGTGACCGTCGCTATTCCATAAGGCGAATACACGAGTTGGAGCAGGATCGGGAGCAACACTGGAATTGACAGACCGGAGAGTCCTTGACGCTTGTCTCGCCACGGGTCTATCTTCCCCTTTAACACGCTTCAATGGTTCGGATTGCTTTCCACGTGAAGGAGGGCGCTTAAGAGCAGCGCTACGCTTGCCTTTTCCGGCGTCTTCTGCGTCGTCAGTGGCTTCGTCATCGTCGTATTCATTGTCGTCCTGTGATATCATTTCTTCGTCAGATTCTGCGGCTCGTGCTCGCTTTGTCTGTGACTTTGGCTTCGACGAAGTCGACCGTGTAGTCTGGCGCGAAGTGGGTTTCTTCCTAGTGGCAGTTGTCTTATTCTCTTGCTTGACAAGGTTGTTAGTGGCTCGAGTGACACGCTGAGTGACGGCGATATTTTCCTCGGGAATTGAAGATGGTACTATCCCAGTTTCCCAAGAACGGTTAAGTTTCCTCTTCTTCTGGTCATTACTCGTTTTGTTGTCCTTGGTTGCAGCAGCTGCTTTAGCCTATGGGAGATGTGCGAAATATTTATTAGAAATGGCAGAATTCAATTCGGATGAGGGAGTCAGTCGAACTTACTGTTGTAGACTTCCCAGCCGGAGCCGCAACTTCATCAACTGCCTTCCGTTTGCCTTTATCTATGGGAAGCCGACCGCGTTGGACTCGATGTGGTGCAGCAGCCAAAGGAGTGTCGTCCTCGTTGTCCTCGTCCTCTTCATCAATTGTCGCAGGTACTTTGTTGGGACCGGTCATCTCTACGTCCTCATCGGCGTTGGACATATTTTTACGGCCCTTGCCTTTCGTGGCTGGAGTAGCTGTATTGCGTTTGGAAGTCGAGCCTCTGCTTTCGTGCACGGGCGGACGCTCTTCGTCGTCAAGCGGGGGCTCCGAGTCTGGAACTACATCCATGGGATCCTGAGGATATGAAGTTGACGGTAAACGTTCTTTGACGGTACGCCTACCGGCAGGCGGCACTGATGGAGCAAGCATCTGGTTGGCCCTAGTAGATTGCTGAGCAGGAGCAGGACGAGGATTCTGAGGCGCAGTAATAACAGAGGGTTGGGTCTCTTCTACACCTGTTCCAGAGACGGAAGGTGGCAAGGGCTGCCTTTGTTGAGGTTGATAGGACAATGAGTTTGTGATATCCGGTTGTGCATAATTCTTGTATCGATGCTGAATATCAGGGCGGACCATGCTGAGAAGAGAACGAGGGTTTGATTGTGGTACCGAGGTAGATGTCATCGGTCTGGAAGACAGAATGTTACTCCACAATGAAGCCGCGGTATTGAAGGGAGGTTCGGTGTCTGGTATGTCGTCTGGTTGAGTCGACGGTTGAGTCGATTCTCCAACGGCAGGAACTATTGCATCCTCGCCGTCCTTTGGGTAGCTGCCGTAAGGAGAAGTGGAGTCACTCGCGCTGCTTTCATAACCATGATCGCGTGGTTGAGCAGACGGGGGTTCGTCCACAGACATTTGTTCTGCTTCACCATCAATCTGTGTAGAGGCATTGAATTGCTGAGATAAGTTTGCTACTTCGGGGAAATCTTCTTCCTGACTGTCAGGGACCAAGACTTTGGGAAGAGACTGAGAGTCTTCCTCGCTACTGTAGTACGTGGGTGGCATTTCTTTGGGAGGTGTAGCCCGACCTAGCTCGGAGAGTGGTATTTCGAACTGTTCGTTTCTGGCGACAAAAGCTTCTTCGATGTTTTCGTCTGGATCGCGTGCAAAGGAGTCGATAGAGGAGGCTGGGGAAATGGGACGTGGGGGTGCCTTATAACGCGATGGAGGAGGTTTTGTCGAGCTTTTATAGGATTTCTGGCGAGTGGAAGCTTTACCGGCTATAGGATTTCTTTGATCGGGATTTGAAGTAGTATCAAAGGCTACTGCTGTTATTGTCGACTTCTTGTTTGTACCCTATGACAATGCACCACTAGTTGAACAAGGAACGATTCAAAGAAAGATATTCAGTGCTTACTTTCACGTTCACCGCTGTCGTTTGTGCCGCATTCTTCCCTTTGCTTGGCACATTTCTGGAAGATGGGACATGCGGTGAGTGTGACCTAGAAGTAGGTGAACGATTTGTTTTTGCAGGTTCTTTGCTGATTTTCACTGCGCCAATGTTCTCCTTCTGCGAGCCTCCGTCAAATTCTTCCTCCGTTTGGTTATTGGGCTGGGATTGTGTTGACGCCAACCCATGAAGATGATAATGTGGTGCAGAGTTGTTAGTTCGCGAAGACGGAATGGACTCAGATGACACTTCATTGGATTGCACAGCCTGCGATTTCAAGACGGAACTGTGGTCGTTGTTCTCCACGGTCAAGTTTGGGTTATAATTCAGCAACTCGTCCATTCTTTGCGTAGCTTGAGTCTCGTTAAGATCACTGACAGGAAAGATTAGCGTTCTGAACTTTGGAATGATGTGTAAATGATGCTAATGAGCGTCTACCTTGCATCAAGCGCGTCCATGATGATGTTTTGAATGTAAATTATGTATATGAAGGAGTGAAAGAGCTCAGGTGTTCAGTAGTGTTGGTTGAAAAGAGAGAGAAAATGCAGTTCGGTTGTACGGCTTCAGAATTCGAAGAACAGTGTATTTGTACGTAAATTTGACGTGATGGCTGGGGCGTTGCAGGGACGCTGAACCTAACGGTGGAGATTTCGGGATGCCTATCAGTCTGAGGTCTGCAAACCTTAATATCAGGCTTGCAAAAGAATAAGCAACCCGGTCGCTTGAATGGCAGTGGCAGACGATCGAACTTCAAGGAACCAAACCTTAGATAACTTGCAGAACGATCACGTGAGAGTCGCGTAGCAAGTCTTAGAGTTGCCGGCGATCCATCTCTTCCTCAGACTTATAGTCGTTCCACTCTTTTGTACTTGAATTCTCTCTCGCCCAGCTTATTTTTGCGCTGGTCGCCGCTGCAACTTGATCGCGAGCATTTGACTAAGTTTTCACAGTAAAACGATGCCTTCACGTCGAAGAACAAGCCGTGCAGCAACTCCGGTGCGACGGAATTACCGCACAAAACGTACTAAACAGACAGCGAAGACGACCAATAAACCTCGACTTGTCCGACTCTATATACGTAAGAGATCCAAAGAGGCACTACTGGATAGTCGTTCTGGACAGGCAAAACATACAGACCCTCACTTACCTCTGAACATGGTCGACAAGAAGAGTAAAATCACTGCTAAAAAGGTGTCTACTCATGAGGTTCACAACGCTGTTGCGGATATACAAACATCGTCGCTTCCGCGTCCGATTCCTGCTGAAATAACTGCCATTCCCAATCCTATACCTAACTCCGGTATCGCCTTCACAACTAGCAGCACTATCACCATGAGCCTTAGTTCAACCTCAAAAGATACTTTAGGCGCTGGATATCCTCTTCTGGGTGCAATTCCTAGTACTACCGCGTCCGCGTCTGCATCTTCTGTGCTTGTTACTCCTACTCTGAGCTCTGTGACCCGAAAGTCTGTGCCTACCGCTTCGTTTTCTGCTCTACCGCCACTCCTCTCTAAAGTATCGACTTCTACAACAACCGAATACACTCACGCCTATTTTCCGTCCGACACGACAACTCCTACTCCTAGTAACACTAGTCTCTCTCGTGCAGCGGTCCTAAAGGCCCATCAAATGACGGTTGTCATTGCTATACTCCTTGCTGTGGGCTCTGTTCTTCTTCTGGTTGGAGCTTATGTGGCTTTCAAGATATGCACTCGCGCCAGACGCTACCCACGTCCTACACCTTCGCTTCCAATTTTGAGAGACGACGAGGATGATTTTTTTGAGGCCAAGGAATCCCCTATCTTCGGGGGCGATTCAAGAATGTCCGCAGCCACTGGCCAGAATGGAGCTATCTGGACTTGGGTACAGTATCCGCAAACAAAGCCTGCTGCGCAGGCATTTACTTCAGAACACAGGATATGTCCTAGCACAGCTACTACCGATCCACACTACGCTACTCAATATCCACTGCCACGACAACCCCAATCAGCCAATTTACCACAATTTAATGATAACTATGTCAGGAGACAATCTATTCACACTGCTCCACACAACCGACTATCTATGAAACCAGACGTATTTTATGAGCCTCCCAATTTCAATGCACGAGAGGAAGTTTCCTACATCGTTGAGGGACCCGACATGATGAAGCGCTCAAAACCCAAGGCTGCTGCTGCACGGAGAAGCCGCCAATTTGGCGAGGGAAACAGGTATCGAGATTCGACCAATTCATTTATAGGACTTGCGTATGATGCAGAAGTTACCTCTCCTCCACCTGGTGAATGTGATTACATTAAAGGACAGGAGACGCCTACGCCGGAGAGCAAGATAGACGGGATAGGGAGGGTGAAATCAGGCTATTTTGCTGCGGGAGCATATCCCCATATGTCCACACTTCCGAGTGCAGCTTATTCCATAGCCACTGCGACCAGAATCAACGTCGGGCAAAGAAATTCATTCTCGAAGAGGGCGAGAGACACACAAGCTTTGACCTATGCATTAGGACTGGCGTCTCCTAAAACCGATTATGGTGCCCCTTCGCCACTATCAAGTCCATACCCTGATGAGCCCGAGGCAGAGCCCACTAAACGGCCACGAAAGCGCAACCCAAGTGATAGAAAACCTGTGGAATCCATTCCGGACATACCTGTTATCATGCCAATGCAGGAAGAGGAAGATGAAGATTCCGGAGCCAGTCGAATGTGGTTTGAAAAGGATGACAAGCCACCGCGAGTTCCGTCTCCCCCACCGCTGCCTTCTCTTGCTCAGATGGCGATGCAACACCAGGAAGGAAGTTTAGATGGAAATACGAACGAGAGAGGACCTACTTATATTTATGGGTTGTATGAAGGACCTGATAGAAGGAGTTTTGTACGATAAGATGTATGATTTGTAGCACAGACTAAAGGAGAAAACAATTGATCGGACACAGCAACAAAGTCGCGTCGCTGCGCATTTGCTCTCCACACTTCTTTCTTTCTTCCTCTTCTATCTATCTCATGTCCGTCGAACTAAGGCTCAATCATAATCAATCGACCGATGATTTTCTCGATAATGACGACCTAGATCTCCCTTTGCCAAACAATCTACCTTCTAGTAACCCTGTCCCTTCATTATGTGGTATACCCCTTAAATATCTTTCGTGAGTTTTATCTTAAAGGGCGAGGATATCGTTGAAGAAACTGAGATGTCAAATAGCCTCCTGACCCTTGCGCTTCAAAACTCAGCGCTCACGATAATCATGGTCTATTCACGAGTTTCCGCACCAGCTTCTCGTGCCTACTCAGCAGCAACGGCTGTCCTAATGAACGAACTATTGAAGGGCACAATCTCCCTGTTTATCGCATTTTGTCGGATCGATTCAACGCCAAGTGGCTATGAACCCCTGCAGTCACAACATACCTCGCAACGCCCATTTGGTGGCCTCAGTACACGCCTAAAGAAGTTGTGGAACGAAGTGTTCGCACAAGACTGTTGGAAACTATCTATACCCGCCATACTTTATGGTGAGTTTGATTCATTTGCTTAGATACCTATGGTCTTTTAACCAAGGATATTCTTCAGTCATTCAAAACAACTTGCAATACGTGGCAGCATCCAACCTCGACGCAGCCACCTTTCAAGTTACTTACCAAATGAAAATCCTGACAACAGCCGCATTTTCTGTGATGCTGCTGAGAAAGAAATTATCACCAAGTCAGTGGTTATCATTGGTGCTGCTTGCTCTAGGGGTCGGAATAGTGCAGATTCAGTCCGTATTGAATAAGCCTACTGCTGGATCGTCTGCGCCCATTGGCACCCAAGATATGAACCCACTCAAGGGCTTCCTGGCCGTCACGACCGCGTGTTTTACATCCGGACTAGCAGGCGTGTACTTCGAGATGGTTCTCAAGAACTCCCCGGCTGATCTCTGGATTCGAAACGTTCAACTGTCTCTATTCTCCCTCTTACCCGCTCTGGTGCCCGTTGTGATGGATTACCGAGCTAACGTCGACCAAACGGGGAAGGGCGTCATCGCCGGTTTATTCGATAATTTTGGCGCTCTAGCCTGGGCAACGGTATTAGTCCAAGTGTTGGGAGGTCTGGTCACAGCCATGGTAATCAAGTATTCCGACAACATCCTCAAAGGTTTCGCGACCAGTCTCAGTATTGTCATCTCCTTCCTAGCTTCCATCGCACTTTTCGATTTCCAAATGTCCGTCACTTTCATCCTCGGCTCGGCTGTCGTTCTCATTGCGACGTGGCTGTACAACCAACATCCAGCGCGCGTCAACCTTGTGATCAACACCGAGTCATTGACGTGGCTAAAGAGCGAGAAAGCCAAAGATACGGCTCGTTCTCCTGCTGCGGAAGAGCTCTACGTCCTCACAACAATACCCTCAACTAGCTTCGGCTCTTCTTCGTCCTCTTCGTCTTCTTCGTCGGCCTCGACTTCTAACGCTGGGACGCCAAATCTGGCCGCCTCTATTCGATAATTTTATTTATATATTGGAATTTGCCCTATTTCTGTCTGGTTTGAAGACGATATTTCCTGGCAATTTTTCACATCATATACATCGTTCCGCAGCATTCGCTAAACTATTTGATACACCTATATACTACATCAGCATACCCCGGACAAACATTGTACAAAGGACCTTTTATTCGTTAGGTGTCAAGTGGATGTAATTATTACAACAAATTAGCATAATAATTTTGACTTCATACACGTAGATTCAGATGCCAGATGATGGACGCCCATCGAAATATCGATCAGGTTGGGTGAAACAGCTAACTCCATAACATTGTGTATGAGAAATTATACATGTAAGTACATAAGCAAGCCTAAGTAGAAGTCGATGAGGTGATGGAATATAAATATCTCTCAATATATTGTATGTACAACTGTTGCCTTAGAATCTTCTTTACAGGCTACTTCGTGTTCAGCTTGCTATCCAAACTACGCTTGATAGCTATATATGAATCGATTTTAGTAAATTTCACTTGAGTAAATAATTTAATTTTCACCTTCACAGGTATCTTTGGCGTCTCCGAAGAGCATCTTCGTTCCAGGCATATAAAACATAGGATTTGGAACATCAGCTGGAGAAAGTTCAGCTATGTCGTAACCATAACTTCTTTGACTTGACATGAGACAAACGCACCATAGCCACTAGCGAGACCACGTTTCATAACGATAACTTGTTTGCTCTTCCATGCATGAAGTACGGGCATGCCCTAAAGCACCACATGTATTAGAAGCTACGAAGTATGGAAATAGAATTATGACTTACGGCGATAGCAGATCCCGCTTCGAGAGCGATAGGGTTCACAGTGTCGTTGGCACCAATGACTAGGGTGACATCCGTATCTTTGAAGTCGTCATTGATTTCTTCCATTTCTAGAACAACTGCGGAGGAACTCTGTTAATATTCTTTTACAAGTAAACTGATCTAAATTGAACGCACTGTCATATGGTACTGCGGCCTCGGCGAGGAGGACATTGCATTGACCAGGCATGCGGCCAGCAACTGGATGAATAGCAAACTGTTTAACCATAAGTCAATATTCAGCAATTTAGAAATATAAAAACTAAGAAACTATACTGACTCGGACGTTGATCCCCTTAGCTCGTAACATTGCCGTAATTTCAGAGATGGCATACTGAGCCTTGGCTACAGCCATTCCATAACCAACGACCTGATGCTATATGTTAGATATTTTGAACTTGTATCTTCATTGTTGGCCACATACCAATATGACATTGTCGGCGTTAGCTAAAGCATCAGCCGTATCCTCGACTGTTGTTTTCGTAATCGTTCCCTCGATCTTGTGCGCCTCCGTAGACACAGGGGCACCTATGCCACCAAATAGCACATTGGTGAGTGACCTGTTCATGGCAACACACTGAGACGCTTCAATACATGTTCCGACAAACGGCATTGTAAAGCTTTACCATGATATATGACAGAATAGAGCCGCTAACGCCAATCAGAGAGCCGACGGATACCAATAGAGGGTTGTCTAACATGAACCCCTCCGCGACGAGAGCAAACCCTCTGATTTATAAAGTCAGCTAACATTACTTCAGCACCAGGTTGAAAAAACATACGAATAGGCATTAAGCACGGTGATGACGACAGCTAGAGGAAAGATTAAGTATTATGCAAACATGGAGATTATTCAAAAGATCGTACGCATATCGGCTCCACCAATAGCTGCCGTTGTAGTGTATCCCTTGATAAAGCTAAGGACGGTACTCGCGGTCAGGAAAGATGCTGCCACAACAGGGGCACTAGTTGGTGCCATAGTCAAGAATCCTCCCATTGTAGCTGCGTTGGCTCCCAAGAGAGCGAGATTCGTGAAATGTTTTCCAGGGAGAGCTAGTGGTCTGCTTGACATCTTTGCTGCAAGTTTAAGGAAAGCGACGATCGAGCCAGTGAAAGTGATGCCTCCAATAACAACGCCGAGGTAGGCGGTAACCATATGTAGAGTTGAGAGATGGGCCGTGTCTTGCAGTACGCTCCCAATGCTGGTAAGGACTGCAGAGAGACCAACAATGGAGTGCAGAAGGGCTACAGTTTGCGGTAATTCCGTAGCTGTTACACGTCTTCCAATGACAGACCCGACTAAGCCTCCAATGGCGGCAACTCCAGCAAATTGTGCAATAACTTCGGGGGAGAAACCGACGGCACCCATCGATGCTAGAACACCTGAACTAACACCGAGAATCCCAAGTGCATTACCCTGTCTCGCAGTTGTCTGTGAGCCCAGGCCAGAAAGGGATCCTTGATAATTAATGTGAATGGTGATGATATCACGAAGGTTGTAAAATCTTACCGATACAAAGAATACTACTTGTCAAATACCCAGCCTGGACGAGGCCGGCCATACCAGTACTTGCGGCAGCGAGGAAGCCCCCAGTAAAGACAACGGCAGGGATAGAATACAACCATGAGTATTCAGGGGGATCAGTCGGTCCTGGGGGAACGTCTCAATAAAATCTTTCGCATCTCAATATATCAAAGACTCACGTTTGAACATATCCAACATACGCTTCGTCAAAATGAATCCACCGGCTACGTTAATGCTTGCCAAGAGAACGGCTAAGGCACCCAACGCCTGAGGAATAGTTCCGGGCAAGTAGCCGCCACCCATAACAAACATTCCAGCAACACCGACCTGTTGCGAGATGTCAAACATTAGCCTTGCTGCTCGCAAAATCGCATTCACAAGCGGTAATTCTTACCAAACCAGAGATTGCATTTGTGACGGACATGAGGGGGGAATGCAAAGCAGGTGCCACACCCCAGACAACGCTTACCATGTACTTGTCAATGTCTGAGTTTGACCCAAGAGTTAAGAATCTCACCGGTATCCAACAAGACCAGCGAGACCAAATGTGAAGAAGCTGTCCATGAAAGCCGTCCCAGTAGCTTTGCCGAGCGCCACAGCACCACCCATTCCTGCTGTTACTACTGCGACCTCACGACTAGCTTTTTGCCATGGAGTGATAGCTTTGACCACTTCTTCAACCTTTGCTGGTGCGGCTGCAGGCGGTGGTGGCATAGCCCTAGGGACTGGAGGAAGTACTTCACCCTTGTGAACAATGAGAGAACCTCTAACAACTTCATCTTTCAAGTCTACAGTGTACTTCCCCTCCCCGCCAATAGACAGTAAGAACTTGGTGATGTTGTTCGAGTACAAAGTAGACGATTGTGTAGGAAGCCTTGATGGTAAATCCGAATACCCTGATGAATATTGTTTAGTATGGTAGTCCGCTTGCAGGTTACCAGTTTACTTACCAATAATTGTCACCCCATCTTTTACATTGATTTGTCCAGGGATCGTCGCTTCGCAATTTCCTCCAGCTTCTGCAGCCAAATCAACGATGACAGAGCCTTGTTTCATTGCCGCCACCATTTCATTCGTTATGAGTTTCGGAGCCGGTTGTCCAGGGATCAAGGCCTATGACCATACATCTATTAGAATTTATATTATAAACTCGATAACCGGAAGAACGTACCGTAGTGATAACAATGTCCACTTCTTTGCATTGCTCCATAAAAAGTGCCATTTCTGCAGCAATGAATTCTTTTGACATGACTTTCGCATAACCTCCACCTCCACTGCCGTCTTCTTGGATATCAACCTCGATGAATTCTGCACCAAGTGATTGAACTTGTTCGCGTGCAGCTGAGCGAGTGTCGAAGCCTCTAACGATTGCTCCGAGACGTCTCGCCTAAGGAAGAAATGTTGGAAGAGGCTTTGAGGAGAGGTCTAATACTTACAGTTGCGATGGCACTTAGGCCTGCCACTCCTGCACCTATAACCAACACCTTTCCCGGAGGAATCTACAAAAGTTAGATTAATTGATGAGGAAAACATCCTTTGCATTGAAAGACATACTTTTCTAGAAAACAAATTTGTGAGGATTAGGAGGTTTATACAGACATGGGTATCTATGTGCATACCCTGCTGCCGTTACCTGACCCGTCAAAAATCTACCGAAATAATTAGAAGCTTCTAAAACGGCTTTGTATCCCGAAATATTGGCCATAGAGCTGTTAAGACGTTAATATCGACTAGCAGTCTGGATCCGTACTGGAGAGCTTTACCTAAGCGCATCGAAAACCTGAGCTCGAGAAATTCTAGGAATCATGTCCATCTATATAGAATGAGTAAGAATGAGATTAATCGAGACGATCAGTTGATTCCTGGAACTTACCGCAAAAGCGTCAACTTTACGTGTGGAGAGGGTATCAACAATTGCCTTGTTTTGAGCTGGGTACAAAAAAGAAATAACAGTGCTTCCTTCCTTTAGGCGTTCCGCCTCTTCGCCGAGTAAAGGGGGTCTAACTTTGAGCATTATATCTGCCGATTTATAAAGTTCATCTTGAGATACTAAAGTTGCACCTGCAGCAGCGTATTGCTCGTCGAGGAATTGGGCCTCAGCACCAGCGTTGCGTTCCACCAAGACTTGTCCAAAGCCTTTCTTGCGCAGCAAGGCAGCATTTTGTGGTGTCAAGGCGACTCTGCGTTCATTGGGAAATATTTCACGAGGGACTCCGACGGTCAGAGATGAATACGGTATGCCAGAACCGTCCAAAGGAGGCTTTTCAGATATCGTGTTGGAAATCCTGGAGCTTGCATGGAAGCAACGTTGGGCTATTTATGTTAAACATATCAAGCCGATTCATTAACTATAACTATATAAGATGGGCTCACCTCGAGATGCCAAAGCAATTGTACTAACAGACAACGACAAGCGACGAATGTTTGAAGCAACACTGGCACTAGTCATCGTACGATATGGCCTGGCAGCCATTGAAAAGAGGAAGAGGGATGCAACGTGTCGCAGATGATAAGAGAGTTAACGATGTTGCAGGAGGTTGTTGGTTGTTGACATTCAGGATAGGATATAGCTTCCCAAGGTACCTCATCGACTGCATGTTAATTGTCAGGTTCGAATGATTCTAGGAGATTGCCGCCAAGGGGCCGTCAAATTTTCAAAGGCCGTCGATCCGAGTCCGTCATATACCCGAAAAGGTTCACATGTAACTTACCCCGCATTTTCGATCACCAACCGACCCCTGAATATTACATTCCAGCAGTAGTGCGCACACATACGACGTAGTAAATTACAAAACGGTTTATTGAAAGAATTCTATGGTGCTTTATCCAGACAAAGGACACATTTGTTGCTGTGTGTAAATTTTAAAATAGTCGAGAAACCACGCGGTCACTAGTACCTCGGATATTCTAAGGAAGATTTCTATTTTTTCTTTTCGCCTCCTTCGCGGACATTGGATGTATGTAACTAGTAGTTGTATAATAACTACAGGATTGTGTAAACCTTTGGCTTGTATGTCTTTTACAACTCCGTCTTATGTTTTTGTATCCCTCCGGGCGCTCTTCAACGAGAAAGTTATTGTTCAACCTGCATATCAGCACTTCAGGTTTTCAGACCCCAACAGCGTTGCTAGCGAAGTTTGGTTGATCTTCGTGCCCGTGTGCAAGACGTATCGGCCATATTGATTACCGGCACCGTGGGCCAGGGAATATGCTGGTAATCCAAGGTAATAAAGAATGGACAGTTACTCGAAATGCCAGAAGCTTGCGGTTGTGTTGGCCGTCTCCAGTTGACGTTGAAGGAACCAGGAACATTTACCGCGACTTCCGGGCCAAGGGACCATCCATTTATCAGGAGGTGCCACACTCTTTCTGTGAACCTAAAGATTTTGCAACCCTCCTCTTGCTTGTAAGGGATGTTTTGTAGCTGCATTGCAAGTGACATTGATGATCTTGTTTGAATGATTCTGCACTCGTTCACCTCCAAAGACAACTCGCGGTCGCGAAAGACAATTTACTATACGAGTCACGGTCGGCGATCCATTTTACTCCATAGTGATCTTGGTCAAGGTATACAGCTATGTGCGGCCAATCGGGCGGCATGTAAGGGTTAGAAATTAGAATCGTGCAAGGTTTCTCGACCCAGTATGTTGGCGCCAAGTCCTCGAGAGCCTGTATGAACTGCCAAATGTCTGTCAAAAAAAAATCTGGAAAGCTAATCTACTGCCTGAACATAGCGTACCTAGGAGATAAAGCGCTTCTTCAATTTTTAGCGATGCCGCAATCGAAAGATCTAAGGATATTCTCAGGCCCATAGTTTCGAAGCTGTTTTGACCAAATTCGGAGACTCTGTCGATATTATATTGTGGCAGTCATGCGGTGACCATACATGTCCAAGGGTCATCGACACCTCTCAATAAAGAGGCCATTTCCCTCGGATTAGCTCGAGCACGCGACGATGACGACGACAAATGATATAAGACAGTCTCGCAGCCTACATCTCATCCAATCAATGCTGGATAAATACCTTCCGAAGCTACAGCGCAACCTGAAGGCTGATAAAATGTTTAAGCCATGGACAGCCAATGTCGGGCGAGAGAGAAAATTCCTATGGGGATCCCTCAGCCTCCTGGATGAAGGTCGGGCAATCTTGAAGTCACCCGTACGCCTCCTAGATTCTCTGCCTTATTTAGCTGCTTTATTGCCTCATCATCGATGTAACCTTTGGCACTGGCAAATATGAGGATGCCACGAAATCAGCGAGGAAGTGGATATGGTCACAAAGTACACACCTGATTGTGTCCGTATATATTGGGCTAAAGCACCTTCAGCGATGGGAATGGTTAGAGGAAGACAAGGATACGGAACGTTCGCTTTTCGCAATCCATTGAGCCTGCGACGTAATCGCCTGAGTCGAGAATAATTGTCAAGGCTCTGCAAGATATTGAACAAGATGTGTTGTCCGGGGAGTACTATGAACTATCGTGTACTGTTGGCATCCTGGTGAGATTTAAGAAACTGGCCCAATGGGCGCATTTGGGGCAGTGGAAGAGTCATGTCGCCTCCGAAAAGAATGATGTCAGGTGCACGCACTCATGTCACGACCTAGAGCCATAGCTGTCATCCTTAAACCTCCTTACATGGCACAATTAGCCACGCGATACTCTTATCACGGAAAGAAGGTTGTTATATTTACTCATTATTCAGCTATCTGAGCAAGTCACATAAGTGGTCGTATTTCACTGCCAATTTCGATTCTACAAAACATTACGAATATGAATAAACGCCATCATCAACGACTGAAGGTCATCTGCTCGCGATAGAACAAAGAAGGCGGTCCGAAGAGATAAGGAATAAGGCATACGCCTCTATGACCAGATGAGAAGAAGCATACTAAGGTCTGCCCTGTATTATTACGATTTTCACGCTTGTTTCTTGCCTGTTAATTCCCTTTCAAGTTGAAGGGCATCTTGAACATCTGAATGCTCCCACAAGGCTTGAGCTGCGGCAGGCGCTGTTGGTGGAAGAGGTTTCCTAGGAAGCCCCCCATAACCATACACACGTTCCATTAATGATTTGGTGCCCGCAATCGAGGTCTTTGCGATTGTGTAGTCAGCACGTGCGATTATGCCTTGGACACGCTGAGCCTCCGGAAGAATCGAAAGATCCTTTTTAGATGCTTCAGATAGTTGGAATAGGTGGACGATTGCGTTCTATAATTGAAACGCCATAATTAGAACATGCATATCTGTGTGACACAGTAAACAAGGTTCGACTAACTGGATATAGATTTCCAAGCCCTGTGATAGCGCCGTGTGCATTTGCAAACGCTGAAGGAACAACGAAGTCGACAAACCCTCCCAAGACAAGGAAAGGCGCATGAAGGTTTTTGCGGGGATACAATGTGTTGAATGAAGGCGAAGCAATAGCATCCGCAATTCTCGTGAGCTTGCCAACATTTCCACAACTAAAAAGGTCGTTTTATCACTTCGAACTTAGAGGAGCAGTTTCTGACATACGTGAGCTTTACCCCGCAAATGTTTGGGCACTCTTTCGCAATTTGGACTATTAAATCTGAGTCCAGATCGATGCCAGCACTCGCAGCCGGGACTGGGATGTGTGTAAGAAGAAGCATATTATGATAGTCCTTAAAGACTCACAATTATAGATGATTACAGGTATAGGGCTCTTCTCGGCGACCTCAACAAAATGAGCCTTCAAGGCGGCAGGATTGGACGCCAGAACGCCAGCAAAAAATCCGTTAGTGAGCACGATGACATAGTCGGCTCCAGCAGAAGCAGCCTCGTTACAGAGTTCCACTGTCTCTCTCGTGCTAGCTGCTCCAGTTCCAGATATTATCGGTACTTGATCAAACCCAGAGTTGTCGAGCGCTTTCCGGGCCGCGTGAATAAGTTTCACCCTTTCAGAGTGGGATAGATGGATGGCTTCTCCCATAGAGCCCGCAATGAGAGGAGATACTCCTGCAGCTGCAAGACGAATTACATGTCCTTCAAACGTTGGAATATCTGATGAGGGGAGAATATGAGTTGGGCCAAAGGAGTTCCGTGATAGACAAACCAAGGTCCTCAGTATCAGGCAAGAAGAAAGTTGGAATGGGCGCATAGATGCCTGCCCGGAGAGGGCGAACGACGCCGGTAGAGTGGTACCCGTTGGCTGCCATAGAGGGTTCGATAAGGTCCTGGAAGATGAGGAAGATAGAAACTTGGTATTGCGCTTTGATATATGGACGGTATATAAACCTGCCGAAAGAGTCAAATAGCTCGGGGATATGCGGTCCGATATTACTTCCGTACTGACGTCGTCCGGACCGTTCTCGGATTATTGGACTGTTCTCAACGGACAAAAAGAGTCAGCCCGTTCATAAACAAAGTTATCACCCGATTTCCCTTCCTCGGGAGTCATCAGGTGGGACGTGGAACGAGATGGCTTCATCTTTCTAACGCGGCCCTTTAATAAAAATATCGGAATGTTGCTGGTTTGCACCCGGGTCCCTGCTCGCAAAAGAGTTCATGGCATGAATGTCCAACAATATATTCTTCTAATGAAGGGCGGATGCTCGGTTGTAGTCTTATAGGAACAATGTGGCAGGGTATCTCCAGTAACCGAGTAGATTAAGCATCTACCAATAAAAGAGTCTTTCTCGATCTGTTGACGATAGATCTAATCAGTGCTTAGCTCTTTATTTTGGTAGAGCAATACGACTTCTTCAAAAACAGGTAGCGTGCCATGGGTTGGTTCCCTGACGCTAGGTGGGGATACCAAGTCACAGGTAGGGACATTTGAAGCCACCTGGCATGTCTTATATTCTAAAGCAAGATAGTCAGTGATCTTCTTTGATACCCAAACGACGATCCGTCCTGCCACTTTTAAGAATATACTTTGCAAGAGGTATAACTTGCCTTCTTAAACAATTTCCAGGTGCTGCATGACTTCTCGTTCCCACTCCGTCCAGCCTTCTTCATCTGCCTCCCCAGCGTCTGCCATTGCTTTTTCGAAAACTTCCCAAGGAATGCATTTACGATCACCTTCCTCGACCGGTTCACGGACGAAGCGACCTTGCCGTGAGCGTGTCAATGTCACCACATGTCCGGCAGAGCCTACTGCATGCGAGAGATCATGCACTATGGAGCGTACGTAGGTTCCTCCAGACACTTTCATGTTCAAAACAAAGGCAGTGGGCGTTTCGGAGTCTGCGCTTGTTTCTGGTTCATCCTTGATGATCGCGTTTTCTTCAACGCCTTTCAACGCCTTCTCAAGAGATTCTTTTTCTCCCGGTGATAGCTGCTTTTCTGGCCATGAAAATTTATGTTCGCCGCCTAGCCACTTGACAAGATCCAAAGATTGAACAGTGACATCTCGTTCATCTATTGGGCGAGGAAGTGGGATGCCTTTCCTGGCATATTCATAAAGAGGCTTCCCATCCATTTTAAGGGCTGAAAAGCTGAAAAGAAATCTATCAGATGTCGGTCAACTAAATAGTCAAGCGAAATGTACATTGGAGGAACTTGTTTGATATTGCCCGTGAATTGAGGAAGAGCCGCTTCAACCTTCTCCCTAGTAACATGCCTCCAAGGCGCCAGACGAACACGGGCCCCTTCTCCGTCATAACTGTCCGTTTCACAACCAAGGAGACAAGTAGTTTGATATTCCTAACCATGGCATGAGTGACCATAAGTTTAAATAAGTCACTTGATTTCTTGCCTTTGTGCAACTAAGGAAGTCGTTGAGCTTCTTGGTGGCTTTGCCCACCCCAATGACTTGACAACAGATAACTATCAGAGAAAGCGTCAATATTCGAGAGCAAACGGATCACCTAAAACGCCGTCAGCCAAAGGATCAAGGGTTCCACCTTGCCCCATTTTTATAGATTCACGGCCCATCTTGCCACGTCTGCGATCCAACTTTTTTCCTTTCATTTTCTCTACTTTGTCTGCATCCACGAAAAGTTTCGAGCGGGCTACTAGTTGCTGTAAATCGTTTACGACAGACATGCTGGTTGGTCCAGAAGGCTTGAGTACGCCAAAGAGGCCAGAGACGGGATATGACGGGATAGTGACTTTGGGCATGATAGATTTATTGACTTGAATATTTCTGAGAAACTTTCTGTTCGATTCCGGGGGTCAACTCTGCGCTCAAGAGGCGCTGTCGACGTTTGGTAAGTAAACTTGGGGGAGCCGATATTTAATTTTTGATGCGATCGACGCATCCAGTGACCGTGAGAGCAGAAGAAGTGCCCAGTGTCAATTTTAGATTTGCGACAGTACCATACGGTCCGGGACTCCGGCTCATGAGATTTCTTGGAGATTTCGCCAATTGCGCGAGAGCGGATAGTCACAAGCGAGATGGAAGGAGATGACTCAGGTCTCGCCAATCTTTTCTCTGTTCTTGAAGATTTCAAGAGGCTACAGGGATATAACCGTCAATGACATTGTCTCTTCCTAACTCAAGCTGGAAGAGGCGTCCCGACGCATCGAGGGTCGTATACGAAAGGCCACTCGGTACCACCGAATTCTGTTTTTATTGGGATAGCATCTTCGAAAGGACGGCAGATACTCTTCAACATGCTGAAATTGAAGTCGACCACTCGACATCGCGACAAGCCATGGATTTTTCTAATTTCGAGAGGACTTGGCTCGTTCTCAAGCAACGATTTCCCCTTCTCGGAGCACAACTTGAAGAAAGGAATGAAGACACCGTTTTCTTTAAAGTAGACGAAGAAAATCTGCAGAAAGTTATGCCAGGAGAAATTACCTTTCAAAAGATTTCATCATCACAAGAGGCTTCTGTCCTTGTGCAAAGTTTAGTCAGCAACAAGAAAATGCTCTCCAACGACCTTCTGGCGTGTGTTTTCGTTTTGGAACGAACGGACCTGAATGGCTGTTTCCATCTCGTCATTCAGGTTGCTCACTGCATCACGGATGGGATGGCCAACATCTCTATCCTGAAGTCATTCCTAGACCAACTTTGCAAACCGATGCCGCCTTCGCCCAACTTACAGGAGCGCTTGTCCCTTTCAGTCTCCTCTGAAGAATTGGTGCGACACCGGAAACTCTCCGAGGCGAGAAAAAGTTGGCGTAGGGCTATCGCCGCTGTGTTAGCTTCAAAAAGCTTATTTAGGATGAATGTGAGTCCCTTAATCTCCCAGGGTTAACCTAACGACTAACCTGATTAGGGTGGGCATACACTTCCTCGCAAAATTTCGCAATGTACGCCACACATTCCCCCTAAGTCAAGGACCCTCGCCTATTCTTTCGACCCTCATACCTCAAATCTTATAATTTTAAGCTGCCGCAAAAACCAGATTACATTTGGCAATGCATATCCTATCATTGGACAGATTGCTGTGACTCGCGTTCTTCTTCGGCGCTATCTTCGTGGAGAAATAGGAGAAGAAGAGTGGGAGTTTAGAAAAAAAGAGCCTATGATTTCAGCAGGACCTCTTAGTCTGCGAGGAATGTTGGATGAAGATTGGTTTAAGGCTGGTGGAATGACTAATGTCAGCCTATCTATAGGCTTCTTTGCATTCTCTCTCCCATTTATGCCCCTAGGGAAGGCAGGAAATATAAAACCGGGCATGCCAATGCCACCGTTCGAGGATATCCTTTCTACGAAGAGGTTTTTGCACCGAGCCAAAGGGGTTAAAGTACAGGCAGCTCGATATATCAAGCACCCCCTATTCATGGAGATTAATGCAGCTGGGGCACCTGGCAGAATACAACGGGTCAGGTCGGCAGCCGTTCAATGGAGGACAGCCCATGCCCCCCCGAACGGTTTTAGCGATAGACAATTATCTCCGCAAGAGCAGGCAGCCAATGGTCTAGTATTTTGTAACGGCGGATCCAGCATGGGAAATGTAGGTTTTTGCATATCTGACAACAGAGACGATCCTTAATACTCCATGTCCATAGGTCGATGCTTTGCTTCCCTTGCAGTACCCGTTGGGAGAACACAATACTTCAAAACCGCCTTCGGTGAAAATCAAAAGGAATACGACCGTCCTTCGATGTCGCCCAAGTGAATTATATCTAGGTGCCTCGACTTCGCGTAAAAGTTTGCACGTTATCGCATATTGGGACAACAATGTGTTTGAAGAAGGTATAGTGGCAGAATGGCTGGAAGAAGTCAGAGCGGCGACTGACTTTTATCTCGGTAATGGAACTCAAGTCCAAGGAAAATTATGAATAAAAGTTGGTATATACATAAAACGAAATATAGCAAAGTGACTGAAAATTCAATGATTAAAATACTATCCCACGGATGGTGAAGATAATGTCCATGGCCCTCCACACACGCAACGAAACTGCCACATCATTTCGAATAGACGCCATTTGGAGTGGAGATGTAGACCGGTGGTATATGTGTTTTGACTCGTCACCGTCCTCCCACCACAACGCAAGCACTTGTCTTTACCGTGCATGAAGAGTGGTCCTTTGCTTATCACGTCCTTTTCGTCATCTTTCTTCGATTTAGGGGTCGATGACCGTGCAATACTGTCCAAGAGATCGTATGGCTTAATGAACAAAGCTAATTTGTTCAAAAGCGCTTGTGATGTCGATATTTTTTGCAAAAGCTCTGTCAGGTATGGCTTCATAGCCTTTGTAGGGTGACAAGCGGCCAGAGCTCTTCGACAGTCTTCAACTACATAGTCCATATCAAAGTCAGTACATTGTACCGTTGTCGTGAGGTTAATCGTCCTTACGTTTTATCTCCTTCAGTGATGTCCGGCTCTCTTCCAGTAGGGATATAAGATTAGAAAGGTGGAAACTAGAACAGTCGACAGAGTCAAGAAGGACACCCTGAGCTATGTGAGCATTTTCACTGCCCGCCGGTAGTGATCCTATGTAGTCTCGGAATGCCTTCACGTGACTTAATGCAGCTATAAAGTTCTGTAGAGCAAAGGGATGTGCAAGATGAAGCAAAGTAGGATGAATTTCAGGATCGGATACTTCTATCATGAGACAAAAAAAAAAAAGAATGAGACAACAAAATCGGTGTATAGAGAGCAATGTTATTTACCAGACTGGTCACCTGTGTTTGCATTGCTGGACAGGACACAGACTTTCATCAACTTTTCTGTGAAGTTGACCAGCCATGTGCAGATTCCTATAAGTTGCCACACAGCATCTGCAAAAATATCTAAGACTCTTCGTACTCTTTGAAAATGGAAGATACGAACCGAGATCATAACCATCCTTTTCTTGGCAGCTCTCGAACGCAAAATTACATGCGGCAATAGAGCATATATCGTGGGCTGTTTCCCAGCGAGATTTCAGTGTCTCTAGACCCGCGTCTTTATTTTTGGCAATCCCTTTGGCTCTGGAATGCTGGTCAAAAAAAAATCTATACCTTGAGCTGTCTCATATTCTTCTTACCTGTAGACTTCAATTAAAACTCCAATAATATCCAATGTAGATCGGTCTGATATTTCCATGTTATGGTATTCATCTAAAATCTCCAGGGTATGATATAGAATATCGATTGCTTCTGACATCGAGACAGAAGGTGAAGACAGGGCGTGAATGATATCGGCGGTAGACGAGCGCGCCACGACCGCCGTTGCAAGGGCCAATGCGGTACGGGAGTCTAAACAAAGCGGTGCTTTAGTGCAAGATAAATACGAGTAAAGGGAACAAGAAACACACGTGTATCGGCATTGTCCAGAGAAGGGAGTGCATATATTGCCATGCTAGGTTGCCACATAGAGAACGAAAGCGTACAAAACAATCTTTTATTTGGAGACATGACGGCAAAAAGTGGCACTTAGAACGGAATTTTTATTGATATTAGTGAAACTGCAGCATACAGGAGGACTCACAATCTCTTCCAACAAAGTCCGAAGAAGACCTTATTACGGTAGATCCCCATGACGTGTTGTCGCTTAGGTTTGTACTTCGTTCGAGGGTAAGGATGAATTAACGCCACAGGAAAAAGGAATACGAACACGTTTAAAACTTTAAGATTTCCGATCGGCGTTCCTTTTCCTTGGGAATGAGATTTGGGCTTTGGAAAATCACCTGAAGTGTCCAACACAGACGCGTATAATAATGCCGTAGTAGGTCCCGAGAAATCGACGAAAGGTTCAATGTGAGTGACCACTCCGTCGTCAATGACACGCGTTGTTGGGGCTTGAGGGATTACCTACAGAGACTACCTTAGTGTAATTCTGAGGATTGGAAAGAAAGGACGGCATACCCATATTGGGACCTTAACATTGTTGCCTGGTTTGGGTTTGAGCACGGTTGCAAAATGATATAGGACAAGAGTTGAAGTAGGTGGTTTCAAGTCTTGAGGAAGGCAGTGAGGACGCATGTAATAAAAACATATATGCGTACTTACAATCGTGGAAGTCAGTGAAGTTTATAACTAAGCTTACTCTGCCTTTGTCTGCAGGTGTTTGCTTCGGTGAAGGTTGAGGGGCGTCAGATTCAAAGGGCGGGGTAACTGGCGGACGCCAAGGTTCACTAACGAATGTAAAGCTAGTTAATGACGGTTTTGGAAAATCTAATGTGGATATATGAGTGACAAAAAGAGCTGAACATTTCGTCAGCGTCGAGCCTTGTTGAGAATGCGAAGACACCCACAAAGCAGAAATCCGTCGAATCGAATCTGGATCTCATACACGTCCAGGGACCGCTCTTCGCCCCAGTTTTCCCATTCAATGGCCCTTTGATCGGGGGGTGCTAGACCAGGAATATCGACGTTTACAGAGAGATCCATCGAGTTGAATGTAGAAACAGGCGCCGGTGTTGAAGTATTTGGTGGTGGTGGAAGACGGCGACTGTGGGTAGCTACGAATATGGCATTTTCTAAAGTTGGGAGTGTATCAATAAGCACCCTTTAGTTCAAAGAGACTAGTCTTACCATTATACGCCAAACCGATGGTAGCGTCTGTGCATTGCCTATTGCCATTCAATTGTTCCCCTATATCGAGAGCGGCTGGCTGCATCTCCTTAGTTATACCGGTATGCAATAAAGACCGTTTCAAAGTCTTCAAGCCCGGGAGATACTGTCGCACGTAAACCAGTTGGACATAGTTATCCTCTGTTACAAGGAGCATTGTGGGCTCGGTAACGTGCATAACAGGTCCTCTTGTAGGGAGACGCATAGGTATACCCGAGAAGCCAGCCGACCACTGGACATCACTCAGTCAAAGTTTGTTTAAGTGAACAACGCATTTCTTACCTCTCTATGACTCCCGAGCCATGAAGCTGCCACAATTCCTCCGCCTTTCGGTAATGGCCAACATTCCTTGACCTGCCAATTATCGATTTCGAAACCACGTTTCCACAGACAACCTATGCCTTCTCCGTCACTCCTTGGAAAGTATGCAAGAAGGTATTGATCTCCAGGAGAGACAGAGATTAACGAAGGGGGATCATAGGAATTTAAGGATGTTACGATGAGAGACGGGGTTGGCAGAACAAATTGCTTGGAAGAAGAGAAATGACGGCCTGTGATTGAGGGTTGAGTAGGATGTGCGGTAAATATGATAGACGATTGGGACCACTGCAAAGGTCTTTCGAGGCAAACAGATAGACTAGTTAGATAAATACATACACCGCGACGGAGTAACTCACCGCTTTGGACGCTCAAGTAACGGATAAAAGTCCCACCAACCGGCGCGCCAGTTCCTTGGGGATGTTTCTACGCCCTTTCCTTTGGATGGGGACGATGGAAATTTTGACGGAGAAGCTGGGCCTATGTTTGAGTCGTCCATACTGAACCAACGGAGCCGCTGACAATCCAACGATCACAGGGCGTCGGAGGTTCTCACGGCACATAATCGCGGCTCAGATTGTTACAACAATAATGGCTGCTTTGACCCCGCGCCAGACTACTAGAAATCTCAATGGCAAAGACACACAGGTCTTTATGCAGACTTTTGCAGATCGTATCCTCGTTCTCGTCACTCAAATAGGAAAAGTGGGCAATCTGGTACTGATCCGTTTCTTTCATACACTCGCTCCTTGCAACACTGAAGCAACATAGATCCAAGTAAATTTACCAGACACCGTGTCTCTTCTGCCTTTTCAACAAGATTCATCGAACAGAATACAACTCCCCGAACCATCCCCTGCTATCCAACTAACCCCGCTTTTGGGTGGATCTCCATCACCGCACCTTCAAACGCTATACTCCCTCTATGCGTCTCAAATAGCCACCATAATCTGGACAGAAGAGTCAAAAACTGGACTGGAAGGTTTCCGAAGGAGTGTAGTAGTCGGCCTTGCATTGAAAAAATCCGATAGTCAGCTAGAAACTGAGGCAGGAGAAGAGCGTGCAGTCTTCGAGGGCGTCATGGAAATGCTGTACGACCTTCTTCATTCGGGTAGAGGATAAAATTATATCAAGTTGGATAGAGGCATGGTCGGTGATTATAAAGACACGTCGGATGCTAGAAGATTTTCTCGCCTCTTTTCCTGCATGTTCCTGTATTTCCATTTCAAGAGTTCTACCAGTCGATCCTCATCCTTCCTGGCCGTTCTTGGGTGATTTTCGTGCAGATAGTATGCTAAAAGACCTGTGAAGATACCAAGGAGTGGGTCCACTCGCCTTGTGAAGAGTTGGTAAAAAGACGATGAAAAGGGGGGAAGAACAAACCGAGCTAACAGATAAGGAGGCATAGTACGCCTTGGAGTGAAGTGTCAGACTACTATATAAGTAGAAATTGCATAAACATACCTGACAACAGAGTATAAAGAGCAAGCTGGCGAATATGACGCGCACGAACGCGCCTAAGTACAACCGGTCCGGCCCATTTTTTTGAGGTCGGCCACCCTCGGCAGTGTCCTCGTTCTATACTTCTCCCAACTGACCTATTCACCTCCCACTCACCTCCAATATTCCAAGGGATGTCCTCCGCATTAGATCGCCAGATACGCCCCATCTATGGTCAGTGTTCCCTCCCTCTCAAATTCACGCATGTTCTTTGAATAATAACATTGTCTAGATGCGCTGGACACTGGTTCGAACAAGTCCGCCATTGTAGCTTGCAACAAGCTTCTCAAAAAGCACCCCAAGAACGAGTTAATCAAGGTCGCTCTACTTTACTACCCGCACTCTTTGTTTCTGAACCTTCGGATATTCAGGCTCTTAAAGCTCTCGCGCTTATTCGCTCACAAAAAGTCGAAGAGTCGCTCGTTCTATGCGATGAGGTTCTCGAGACGAAACCCACTGATGATGCTGTCCTCACCGCATTAATGCACGTCCTCCGAGGATTAGGAAGACGTAAGATTGTATCTTGTTCAGAGGCTTTCAATCTGATCATTTGATAGACAATGATACTGTCACCATGTTCGAGGAGGCATTTAAGAAACAGCCAACGAACGAAGACCTCGGGTCACAAACTTTCTTCGCGAATGTCAAAGCAAACCACTGGAAATCTGCCCACCAAGTGAGTTCTTCTTTTGACTGTCTTCGAATTGCATCTTGTGTTTATGACGCGCCGAACTTCCTGTCAGATCGCCACGCGAATGTACAAGCAATTCCAGGACGAACGCTATTTGTATTGGAGTATCATCAGTGCCGTTCTCCAGGTCCGTTTGGCTATAGATATTAATTTTCTGCTTCGCTAAATCACGTCACAGGCGAAAGACGCCACGACACCTTCCACTATGCGCCCCATTCTTTACAAGCTTGCTCACCGCCTCCTAACATCTTCTCCTACACCATCATACCTCAATGCCGACCGCTTCTATCTCCACCTGTCAATCCTCCTAGAATTAGAAATCTACGATGAGGCAGATAAATTACTCGACAGCGAAGTCGGCAAAAGTATATGTGCTACTAATCTATCATGTAATGAAATCCGACGAGAAATTTGGAGGCGACAAAACAGGGCTGCACGAGAAGCCGAACGTGCAGAGAAATTGATCGTTGAGAAGAAGTGAGTCACTCTTTACTGCATCGACTGTTACTTATTAAGGGGATCAGGGACCGTAATTGGCTAGAATTCCTCTCTGTCCTCGATGGTGCACTCCCTTCCGATACCGAGTCTAAAGTTGTCGAAGAAGACGTAACCCCCAAGATCAAACACGTTCAGGAAGTCTTCTTGAAAATCGAGGAGGAAGATGGACAAAGGGATCGGTCTGCTTCATTGGCTCTGCTGGAGCTAGAGAAACGGGCGAGCGCGCACGGAGTCTCGAAAGGTCTATACTCCCATTGCTGCTATTTTGGCTTTCACTGACAAACAATGTAGACTCAACCCAAATGCTGACTTTGCTACGAAAATATTTTGAGAAATTCGGCGACAAGGCATGCTGCTTTGAAGATCTTAAACCCTACATGACTGTTCAAGATGACACTTTGACCCAATTTAAATCTTCTCTTGAAAATGTTCCCACCGACTTCGTAAGTTGGCTGCTTGTATCCGATTTTCCGTCCTCTTACGCGTTAATTAAAGACAACTGTCTCCCAACTTATTCGCCTCATCAATTCTTTCAAACTTCTCCGCTATACCCTAACCGACTCAGATATCACGGAAGAAAAAGAGTCCGCTCGCGTTGCAGCTTACGCAAGATATTACTTTGAGGCACTATCCCTTGGAGCTGGTCTTCCACCAACCGAGCTTCAACCTGCTGATGACCTTGCACTTCTGGCAGGAAATGCGTTTGTTAGCCTCTGGCAACTAACAAACGACGACCGACACCTATGCGATGCTGTAAATCTCCTAGAATTTGCTCTTACCAAAAGTAAACAGTCATTCTTGACCCGCTTGATTTTGATCAGGATATACCGATTGCTTGGTAAACGATTGTTTTCTCGATGCAGGATGATTTCGTCACTGACATGATATCTTAACAAGGGGCCCCCAACCTGGCGCTAGAGCATTACCGGGTTATGCAGATTAAGCAAGTGCAAAACGACACATTATCTCATTTTATTCTATCTCGAGCATCAACTTTCTCTTTGGCTTCTTCTGGGGACCTTACCCTGCTTTCGGAATGCTTAGAATCGACACAGATTTACTTGAGCAATTCGCAGGAGGTGATTGAATGTAATCTCTCTCTCCTTTATCATGGCTGATCCTCGTCATAGACCGGAGATTTCGTTGTCCGTGCATTCACAGCCGAGAAGTATTCTCAGGTATGTTTGCGTTCATCAATATAACTACGGCTTGCTCAAAGATCCGTAGATCCCTGAGTTCATCAAATTTGAGGAACGCCTAGAGAACTCTCTACAGCGCGATACAGTCAAGATGGAACATCTTCGTATGCGCCTCGCTCATGAAGCAATTACTTCCGACTTCATTGACATGGACTTGATCGAGTTGAAGTTCATATTCGACAGAAGTAAGCTGTTTTTTATTCTCGTTATACTTTACCTAACGTATAGTAGCACGATACGATAACCGTGACTTCAGTATTCTTCCTGACTACCAACCAAAGATTTCTCCAAGTCTAGCTGATCAAACCTTACTCTTGGGCAAGCCAGAGGGAGTGCGTACTTGGCTCTGTCTGTCGCAATCATTTTTCACACTTATGCATGCCCACAGGACAAGTGGTTGTCGGCCTTCCTTAAAGTCTACATCCGCGCATTCCAGGCAGCCAGTGACCTTGATGACACAGTGGAAGAAAAGCTACTTATTGGCGATCGTCCGAAGAAAACTGCTGACTTCGACAATAAACTCAGTCTGCGTGAGAGACTGTTACGAAAGGATGCTGAAGAATCAGCTTCTGTGAGATATTTTGCCTGGCTATTTTTTGGTGTTTATACTTATCGTTTATTACCAGCTCACAAGTGAGGAAGCTGCATTCCTGGAGTACGCAAACGCATTAATTAATTGGCTCGAGCCTTACCATGATCATGCCCGACCTCCTCCTGCTGTCGTTCTTGCCGAAGCGGCCAAGCAAACTCAAATAAAGACAGGACACCCTCTTAAAGGCGTAGACCTCAATCCAACCAATGGTTCCAATGGACATAAGAAGGAACAAGAACCACCGGCCGTTCAGGATGCTCCTGAAATCGTTGTGAAGTTCTTCGAAGGTAAACGATTCATTCTAATCAATTTTTATGCGTACTGATGTCTTGCTTCCAGCCGCAAAACAACAGTTCCTAGGACCCCTGTCTGATTCTTCCCCCACCCATCTCCTCCATTCTGCCACTATCATCCAAGAAGTAAGATGTCTGAAAACAAGTTATAACACGTGCTAATTCCTGACTTGATGCATTCTAGGCTTTCTTATTTTTAGTTACAGAAACGATGCGATTCACGCCAACAGTGGTCAAAGTCAATAAATTCAGTTTGGTGAGTGATGTTTTGATCGAAAATGCATTTTATCTGACAAGTACTCTTCCAGCTTGTTACCCAGTTCAAACCGCTTCGCACTGCTGCTCACAGTGTTCTCAAAGAAATATCTGTCAATCTGAAGAAGCGGGCCGAGAAAGACGGGTCCGCTGCTAGCCAGCAAGCTGATGATGCTTCGAAAGCATTGACATCACAGGTATCTGCTTTGCTGCACTATAATTGATTAATGGGCATTCATGTTCTTCCAGATCGACCGGGACTTTATCTTCTCGAATGCCAAATTGGTGGCAGATTCGCGCCGCAAAGTGTTAGACGGTGTTGGCAAAGGCATCGACCGCATTCTGAGCAGCTATCCTGCATGATGGGACCAAAAAAACACGCGACTTTACTGCCTGACCATTGCTTTCCTTTTTCGCACTGCCCTACCTTTACATGCTTTGCTCTGACATTTACCCCCACTCTACTGTTCCTTAGACACACTAACTACACAAAATCATGTTAATTATGCACACTACTAAACTGCTTTACATCATCATTATACAAAAAAAAACGTAACAAGTTTGAAACAAGTTGAATCAAGTAGAGCAAATTGGCCTCCAACGGCACGTGCGAAACGCCAGCGTCACAGCAGCTCCAAGCTGTTCGTAACGCGTTTGTGACATACACTCCGTCTTCAAAGCTCACGTCCAAATCAAATCGTCAACGCGTCAAATGAGTCAATGTAAGTTTTCGGGAACAGCACTACTACAGCACACTCAATCTCCACAGACGAGTCTAACTTCTATGGAAGCGGTGGTGGAGGTGGTTACCTGCAGGGAGGCTCTCCTTTCAGTGCGAATGGTAGCCCGGGAGGCATGAGAGTAAGCACTGTAGCAGAATTTCCAGTCGATATAGTTGGTAACATGGTTTTAGCGATCGGAAGTATCCAACTCACTACGACCTTTTACGATTGCACAACTTATTCGGGCTACACAAGCTCACACTGACGCAGAATGGAGAGTCGATGAAATGGAGATTGGCCAGGTAAGCTTGCGTGTTTTCGCACCCAGGGTTTGTCTAATAGAGATGTACAGACGACAATTGTCGGGCAAGTGGTCTCTATCCAAAAGCAGACAACGAATTGTGTTTATGTTATTGATGATGGCACTGGTACGATGGAAGCGCGGCAGTGGGTGGACTCGTCCGCTGACGGCGATTCCAAGAGTTCAGACGAAATACGGTACGTTATGGCTACAAATTCTAAGAAGGGTGTCTTTTTCTCATGTTAAATCAGCGAACAGCAATATGTTCGTGTGACCGGAGGTCTCAAGAGCTTTGGCAAGAAAAGATACGTCAATGCAACTCATATTCGATGTGTTAAGGATCCACACGAAATCTACTTTCACATTCTCGAAGCAATTGCCGTCAGTTTAATCCTTGAGCGTGGAGCGGTGAGTTGCTTATTCAAAACTATTGTGAATTGTGGCTAAATATATTGTTGATAGCCCTCTGCTACCGGTGGTGCGTCTCTGAAAAAGAATGATACGACAAGTGGGAGCATTTCCGCATACTCGGCACAAAACACGAGTGTTGGACGAAATGACCAATACTCTCACTTGTCCGAATTACAACAAGCTATCATTCATTTCATTCTGGACCAACCGCCTCGTGATGAGGGTATTCATGTTGCTCAAATAGCCAAGGCTATAGGAGCGAACGCTGATGACGCACGGAAAATCGGGTGAGAACATTTTGTTTGTTTAGTGTGATGTTCTTCAGATATTGATAACCTGCCCAGCAACGCGCTCGATGCTCTGATGGACGAGGGTCATGTATTTACGACAATCGATGATTCTCACTTCAACGTTTCTATGTGAATGTATTCATTTTGTATTTTGTATAATTTTTTGTCCTATACAAACTTTTTCGTGCTCCCAGGCAAACCAGAAAATCTTTGGAATAGATACTACTCTCCCAACGGACTCGTTCACATTTACAATTTGTTCTTGGAGTGTACACTGAGGAGGAAGGTCGCTATGCTGTTCGCCAAGTGTTCATGTACCTCGCTTGCGGGATGAATGTGGTCTTTCCCGATACTACTTTCTTTGCGGCGTATGTTAACAGGATTGAATCCAAAGGCCACGAGTGCACCCAATAACAGGTTAAATGCCTCGAGAGCAGAATACGGCCTCTCAAACCCCTCATGGTGGGGTTACCTTGTCGACTCTTTCTAAGGTCGTAGTACTGAAGACGAAACATTGGGTCTTTTGTACCGTCAATTTCCAGTACCCTTTTGAAAAAGAAGGCCGTATGCGACGCTTTGCTAGTTCAACCAGAGTCTACTAGTCAAGAAAAGGCACGAGAATCCGCTATCTAAGACAGGTAAACAGCCCACAAAATAATGTTGGGTGAAACTGAATTGATGATGCAACAAAATGTAGGTCGGCCGGCCCACAATTCCTCCAGGACAGAGAGATATGAATAATTGGGATGAAGAGAACGGCACACTCCAACAGAGCCCACCAACAGTAGGAACACCTGGGAATTCTTCTTTCTTTAAAAGCGTGGACTCTGATATGGATTTTGGCCCAGAGAAAAAAATCTAGGGCTCGAGGGTGATATAGTTTTTTGGGCTGTCTTATCCTAGATTTCATTGTCCCATACTTCAAGTAGACAGACATTCAATACACACACCCTGCGCACACAGCAAAAAATTATATCTCTAATTCAATGATTATTATGGATGTAACCATCCATTATATATATAAAGACAATAAGAGAAGCAATTAAGATTCACTAGAAGAAAAGAGAATCCAGCAGTACCCGGGTGTGATAGTACTGCGTACATTATATCTTACTGGACCCAGAGTCAGGCTGTCAGGTATTCCATCCTCTGCATAACGTACTGACGTTGCTCTTGCCTGTCTGCTTCGACAGAAAGCTCCCGTTCGCTGCTGACAGTCTCCGGTAGCTCGTCTAAGGCTGCACACAATGCACTCCTGAATGTACCCAATGGATAGGTATAGGGAATGTCTCCCGCAGAGCTATATTTGGGTTTAAAGGCGAGCACAAGGTATTTCCACCAAGTCATGACAAGGAGTTTGACAGGCTCGAAATATTCATTGAATGCTGGCAGGATATGCGTCTCCATAAGTTCGGGCTTCGAAAACAAAACGTCCTTGGTGGCAAAGATCTCTTTCCTAGGGCCGTCGAAAAGGTGGTGGATGAGACGAGACACATGTTGACGTCGCTCTTCGTCCGGGATCGAGAATCGAGTGCCCGCTATATCCTGTCGTTCGCCACCTGGCCCTGCACATGTGAGGCAAATATAAACAAGATCCCACAGCACTGATTCCATATCGTGAATAGCCGTGTGTGGTTTAGTATTACCAGAGTCAAGCAGAGCGTGGCTCATGAATCCGGGTACACCCTGGTGACAAAGAGAGAAAAGAAAGAAGGAAAGTCAGCACACTAAAAGGTGGGCAATGAGAGTAAGCTTACAATTCGAAAGGTACCATGCATTACATAGCCTTCAAACTCGGGTTGTACCAATGTCTGAGAAATAGCAATGAAAGCTATCAGGATGCCGTGCATTATACAAACCAATCTCTGGATAAAATACCGACGTCTTCTGTTATATTTAATTTGCAATCTTGCATTGAGAAGTTTTCCCCAGGACCCTTGCGAATAGTCTAAGATATGTGAGACTCAATGTATCCAACATTACAGTCAAACATGCATACCGTTGCGCAGCATTCCTTGTAAAGGTCAACACCGACTGAAGTGGCACCAAGGGGGTCATAATGAGACTCGTGCAATATAACCTTTTGCAAAAATTCATCAGGGAGGTGGGTCTCTAGCGGATGAGTTTCAAACATAGAGAAACAGATATTCATGAGTTCGATTGGAGAGAAAAATTGGCCTCCATCACTCAAAAGCATGCCTTGTGTTTTCTGCGATACATATTCCCCGATTGTCAACGGTTTGTACGTTCGGTCAAGCATCGAATTGTCGAGATCAATCAAACGTCCCCTGCCAGTCACGTAGTCAATGGTTATATTACCAACGTTTACATCTCTGTGGCATATCCCCTTGCGATACAAGTCTTCATAGTCTAATCGGAAGCAAAACAAGTCAGGACGTCGAAACACCAGGTGGCAACACATGCAACATACCTTCTAAGACGTCTTTGAAAACATTCAGCAATTCACGTAAGTCTCTGAACTGTTCCAGAGGCCATCCATAATGCGGGAAAACTAGGCGATTCAGCACGCGGTCTGTTGAATACCTACCTTCCACCCTCAGGCGACGACTATACAAGTTGAAGTGCGGTATGTATACTAATCCATCTGGTGCTGGACCAAAATTGGGGACAATAGAGAAAGTTTCGATACCCTTTCGAAGGCCATCCAATGTCCTACTAGATGGATCGTCCCAATCTTGAATGACTCGCTTTTCCAACTCTACCGGGTCAGGGTACGTTATCTGGTATAGCTCATACTCAGATGGCGATTCGGCCTTTCGCCAACTTTGCTTGATGACGACTAGTTGAGCCTATATCCACAGGTCTCTCAGATCCATGGATGCTCACTACCCGTGAAATAGCGCACCTTTTCTCCCCCATCCTGGCTCGAGTCGCTCGACGCACTTCCATGGATGTCAGGTGGCATAAGAACAGCAAGCCACACTAATGTTGCTCTCCCGCACATTACATCTGAATCGTTGAAAGAGATGTGTTTAATCGTCCTGTACAATCTAGCGCCGAGATCTATTTCCCAGTGGAGGTCTGCGCGGTTTGTTGGAAGATCGTCAATTCGCAACTCCGAGGAATGGCTGTACATGTATCGAAAGTCATTTCCATTTTCTATCAAGAGCTTCATCGTCATGTCGTACCCAAAATCTTCTGCTGACATCAGGGCAAAGGCTGAAATGACTTTAATGAACATCAAAGGATCCTGCAGACGTCATCAACCTGTGGATGGTTAAAAGGTATGTACTAAAACATACCTCATGTATATCAATGAAATCCTCCGCCCCCAACAGTCCGGAGCGGTCACAATACCACAAAGACAGCTGGTCATGAAGCAAGATCATCCCAAATACAAACCCCCTGTCTTGCTGTTCCCGAAGCATGTATCGCATATGCGTGCCCAACTGCACGACATCAGGTCGCATCAAGTCTCGCCTGTCCCGGACTTCGGCTACCAGAAGAGTACGCAGCCAGCACATGAATTGCCTTTGAGACTAGGACAAGGGTAAGCGTTTTTATAGGGGGAACAAATTATAAATTGGTACTTGAACCTCCTTGTCGTCCGCAGACGATTCCATTCGTTTTGAATCATCCACATCTAACTCATTAGACGTGGACGGCCCCAGCTAAGGTATCCAGATTTAGTCCAAATGTAAATGAGACAAAGTAAGTGCATATACCTGGACTAGGTGTTTTAAGCGGTTGGAATCTTCTGGAGAACCGAACAGAAAAGAGATATCTGGTCGCGGCGTCGTGATATTGTCATCATTGTTTTCATCTGGAGATCCCAAGTTCTCGTCCAGCCACATGCCATCGAAATAGGAAACTTGGTCGCCCTGCACAGCAATATTTTTACGCGCTTTGGCTATTGAGATTCCGCGAATAGCATTGCAAGCATCACGGAACGGAATAGTGTTCGAGCTTGAACCATCAGGCTGAGGCTCCGTGGAAAACCCTTTCCAACGCGAATGTGAGACACTTTCGAGTTCCCCATAATAACCAGCGTCACGAACTTCTTCGAGAATGGAAGCATAGTCAAGGGCATTCTTAGGTGAGAGGAAAGCTTCCATGAACGTGTCTATAGGGCAGACGCGTGTTACATTTTCCATGTCTTTGATACAGAGGTCTGCAAGAATAGTAGCATCCATTTAAGTGATAGTAAGGCATGGGCTTTCCGGGAAACGTGGTGTGCGTCTGACTCTGAATTTTTTGACTTCGCGCAACTAAACTATGCGGCGCTGTTCAACTCCAATTTGTTCCGACTGCATATCACTCTATTTGATCACTACTTAGTAGTACTTACTTTGAACGATGTGGTTCACCTAATGTTGGGCAGAACCTCAGTGCCAAATTTATTGCTATATACTATTATTCAAGCAGATGCACAAGTTCGTATGTACCTGTTTGTTTTCGCATCTCTTTTGGTAAATCTTATTGTTCTTTCCACACATTTTCTCATTTTGATCACCCGAGAGAAAAGAAGGAAACGTCTACATAGAAGCGAGCTCTTGTCTGAAGAAGTCCCAACCTATATACGAGATTGCGGTGGCTATATGCACACCCAGCAGGGCGTACTCGGGCAAGTGGGTCTCGCGAGCAAAGGAAAGAACCCTGAAGGCCTGACGTACTATCGACAATGGACGAAGACCAGTGGGTCTGGACGGAGAAAAGGCGAATATATACGTTTTCCAATGGATCGTTGAGGATGTTATTTCAAGGGGTGTATAGTCAGCTCAGGAGGCCACAGTGCTAGTGGCGGTGTGTTGTCCACAGGACTTGGGCAGCAAGGACGAGTCATTTACCCATAATACACCACCTATGCCACAACCTTTCGTGTAATGTGACAAATCGCGAGGGGCTGGAGAAAGCATTGCCAGTCGCGGATACTCCAGGTAGTGTAGCCTGATCGCACAGAAAGGAGCTCCCAGTTAAGACAACTGGAGCATATAAATCAAGACAAAGCTGGTGAACGGAAGTGGAGGTGGAAGTGAAGAAGAAACTTAATCCTTAGCGCCAGTTAGCGCCGCGACGCGTAACGGAAGAAACTGAATAAAGTCGCGTGGCCGTTCGGCGTTGAAACGATCCATTCCGGAGTTATTCCGTCTTTCCGTGTTCGCTCTGACCTTTCTTCTCAAACCAGGGTGTTCCTTTCAAAGAAACTGTCTCGTTTGGATGGTGCCAGGATCGCCGCTTTTTCGAGGATCAACACATGATGCATGATGGCTGGCAGAGGATCAGCCAAGCTGTCGCTTGCAATATCGCAGGTCATGTAAAACTACAGCTGCTGGTGAGTCCATGTCTGCATTAACTCTCTTTTTTATGCATCGTTAATGCTACTGGTTATCAGCTCCTGCTTCTCCAAAGAACCCCATACTTGATCTCGAATTTCGAGTATCTGATCAAGTCAATCCTTCTCGTCTCCGTTGCGAGAAACAATTAACGCCGACTTTACGCATCCTCATAATCGCAGAGAGGTCTCCCCATGTTGGCCCCTCCATTGGACACCTCGAATTGCTCTCATCCTCGATCTAGTGAATCTCGAAGGTGTTCGAAACGTACAATCGTGCCTTCTCGACTTGTACGTGATTTCTTCTTTCTTGATATGATATTCCATTCACATGTATTTTGTTCCAGACTCGCCTTCTCCTTCTCATTTGACGAATGGGTGTGGTGCCCCTTGCACTTGGCCATCGAATGGTTGGGCCCGATATCTCGTAAAAAAAAACATTCATTTTCAATGCATATATACACTGATTAGGTGTCACCACTCCAGTTTATCCTGCCTTCGTAGTTCAATATGGTGCAATGGAGATTCAGGAACGGGAAAAGAGAGCATCAAGGGCTGTATTTTGGCAAGTTTACCTATCCACCCCACCGAGTTGAACATGTCGCTCAGCTCTCCATCACAGAACGTGGAAAGTCAATACTTGGGTTTAAGGATTCGAGAGGATATGGTCGGTGAGAACTCGAGCATGTAGTACGCTGTGTGGTGCGTCAGTAAGTTGGAATTTTCAATCCTGTCCCTGGATCATAGCTTAACGTATTTAGCTTCAGTAAGAAGGTCGCACATACCTGCCCACATCGTTGCCATCACACATACACATACACAACATGTCACAGTGCTGCTCGGACATGTAGAAGCACTCCACTACCCTATCAACTGCGCGGAGACTAGCGTTTGAGCAGTTCCTGCCTTGACACACCCCGTCTGAAGAACACAAACACCAAACGAGCTCGGTGTTTATCAACCTACACACCAAATCGTGGCGGGTTATGCATACCCAGCCAAGTGTGCTTTGGGCGAGTGGGTCTCGCGAGCATAGGGAACGAGCGCCGACGTTCTTTCGACAGTGGAAAATGATCGGCAGTCTTGAATAGAAAAAAGGCGAATGTATGTGTTTTCAACGTACTTCAAGATATTGGATCTTCGGTCAGGCATGCACGGCGCCAGCGGTGGTGGGTTGCTCATGAGAGTGGGGAGGGAAGACCCCACATTTACTCGTAAGCATGGGATGTCTGGATGAAATGGGACGTTGCTCGAAGTGGGTTGCGCGAAAAAAGTATTCAATTGAGGACGCTGAATGAAGGATGACGGAATTGGTTCTCTACCTTTGAAGTGCGAAATAATGAGTGTTTGGTTGTTGGAAATTACTTGTCCCCACAGGTACGTGCGTTACGTCTTCCATGCTATACTATACTTTTCAACCTCTCCTTCCTTGCAGATTTTCTGGCTTGCGTAAATGATTGCGGGGGGTAGGTTCTGATAATCTCGATGATGGTACGTCGCAATGTCCGCTTTGACTTCGTGTAAGCGCTGAACATCTTCATTGAAGGTTAGTTTACTTCCCAATTTCCGTGTATCTTGTCGTTGACGTAGTATAGACCTGGACAGAGACATCTTGGTCAATTTAGCCATGTCGCGTTGATTTATTACCTCGGCACTCTCGAAGCCAACGTCTCTCTGAGATTGTTAGCGCAAAAAGAAGCCCAGTGCTCATATACTTAATATAGATAGAGACTAGCATTATGTTGAGTATCAGATGTATTATCAAACTATGACTACTGGTATACAAGGAACAAGTGCCTTTGAACGAATAGAAAGAGAAATAAAACTAGTCTGCGCGTGTCACAGGCCCATCTAAAAAAATTCTACGTTTGCAGATGGAGAGAATTTATCCGACGAAATTGCCAGATTTTCGAACTGGGATATTACTGCGCTTTCGATTATATCACCTTCATCTTGGTGTCTACACTTAAGATTGATCTTTTTAAGAAGGTTCTTCCACGCAGCGAAGTTGCATTCCCTGTTCAATCCCACCTCCACGAATTCATCAAGACGCGGAAATATGAGTCGAAGTCGTTTTCGCAACTCGGTGAGCTCGGTCTTTGCAGCGATGCCTTCTTCGTGTCGGCCTGATGCGCACTCAAGGTGTCCCAATGCCAATAGGGTTATAGCCAGCTTGATCAACCAAAGATTTCTGGTCTGTGAGCATTGTTGGTAGAATGATCGGACCTCGAGAAGCAGGTCTCGTGCCCGAAAAAGGTCATTGTTGGCGAAGAGACGTAGGGCGAGACTGTACTGCGCCTGTACATAGACTTCCTTGTCAGGGACTAGTAGGGAATCGTCCAGGAGCTCTTCTTGTTCTTGTACAACCCCATTTGCAGCATCAAGAGCTTCTTCTTCCTCCCCAGCGTCGGCGAGGAGGTCAGACAAAATCCAGGAATGTGAAATTCTGTCTTCATCTCTATCAATGTCGATCGAGCGTCGCATGATGGACACCGCTTCATCGATGTCACCACTGAATCGGTAGATAAGCGATGCATTTTTCAAGTAAAGTGTATACACATCTTCCTCCTCCAAATCATGGTCAGCGGCAAATGTAAGACCATCTTCAATCTTGCCGAGTGCCAGTGGAACTTGCCCAGTAAAGTAAAATATCATGAGGGATGTAGCCTTTGCTGAGAGAATATCAGATGCAACTTCAGAATATGCGTCTGCGAAGGGTTGCCCAACTCCAGTGATCACCTTGTCATAGGCACTTAATGCCATGTCGAGATGCCCCTGATGATAAAGAAGTCTGCCATGATATAGAAGTGCGTTGGTGTGCAATTTGACTGATTCTGGATCTTGTACTGGATGGGCGTTAAACCAGCTAAGAGCCTCTTCAATGGCGGTGCTGGCTTCTGCAAGTTGGTCAAAGTCTTCCAACAGATTTGCGTGATCCCTGATGAGACGAATAAGGAATATTTGTTGGTCGGGAAATTGCTTGACCAGTGCCCGAGAATATTGAATGACCTCTCGGCTTCTTTCCAAGGACTGGATTTCCATCTTTGCCTGCATAGCAATATCCATATTTAGTTGAAGGGTTCTCATGTAATCCTCAATCACAAAGGGGTCCTTTTCAATCAAGCTGCTATACAGCTTCATTGTTTCATGTCCTTCACTAAGGGCTCGTCCGTGCTCAGCTGCTGATCGAAGTCGACGTGCCAGATTGTCAACGCTGGGAGCAAGAAATTTGATGTTTTTAGAATCTTGAAATGCTAGAATGCGCCAATAGCTGACTGCTGACTCCGCAATCTGTACTGCCTTGAGAGTGTTTCCTGACTTTTCAAAGGCGTAAGAAGTATAGGTGTAGGCTTCGTAGAGATTCCAATCTAAAAGCGATGCTCGGCAGGTTGCGACCAATTGTTCCCCGACCAACGCTGCCTCCACATAACGCCTGCAATAGAAAAGAATTTGTATTAGTTGCAGGAGTGATTCGGCATGGAGCTGATGATCCTCAATATACTTTTGAACTACTTGTTCAAGTTTCTGGCAAACCACATATGCCTCCTCAACACGGCCCACATCTGATAAAATCTTGCCTTGCCTTGCCAGGGAAAAAGGAAGTTCGCGGGAGACATTTCCAGTGTGTTGAAGGACCTTCTCATATTGAGACACCGCTTTTTGTGCGTAAGAAAGAGCCTGCTTGACGGAGATTATGTCCCGATACTCGGTGGAGGCGAGAGAGTAACAAATATCTGCTATCAAACAACTGGAACCAGTATGCTTGCCCCTCTGCTCCAGTACACTGTATAATGCAAGTGCCTTGATTCCTGCGCTTACTGATTCGTCTTTTCTACTGGTTGAAGATAGATTATAATGCAGTTCTTCCAATGCATAAGCAAAGTTGTAAACGCGCGTGGCTTTCAATGTCATAGCGGTTGGTCCGCACATTTTGTCAATGATGTTTACTTCCATTTGTTCCACAAATGTAGGTTGTCCAATGAGGCGCTCGTAGGTTTGTACCGCTTCTTCTGCATCACGGGTGGCATTTTCCAAATCTCCATTCTCACGCCCAACATAGGAAGAGTGGAGAACCAAATTAGCAAGCTGGATTTGGGCTTCAAAAGTTGGATTGGCAGCCACGAGACGACGCCCAAGGGTCACAGCCTCTGTGATTGTTTTGTAGGCTTGTACAAGCTCCCCAGTGTCCACAAGCCTACGCGACATGAGGGAAAGTGCATGCGCAAGGTGGGGTCCATAAACATTTTCGTTTGTCTTGCTGAGTATCCGATAAAGGTCTACAGTAAACCGCAACATTGCTAAAGATTCGTGATACATCTCGAGGTTGGAAAGCCAGACAGATAATGTTGACATCGCCCTTGCGCCATCCTGAATTGATAGCCCATTATATCTGCCTTTTAAGTTTTCGCGTATTTTGGCAATCTGAGCGAACGCATCAAATTGTAAATCTTCTATTTCTTCTTTCGTAGAAGGCTTTAGGTGAATGCATGTATTGAAAGGTTGCAAATGTAAATGGTCTGGCTCTTCTTTGGTATAGAGTCCGCCAGAAGTGAGCATTTCGAATAGAATCTCAATCCCGCCCACCTGCAAGGTTATAGCCTCCTTATATATAAGGTGTTCGGCCAATTTGATATGTGGGGGGAGATGTGATAATACGACTGGAGTGGAACCCAGGAAGCCTAAGAGGTTATTGTCCGACACTTGAGAAAGCGATGATTGGAGTAGAGGGTGAGCAATCCCGGCATGCGTAACAGCAGCTCGGATTTCGATAGTGGTGGCCTCGATTCGCACCGCAGAGGCTTGAGTTTGAGCTGTTGAAGCTTGAACTTGGGACGTGGTAGCTTCAATACGTAGTAAAGCAAACATCTTCAAAATTCGTATCAACTATATACCCCGATGCATATTGATTATTCTCGTACCATGAAATCACTGCGACATTTATTCGCCCCATCTCGCAGGTTCCGAATGGATTCCTCTAAGGTATTCCGCTTCCACCAAGGTCCAAGTTTTCGCTTTATCCAGGTATGTAGTTTTCCGTCCGAGGCAGAGTGAATTTGTAGTATAGGTATGCATTCCTCGTGTACCCTTTCCGTTTCGCTACAGGAGTTATGAATAGAAATGTCCAATAGGTGATCATAAACACACACTTCAAAAGCCTCAATACGGCGTCTCGCATATCCGGCACATTGTCCAATACTTCCTTATGATCATCATAGAATCGCTTTAGATCTTGTACGATCCCGAGTGTTTCCGAAGCCAGAGATTCTGCTTTCTGCATATTACGAGCGGGCTATAAATCGATTGGTCAGATGGCGAGCCTTTCGACTTTCGATTGTGATGTCTTACCTGGTTGAATGAGTCATTGACCTTTTGTGCAAGCTCGATAATGTCCTTAAGCGCCGTCGTAAGGGTGATAGCAGCGAGAGTGATGGATACTGGATCGGCCATTGTCTGTGAATAGTGGACTAAGAAGGGGTATTCTCCTGCTGAGTAGGATGTCAGACGAAGGTCTATATGAGCAGTGGGCTGCAGTGCTTGCCTAGTATATGTTGCAGAGCCCAGCACTGCCATTATCAAACTATGCACAGGTGATATAAATAGTCGAGAGGCAAACAAACTGATTCGTGAGATTCTGAGATGGCCAGGATATATCACTAATACGAGGACATGCTATGCCAGTAATTCTGTAGAGTGGTGTATGAGCATGGTACAGAAAATACTGCGTGAAATAACGAGGATGAAGACATACGAATTAGGCAAGATCTCGCATGAATTGATTCAAATTTGTATTCAAAACCTTCCACAGGAGCAACGGATATAAAGAAAGTATCTTGAGGTCCAGCGGGCCTTGCAGTTACCGAGAAATGTACCCCATATGTTCGCAGCCAGAAAGAGGAGCAGAAATTTGTCTAGAAAACATAATTATTGATTGCTGATTATCAATATCTGCACGATCGTCGAACAAGTATATTCGATAAAGGCGGGGCATGCACAACCGCGACTTTCTCATGAAGCTTTTATCTTCTTCGCCGTCTCTTCTAATCGATTGCAAGTTCGTGGTCTGGCCACATTTCGTGCAACGATTCGTCGAAATACATCCACATGGTGCTTCACAACCCTGGCACCGACAACGATAGAGGTGCAGCTGAGGGGTACTCTTGGCCGTACTATGGGCTAATAGCTCCGCCTTCGTCGGGGAGACGGATCGAAGAAGGTTTTTCAGGTCGACGGTATCGACTAAGCGACCAATTTGATATTGAAGTCCGACCGCAGATTTTGAACGCAGAACCGAAAGGTAAATTGAGTTCGAATATATTTCAGGCTTTGGGCAGGCAGATAAGAGAAGATGATCACTGTTATTTACTGCATTAGGGCTGGCATCGATAACAACAAAGGTAACGAAGCTTACGCGATTGACACACAGCCTTTTTCTTCACGTCTAGATACTATCGAGCGAGAGAATGAGAGGTTAGTGACGATCTCCTCTTTCCGGGGTGAAGTTCAATTGTGTCGTACCGAGGTTTGAAAATGAAAATAAACGCAAGAGGGGGCCACGTTGATGAAAAACGGCCAATAAATCTGTCCGACGGGTTTCTTCAGCAAATATTGTACTGTCAGCCTCGATTTTGAGTTGCTTTACTCGTTCCCATTGCTTGTCGAGCATTCAAGCAAATTGGATCGCCGTATTGTGATCAAGGAGGGTTTGAACCCAGAGGGAAGATGACTCACTCCGTCTGATGACTTCCTCAAGAAGTTCATCTTTCATTTTAGGCGTGCTTATAACCAAGCGACCTCATAATGAGGGCGATCCAAGGATGATATTGAGCCACTCGTGGCAAACTTGCGAGGGCGAAGTGTCGCTTCTATTCGTAGGTTGTCGGGGAGAGCCTATGTGCAATTGCGTAGAAGAATTTGTTGAGCAATATGTTATTGCCTGTAGGACTTGGCCGCGGCTTGTTGTATTTCCTCTGATAATTTGATTTTCGACGAAACTTTGAAGTGTTCCGACATTCATTCAGGGATCGAAGAGTGAATAGTTGTCGGCACGGCAAGCTGTTTAAGCCTGTTTAAACACAAGGCCAGTAACTTTCAGAATAGTGATGGAAAGAGATGATAAACCGCAAGTTGAGCGCTCAGTGAAGGGCACACCGGGCCGGGCGTTAAAGGTAATAAACTCCCGTATCATCGCGACACGTCTGCTAACTACCACGGTCTTCCCTTCTCATAAATCCTTGCAATTCGGTGGAAAGCTAGCCACGCCGCGTAATGAAGCTAGCTTTGCTCTTGCTTCTGCCTCTGGCACCAGCGGTATTATCCCAATCCACAAACGTTAACGATACTTTACTATGGGGACCATATAGACCGAATCTCTACTTTGGCTTGAGGCCAAGAATACCTCAATCTCTAATGACTGGCCTTATGTGGTTCGGAACACAAGATTATCAAGCTATTGCTAGTAAGTCACTGATATGTATCGCATATATGCCTTGATTTACTTGAGTTTCGTACACCTACACCTACAGAGACTCGACACGCTTGCGACCAGGGCGACGGTTTAGACAGTTATACGTGGACGGAATATGATGCCAGAGAAGGAGGAGTGCAGGTCATCAAGGACAGCTTCAACAATGTCAAAATAACGACAGAATTCTTGAAAGTAGCTGGAGGTGACCATGGTGGCAGCTGGGCTGCGCGTATTAAAGGAGAGCCAATTGACACAGGTATGGCATCCAGTTTTTCCAGACTCTTTGTATATAGTAAACCCATTGCACAGGGAAGGCCTCGCGGATATCTACGATTTTCTACTTTGGCTTAGAGGGTATGGGAGGTTTGGCCATGGAAACTGACGAAGACGAAAACGTGAGTGGTGGTTATAGTCCTTGGCTTGCAGTATGCTGAAAACAAGACGTGTCTAGGGTATTGCAGGCGAAATCAAACTATCTGGCTCTACCCCTCATCTAGATGAATTTACTATCCGTGTAGCCGATAGTGAGTCGAATTTGACAATGCCTGGAAGAATGACTACCCACCTTTTGTGAACCTAGGCGCCGAAAATCGCGCAGTGACTGGTGGACTTCACTCGGACGTTTTCAAAGACCGGATTGGAAAGACACACTTTCTCGGACGTCCAGTAAAGGACGGCGAAGTATGGCAAGTTGCTCGTACGTGGACCCGATGTTTCGAATTCGAATCAGGAAATTGATTCAATGCAATGCAGACCTTATGATGAAGTCGATTCTCGACCGTGCTAGGGAAGCTATTGTACCATACCAAGATCCCACTGTCGGCGCACCAGACCCATCGTTCTTGTTGTCGCTCCCGGACGACGTTTACATGAACAGCAATGTCTATGCAGTCCAGAAATTCTTTGACGGGCCATTCCAGTTTGACGTCTACTTCGATAGTGCCAGTAACAAGCAAGTACTATCATGTAAGTACACATCGACTTCACTACTTCCTCCAGATAATTGATATACTCTGGAATCAAAGCTGTTGTATTGGACCAAGGGATCCCTGCTCTCGTCGAGGCGTACGGCAAGCGGTTTCGCGAAGTATTACCATACCCAGTTGATTTTCCTCCCGAGAAGAAAGACTCCTACGAGGCCTTTTCCAAAGCAGTGACTTCCAATCTCTTTGGTGGAGTGGGATATTTCTATGGAACCTCAATTGTTGACCGCAAATTCTCCTATGAATGGGATGAAGAGGAGGATGCTAACAACGACGAAGCGGAGAAAGGAGCGAAGTTGACAGAACCCAAAGCGTTATTAACCGCGACTCCAAGTCGTAGTTTCTTCCCTCGTGGATTCTACTGGTAAGCCTTTTATCTATTTCCTTACTGACCCCTCGTTAACCAATGGCACGAAAAGGGATGAAGGGTTCCATCTGCTTCATATTGGTCAATGGGATAATGATTTCAGTCTAGAAATCTTGAAGGATTGGATTGGTCTCATTGACGAGGACGGCTGGGTTGGTAGGGAACAAATTCTGGGCGAGGAAGCTCGTAGTAAAGTACGTCAACAGTAATTCGAGTAACTGGAATCCGGTCTACTAACGCATAACCAAAGGTTCCTGTCGAGTTCCAAACACAAGTGCCCAATTACGCTAATCCTCCTACCCTTACGATGGCAGTGACTGCCTTCATCCAGCGCGTTAAGGCAGCATCAGCAAGTCGTGGCCCATCAGACGCGGAGTTGGGTATGGACTACGGCGTTGGAGCTGCGCAAACTCCATTGGCTATCCCAAAGACGGCATTAGAAAGTCGGTTCATTGACAATCCCGAACTAGCCCATGCGTACCTCAAAGACATCTACCAGCCTCTCAAGAGACATTACGAATGGTTTAGACGTACGCAGAGAGGTCAAATCAAACAGTACTCGAGGAAAGCACGCTCAAGGACCGAAGGATATCGTTGGAGAGGTCGATCCGAGCAGCATGTTTTGACGAGTGGCATGGACGACTACCCGAGAGGACCTCCTCACGCCGGTGAATTACACCTCGACTTGATTTCCTGGATGGCTTTCTTCTCGAGGACCATGAGAGACATCGCTTCGTTTGTTGGAGAGAAGGAGGATGAAATTACGTTCAAGGAAAATGAAAAGGCTATCCTGGACAATATTGAAGGTAGGGTATTCATCTTTGTAATTTATAGCAACGAGATATTAAATTGCGTAAAAGACTTGCATTGGAACGAAGAACAGAAAATGTATTGCGACCTCGACGTCGACAATGAAGGTACTTCTTTATCTAATACTTTCAAGCATGCTAGTAATCAACGTCGCCTAGATGAATCATACCACGTCTGCCACAAGGGCTATCTGTCTTTGTTCCCGTTCCTCCTAGAACTCCTGCCTTCATCATCGCCACACTTGGGTGCTATTCTCGACCTTGTTCACGATCCAGAATACCTATGGTCCCCTTATGGTATCAGGAGCTTGTCCGCTTCTCATCCTGAATTCGGAAAAGGTGAAAATTACTGGAAAGGACCCATCTGGATACAGATGAACTACTTAGCTTTGAGAGCACTGCATAAAGTATGTCTCCACTCATCTCACTATAAATATTCCTCTGATGACTTCCATGTGTAGACCTACGCTGCCGAGGTAGGCCCATACCAAGAGAAAGCGAAACAGATATACCAAGAGTTACGCAAGAACGTGGTTGAGAACGTGGTCAAGGTGTGTCGTGCAGATAATTCCAAAAAAATTTCCATCTCAATCCGGATTTGTAGGAGTATGAGCGAACAGGATACGTCTGGGAACAATACGACCCCACCAACGGGGAGGGCAAGCGAAGGTTTGTTGACACCATCAACGTCATCACATCCACTTCCTCATTTCCTTTCTCTAGTCATCCTTTCACCGGTTGGACCTCGCTAACAGCTTTAAGTGAGTATTTTGTATCTCCTTCTGTGAAATTTTGCTGATTCTGGTTTCTGCAGTTCTGGCTGAAAAGTATTAGAAGATATCCTGTGTTCGTAGTGTAACATTAATGATGACGTCATTTGAGTTATTTATAGTGCTCGTACGAAATTAATACCGTCATTCAGTGGTCCATCGGCGGGGCAAGCAAATGACAAGGATGCTCCAAAGCAGCCTAAGTGTTCTCTATAAAAAATGTAGCTAATTTTCAACGTTTCTACAGCATCCAAAGCCCTCCACCGACTTCGACAACAACAATGCCTCTTTTTGGTAAACGTCGAAACGCTAATGACCAAAAGCTCGTCGGCAACCACCACCACCAGGTGGGAGGGAGAGCTGTCGGTACACCATTTAGATTTGGGTCTTGGCTGAGGCTTCATGGCGTTGATATCATCACGATGGCTCTTCTTGGGGCTATAGCCCTCGGCGTCTACTTTGCAGGTAACTAGGTCGTTCTTGTCCGATTTTCTTCTTGTCATTAACTGACCACTACCTATTAGATCCTGCTCCATCTCGAAGCTTTCCTGTGCTCTTCCAAAATGGAGAGGTTGTATACCCACAGTTTGCATACCCGTTACGCAGGGAAATTATCCCTATCTGGGCTGCTGCCCTGATCGCGTTCATTGTCCCATTCTTCTTCTTTACCCTGTTTCAAGCGCGACGGAGGAGCATGGACGATTGGCTCACTACCAATTTTGGTCTCCTGAAGAGTGAGTTTCTACGCTACTCTGAGTACTTTCATCTTGGAGATGCTAAAGCAACTCGTATAGGTTTGATCACTGCTGCTGCATTCCAAGTTTTTATCAAGTGGTTGATTGGTGGACTGCGACCCCATTTCTACGCCGTGTGCCAACCGAGCATCACTCCCAATTCTGCTCCCTCTGGCGTCGGCTTCCAAAGCTTGATGTACGATCGCTCCATTTGTACTGGAGACAGGAAACAAATCAACGATGCTCTCGAATCGATGCCATCCGGTCACTCCACCGCAGCTTGGGCTGGACTGTTCTATCTTTCGCTTTACTTCAACGCTCAACTCAAGGTGATGAGCGCGCACAACCCTGCCTACTGGAAGATGGTCATGTTTTTTGCTCCATTACTTGGCGCAACACTTATTTCAGGTGCATTAACCATCGATGAGTGTAAGTCTTATCTACCCTATCTTGACCAAAATCTTACTCTGATTTTAGTCCACAACTGGTATGATGTCGTTGCGGGTGCTATCATTGGTATCTGCACCGCACTCGTCGCCTTCCGTCAAACCTTTGCTTCCATCCTGGACTTCCGCTTCAACCACCTTCTCCTTCCCCGCGCGACTTCTCTCTTCCACCGCAGGCCTTACCTCCCTACTGCTGGACGTGGACCCTACTACACCTACCAGCCTATGCAAGAATTTACCTCCTACGATCTTCCCTTCACTCGCGAAGGTGGCTGGGGCTACGGAGGTGGCGAACAATCTGTCGGAGCTCCTGGAGATGCTACTGTCCTTGCTTCAAATATGGGCGGGGCCGGTGTTTCTGGCCTCAACTCTGCTACAGGGATGACCGGAACCACAGGGAATGGTCTTGGACGAGGTGCATTTGGCCATAATAATAATAACAACGTCGCCAGTAACGGACAAGGATTTGGTACATCTACCGTTGGGACGACGAGTCATACCGCCGAACAGGGATATACCGGCAATACTGGTGCAGGAGTTGCCCCTCATAATGGAGCTGTCCCCCACTCTCATGGTGGATTGACTGGAAATACCACTAATAATGGTCTTGGCTACCCCGGAACTGATAGGATGGTATAAATTATCTACCGTCCTTTACACGAAATGACCCCTTCCCTGTTCTCCAAATCAATCAATCAATTCACGCTCCTAACGCGAGTCTGCTCACGACTAACGAATACTTATTCTATACACGTATACTAATATATCGTTTCGCGGCTTTCTAACGTTCAATTAGTATTTTAATACTGTTACCTTTTTTCCCTTGTGGTTTATACACGTGTATACCTTTAATTCTTTTCGACTACATTGCTTGAAGCCCACGTTGCCAGAAGGTTGGACAATGAACCCAGACTCATAAATGGAAAATACGAAGGCGTACCGGGTTTGTATAATGATTGTAATGTTTATTCCTAGGTTGTTGCTTTGAATATTGTTATATGCATCTTGCCTTATTACTTACCAATATGGTACGGGGGAAAATTGTTTCCAATTCGTCAAAGCTACTGCCGAAGGAAGACAAGTGCACTGACAACGTAAATGTTTAGTGTCCTGGATGTCCATTTGGTGGACTTGACTTGAGCACAGTGCTATTTAGCTTCTTTACACCATTGAGTGAAAGTGTCATCAATCGGTTGTGGGTTTTCGTTAATTTGAAGCACATCTACTGCTTGATATAACTATCAATAGGACCAGCCGTTCTTTAGCTTCAATCTATAAGTAGTCCTTTTTTGCACATGCGTTTAGTCCTTTTGTTACTTATAGTCACTAGTACTAAATTGCTTTCTACTTCTATTCCATTTGACTATTTTTTTGTTGCTCCAAATTCAAAAATCTCAATGAATTTATCACAATTTGAACCCCCTTGCACTCTTTCCGTGAGGAACAAAGGTAAGCGCCCACCAGGCGCCCGAATAGTTTGGAAACGCAGACATGTGACCAAACCTAATTTAATTTAGTAAGAAGGCAGAGATAGGTCTTTTATTTTACAAGATATAGTACACAAACACGCTGGAGAGCAAAGGAAATAAAAAAAATTGGTTGTTTTCAGTTAGGTATTCCTTCCCTCTAAAAATCCGCTTTGCACGCCAGAAAATTCACGCAAAATTGATTTTTTTCTCTCTGCACTGTATCCTACTCAATTATCTTAGTCTCCCCACTTTTTTTTTTCCTGTTTCGAGGATTTTTCCTTCGAGATACCCAGTAATATGGTGGGCAAGAGCGAGGAACCGGTTAACCGGTCCGGGATAGACCATATTGGGCGAGCTGGTCATGTGACTGTTTTAATTGCTTCCGAACAATTCAATTCTTTCGTCAACTTGGACTCCACTTACTCTGCACTGAACAAGAAGGCTGAGCTTTTTGCGCCCCAAACCCCTTCATCCACCTCCCCATCTCCAGAGTCTATTATGGCATCTACTTTATACCCGCTCGCATCCATCTCACAAATTGAGAAGACCCCATCGAGGGAAGACGGCATACCCGAAGACCTGGAAGAAGACCTGCGCGCGTATGGGTGTAAGCTGATCCACCAGGCTGGGATACTGCTGCAACAGTAAGGGAGATTATTTGTGGTTTTGGTGCGCTGATCAAGGAAACACGATAGATTTCTTTTTCTTGATAACGTTGTTCTTGTCTTTGCCCTCTTCCGTGTCTTTGGTCTTTTACGTTTTGGATGTTTTGGTCCGACACCTTTCCTTTATTTGAATGCATGGATGGGTGAATTGCGCGACTGTGAAGAAAGCAAGTGGCTGTTGCTGCTGCTCAGATACTGTTCCAGCGGTTCTGGTTTGTATCTTCGATGAAGCAGTTTGGTGTTGGTGTAAGTGACCTTATTTTTACAGCAAACTCTGTGCTCTGTGCTCAACTAACTCCTTGTTCATGATCGTCTCATAGGACATCGGCATGGGTGCGCTATATCTCGCTTCGAAACTGGAAGAATGCCCTCTACGCATGCGCGACCTCATTAACGTGTACGACCTGCTCCTGCAACGGGCGCAACATAGTCTTAAGCTCGGGGAGGAGGGAATCAGCAACAATGACAGCAGCAGCTTCCATTATCACCCAATGTCGTATTTTGGCTCTACGTTTTATGAGCTCAAGGACGCGTTGGTGCTTGCGGAGATGCAGATATTGAAGAGGCTAGGGTTCAATGTGCATGTTGTGCTCCCATATGGGACCCTCATAAGTTATTTGCGGATATTGGGCTTGGATAAGAATTCAGAGTTTTGTACGAGGGCGTGGGGGTATTTGAATGATGCGTGAGTCTTGTCTTCTTTATTTTTCTCGTCTCATTCTCTTTGCTCGAACGTGTTTATTGAAACTTGTATTTGGATTTACAGACACCAAACTCCAGTATATGCGCTATACCAAATACCTACGATCATCAGTGCAGCTATCCTGTTGAGTGCAAGACATCTGGGCGTCCCGTTGCCCGACAAGTCACCCATGGCATGGTGGGAGCTCTTCGATGCGAACTGGGAAGATGTGTGGAGTGTCAGCGGATATATTATGCGGCTGTATAGGCAGAGAACGCCGGAGGAGAGGAATAGGGTATTGGGAATGGTGACGAAGAAGGAAGTGCGGAAGTGGTTGGAGGATGAACAGGAAAGACAGTAATAAGAAGACTCCTCGTTCGACGACCTGGCGCCAGTATTCCAAGGCGTATCCCTTAATAAAAAATTCCAGAACGTCCCCGGCATAATATCACCGTCCCGAAAATAGCACTCACATATGGAAAATAACTGTCCAAAGGTTGATGGACGGTCGGCCCTCCATCACCCTCGTGGAATGGAGTTTACAGTATCAATTCTCCCGCCAAATACCTCTCCGAGCGCCCCCTTTATCGTTTATAGAAAGCGAATTAAACTCAAGCCATGCCCATCAATTACCCGTGCTTCCAGGACTCGTAAATATTTTTGTGCTTGAGCGGCAAGTTCTTGTCCAGCCTCCATGATACAGCATCTTTAATCTCTCAAAAGGACGCCACTCCCATCAAGCATTCTGAGCTTCAGACTATTGTTTTTCGAAATGGCTAGGCTGGCTCGTTGGGTACAAAAAAGCAGATTATATGCGCACATTGAGGTTGGAACAATGGGCGTTGACAATGACAACGCTCGGCGATGATGTTGACAAGGACAGGCTATCCGGGGCAGGCCAATCTATTTTTAATGACCTCTTTAAATACATACGGTCTGCCTGCCTTTCTTTCTTTTCTCCCTCCACACACACACACGCACACCACGCCCTTACCACCTGTTTCTTTCTGACTCTTTTTTTCCTCCAGTCATTCATTTGCCTTCTGCTTACCTTCTTCCTCCTCTTCCAAGGACCCCTCTCGCGAAATTTTTTTTCTAACATACAGACAGCCAGGATGCGCACTGCTGCTGGTTTGGTTGTCTCTCTGGCGTGCTTCGCCTCTCTCGTTTCTGCCTCCACCATACACATAAAGCAGAAACATCGTGGTGCGGTGTCGCACAGGCGGCACCAGGTAGAGGTGGAGGACGCCCAGAATGTCACTTCTAGGAGCTTGGAACGACGCTTTGACGGTGCCAGATTTACATTCTTCGATGCTGGCCTCGGTGCATGCGGGAAAGTCAATTCAGGGTCTGATTTTGTGAGTTTTCTCTCTCTCTCCACCTTGTGAATTGTGTCTCATGAAGAATCGTAGATCGTTGCTTTGAACTCTGCTGTATGTTTTTATCATTTTACGAATGGATCAAATCCTGTGTAAATATCATCTCTGATATCCACCTGTTACTCTAGCAATACGCCGGTGGCTCGCACTGCTTCCAGGAAATTACCATTACTGTTAATGGAAAAAGTCATGGTGCCCAGATCACTGATGAGGTCAGTGATTTATCTTATTTCGAATAGTATTTCAAGGTTTCTGACGGTCAAAAATGTTTATACATATGCATATATATAGTGTCCTGGATGCCCGTTCGGTGGCCTCGACTTCTCTCGTGGATTATTCGACTTTTTCGCATCGGAATCCGTTGGAGTGTTGACTGGCTCATGGGAATTTGGAGGAGGTGGAGGAAGCTCACCACCTCCACCACCTCCACCCCCACCGCCCCCGCCGCCCAAGCATACTACGACTACCCATGCTGCTCCCCCTCCTCCCGCACATACCACTCCACCGCCCCCGCCACCTCCTCCGCCCCCGCCCCCGCCGAAGACGACCACGACTCATCATATTACCAGTAGTAGCGTCGTACACCACTCGAGCTCCAGCTCATCTTCGTCGGCCTCAGTTTCTGCATCAGCAGCGCGTGTTTCGGCGAGTGCGAGTTCCAGCGCAAGCGCCGCTAGTGCCAGTGCATCTTCAGGATTATCGACCGGCGATAGCAACGGCGGTGGTGATAGTGACGACTCTGGCGATAACATCGCCCAGATGTACCTCGCTTTCGTGCAGATTGGATCGATGATGACTACTGGTGATGAAGGCAGTTCAAGCTCAGCGTGAAAAGTGATGTTGCTTTAAAGGTCCTTGTTTATTCGTTATTATCCTCGGTCGGCTCGCGCGGTGTTTGTCTGTCACTTTCCTTCTCTCGACATCCAAGGAAGGGACCGACATAACGTCAACTTATGGATGGATAAATAAATATCGATATTTTGCAGCTTTTTATTATCGAGACGGAGGTGGGAAGTGGTAGTGGCAAAGGTGGAATGTAATATCATGCACCATCATCGCCGTCGCCAATGCATCACCGCCAACTCTTGCTCTCCTCGCTCGCTCGCTCTTTGCCTTTACTACCTACCATACGTCGGCTTGATGCCGCCTTTTCTTCTTTACTGTCATTTTCGTACCCTCCCTCTCTTGTCGTCGTCACTCACACACTGTCTTTCGTCGGATTAAAATTATTGTTTATTCGCTTCATTAGCCATACGCATACGCATACATACCCCAGATAGTAGTATTCTGTTTATTGAAGTATATATATGACTGTTTTTTTTAAGAAGGTGGACACGAAATTTAGAGCGCACATCTTCGTCATTTTTTTCTCGACTAGTTGGGTTCAACTTACATTACATATATGATCATAGCCTTACCTTGAGGGCAGTAAACAAACCCACTCATTTACGAGGCGCGTCCAGCTCAACTTCGGTGGATGCGTTTTTTTTTTTTGCCTTACTACGCATATTGGTCGCTACACATGGAAAACTTTAAGTGGAATTGGGCTACATCGATTCAATAGCTTGGGGTATGGTCAGAATCTGGTTAAAAGATTTGTGGAAAAATACAATCTACATTTGAACAAGAGACCCTGACCAGGGATATTCTCGCCGGCATTGCGATTAGCAATTTGAATCTCAGAGTCAAAGTGTGCGCGTGGCTGCCGAAATTACGCGTTACAACTGACGCTGACTCCAACTAACTCCTCCTTGTTTATAACATCTGAACCGCAGTCAATGGATGCTACTACTCTTGCAGACCTCTGTATCAAAGACTTGGAAAATGTAACACGCGTCTGCCCTATAGACACGTTCCTGGAAGCTTTTCTCTCACCTGAGAATAGACTTGACTATGCTGCCATTCTTGAAGAACTTCGTGACGGTGGTTATTATGGGGAACGAATCGAGGGAGCTTTACATTCGCGTTGGAAAGGGTTTTCCACGGGGCCTCAGCCTGATGGTTCAAGCTCGAACACTATTCGTTTCCGTGATGCTTGCAATGCTATTCGTGGAATCTCAATAGCCAAAGCGCGTAAAAATATCGCTGTGCAGGGCAACCAAGTTTCGTACTTCGATGGCATGTGGTTGGACGAGAACTTGGGATCTCCAGATGAAAATAATGCTGACAATGTCACGAAGCCTCGGCCAGATATCTCTTTTCTGTTCGGTTCTCCAGAAGATTGCAACCGCTTAAAACACCTAGTTCAGGTATATTTGCTTGCTTTGTCTCACTTACATTTGGACTAAATTCGCATACCTTAGTTTGGGGCGTCAACCTCTGATGAGTTAGGCGTGGATGACTCCAAACGAATGGAATCGTCTACCGACGACAAAGAAATTCAAGTAGTACCAATTTACAATTTGTTCGGCCTATAACAATACTTACCCTCGTCTTAGTCTGGAACGCAATTCGTGTGCTGGCTGCGTACTCTTCTTGCAGCGGAAGTCCTAGATAGACGAAACTTGATGCGACCTGATGCCGTGCAGTTGGGCACGCACATGCGATACATGCTTCGGGAACAGCAAGACAGGCGGTTTGTATTTGGGATGATCTTGCTTCATGACCAGCTGTCTTTGTGGTATTGCGACCGCTCTGGACTGTTGGGGGCGGAGGATTTCATTGATATACATGCAGTACGTTTTAGTACATACCTTTCAAATGTTCACAGATTGATGGCGTCTACAGGATCCTTTCACGTTTATTAAGGTCATTTCAACTTTTGCCCTGATGTCAGCAGAAAATTTTGGGTACGACATGACGATGAAGCTCTTGATAGAAAACGGAAAGGACTTTCGATACATGTATAGTCATTCCTCGCAGTTGCGAATTGACGATCTTCCAACAAACCGCGCAGACCTCCACTGAGAAATAAGTCTCGGCGTGAAATTGTACAGGACGATTAAACACATCTCTTTCAACGATTTAGATGTTATGTGCGGGAGAGCAACATTAGTGTGGCTTGCTGCTCTTATACCATCTGTCATTTTCAGAGGTGAGTCGACCGACTCGAGCAAGGACGGCGGAGAAAAGGTACGCTATTCCACGGGTGGAGAACATCCATGAATCTGATAGACCTGTGCATATAGGCGGAACTAGTTGTTATCAAGCAAAGTTGGCGAAAAGCCGACTCGCCCTCTGAGTACGAGCTGTATCAGATAACGTATCCTGACCCGACGGACTTGGAACAGTGAGTCATTCAAGACTGGGACGATCCATCTAGTAGGTCATTGGGTGGCCTTCGAAAGGGTATCGAAACATTCTCTATTGTGCCTGATTTCGCCACAGCAATACATGGATTCGCATATTTACCGCCCTTCAACTTGTATAGTCGTCGCCTGAGGGCGGAAGGTAGATATTCGACGGACCGCGTGCTGAAACGCCTGGTTTTCCCGCATTATGGATGGCCTCTGGAAAAGTTCAGAGACTTGCGTGAATTGCTAAATGTTTTCAAAGACGTCTTACAAGGTATGTTACGTGTATTTCCGCCTGGTGTTTCGACGTCCTGACTTGTTTCGCTCCTGATTAGATTATGAAGACTTGTATCACAAGGGGATATGTCACAGAGATGTAAACGTTGGTAATATAACCATTGATTATGCGACTGGCAGGGGACGTTTGATAGATCTCGACAATTCGATGCTTGACCGAACGTACAAACCTTTAAAAATCGGGGAATATGTGGCGCAGAAGACCCAGGGCATGCTTTCCACAGTCGCAGGGAAATATTTCGACCCATTTCAGTTCAATGATATCAATTTTTCTTCGTTTATGAACGCTAAAGCAGAAACCCACCTTCCTGACGATTTTTTGCAAAAGGTTCTATTGCACCAGTCGGAATACGAACCAGTTGGTGTCATTTCAGTCGGTGTTGATCTCTACAAGGAATGCTGCGCCATAGTATGCATGTTTAATTGCACTGCTGGATACACTCACCCTTACTTATTTTATGTAGACAATACGCAAGAGTCCCGGCGAAAAGTTCTCGTTGGAAGATTGCAAATTGGATATAAAAGAAGATGTCAGTATTTGTTCAAGGATTGGTTCGGTACTGGATGCTGATAGCTGTGATTGCTTTCGAAACTGCTACAACCGGAGTTCGAAGGCTATGTAATGCCTGGTACCTTTCGTATTGTAAGCTTACTACCATTGACTTACCTTTTGGTGTGCCGACATTTCTGCTTTCTTTTTTCTCTCTGTCACTACTAGGGCTTGCCAGGATTTATGAGCCACGCTCTCCTTGATATCAGAAATATTAAACCACACACGGCTATTCACGACATGGAATCAATGCTGTGGGATCTTGTTCATATTTGCCTCACACGCGCAGGGCCAGGTGGCGAACGACAGGACATACCAGGCACTCGATTCTCTATCCCGGACGAAGAGCGACGTCAAAATGTGTCTCGTCTCATTCACCTTCTTTTTAACGGCCATAGGAATGAAATAGTAGTCAGCAAGGATGTTTTGTTTTCGAAGCCCGAGCTCATGGAGACATATATCCTGCCGGCTTTCAATGAATATTTCGAACCTGTCAAACCTCTTGTTATGACTTGGTGGAAATACCTTGTCCTGGCCTTTAAACCTAAACACCGTTGGGCGGGAGAGATTCCATATACCTATCCATTGGGTACATTTAGGAATGTATTGTGTGCAGCCATAGACGAGCTACCGGAGACGGGCAGCAGCGAACGGGAGCTTGCTGTTGAAGCAGACAGACAAGAACAACGTAAGTACATCATGCAGCGGATCGAATACCTGACTCTGGACAGCGAGATACGTACTTCCTCACCTCGGTACTGCTGAATCCTTTCTTCTCCTGATGAACTTTGTTAATTGCTTGTCTTATTATTATTTTTACAATTCGACGATCATATCAGTAGAACAAATTTGTAATTGATCATTGAGAGTGGATTTCTTCGTCGTCCATCGTCTAGGTGACGGTATTAGTCGGTCGTTTGCGTTCTTAGAATGCCACCACACCTCAGGCCTCACTCCAGATGAAAATAATGCTAACAATCATAAACGTTTTTTTTTTAAAAAAAGAAAGAAACCGCTTACAACACTTAGCCCAGGTAAATATATTCGCTTGCCTTATTCCACTTACATTGGACTAAATTCTTGCAATACAGCATCAATACTTTATGCATCTGGTGGCCGGCACTGTACAGTGCAGAACGATAGAATTTAGAAACTTGTGGATTGCCCGGCCGCCATTCGGGGAACGCCGTTGAAGTTCGAGCGCTGTAGCCGCTAACTCTAATTCTAACCACCATCATGGCGTTGGACGGCGCGCACGACATGCTGTCCATGGCACAGCCAACGGCCTGTCCCACGCGAGAAGGACAGACAAACGACTCAGGTCCTAGAAATTCATGGAGAGACATATAACCATATCTTTTCCAGGAACGCTTTCCGGTCAGCCAGAGCCACCAGCCCATCATGACATACGACCCTTATAAATATAACGCTGAGGCTCGGTTGCGGGATTGACAAGATTACGACACCACCGGCTAGCGCTCCTTCTCCCGATCTCTTCCACATACCGCATCCATTTAGACCTTCAGACTCCAAAATTACATCGGTTTGCTATGAACCTCGACTATGACATTCTATGGACTATATTCATGCTTAACGCATCGCAAGGAGAGTCCCGTATAGAGACAACCCTATCGTCTTCGCATGTTTGCCAACTTTGGCGAACTATAATTCTTAGGTCACCTCTATTGTGGGGTCGCCTAGTTATTTCTACACCGAAAAGAAAACAAGAGTGCATAGAAGAAGTCATTTCACGGAGTGGATCCTCTCCTCTTTGGGTTGAAGCCGTCCTCGATGACACAACTCTGGAATTTATCAGGTTGCTCGGCAGACACTGGGAACGTATAGAACGACTCGAAATGAACTGCGCTGTCATACACCTGTGCAAACCTCTCCACATATCAGCCTTATGGGAGGTTTTAAACAGACCCGCCCCTCTTCTGCGTTTATTCTCGTTTATAAACACCGATCATACGCGCAGTCTTTTTCATAACCAGGGCCCATTATTCGCGTTGAACGCGCCTCTTCTTCGAACTCTTGTGACCAATGTCATCACCTTAACCAACTCATCTTCCCTATTTTCCCATCTCCGTACTTTGTCATGGCGCTTATACGGCACGTTGCAGGACATGTTTGACTGCTTGAAGAATATGCGGAATGTGGAGTGTCTGGTTATGAGAAGGACAATGATGACAGGGATGGTCGATCGGAATATATTGGACAATTTACCACATATCTCGCTCCCGCACCTCACTAGCTTGCATATGTCGTACTCGTCACTGGAACCATTTGTGGCACTCTTTGACCGGATCACAGTTGCGCCCACAGGATGTATAGGTGACATTCGTATCGAAATCAGATCTCGAGGGGACGCGTTGAATAACTGTCTTCGGGAACTGGGACATCCGTTAGCAAAATTTGTAGCCAACTACGTGAAACACCAGCGGCAACACCGTACGCCGCATTCACTCAAAATTCGAGTACGAAACGACCAGCTTGACTTCAACTTGGATTCAGGAGGATCTGAAATACGAACGAGCTGGAAGAATTACCAGGGACGACACCGTGCGCCTTCGTCGCGTTACCTGAAACTTTTCTTCGCTGCATATATCACGCCCAACCTCTCACATATCACTCATCTAGATATCAAGCCTAGCACTACATGTTTGGAAAACCGATACTTCAAGCACTTCGTACATTTCCTAACGTGTTCCTCTCTATCCTCCTCAGTTACGCATCTGGTAGCACCGATAGGTTTCTTTACCCTGCTCTATCAACATAACATGGAAAAACACGATGGTCCTCTGGCGTCGCTTGATCATGTATATATCCCATTTCCTCTGGCAATGTTAAATACTCTACATATCAAAATCCCGGTGTCCTCAACGCCACTTACCGCCGGGGTTGGAACGATATCTTGCTGGCATATTCTTTTACACTTCCTCCGAACACGAAAAGCTGGTGGTCATGGGCCCTCTGTTCTTCGCATAAAGAACGGAGTGAGTGAAATGCCTTACTTTTGCGAGCTTTTGGGTGAGATAGCAGGGTTGGAGATCATTTGGGAATAACGAGAACCCTTGATATTTCGAATCCCTCAGTTTCCTATGAACCTCAATTGTATCACTTAGCGCCCCCGCATGGGTATGGATTGAATTGTAATGTTACGGACTGTAAATAATCTGGTATAACTGGATATAGAGTATATTGGTATAAATGAATAAATTTGGCACAGAGGTTCAGCCTAATGTTAGATGAACCCCATCGTTCAAAGTAAGTAACGAATACAATGATACGTACTCCGAACAAATTGAACAGCGCCGCGTAGGTTATTTGCGCGAATTAAAAAATTCAGAGTCAGACACACAACATTTACCAGCTTAAAGCCCACATTCTTACCATCACCTGAATGGATGCTACTATTCTTGCAGATCTCTGTATCAAAGACTTGGAAAATGTAACACGCGTCTGCCCTATAGACACGTTCATCGAAGCTTTTCTCTCACCTGATAATGCACTTGACTATGCTTCCATTCTCGAAGAACTTCGCGACACTGGTTATTATGGGGAACTCGAAGGAGCCTCACATTCGCGTTGGAAAGGGTTTTCCACGGAGCCTCAGCTTGATGCTTCAAGCTCAAACACTATTCCTTTCCGTGATGCTTGCAATGTTATTCGCAGAATCTCAATAGCCAAAACGCGTAAAAATATCGCTGTGCAGGGCGACCAAGTTTCGTACTTCGATGGCATGTGGCTGGACGAGAACTTGGGATCTCCAGATGAAAATAATGCTGACAATGTCACGAAGCCTCGGCCAGATATCTCTTTTCTGTTCGGTTCTCCAGAAGATTGCAACCGCTTAAAACACCTAGTTCAGGTATATTTGCTTGCTTTGTCTCACTTACATTGGACTAATTTTGGATACCTTAGCTGGGGCCGTCAGCCCCTGATGAGTCAGGTGTAGATGATTTAAAACGATTGGAATCGTCTACCGACGACAAAGAAATTCAAGTAGTACCAATTTACAGTTTGTTCGGCCTATGAAAATGCTTACCCTTGCCTTAGTCTGGAAGGCAATTCGTGTGCTGGCTGCGTACTCTTCTTGTAGCTGAAGTCCGAGACAGAAGAAACTTGATGCGACCTGATGTCGTGCAGTTGGGCACGCACATGCGATACATGCTTCGGGAACAGCAAGACAGGCGGTTTGTATTTGGGATGATCTTGCTTCATGACCAACTGTCTTTGTGGTATTGCGACCGCTCTGGACTGTTAGGGGCGGAGGATTTCATTGATATACATGCAGTACGTTTTAATACATACCTTTTAACTGTCCATAGGTTGATGGCATCTGCAGGATCCATTGATGTTTATTAGAGTCATTTCAACTTTTGCTCTGATGTCAGCAGAAAATTTTGGGTACGACATGACGATGAAGCTCTTGATAGCAAATGGAAAGGACTTTCGATACATGTACAGCCATTCTTCGCAGTTGCGAATTGACGATCTTCCAACAAACCGAGCAGACCTCCACTGGGAAATAGATCTCGGCGCCAGATTGTACAGGACGATTAAACACATCTCTTTCAATGATCTAGATGTCATGTGCGGGAGAGCAACATTAGTGTGGCTTGCTGCTCTTATGCCATCTGACATTCACAAAGGTGCGTCGAGCGACTCGAGCAAGGATGGCGGTGAAAAGGTACGCTATTTCACGGGTAGAGAACATCCATGAATCTGATAGATTTGTGGATATAGGCTCAACTAGTCGTTATCAAGCAAAGTTGGCGAAAAGCCGAATCGCCATCTGAGTATGAGTTATATCAGATAACATACCCTGACCTAGTGGACTTGGAACAGCGAGTCATTCAAGACTGGGACGACCCATCTAGTAGGACATTGGATGGCCTTCGATAGGGTATCGAAACTTTCCCTATCGTCCCAAATTTTGGCCCAGCACCAGATGGATTGGTATATATACCGCCCTTCAACTTGTATAATCGTCGCCTGAGGGTAGAAGGTAGATATTCGACAGACCGCGTGCTGAATCGCCTGGTTTTCCCGCACTATGGATGGCCTCTGGAAAAGTTCAGAGACTTGCGTGAATTGCTGAATGTTTTCAAAGATGTTTTAGAAGGTATGATGCATGTGTTGCCACCTGGTGTTTCGATGTCCTGACCTGTTTTGCTTCTGATTAGATTATGAAGACTTGTATCACAAGGGGATATGCCACAGAGATGTAAACGTCGGTAATATAACCATTGACTATATGTCTAGCAGAGGACGTTTGATTGATCTCGACAACTCGATGCTTGACCGAACGTACGAACCGTTAACAATCGGGGAATATGTGTCGCAGAAGACACAAGGCGTGCTTCACAGATTCGGAGGAAAATCTCACTCTCCAATTGAACTTACGAATACTTATTTTTCTATGTTTAAAAGCCGTGGGCTAGAAAACCGCCTTCCGGATGAATTTTTGCAAAAGGTTCTATTGCACCAATCCCTCGACGACCCCCTTGGGGCCATTCCAATCGGACGAGATCTTTACAAGGAATGCTGCGCAACGGTATGTACGTTTGATTGCACAGTTGGACACATTGAGCCTCAAATATCTTATGTAGACTATTCGCAAGGGTCCCGGGGAAAACTTCTCGATGGAAGATTGCAAATTAGATATAACAGAAGCTGTCAGTACTTTATTCGAAGATTGGGTTCGTATAATACACTATATCCTGATATTTCGGATCGCTATTTCTCAGACATTGATAGCACCCAAATTTGATGCAACGCTAAGTTTTGAAAGCCTTTTAATGCTAGGAACCTTTCAAATCCCAATTGTAAGTCTACTATTATGGACTCGTATGTTATCTGTGGTAGTGTGTTGACATTCCTCTTTCCCTTTTTTTCTCTTTGTCACAAGGGTGTACCCGGATTTATGAGCCACGCTCTGCTCGACTCTGGTAATACTAAACCACACACAGCTATTCACGACATGGAATCAGTGTTGTGGGGTCTTGTTTACATTTGCCTTACATGCGCGGGACCAGGTGGCGAACGACAGGACATAGCAGGCACTCAATTCGCGATTCCGGACGAAGAGCGACGTCAAAATGTGTCTCGTCTCGTCCACCTTTTTTTCGACGGCCATAGGAAAGAGATATTTGCCGCCAAGGATAGTTTGTTTTCGAAACCTGAACTTATGGAAACGCATATCTTGCCGGCTTTCAATGAATATTTCGAGCCTGTCAAACCCCTTGTCATGACTTGGTGGAAATACCTTGTTCTCGCCTTTAAACCTAAACACCGTTCGGCAGGAAAGATCCCCTATACCTATCCATTAGGTACATTCAAGAGTGCACTGTGTGCAGCCTTAGACGAGCTACCGGAGACGGTCAGCAGCGAGCAGGAGCTTGCTGTTGAAGCAGGCAGGCAAAAACAACGTCAGTATATCATGCAGAGGATGGAATATTTAACAGCCTGACCGCGGGTTCACTGTTCAGTGCATGTTGTATGCAATACTTTTTTGAATTTGTCCTGCTAAATCATTCTCTTGTCTCCTAGTGAATCTTAGTTCCTTCTCCTATTATCATTTTTTGATAATAATACAAAAAGTGGTGTGCGTTTGAATTGGCGACGATGCTGTAAGTATGCGAAACCTGAAGCTCAAGAACGAACAAAAACCTATCCGTTTCAAGCTCTGGATTTTTTGCTTTGGTAAAATCCACAGGAGGCGACTGTAATTTCTCACTCATGTTCGTGCTAACGTAAAGCAGCATCCACATGCATCCTTTGTGTGAAAATCAGGGTCGGTGTTGAGATATGATAGGATGTTACTATCTTGTGAGTATTTGCAAGTATGTATGTACGGTGTGTATTGCGGTGCTTACAGGTGGAGCTTGGAGTGAGAACGGGGTCGCGAGTTGATAACTTAATGAATACGTACACACCAGAGGGGTGTGGACGATTTGGGGGTCGAGGCGGGTGCTAGCCGTCGGGTGAAACTTGAGATATGGATGGATTATGATACGCTACTCAGCTAGCTAGTTAGTCGCCGTCCGGCAAGCTTGGATTGTAGAGGCGACGGTCAAAGTCCCCCGTGTAGTAATAGAGAGAGCGTAGAAGTGAGACCCTTGAGCGCGAGGGACGCTAGAGCTTCCATAGCAGAGTTCTTTCGAGTCACTGTATGTCAGAATTCTGAAGAATGAGCGGAGTTTGTTGGATGGCTGGCTGGCGGGCACTGACAGATATCATTTTCTGTGGACATAGTGACGACCAGAAATGATGATAATATGTTTGCCAAGCTGAAAGAAAATTTCAGAAAAGACCAGGGAAGTTGGGGGCTGACTGTATAATAAGAGGGTTTTAAACAAACATATGATACAGATATAAAAAGAGGGATGGTATCATGTATGGTGCTAAGTCCCGGCAAATGCCATATTGTCGCCAAGAGGAGCGGACAGGCCATCAAACATTCATTCTTCTTCTTCGAACCCTCCTCCCACTACAACCACTACAACCACCTCCCTCCCACCCCGTACAACTAGGGAGCTCAATCTCTAACCCACACTCTTTTACATTTTCACGAAAAACACCATCCATTTCCCCGCACATATAACATATCATACTCCGGCAAAACCATGTTTGCGAAATTCCTCAGCTTTTCCACACAAGCCCTCTTGACGGCTTCGCTTCTTTTCCCTCTCGCAGCTGCTGCTGGGTCCCATTCGAGCCCTTTGTTGAACAGACACCATGAGATTGCCAGGCGCGCAGACGGCCATGTGGACTTGCACAGACGGGTGTCGAATGCCAGGTGGTCGTTTTATAATGTCGAGACTGGAAATGCGTGAGTTTTAGCTGCTGTTTCGTTGCTTTATATACTCCCTGGTTATTTCAGTTCGCTGATCATTGTTGTTTATTCTTATAGGGGATCCTGTGGAACGTTCCACACTAACTCTGATTTCGTATGTTGTTGTCTCCAGTTGGTGATGGGTAAAAGTCTAATTGTGTTTTTTTCGTTCAGACTGTCGCCATGAACGTAGACGTGAGCTCACTTGTTTTTTCTTTCTTTCTTAAGGGTGCTAATACTGTCGTGTAGCAAATGAATTCTGGACTATGCTACAAGTCCATCACTATGACATACAATGGAAAGACTACAACCGCGACGATCAGTGATACTGTTCGTGATTTCATATATTTAATTCATTCTGATGGGGGAAAAGGCTAACAACGGGTATACAGTGCCCAGGATGCCCTTACGGAGGCCTTGATCTCACCGAAGGTCTCTTTTCCTTCTTCGCCCCCCAGTCCGCTGGCATCATCTACGGTACCTGGGAATTCACCGACGCAGCCCCTGCTCAACCCGCTGCCCCCAAAACCACCACCACCAAGAAGTCCACTCCTGTCTGGGTCCCACCCACCAGCACTTGGACGCCTATCTGGATCGCGCCTGTTACTACCAGCAAGAAGCCCGTCGAGCCCAGCACTACCAAGATCAGCACGACCTCTATCAAGCCTGTGCCTACCACCACTTCCAGCTCGTCGTCCTCTGTCCGCCCATCGAGCACCAGCTCCCGCGCCTCGTCGACTTCCTCATCTGTCGCACACAGCTCGTCGGTCAACTATCAAAGTGGTGCTGCGAGCGGACTGGCTGTCCCCACTGGAACCGTTGACCGCCCAACGGGCTCCACGCAGAACTTGATCGATCTCTTTAATACGTTCATCCAGGTTGGAGGCGTCGCTGCTGCTGCCAACGCACTCTAGAGTGTTACTATCATTTTATATCTTATCCCTGATTCGTATATAACGAATCTGTCTGGTCCATCTCCCTGGTTTTTTCTCTTGTCTGTTTTTTCTCTTTTGTTTCTACTTACGTTACGTTTTTACTTTTTTGGGGGGGTTCTGTGGAATGGAATGGGATGAATGGAGGGAGTGAAGGAAAGGAGGAAATGTACGGATCTAGGTTCATGTCAATTAGCGATGAGGCCTGAGGGTTAGTTGGATGGCGTCCTTAGATTGGATTGGATATACCGGCGGATGTATTGGCTGGGAACAGTGCGGGATCTAATACTCGACTGACTCGTCTCATTTTACTGATTGATATGATACAACATAGTACTACCACTACATTTTTCTAAATCTTCACTATTGCTACCACTATTGCGACGTCGATTGATTACGACCACTTCCTTTTCCTTCTTCCTTTTCCTTTTCTTTCTTTGGCTGGTCTTTGTGTGTTGTGTTTGACCTACATACGTAACTTACCAGGAGGGAGGAGGGGCTGGTGACGATGGGTGTTACAGGCTGTTGTCGTTGATCCGACCTCACCTCACGAATGTTCTGTCCAATTCATCCTCTTCGTTCTTCATTTTTCATTTTCTTCCCCTATCATTTTTATGATTTTTTTCTTTCTCATTACGATACCCGGAATGCTTATACACCTTTTTTTCCCTTTTTATAAGTATTATATCTCCCGTAAGGAACACATCTTATGCGGACTGACTGCGGACTGACTGACTAACTACCCAGTTGTGTATATGATTATATACTTGTGTTAAACGCACTGACGATGACAATTCATTTCGAGGGCTTATTAGGAATTATTAAGGGGTTTATTTTCGAATTTCGGGCTCTAGCAGCTTCCAAGACCAAGACCAAGTTCAGGCACGCATATACATATACTCTTCGACATTCTGTGGCGGGTTGACTAGGCATGTGCAAGCGGAGAAGAAATTTTCGAGAAATTTTCGAGGGGGCGAGTATGGTTACTATGGTGTGTATCGAAAAGTTATTTATGTTTTTGTGTCTTCTTCCAGGGTGAGAATCCCGCTGATCGAAAAAGGCGCACGGTGACGGCATGGATGAATATGGGAATCCGAATTAGCGCGCGAGTGGATGCGTGCACATGGGAGGGTCCCTGAGGGTCCGGTTACTACATCTCGCCGCGCGCTACAACCTATTTCCAAAGGGTCCATCGATTCATCATATATCATAATCCGCAGTTACGTCTTGTGTTTGCACTTTTTTTTTTTTGGTGTCGTTTTGTTTGTTATTTATATCTCCCTCTCTCTAACGCATATATAAGAGGCTGATTGCTTGAATCTTTGGGATCTCTCCGCTCGCTCTTTTTTGCTCGGTTCGCTTGCTTTTGACACGCTTGCCGCTTGCTTGCTTTCTCTTGGATATCGATCCGCCTCACTCGCTCACTCGCAATCTTTTCCGACCGATTGTCGATTCACTGCGTGAAGACGACGGCAACAGAAAGGAACACTTAGACAAAGAAGAAAGGACGGCCAAGCTCCTTGACTCGACTCGACTCGACTCTAAGCATAGACAGACAGACATACTACACACAAACCACGTACACACGCTCATTCCCTTCCTTTCACTTCTCATAAATCATACGCACTATGTTCTCGACACAGTTCAATACCCTCGTTCTCCTGGCTCTGTCTACCGCGGCTGGTCTCGGTCTTGGTGCTAGTGCTGCCGTGCTCGACCCGGGACACGGACACGGACACGGACACGGGCTCGCGAGGAGGGCAAGCGGCGACGTTGCGCAGCATCGGAGGCTGGCTAAGCGAACGTTTAGTGATTCTAGGTGGTCGTTCTATGATGTTGGCTTGTGAGTTTATTTTTTCTATTTCGTATCAGGCTTGGGGGGTGGGGGGGCATTTTGTTTGAGAAGGTGATCTTCGTCATGCTGATGTCCCTTTTTTGTTTGGTGATTTAGAGGGGCCTGTGGAGAGACCAATGTTGCTAGTGATTATATCGTCGCTCTTAACGAAGAGGTACGTCACTTCCGATAGCTCGCTTTTGAACGCATCATTGACTGCGTTTCTTTTCAGCAATTCGGATCTGGCTATCCTGGTCCCTACTGCTTCAAGCAGATCAACCTCTCCTATGGCGGCAAGACTGCAGTCGCTACAATCACGGATATGGTATGTGCTCCTCCCCTTCCCCTTTTTTCCCATAGCTTAACTTCTTCGTTTCTCCTTTGCTCAGTGCCCAGGATGCCCCTACGGAGGCCTCGACTTTTCCCGCGGTCTGTTCGACCACTTCGCTGATGAGAGTGTTGGGATTATCTATGGCGAATGGTCCTTCGTAGACGGTTCCGACTCTGGTTCCGGTTCGACTTCGGCACCTACGACGACGACCAAGGCCGCAGTCGTCGTGCCTACCACCACCTCTACCAAGAAGGCCGCTGCGCCTACTACCACCTCCACCAAGAAGGCTGCTGCGCCTACGACAAGCACAATCCAGCAGCAGGTATGGGTCGAGCCTACCACCTCGTCCACGAAAAAATCGGTCGGACCTACCACTACGACTTCGTCGACGAAGAAGGCCGTCGTGACCACCACCACTTCCAGCAGAAGCACCTCCAAGGCAGCTCCTTCGTCCTCGTCCTCATCAGACGAACCACAGTCGCTCGCAGCCGCCCTATCCGCCTCCGCCAGCCTCGCAAGCAGCTTCTCCTCCGCCGTCTTGCCTTCTGCATCTGCATCTGCCTCCGCAAGTGCCAGCTCAGCGACAGGTGCAGCATCAAGCAACACGACCGAAACCAACATCGAGCTCATCAACTCACTCCTTGTTCGTCTCGGGCAACTCATCACAACTGCCCTGGAGGAGAATGGCGATACGACCTCGTCGACCTCGTCGTAATGAGCGGACGAGCGGACGGACGGACGGACGGACGAGTCTTCGAGCATAAACCATTAAATAAAAATTCCTCTCTATCTCTTCCCCCTCCCTCCCTTTTTTTCTCGATACTTCATTGCATGGATATCCACCCACCCACCCACCCATTCATATTCATTCGTGTCTCTTTAGAATAAAGGTAGACCACTAGACATCGGCGTATGTATAGCATACGCACACACACCTTCGAGAGCTGGCTCTTCAAGTTCCGTATGACTATCTTGCATGCCATTAGACATTTAAATGTTGCTCAATATACATACAACATACACACGTTCAAAGGCCAAAAATCAGAAAGAATCTTCTCATCTAACGATTCAAGACGACGACGATTCGGGTAAAACAGCATTGCATTCACTACACATCACTACATATACTACAGACTACAGACAACAACACACAAAAAAGACAACAACGGCAACGCGGACAGCAACTACATACACGATTAATCGATTACGACTAAGGACTATCTATGACTACGACTATGGCAATTAACTAGTACACAAAAACGGCAAGACTACAATTACAACCAAGCAAAAACAACAAGACGAGAAAAGAAAAAGTTCTAAGTATCAAGACAAGATAGTACAATTTGAGTTTTAGGGCGTTGTGCGGCAACGAAAAAGACGAAGGCAAGAAAACAAAAGAGTGACTTCAAGAAACAATAGTACAAACGAGGGAGTGTATCGGTCAGTACTTGTCAGAAGCCAAGTAAGCCATGTTGTAGTCATCGATCGGGAGTGGGTGGGAGATCGAAGAAACTAGGATAGAGAAGGTTGAGGATAAAGGCGACAAGCAATGAAGCATCGATGGCGTAATAAATAAGTGATGCAGAGGCAAAACGATAGAAACGAAAGGGGGAGGTGAAAACCGTAGAGAGTGATAGTGGGAAAGAAGAAAAACGTTACAGTCTCGCGAAAGGAAAGGACTGCGTAAAGCACATGGCTGATTGGTGGTTTGAAAGAGGCGAGAAAAGGTCGGGACAGACAGGAAACCATAAGAACTGCAAAAAGATTTGGTACAGGAAAAAAAATAGTAGACATGTCTTCGTTTGCATCAAGAAGGATCGTTTCGTGCGGGAATTAATTGCGTGCCGATAGTCGTCGAAATTGACGCCAATGAATGAACGAGTGTCGTCCACAAAGCAGCATCGTTAGGTCTAATCATGTCGCCATTCTCAAAATATGCAAGTCCAGAAAAAGAGCAGGACGTCGACCCGTTTTTTTCAGTGGCTTGGACTGATGATGTCCTTATCGAAATATCAATGGTGGTTCCACCCGACCAACAACACCTGTAGTCCATGTTGCTTCACCCAGTTTAGTGGAATCCGACTGCTCTTCTTGTTCCGCTTGCTCCTCAAATCCTTGATCAAGGCGCCTCTACTAGGATGCAAGACCTTTTTCACGGCCTCGGGGCCTTGTTCCCGCACGGCGATGTATTCCCGGATGTTCAGGAACGCGCGGGACTTGAGGAAGGCCTTAGCAGATTTAAGAGAAGTGGGGAGAGACAAAGATGAGGATTGAGTGGATTGAGGAGACAAAGGCGTGAGACCGAGCTCAATGATAAGCGATTGAAGTAGCGTAAGTCGGCATACGGTATCGTTCCTGGCTTCAGGGTTCGAGAGGAAGCTACGCGAAACGGAAAAGATATGAATATATGCGCGTTCTTAAATGAATACTTTATACGCACGAAGATATGAAAGTTGAAGCTTCTTCGTATAACGTTGGCACAGCGGAGTCCCCACCGACGGATGAGGTCTCATAGTCATAGGACACAACGGACAGGTGGTCGGAATAATCGTCAACGATGGGGCGTAGTCCCAGACCGGTGAATTTCACGATGGACATCTCCTCGAACCAGGCCTCGCCTCCTGTATAATGAGAAGGCTTCGCGCTGGACGAAACTGGGGGGTACACGGTCGCCGTCCCTGCATCTTGCTTCCGCGCTACGGTCTTCTTCTTCGCTGCAGCCCGTGTCTTCTTCTTCTTCTGCTTCGCGCCAGTGGACGTAGTTGGGGGTGATAGCTCTGCTTGTTCCTTGTCAAGCTGCTTCTGTCTCCTCATGTTCTTCCTCGTGTTCGCTTTGCCACTCGGGGTGGGAGGCGAAGAGGATGAGGACATATCTAAACTCAATCTACCCATATGCGCTTCCAGAGGCAAGATAGCATTGGAGGCAGTCACAGGCGTGCGAAGGCCGAAGCCATTGTCTCTAATCGGCGTTGAGAGGGCAGCACTAACAGTAACGGGTGGCACCGAAGTAGTTCGCGGATTCCTATTAACGGGCGAGCGGGGCCTGCTTAGAACGACATAATCATCGTCCGACGCAGCACCCGAGTCTTCTTCTGGAGACGACTCGACCTGGGACTCTGAATCGCCCTCTGAGACACTCCAAACGATTTCTTCCTCCGAGCCGGAGTACTCATCAGGGTCTGATTCCGCAAATGGATTTGCGTGAGAGATCGCTGATATGGTAGAAGCCGACATCATATCATAAGATGAGGTAGATGTAATAGCTGATAGAGCGGGGGATATTGGAAGAGCTGCCTGCGCAGTAGTCGTAGTGGAAGGAGTCGCACCAGACATCATGGTGTTCTAGTGTTATACCAAGTCAGACACCCGGTTACCGCGCGACGACAAGAGAAACCAAAGAATTGATAGAAATGAGACAGGTGGATAGACAGGCTGATTGCAATAGCGCTGAAGAAAGAAAAAGTAAGAAGGGGGAATTCCATTGGTTGCCTACCTTCAAGATGGACAGATATATGATACGCACCGACCCAATTTAGTGCGCCCTGGTTACCACTGGGAAAACCTGGCAGAGCCTTCACTTGATTTGAGAAAAGAGGGAGATGGTGGTGGTCAAGAGGAAAGGACTCATGGATGTAATAATGAGAAGGGCTTGATTACTTTTCTGGGAAATTACTTTACTCAACTCCGCTATGACTACTAGATACAATTAATCTATAATCTTCCAATACACCACCGAATTTTTCCATCCAACTGCTACATGCTGCTCGACCTTCACTTTCTTCTTCCATACTCTAGCGTGCACGTCTTTCACCTCCTTTGCAGTCCGGCTCTTCAGCATCAATCTCTCGCTATCATCATTCGACAACGTCTGCAACACAGTCGGGACGGCCAAGCTTCCTTTCTTGCCGTTGCCCAACTCCGAATCATGGTTTCGTCCCCACACCATGAGATCTCGTCCGCCAACCCCACTTGATCCAGCTGAGCTATTCAAAGCTAAAAGGACATGTCCGGTAGGAGAGATAACAATCTCTTCTGGCGTGATGGGCTCGAGGCGACCAAGTTTGTCGCTATCTTTATTACACAAAAAAATGCCTCAGGTTCTCTGATATGTACTGATGGAAATCACTTACATTGAACGAGTCCACTAACCCCCTTCACGCGCAAGGGGACTGATTGGGCTGTAGTATAGAGATTATTTCCGAGTCCTCCATATTGGCCATTGCCAGACATAAGAACGTCGGTCGTGGGGGATCCTCCTGTCTCGGATTCTCTTGCTACAGTAAAAGCAGTCAAGTCTCCACCTATTGGATGCTCAGTAATTAAATTAAAATTGATCCCGAAAGAAAAACTTACGAGCAGTAATATTCAAGCACTTGCTACGTGTATTAATCGGAGCAAATCGCCAAAGTACGACCTCAGTTGGGATAATAATAGTATCCAGAGCAATATTGGCGCCTAATCCGAGTTGTCTGGAATTAATTGAAACCATTCAGTCCGCGTACACGTAAAGTAAACAGCGAAATTGTTTACCCAAATTCATTAGCACCCCATCCCAAAACCCTGCCTGCTTTAGTCCTCACGAAACTCGTTCTCCCACCAGCTGTAACTTCCGCGACTTCAATGCCCTTCAAAATCGGCACCTCAAACAAAAACGGACAAAACCTAATTGTCTTATCGTCCAATCCGGCCAAATTATCCTTGTCCTTGAGATGATCCTGCGCACTGGAAGTAACACTGATGCGAGCAGCACTTGACGTTTTCATATACGGGTCCGCAAGCGACTTGGGTTTAAGCTCAACGTGCAGTTGTGAATCCCTCTTTGTCACAGCTGACATAGGATCAGGAAGAGCAAACTTGCTGAACCCGAGTTGTCCGTAATTATTGGCCTTTTTATCAATCGGGTGTGCAAAAACACGACCTTTGGAGGTCAACGCCAAGAGGTGGTGATTTCCAGTAGAGATGGCGGTAAACCTGGAATATTATAACTGAACATTGTCTCATGCAAGGCGAGTGAGGAGGACATACGATTCACGCCACCCAAAGTTTTCAGCAGCAGTGAGCTCTGCAAAATCGATAGTCTCGTCTTCACCCCACAGCCAGCCAGTTCCCCACCAAGAATCACTCGAAGGCGTTGGCCTTCCAGCTGAGTGTTCTTGTGCCATCATATTAGCAGCAAGTACATAAATCTTTCCAGAAGCGGACAAGGCGAATAGTCTGTCCTCTGTAAGTTGTAATTTCACGATATTCTAACCGGCGGATGAATATCAACATCGTGACAACTTCATAAACAGGTTTTTAGCGACATACCTTGCCCCTCAAAGTAAGTTTCGGTAAAGAACTACCAGCGAGCGCGTGCCCAAAAAATCCATCACCCCATTGGTAGATATCTCCCCGTCCATCGATGCAGGCAGCATGTTTCTCGTGAAGTTGTAGATCGCGTAGCGCAACACCGTCAAGCCAATGAACAATTACTGGCGAGCGGATAGCTTCATCGCCTAGAGCATAAGGAGACAGTGTCTTGTTGCTAATAAAAAGTGCAAATTATGAGTGTTAATCAATGAAGCTTGAAGTACTACTCACGCATTCGATCCCCATACGAGGGAATACAACGTATCCGGATCGTCAAGCTTTTCAATGTTCTCACTTGAAGTTATGGTCGTCTTCGGCTTTTCCTTCATGGGATTTGAGATACTTCGCGCGGTGATGGGTTCTGACGCGTCCCCGCGAATGTTTGGCGCCGTATACCATAACGCGGATCCGGCGACGAGGGAGGAAACGAGTGCTATCGCTGTGCCATTTCGCGTTTTCCAAGATTTCGAGGTGGAGGATATGGTGGAGGAGTTAAAAAGTCTGCTCCGAGCGTGGTTCACGCCGGTGGAAGAGGGATTCGGATTGGAGGACTTGAAGTTATTGAGAGCAGTACGCGCTGTGAGTCGTAGCGACCGGCCTGCTGCTCCTTTTGTATGGAACATTATGATTAAATATTATGGAGAAACCAAGTCTTCAGAATTATTATCTTTCCTAGTTATATCATTGATAAGAGAAAGATGAGAGAGCTGGCAGTAGTGGTGAAACACTAGTATGTGAGCGAGAGGTCGACACTGCGCTGCTATAAATTACTTTTGCTTCCGAGACTTGACGCACACCATTGTCACGTGTAAGCGGATCAATTCCGGCTCACCAATCAGGTAGGAGATATTTGATTTTTTTAAAGTCAGACACACACTCGGGCTTCAGCGCTCAGCGCTCAGCGCTTACCTTTTCACCATCACCTACACATTCACTTACCTCTTGGCCTCGAAGTAATCGACAGTAGACCGAGAATATGCCAATGGCGCCTGTACAGTAGAGTCATATACTACGCAACCATTAAGTCCGATTTACGGGGAAATCAGAAGCCGTAAAAGCCGCCTGCCAGCGCTTGTAGCACTCAAGCAAGATGCAACATTGGATCTTTCTCACGCACCACTTGCGAGAGCCAGAACAACGACGATGAACCTCGATTGCGATATCTTATGGACAATATTCATCCTTAACGCATCCCAGGGCGCGTCTCGACTCAAAACCACCCTGGCATCATCACAAGTTTGCCAGGAGTGGCGCAATATTATCCTTGGATCGCATACATTGTGGGGTCGGCTGGTACGACTTACACCGTCACGGAAGGAGGAATTCATAGAGGAGATTATCAGACGCAGTGGATCCTCTCCTCTCTGGATTGAAGCGCTCATCGGTGATTCGATCAACCAATTGACCCGTGTGCTCGACAGTTATTGGGATCGAATAGAGTTACTCGATATCAGCGGCAGAGAGAGACATCTGCCATGCCATGAAGAAGCCTTATCGAAGGTTTTATCTCGTCCTGCACCTCTCTTGCGTTCATTTTCGTTCATAAACACCGACCATACACGCCTATCATTTGAAAACCAAGAACCATTATTCGCACTGCATGCACCGCAACTTCACACTCTTGTGAACAATATCATTATTCTCCCCAGTCACTTCACCTTGTTCTCTGATCTGCGTACCCTATCATGGCGTCCGCACGGTACATTCCACGAAATTCTCGACGGTTTGAGGTATATGCGCAATATAGAGACCTTGACCATGAGGAAGACCAAAACGATCCAGACTATCGATAGGGATATATTGGACAGGTTGCCCCACGTTTCGCTACCCCACCTCACCCATTTGAGCATGCTAATATCTTCGCTAGAGGCGTTTGTAGCTTTCTTTGACCGCATTACAATGTCAGCAGCAGGTTGCATAGGTCGACTCTACGTCGACATCAAAACTCGAGGGGAGGACTTGAAAAGTTGCCTTTCGCAAATGGGTCATCCACTAACCAAATTCGTTGCAAACCACGTCAAATCAATGGAAAATAGCCATAAAATTTCCATCCACATACACAACCACAAATTCATTTTCACTTTGGATGATTATTCTCGAATAAAATTTTATTGGAAGAACTACGGTCGGAGCTCCCCTCCTCATGAATACATATCCTTTTTCTTTGCAGCCTTCATGGCTGTCGATTTCTCGTGCATGACACACCTTAGGCTGGCGATACCCGATTTGGCTTATAAACGCTGTTGTTTTAACATCTTCTTGCCATTGTTATCTACATCTCTATCGAATATCACCCATCTCGGTGTCAGTATGGTTTTCTTTCGCTTCCTCTATCTCCAATATATGCAAGACCATGATGAATGCGCCTTTTTGCCGTTCGACCAATTGTATATCGACTTTCCTTTCCCCAACTTACAACATCTGCTAATCGAATTCTCTGTGTACTCGCGGATAGTTGTTTGCGACTTTTTAGGCGCAAACTCAACCAGCCATATTCTCTTGCAGTTTCTTCGAACACAGAAGGCTTTGGGTCGGGGACCATCCGTCCTCTGTGTAAATTCATCACTCTTGGACGGTACTAACTCGGGTAACCCGTATATTCGCGATCTTCTGGGAGAAATAGATGGATTAGAAGTTGTCTGGATTCCCTCATCATATTGATGCGGTCTTTGCTATGCTCTTCAGAGATAGTATACTGAATAATTCCCTCCCTTTGTCTCTAGCGTCACTCACTCATCCCAATCGAGATACAACCAAGTTTATTGCGTCTTCTCTAATGGTACCACCGCGTAAACGCAGTGTACCAATTGTTGTACCAAATGTTGAAGCAGATTCATTTTTAATTGTCTCTCTTCACAAAGCTGTCTCTTCAGTTCGAGCAAATTTTCCCGGGTTTACAAACACTATACCATACGGGGGATGTTTCATGAGATTGTAGTTTAAAAACTGTATCGTTCAGGCTGTAGTAATTATGTACTATGTTGTAAAAAAAACATTGTTTACCAATGCCATCGTTCTCTCAAGACCCGATGTCATCTTCACAGATGGCAAATAATCTTGATCTCCAGTATAATCTGGCGAGGAATGTCATTAATGAGATCAACCTGAAGATCGCGAAGTTGACAACCAGTATTAGTGTCGCGGCTCAAAAAGACAGTTCATCCATGATCAAGTAGGTTTTTGTCTGTACCTCGTCGTTGAATCATCTTTGATGGCTGTCAGTCCTTATCCTTACAGAATGGCTGCTGTCGCAATGTTCTTTATTCCATCTACCTTTGTTGCAGTGAGCTTTAGGCTAGATTTATTATTTTTCCAAATTTAATGATGTCCTAAACTTTTGAAACAGACACTATTCAGCATGGAATTTTTCCAAATAGGTTCTGAACATATGTGCGGAGCCGAACGATCGTGGATATATATGGTCATAACGATTATTTTGACTTTCCTCGTCTTTGGTGTCCGGCTTCTCTGGTGTAAGCGTCGGGATACACTTATGACGGTTTGGAAGACGAAGACTGAAGACGAAGAGGCCACACTATTAGTGTTATAAAGTGACGGTAGCATAGAAAACGATTTTGAGGACACTTCCACGCTTATTTAGTTCACTGTCGTTTTCTTGTGAAATGTATTTCATTGTGATTTGTGTATGCACGGAATGATCACATAGGAAACGTAAGATCAACACACTGGACATTGTAAATCACGTCCACACGCGATGGAAAAGTGATTTCCTCACCGTATCATAGGATGAAGCCGCATTTACAGGGCCGAGATGATTGCGTTGTAAGCTGCCTTTGGTTGGTAGTTGTTATCGAAGAAGAGCGTCGTAAAGCTTGAGCGCCAGGAGTCCTAGAATATGAAGTTAGAGAGAAATAAAAATCAGACGTGAATAAAGAACATGATTTCCTATCGAACGTACCGCGTCACGGACTCTCCAGGAGGTGATGGCAACGCAAGCCGGAGTGTTCAAGCAAGCGTCGACAACAGCAGTGTAGTCGCTCGAAGGCGCGCCAGCAATGTCAAGCTCGGTGATGGCGACTTCGAGACCAGTGGAAGCCAGTGCGGTGAGGGCAGACTGGAAGCTGCTGCCTTGGCCGGCCTGGGTCAGTTCAAACTTATTAGAGGTTCAGGTATTTCGATAAAAATACGCAGTGAGATGGGTTTGTGTGCCAATACCGTCGATCAATTTACTCGAAGCATTGGTGCATTTGACGAGGGCAACAATCCCCTGAACCTTTGCGTTGTTGGGATCGAGGTTATAGTCATTGAAAGCCTATACGTTTAATCATTAGAGAAAGTCATTGAATGATCTTACTTCGCTGATGGATCAGCAGCACGGGCTTCGTTAGAGGCGATCGTGACAAAAGACTGCGTAATAGTTAAATGACACTATTGTGTTCAAAACTCGCCAAGGACGTTGAAGAAAACACTGGAGCGAAGGAAACTGTCCTGCTCACTGGAAAAGGAGTGAGAAAGCGAGTAGAATAAGATGAATAAATGATTCTGACTTGACAACGTCCCACTCTAAAACAATCGAAATATTCAGTACCGCTTTCTCGAAGTAAAAAAAAAGACATACATCTGTCAATGGAAAAAAAAATTGACGAGAAATTTCAAAACAGGATGTATTAGATCGGGACGAACATGCAATTTTGCCCGTTTAACAGCCAGCAAGCTGACCAATCTGATTGTGTCGAGCGAAACAAGTTGGTTACGTTTTCTAATGGTCATAATCGTCAGTACAAGGAAAATTCCCCAGAAAGCTGGATACGAGTCCGGTGTAGTGGTCCATTGAGAGGATCTCGGAGCTTGCAAAGAATTCGAGTGTCCGCCCTTGATCCTAGCGATTTGTCGCAAAAAAAAACATCGAAAAAGCGTCGTGCGACATGCGTTGTCGCAAAGGGTCAAGTCAAGCACAACTTCCAAGTCAAACCTCAAAGATGTAATTCAAGGTTGAAAGATCGTTAAAGAGCGTCGAGCGGAGAATGCCAAAATATTGAACTATTCCTCTGAATGACGTTGTTATGGGAGGGTGAACGATGTGGAGTAAAGCTTTCGTAAAGACCAACTTGAAAGTAAAGAGGTCCGAGTCAGTATTTTGCTATGCGTGACGAGTGACAGACAAAACATGTGATGTGATGTACACGATCAACTACCGCGTCGAGACTCGACTGACTCGCTGATCAGAATTCAACCGCTTCGAAACTTATTTACTTCTCTAGTAACACATTTGGTCTGGCTACCCTACCACACGAACAATCTACTATCACTATAATTATATCTACTAGGAGGAAAACTGTCACGCAAAGGTACAAAATAAACTAGACGATGAACTTCCTAGAAGCGGACGTGCCAGACCCTACAGACTTTCCACCTCAAGCCGAAGCACCTGGTCTACGTATATTGGACGCGTCATTTCGTTGTGGTATATGTGGGGAACTATACGACGCACCTGTTACAATTATCTGCGGTCATTGTTTTTGCTCGGCAGTACGCATTTCATTTGTCCTTGTTCCCAATTTGTGACTCCCAGTTTAAACTCATGTAGTGCATTGTTCTGTCCCTATAATAGTGCATACGAACCGCCCTTTCCAACAAACAAGAATGTCCGAATTGTAGGAGGAAGACTGATGAAGCACACATAAGACCTAACCCGGCGTTGGAAAATGTGATATCTACTTGGAAGGATGCAAGGTCCGTGCTGTCCTCGCAACACTTTTTTTTTTCTATACTTATAATCGCACATGTCTACCTGGTACTTTATGATCTCCACAGGCCATTTGTTCTTCAGCTTGTTACAGACCGGTCACACCAGGAAGAAGAGCCCAACAATGCTACAACCAAAAAGCGGAAAAGGGTGACAGAACGTGTGTCCAGCCCGGAACTTGCACATGCAAGTACAAATGTTCCAGGGCCTTCTCGCAATCCTTCCTCTCCGAAAAGAGCTGTTGCTGGAGAAAAATCTCCTTCGCGGCCGAAGAAAGCGAATTCAGTTATAAATATGACCATCCCAACCTCAGACGCTGATGAACTTGCAGACGAAGCGACCCAGATACCAACTGCTCTTGCTCCAAGAGGTCCGTTATATATACATCGAAAATAATTGATACTTATATTTATATCCTTCTAGGTGATGATCCTGTGGAATGTCCAATGTGTCACAAAAGGGTCAAGTATCGTGTCCTCAACATACATCTTGACAATAATTGTAAAGATCCTTCATCATCCGGTAGCGTGGCGAAGTCATGGTCGAAATTAATGAGCGGCGCAGCTGGTAGCAAGAATGGACATCATCCAAAAGGGAAATACAGGTATAATAATATCCTCTATTTTATGAACGGTGGCTCGGGTTGCTCATATAGGATAATCTATGAAGAAAACAAGGGTCGGATAGCGACGATGATCACGCACTTCCTATAACCACTTATACAACCTTAAAGGACAGGCAACTAAAGGACATGCTCTTTGAACAAGACCTACCTACGACAGGAGACCGTATGCTTTGGGAACAACGCCATCAACGGTATGCAGTCTTCACCGGTCATCATCGCGAAATATTCAATCCCTATTTGACACAGATGGGTTACAATATTTAACGCAAATTTAGATAGATCAGTTTCCAACAGAAAAAGTAGAGCAGAGCTCCGCAAAGAGCTAAAGAAATGGGAAGAAGATATGACGAAGAAAAAGAAACCTCCTATACGGGACCTAAAGGAGTATCAGGTTAGAGGCCTTTTTTGTTCATCACTCTTGATGCTCCGTTCATGATGCGATGATTTCTGTAGAGAAAACAAAAAGGGGAATTTGCCAGACTCGTCGAAGCTGCGCGCCCGAAGAAGGTTACGAAAACCAAAGCCGATGCTCAGTCGGAGCTAATACCCCCTCCGCCACCACAATCGTCGTCACAGTCTCCATGCGCAGATGACAGTATCGTGTTAGACTCTGAAGAAGAGCGGTGCTAAACAGCCATAGTATGCAGCCAGAAGTCGTCAACCCGGGCTGGAATGGTGGCATTCTAACTGCCCAAATTTGCTAGAACACCTTGGGGTCTGACAAGTGCCTATAAGCTCCAAGGCTCAAGCCCAACGCATTCGTAGTATGGTAGCAACTTCGTCAAGCCTTGTCGAGCCATTGGGCCGCTCACTTGGGCCGTTCGAATTTTACTGGGACCGACGGTTGATCGGAGGCTGATGACGATATGTGGTTATTCTTGTAAATGTGCTTGAATGCGTATATGAATGCAAGATGGTTGCTCGTTACAACACTACCGCGGTCCAGTCGATGAGGCTTTGATTCTGAGCAGCTCTGCGAGCTCTATCTAAGCGTGGGTATTGTCGGAGGTATGGACCGGGCAACGTTTCTGTAGTCTCAATGCTCATGGAGACGCTGATCGCAGTTATACCTAGATGAAATAGGATGAAATATGACTGCTGCGTCTTCGGGCTCTCTTGTCGTTGCTCGGAGCCCAAAAGCCGCCTAAACAGTGCATCAACATGATAATTCTTTGTAATAGTAGGATATCAGGCGTCCGTTGCGGACGATAAATATGTACGCAGGAGCACGGAACCATCAAAGCCGCTGTCCATCGAAATGTCCTTGTTGGCGTCATTTAGTATGGACTGGGGTTTACATCACCCTAGTACATAAAATCACTCGCGAGAAATGGAAATGATAAACCCTCAATGGCCATCTGTGTTTGGATTTCCTCCGTCTCTCGGAATTAGAACTTTCTGTTCCTTGTTTAGAGAGGCCCCAACCTATTGCCATCATCCAGTCGGAAGACAATCCAGAGCGCTAGAGATGGACTCGACCTAGCCTTCCGCCATCTATGTGCAATGAGCATTGAGGGGAGTAGAAAATCTGTACATGTGTGGTTGGTGTTCGGTCCGACAGGATCGTTGCCCGCATATCACTATATGATAGAATGATTGGAACTTGACCATCGGATGCGAAGATAGACCATATTTGCATGCAGGCTGCGGTATGTCGTGATTTTTAGGATTATTGCTGGGTTTGGGTCTCCTATAGAGAAAATTGCGTAAGATTTTGAAAGGCGCCATAAATACAAAATATCGTCGGACATTGAGCATCGTTAAGATGATTAACATTAGAGATTTTGCCCCGAAATCGAACTGGGCTTGATGCGATTCTGTCGCTGGTGCTATGTATGATGACAATCGATGACTCTTGCTAGTACATAGTTCCTCTACTAGATTCCTCGATAGCCTGATCTTCACCGTATTAGTATCTTGTCTTATCTGATCGCGTGCGGAATGAACGCACCACTTCAGAGGGAAATTCAACAACAACTCGTCGGTGTGTTGGTGATATGGGGGTCTTGTTGAAGGCCACAAATAAAATAACACCTTCAGGAATCACTATCATATGGAGGAAGCTCCCAAACAATCGGTCTTCTAGACTGTATTTGGGTTCGTGGAAGGCCACAAGTCCGGAGTACTGTGACCTGTATTATCAGTATCATACCTGTGGGGAAAACATGTCACCAACCGTTCAAGTAGCGCAGGTGTCTGTTTGGCATAGCTTGACAGTTTGATAGCCGCACAGAAATAGATGTCTGCTGAAGTGGCCAACAACATTCTAATGTCTCAGAGGGCCTCGATACCGGATTCTAAAAGCCACTAGGGTTCAGAAAGAGATGAAATCCAAAACCAGAAGTACATTGTTGATTCTTGGTTAAGTGTGCGGCATAGAAGGCTACTGGAGGCTACTGGAAGGCAAGAACACTTCCTTCTTCAAGGCTATGCCGTGATGGCATATGTCCAATTGTCAAAGTCGGATGGAGATCGATCACGGTATTAATTATGGAAGATGTAGTCGAGAATGTGTAGGAACGTGGAAAACGTGGATGAGGACTTTTATGCAGCCTGTGGTCACTGGTGTCCCTGGTCGAAAGATTCCGTAAGGAGATGACCTCGTTGCAAAGAACGGCACCTGGAATACTCTGGCAAAACATTTGATGCTGGAACTTTTACTACAACATCCACCGATATCGCACCCTCTATTAGTGGGAAGATTTGTTCGGGAAGCTGGGCGCCGACATAAGTCCATCGAGAAGATGTGTGGGAGATATTCCTGGAGACTTTGAAGCAGGAGACTTTCTGGGGTGGCAGACGCCTTGTATTAAGTATGGTATACCCTTCCAAGTCCAGGAGAGACTGCTTGACATATTCTTACCAAAGAAAAGGGAAAAGAGAACCGGGAATCAGTTGCCAAGTGGCTGGCGTGGTGTTCCAAAAATGGAATTCCTTGTTAAATCCTACCTAGACCCACGTGGCGGCCGATCATTCTTCTACCTTATTTGGCACAAGGTCAAGGTATTAAAAGACGCTATCCCGGGTCCAACTTTTCCTTCATTGCTGCCCTGGCCCGCCTACTCTCCTTAGGTCAAAGGACCTACCCATAGCCTATATCCTCATTATTTTATAGTTTTCGTTTTTCTTTTTCGATTCCTTAATGTCTTCGGATCGTTCTACAGTAGGCCCCTCTTGCTAGTGTGGGGAAACCAAGCTTATGTCATTTGTTACAGCTCTCTCTCGAGAAATCTACTCTTGTGAGCAGACACCGTCCCTTTTGCCTCTGACAAACAGATTCTGACTCGTTTCTGAATTTTCAGTTAGGCCATATACCCATGCAAGGCACACATAAAGTGAAATACGCAGGAGACACGGATTGGGACTTCCACGTCGATGCTGCCCAGCACTCACTGGACCTGTCCCTTATTTTACCACACTACCGTGCACGCAACCAGCCCACTGATCATCGTATGTCGATGTTCGTGGCAAATGATAATGAACCCATGAAGTTAAAAGTTGTGCGTTTCTTCCCGTGCCTTATACGTTCGTGGGGAACTTTGGCACTCACGCTATTTTCTGCAGTGTCGAAACATCCCCACCTCGAAATTCTATCTGGAGGTGCTAGCAGAAACATCAGATGTAACTATCTGGATACCATCGGACTTTAAAGGACAGATTCACACATCAGGGAGACCGACGTTCTCAGCAGGTTTCGTGAACCGTATCCTACAAAATGTGCGGCTCAACGAACCGGGTGCAGAGGAAGTGTACGGCGAAGATGATGTGGTGGTAGTCACGCGTGGGCGCATCTCCTTTCGCATGTGGGACGTGAGGACGTGTAGCCCGGAAAACACTCATAAGGAGTCATTCAAGAGATTGTTTGGCTGTTCACGGAAGGCTCCTGAAACCGCCATTGACTGGGACTTCCTTCTCAAGGATTGATTGATATGTTTTCTCGATCCTTTCCTTTACACTTCTCTTCGGATTTTACCTGACTTCCTCGGGGACTTGGATTTCGTTCACACACACATACTTCAACTTCATAGCATTAGTACCTGCATATCTTTATTAGCCAACACCGTTGGTTCTGTAGCCCTAGACAACGATTTTCTTCATGTATTTCTATATTTCCGCAATGCCATGCGCCCGTGCTCTGAACTTTCTATTCCAGCAAGTCTCCCTGAAACAAGAAGCCGAGGATGATGCTAATATACATAGTACAATGATGAATCTATGGATACAAGGTTTAAATATGTATTAAAATATATCGTTAGAGATGCTCATGCGCGCCGATATTGGATAAACACTGTTCAACAGTGTCGAGAAGCACAGGGTTCTCCAAGGCAGCGGCAACTCGTTCTTTGTCATTCAATTGCTTGTTTACTATCGTAAGAGTTGTGAGCATTCGACCCTGATGGATCGCCATCCAACTTACCAGCCATCTCACTTTGATGAGATCCCGGTTTGACAAATATATCGACTTTGAAACGCTCGGGGAGACTGCGCAGAAGACGAACCCGGATACAGAGACCTATTGAACAAGTATGAGATATAAGTGACCGGGGAAGCATGGTACTATACCCACCGATGAGAGTTGACATCCCACAATGAGGCACGGTTGGTGTGAATTCGACTTTTATTCGATTTGTGCCGACGGTAATCTGTGGCGCTGAGACCACCCGAAGCTCTTCCAGCGTATTCGGATGCTCAGGGTCATAAATTGAGCGGATTAAGTCTGTATGTAAGTTGTAATAGCAGAATTAGCATACTTAGGGGTATGTCAATCAAAGAAAATAATCAAGGAGCCAGACAGGAGATAAAAGGCGGGGGTTTAGTTATTATTACTAACCGTAAATCTCATCTTGATCGATATGCTCCAAGTCGTCCGCCTCGTCGTCAGATGTAGATATATCATTTATCCATAGAGAATGGGCCAATGCATCCGACTGCCTTCCGACTGCCTTTGGCGCCGAGAATACGACGGGGTTTGGGTTGAAGACTTCTCCTGGCATTGCAGTTAAGATGAGAATCAATTTCGAAGATGATGAGTGAAGCCAGAGAGTGAGCGGGCCGGAGCGGTGCGTTTATGTGACTGTAGCCCCGACGCGCTGCACATGTCACGTCACGCGTACATGCATAATAAATAATTGATGGCCAAGTCGCGTCTTGCCTCTCTTGAAACTTCCTGACAGACCTCATATTATATAAAGCTTAGATCTCTACATAATGCCTCCAAAGGTGTGCATAGCTTATCAGACAACGTGGCTTGTTCAACGCCAACGCTGCAAGTGTCATTAACTTAAACTCATGATTCTTTCTAGCGAAAACAAATCGACGAATCTGTTGCTCCTGAAGCCTCAACCTCTACGCGTTCTACCAGAACATCGACCAGGTCAAGTACTGCCAAGAGCACTGCAGCTTCGAAGGGTACCAGTACCAAAAAAGCAAGCACAACGAAAGCTGCCGCCAAAAATGTCACAGCTGCGCCAACACCGTCGCTAAACGGGTAACCGTAGTCTCTATTTCCTGACTAGTGGATGGGCTGACTCGGAGAATGTGATGTGTGTGTTTAGCGAAGGGGATGAAAATACATCGAACAACTCGGAGGTAGGCGTTCAGTCGGTTTCTTGGGTGTTATGCGCTTATGTGAGTTTTATAATGCAGGCCTTTCGCTCAGCGAAGAAAGCCAGAATCGCAGAATCATCAAAAACAAGAAAAAGTGCAACAAAGAATGCCGCAAATCGAACTCAAGAGTCAGTCATCCTTCTCGGTCATTTCCCTATTACTTTTTCTACCATGTCCTGGCTTGCTTTCTTGCGAATTTTTTTCGTATGTCTTCTCCCGTTAATATGCTGGTGTTCTTCTTTGCCTATTTACTAGGAGATTGCCACATCTTTAACATGTAGTCCACGCACCTGTTCGACATGACTTTCTCGGTTCCTAAAAACAGAAGCGGATTACGTAAAGGAGATCGCCCTCCATGCATAGTTCGTGGCATGGATGATGCGGTTTGACACAGGAAACCTGTGTCGGTGTGGCTTGGTTATCCCATTGGCGAATTTGTGAACGCGTATAAAAAGGCAGTTGGACACCGTTGGACTCTGGTCCCTCCAGCTTGTTCTTGAGCCCCACCACTGCGCCCTCAGAGCTTGTGGATGCACCTTCATTCCCCTCATGCGGTTTTCGTCTTTGCTTTGCTGCTCTTCTAACACGGTAAAACATGCACACAGTGATGATGAACCCACGCGTAAGGCTTCTTTCACTAAGGTACGATTTCATATTATTTTGCTTTCCGATTCCCATTTTTAAACATAGGCCCATTATAGGAATCACCACTAGATGAACAAACGGCATCTGACGACGGACGTAATGTAGAAAACTCCCCCACTGAAAGGAACAAACCACACGAGAGTCATATAAAGACGAACAAACCAGAACCATACTCTGCCCAACGCGCCCTGAAGTTGTTCGAGGAATACGCTGACAGCGATGATACTAGTGTTATTGGCCCAGATGGATTTGTAAAGCTGTGCATAGATGCTGATATGCCTATGGAAGGTGCATTGCCTATTATACTCGCCTGGCAGTTTAACGCGAAGGAGATGGCAAAAATATCGAAGCAGGAATGGGTAACAGGGACTACTACACTGCAGTGCGTGTTATGTAGCTCCAAACATCGAAACCTTGCTAATATAGCGTGTTCAATGAAGAATATCGTCTATCTCACAGATCTCCACCGCCGTTAAAGACCTTGAGGACTTATTAATTCAAGGGAAACCTCCATTACAGCCAATCGCTAAGAAAGTCCCTCAAGAATATAACAGAGCTACATATTTTGGATACACCGCAAACGTGAAGGCTGCATTCCAGAAATTGTATTCGTTCTCATTTAATCTTGTTAAACCAGAGTGAGTACCCATCTGTCTTTCATTTGTGTATCGATTGACACTCAACGACAGAGGGTCAAAGAACATCGAAATGGAGGTTCGCATCAGTACTATACAAGTAACAAGACGTATATTTATCGCTGACTATATGAGAAGACTTCGGTAGCTTTCTGGACCGTTTTGCTGGTACCTAAATATTCCATCATGGGAGAGGTCCTGCGTTTTATTAACGTGCGCATTTCTATACTTTCACCCTCTGACCTTGGTACTTACACATGAAGGCATGCAGGAAAAGGGAACATACAAGGCCACGAACAAGGATCTCTGGAGTATGGTACGTAATAACAGTCTGCTTTCCATTTGACCCAAGCTTTATCACATGAACAGATGCTCGAATTCTGCCAGACGGTATCGCCCACGCTCGAGGATTATGAAGCTGATGGAGTTGGTTTTACTTGATATTTTGTTTCCCGTTACTCTTCTGACGCATGATTATAGGCGTGGCCCACACTCTTAGATGATTTCGTTGTTTGGAAGTCGAGTCAGTCCGCTTAGGACTGCCCTCACAAGCTCAATGACATCTTCGACTTTGTGAATAACTAATCTATACACACCTCTCACGTATCGCTGTCTTTGTCCGCATACATTGTCTCTATGGCCTCTTCATATCGCTTTCTTGTGCATCATCTCTCATATTTTCAATCATACATGCTTTGAATAGATTCTTTTGTATCATAGCCCTGTGCATTTTTGAACTTAAGTATTTTTTGAGCTTGCCGTTCCCTTAAATGCTGCCCAAACTTCATTAGATTATTATTATTTCCAGCAGGTAGCGCCTGCTTACCATCAAGGTCGTTCCAGACAATTTTCGGACTATCCACCTCCCTTATTAGCAACTCCAGGTTTGGAAAATAGATATCACTCAAGTGGATGAAGTAAAAAGGAATCTTTGAATCTGATACTGTGCCTGCATGATCGTGAGCCGTAGATTGGCATAGGGAACAAAACTTGATAATGAGGGTATGAAAAATATATTAGCAGATATATCCCAAACACATACAGGACAGCAGTATACTAGCAAATGGACGAGGACTGTAGGTCAGCATGCTAATATAGTAAGCGATAGAAGATAGCGTGGAAAGCAAGAGAAGAAGAGGGTATGATATCTTGCTCCTTGTTCATTTACTGGCACCAATGACTGTAAACAAGCCACCCATTTTGGTGCGCCAGTTGTCTCCATATAGGAAACGGATGAGACCCGCTGAGAACTCCCTGGCGAAAGACACATGTTCAATAAAGCATGAAAACAGGAGGTTGAAACTTGAACAAAGGTGACTGACCAGCTGGTGCGCAAAGATTGCAAAGGGTAGTCGAGAACTCTAGGAATACTGGTATTGAGAAGGGACGGCCATCTATCAAATATGACGGCTTTGGGATTAGTCAATGAACGAAGACCTTCCGGTCCGCCTAGAGAGTAGTGCAGTCAGTGAAAGATCATACGTGTTTTGTTAAAATAACAGTACCGAAGCGACCATAGCCGCTGGCCTTTGTTCCACCAAAGGGTAGATCTTGACTGCAGAGATTATGTTAAATAAAGGTAAGCAGGGTGGAAAGGTTTTACACACTTGATCTATAAAAATAAGTAAGTATAGGGACTCATAGCAAAGGGATACACATAGACATACATAGAATACCCCGAAATCGTTGATGGAGACCATTCCACACTCCAATCGCTTTGCAACTTTGAGGCAATCTTCTTGATCAGGCCCAAAGACACTTGCACCAAGACCGTATCTTGTGCTGTTAGCAATTTCGATAGCTTCCTCGACAGTTTCATAGGGCATTAAAAGGGCAATGGGCGCGAATACTATACACACCATTCAATAATCATTTTCGAGTGTAAAAGGAACAAACTCACATTCTTGATTGGCAATGGCCATACTAGTATCGACAGGTCCAAGAACAGTGGGTTGGAAGTAATATCCATCTTCGTGGTAAGGATGTTTGAATTCCGCTCCTCCTTTCACATAAGCGTTCACCTCTTCAGCATCTTTAATCAACTTCTCGAGGCCGCGGAAACGGTCTCCACTGATCATAGCACCAGTCTCGACAGTAGCAACGTAGCCAGCCTGACCCTTAAACAGAACCGAGCCTACGCGCATTTTGTCGACACGCTCGGTAAAGATAGTATATAGGTCGTCGTACTGGTCCACATGCACAAGAAGACGCTCAATGCCGATACAATTTTGTCCCGCGTTTTGGCTGGTAAAAGTTAAGATTACGACTACGAATCACGAAAGGTAAATAGAATGTGCCACTTACTACACACCGCGCATCCATAAGCTGGCCCATTTGTTGAGGTCCGTTTTGGGAAGAATGACAGCAGGGTCTTTCCCTCCTAGCTCGAGAGTGACGGGAGTAAGGTGCTTAGTTGCGGCTGCCGCGACCTTAAAAGATGTTTAACACATAATAACATATAGCGAGCGTGCTCAAATTACCTTGCGTCCAACAGTCTCTGAACCAATGAAGGTAATATGTTTGATACGCGGTGACTGAGTGAGCGCATCCGCCTGTTCAGGGTAGCAGCACACAACTTGGACGAGATCACTGTTGTGGCCACATGCTTTGAGGCAGTCTGCAATAACGCCGACAAAGAATGTGGTCGACCAGATTACATGTTCCGAACACTTGAGTACGACTGCGTTTCCGGCGAAGAGAGAAGCGATGATAGGAGACCAGGCGTTATGGAGAGCTAGGAACATGAACGTCTCTCGTATCAAATAAAACAATTGAAAAGAGACAAGAGCAACTCACGATAGTTCCACGATGTAATGGCAGCGGTAACACCCAGGGGCTCGTAAATAACCTGTGATTTCTTATAAAACATCATAAAGTTGGTCTTCCTGGATTCAGGTCGAAGGGCTTCTTCTCCATGCTTCATTATCCACTCCAACTTCGAGCACGTCGTAATAATTTCACCGAGAGCAGCATCAATCACTTCATAAAGAAATGTATTTAACATCATACAAGACAGGGGGGAACAATCTACCAACTCACACGTTTTCCCCGTATCGCGGCAAGCCACACGCGCGCAAGTGTCCTGATTCTCCACTAGCCACTTCTGCAAGCTGCGAAGAACGCGCCTGCGCTGTTGAAATGTCGTGTGTTTCCATGTTTTCTGTGCCTTTTCCGCGCGTTTGATCTTTCCTTCGATTTCAAGTTCGTTGTCTGCAATAGATGTCCCTATATGTAAGCCGGTCGCGGGATCGAAGGAGGTAATGTAGCGTCGGTCGGGTACCGACAACATGGGCATAATCTCCCTGTTAGTTAGATGTGACTCCAAAGACGGGTTCTTGAGTTGGACGCCCTGCCATCCTGGATCGGCTGGCTACATTCAAATACGTGTTAATGATCGTACATTGAATAGAAGAAGACGCGCATACCTCAGGAAATGTGACCCCAAAGGGTACTGCACTGTTATGCGTTTGTTGGTAGCGTTCATATACAAGGTAAATTCCGAAAGCAAAGAAAATAGTGATTGGATAAATGGCATCAATTTTTCGTTTCGAGTCAGAATCCAAACCTAACTTCATAGTCAGGTAAGGATGGTTCATTAAAGATATAAGGGCATCCATTGCAGGAAATAACCCGCCAACGGGGAGGGTCGTTAGATGGAGGTAGGCTGTTAACCAGGAATTCCGAAAAAACCAACCGTCACCGAACAATGAACACGCGACTTTGATTTTCCTCACGTGATTTAGTGGTATTATTGCGCACGAAAGTCAGACTTATTCTCGGAGTCGAAGAATCAACGAAGATTGCCATAAGAAATTATGTATTTAGAGACCACAACCAAACCAAATGTGTATGTGTAGGGGAAAACAGCTATAATTACGGGTATAAAAGAAGCAAAGATGTGGACCTGTACAGAAACGAAATATATATTTGAGTCATTAACGAGCTGTAATGTGTGGGGTAATGCAGGTGGCTAAATTGTTGTCCAGAATTGCAAAAGTTAAGTCAGGAAATGTATGATCGATATAGAAAAGAAAGACTGCAGCCCAGCACAGAAAATAACTAAAAAAGGTAAAGGTGGGACTCCGAGCGGCAGCTGTTATACTACTACTTTACTGGAGGAGAAATTGTATCTTGCAGATTTGTTACTGATCCAGTTTTCTTCTTGCCAATGTGACTTAACCTTTTGAGGCTGGCCAAACTGCTCTTCGATTTTTTGTGTGTTTTTTCTCCTTTGTTGTTACCTGCGTCTGGGGTCACGGAAGTCAGCGACATTACATCATGCTCTTTCGCAACTTCCTCTTGGGCTTCGTGTAACTCTTCTACGGGAGAGCTCGAGATAAGACTTTCGGCGAGGCCTGATTTTCCTCCTCCTCCAATCAATTTGATAGTGGTCTGAGGCTCTGCCTCTGCTTCTGCAGAAGTATAAAGCTCTACTGGTGGCTGAACTGCCTCCGTGACATCCGGTGGTAGCTGTACTGATAGGGGTTCAAAAGATTGCTGACTGGCGACAGGACTTTCAGTCAAAAGGTCGGGAATAACGGGAGGAGACGAAGTGCTGATTTGAGGTGGAGCAGGGAAAGGAGAGGATGACGAGGATGATGGAAGTGGTGGTGAAGAAGGCGAATCTGCAAGTGCAGAGCCGTTGACTTCAGACGTTTCTCGGCGAATGGGAGGTTTTGGCCTTGCTGCTCGCCTAGTTTCCGTTACTAGGCCAACATCTTCGGCGTATTCATGACCGCCAATGCGTCCTGACTCAATGTCATCAGTCGAAGAGTGACCAGATCCGGGAGGTGAATTTAATGGTGCAATATCCAAGGCTGTTGGCAAAGCCACAGGGCGAGGGGCGGGAGGTTTAGTAACGGATATTGTAGGTAGTGCATTTAATTTTGAAGAGCTTGCTTGAGGCTCGGAGTGGTTATTGAGGGCTTCAACAGTAGGTGAAGGAATATGTTCGGAAGAGTTTCTCAGGACGGGAATAGCGACTTCTGCAGCTCCGGGACCTTGCATAGACAATTCCACAATATCCAAGTCCTGGTGCGCTTCCTAGAAGCTGTATTAGATTATTTTTTTGCAGAGATTTATATCAACTAACCTTGTCCAAGATCTGGTCCGGCATCAGAGCTATATCAGGTATAACGCCAGCCTCTTGCCATTTCCTCACACTCCGGTCGGCCCAAGCCTCTAGTACGTTCCAGCCGCGATACTCACCAACATAGCGAAGTCCTCCTCCCGAGCCGGTATCACCACCATCTCCTTGTCCCCGACCATTACCATCATAAAAATAACTTTCATATCCCAATTCGTCCTCACTGTCCTCGCTGGCATCATTGGCGCCAATCTCAAATCCATCCCCGCTCTCTAGTTCCTCGACGAAGCTTGCCAACCACTTTGCCCAGCCGGCCGGACCGTCACCCATCCATAATACCACTTTTGTGTCGAAATCACGTCCAAATACGATGACTTGTCCAATTGTGCCATGCTCTCCTGGATTGAGATCGATACCAAGGTAGTTGCCTGCTTTGTCCGCAATGAGTGGTATCCAACCTCGCTGTGAATATTCAGTTCTGATCCACCCAGTGGGAAGTGATTGCATGGACCGACGCAGGGCTTCATTTGCACCTGTATTGGGGTCATTGTCCACTTCTCTCCAAAATCTCCACTCTTCTAAAACGCTTTCCAGGGGTAAGAGTGTCAAACCAAAGAATAACCCTTCCGAGCAACCAGCAGCTGATTCTGCTTCTTGTCCGTCCACACAGAGATATGATTCACGGACTACAGAAGGAAGAGCGAATCCAAATTGCATTTCGATTTGAGCAAGATCTTGAGGGAGAATGCCATAATTAAGAGTGTCACCAAGTTCGGGATATTCTCTGTTCAACCATGAGCGAATGCGCGCCCATGTTTTTGATAATGGTGGGTAGCTTATGCCTGCAGTGATTGGTCTGTGCAATGGATCCATATGTGTCGGAAGAAGCGAAGAGGAACCTGAACGAGAGCTTTGTGTGGCAAGCAACGTCATAAGTGCTTTGAGACTAGATTGAGTTGGTTGCGCGATACTCACGAGGAAGGAAGGTAACCATAAGACATGGGACCTTGGGGAGGATAAGTATACGCGCCTGAGGTCATACTAGCGGATTCTGGATCAGGTGTAGCAAGTGTACTGGGATTGAAAGCGTCAGGGTGCGAGGGGAATACAGGCGAAGAAGTGGGCAACGAGAAGGCCTCGTGTGTAGAGTTAAAGACCTGACCATTCCTGTTCCTCTGAGAATTATCGGAGGAGAAAAGAGAGGAGAGCCAACCCATGACAGAAGTAGGAGACAAGAAACTGACTGCCGTTGTCGTTCACGTCTTACTCTCTGATGTTGCTTCAACTATTCAAAATTACGTAATCAATCAATTTGCCTCGCGGCCCCTTCATTCGTCCATCTCTCCCTCTGCGTCCAATGTAACTGGCTCCCAAAATGCCGTTATAATCAGGCGGTCGAAGCCTGATTTCTTCACTATTGACGAGCGGGATCCCACATAGGACCGCACCTCGAGGCGACTCAATAAGTCTCATTCTAATTCTGATATCGGCTCCGACGCCTTTGGAGCCTTTAGTACTGTTCTCGTTCTAGCGGTAGTGAAGGAGGGTGCACACAACTCAAAGTTTGAAACATCCAAAAGATATCGAGAACTTGCGAGCGAGGGGTCCGGCCGGCGGCCGAGCACTACTCCCGAACGGGCAAAGCCAAAGGTTGCGTACCAAAACTCATGTTCGTGTGATTTCAACCAAGTCGAGAGTAAGGGAAATATAAATTGTAGCTGTAAGTTGTTTAGAAAATAAGTAAATAGATATACAGAACTTGTAAGGCGTGTGATAAGAATGTGGTGTCTGGTCTGGATTTCTTCCTCACACAGGCACCCACATCTAAGTTGTCAGGGAAGAAACGACATTTGGAGTTCATCCTCCAGGAGCGACATTACCACTCTGAAGTCTGGTCCTACTCGCTGCTGGTTTGAGGTATGTACAACAAGAAACTGTGGGTTTATTTGATGCACAACGCGTTTGATGCAGTACTTGCTCCCATGATAGACAAACTGAGAGGTCTAATGCATTCCTACAGGTATTATATCAGTACGATACCCAACTTCTTGGATATTCGTTTAATATACAAGCATACATTATTCAAAGATAAGGACTACGCGGATTCTGATTAAAACAAACAATGACCTGCAGACCGAAAATTGAGAGCAATAGGAGATGGCAGCGACTGAGGAAGAGAAGAGAAAACTAAAAGTATACGGGGATACGAAAATACGAGCAGGGCATATAGGCTACAGATAGTGAAAAGAAAAAGAAAGCGACGAGTTCATAGATGGAACACACCAATGGTGTTTCCGAACCCTGCTAGGGCACGTGAAGAAGTAAGAAGTAACGGCGAGACACGAGTGAAAGGTAGTCTAGCTACCCCTTCAATCGAGCTCCTAGTAGAATCTAAAGAAGAACTTGTCCGCGATGAAGAACACGATGACGACGAGCGTCGAGCTATTTCCGACAGCAAAGAAGTCCGCAACATACCAACCGCCGGGTCAAACGTCCATAATTCCCACCTTTCCAATGTCGCATCTGTCAGGCCAGACGAGCTTTGTGATACCGCAGATACCAACGGCGCTTTTGTCTTCGCTTGAGAGCGAGGTTTGCGGCGCACCCCCACGAATATTCTACCTGACAGACTCCATGCGCCCCTCTCGCATATAACAGGATCCAGAGGCGCCAAAACCGCGTTCCTCCATATCGAGTGGTTCTTATATGTATTCGTCGGTGTAACAGACCCACTTAGATCAGTTGTCGGGCTCGTCGGTTCTTGATCTTCGCCGCCCATACTGGTGCTCGGGAATGGAACAGTCAACAGCTCGGAGGAGCGCCGAGTCGTCTCCTTTTCAGACGCTCGGCGCGAATGTACACCGTGCCCTGACACAGGGAATGCGGTGGTTTCAAACGCAGTTGCAAGTCGCGCACGAGGAACAAGAGGGGAGCCAACCTGCGACGAAGACGCATTGCTGTTACTCCTCGACCTCTTCCCGATGCTTTCCCTAGATGCCATATTACGCAACGGCGACGGCTGCTGCTGCTGCTGCTGCTGGCTGAGGTTATTCCGGGCACACGAACATCTTCGCGTCTGGCCTTCTAGATACAATTTCGACATCTGAACAATTTTATCGTGGTCCATCGAGAACGCCACAGCAACACTCTCTTTAGAAAGTTGTCCACAGAAGTGACATGTTTCACACCGTGTCGGGGTTATTTTGATAGCAGAGATGCGCCCATAAGCTTCCTCTAATACCGAAATGCATTCTCCAGTAAGACCATCCCAAAGAGATACTGAACCAGCTTCTGTAGCAGCAGCGATCACGAGCCTGACGCTACCGCCCATCTCCGCTCTGCAAGCATGGACCTTCGAAACGACGTCGTAAGGATTTCCTGCTTCGAGAACACAGTCGTTGAGCATCACAGGTTCGTAGTCTCCGGTTTCCACTAATTCTAGTGTACCGTCGTTCAAACAAAATGCAACGAGAACCTTGTTGTCTGGAACGACTTGAAGGAGGGAAACACGCACGACCGAAGCGCATCGTGATGGATGGAAGTATGATACAGTAGGTAGATCGCCCAAAGTCCACCGAGCAGCAACGCCACTCTCATAAGCTGCTAAAAGAACTAAATCAGTAGACCGCTTATATTCCGGCGAACTCGGCTCTGAAGACGGTGGCATCCGTCCAGGTGCTTTTGGCGCATAAACGGCCAACGGTGGCACGAACCGTAATTCCGTGACAGCTGCCGACGAGTTGTCCAACGAAAGCAATGGAAGAGACTTGACGCGTCCATTCGACTTTCCGATAATCCAAACAGCAATATGACCTCCGCCTGTTCCGACAGCGAAGAAGCGTCCGTTATCGTCAACGGTCAGTGACGTAATTGTCGATCCCGCGCTCGAAGATGAGCTAGCCATTCTGAGCAACGCGTTCGATGCATCGATTACCACGTGCTTCTGAGAATCGGAATTCCACAGGACGATCTCGTTATGCAATCCTACTGAGACGACAATCTTGCCATCTTTGCTGGCTGAGATGAGTTCGACGTCGCTCTCGAAGGCTCTTGGAAGAGTGTTGAATGATATCTGACCCTGGAGGGTACTCTGATCCTCTGGTGCCGAGGCTTCAGTGCCAGGATGCCTCTGAGCTTCCAGGAGTTCGGTGTTCTTCATGAGGTATAGAAGTAGGCCATAAAGCGCGCTCGTGGTAGCGGCAATTGGTAAGACCATTATCGAAAGTAGCCACAGCACGAATTTGAACGTCTTCATAGTATACCTCGAACGATCAGATGCCTGCATCGTGCTGTTGGCGGTGATGCCATCACTCTTCAAACCGAATGTGATAATAGTAGGGAGTTCCAAACGAAGGTGAAATAACGGCGTTTGGGTTGGATTTAAGGTCTTCCAGATATGCTCTGCGGTTGTAATAGCCTCCGATTTTCCCCGCGTCTTAGTTCTCGAAATAGCTCCCAGAGGTTTAGACAGAGAAGAATGGACAGACGATGAACCGGTGTACGTTGTGTAGTAAAGTGTTGCTGCTATAGCAAGAAGCTACAATCCAAAAAAGGTCGTGTCAGTAACAGATGCATTTCATTTGGATGTACAACGCAACAAAAACGTACCATGAGTAAACTGATGTTAGTTGCGGCCCTGCCTTTGAGAAGATTCTGTGTCGTATAGATAAGCCTTTTCCATCCGGATCGTGGTTGTTTGGAGTTTTGATTCTCCTTTTCCTTTTTTGATAGTGGTACAGAAGGTGCTAAGCTGGTATCATGTCGAAGAAGCTCTTCGAGCTAGAAGAGCCATAGGATCAGCATGCATATATGCGTATTAGTTGCGATTGAAGTACACGGACCTCGAGACGGGCGATATCAATAGACAATACAGCCATGAAGAAGGTGTGAGCCAAAAACCAATGCGCGACCAACACAACAATCGATAACGTGCAGAATTGGCGCACCGCGCCATCTGAAAATACCGCAATAACCCCTAATATCGCGTTGTATGATACGACTTTGAGAGTATTGGATGTTCCTGCTCGGCTCAATCCCTCCGCAATGCGCTGCTTTACGGACAGCGTCACTGAAGTTTTACCAACGGCATCCACCTATCACGTAAATAGCATGAGTCAACACATAGATAGCAAAGGCCCGGGAGCTGTGCACGCTTACCAGATTGAACATATTCTCTGCACCAACAAACACAATTACTATGGGTAGCAGCTCCCTATATGGACGACAGGCAAATGAATGGGGCAAAAATAGTTCATTGAGACAAATGGCGCGATACGAAGATATCTTTGGGCTTACCATGGGACCATAGTAATTTTGAATCCCACCAACGCACAGACGCTCATTGACGTGATGGTCGATACGGCAATTTCAACAAGGGCGGTGAACGTTACTCCAAGTCGCGAGTGCACTGCGTCCATTCGCCTGACAGACCAAGCAACATACGCAAAAAAGCCAATATAGGCTAAATAGAGAAATACCGAGATCGCCGACCAGCCCTTCGCAGTCGAATGATTAGGGTCGTACTAGAAAAAAAAAAGATCGTGTACGTCAGGTCATATACGCGAATAGAAAACTCAACGTTAGTCCTTACCTCCAAAGCGATCAAGGTGGCATCAGGGACCTGTTCAACTTGTGCATTCTGAGCTACGGCATTTCGAATGGTCTCCATCCATAGTGAGCGTTCAGCAGAAGTAACCCAGCAAGGACTATTTGGAAAGAAATAGGTCAGGGCCAGAAAAGTGGCATAGTCAAATTTGTTTCCGCCGACATGTGGTTCATACGAGCCTCTTCCGGCCAATACCATGTAAGGAGTTACAGGTATCCCTGCAATAGAGACGTTCTTGGTGTAGCTGAGCGTATCGAGGATGTTGGGATCCGATGCCAATTCATCTTTGTCATAATTCCAAAATGCAAGTGGTGAGATAACAATGCATTGTCCATCCGGTCGTTTGAGGCAGGGCACATCTCCTTCAGAAATTAGGTCCTGTAGACTGCGTTCGAGGTCGAGGGTTGAAATAAGAATTTGTTGGTTTAATGCGCCATCGTCTTCGACGAGAGGACTTTGTATGAGAATGCGTTCCACTCGCAACGCGTTGTCTCTGCATTTGGCGCGAGTAACTGGATCCTCGTGCACGCGAAGCGTATCCTGGTTTGCCCAAAGATTGACGAGGTCCTTCTCGGTCGTCAGAGTTCCAGTGGTGTGTGGTGCTATTAGTGCATCTAAAAATGATTGCGACGAATACCTAGAGGATGTGTAGAGATCGAGAGCTGGATAGAATAACGAAGTGATGACAACACAGGAGACGAGAATGATGCGAATTTGGTGAGTTGCACAGTGACTAGCAGAAAGGGTTAAAGTGAGAGGCAATAGGGCACCTGTAGGATGTACTCACAGGCCAAACTGAAGGAAAAACCTCTGACTGAGGGTACGTACACCTTGAAGCATTCCGTAGGCGAGCGGGGAAGAAACGCGAAGTTATAAACAGTCCGGCTTGTTGGAGTATCTATACTGTTGAGTGGGAAGAGATAAAAGTGTAAAAAGAAGAGTATTAACAGCGATACCCAGGCATAATAGAGCTGCCAGGCGTGCTCGATAAGCTGAGGAAGAAGTACGAAGCCAAGGGATGAATATAATTTCTGGTCCTGCACTCTCCTTTCCAGAAGGAGAAGTCGGCCGCGCCACAAGGTCACGTGCAAAGCCATTCTAGACCATGCAGTAGCCAAGTTAAATCGTTTCCGGTAAGCGGCCGTCCCCAACCTCTTCTTCGTCGACTGCTGGCCATTCTACTCAAGTCCTATACCTCCTATATCACACCATGGCCTCAATTAACGGCGTCTCGAGGGTATGTAGAGCCTCTAAAATTGTAGCTTCGGCTTCGCATTCCAAACGTCGTCAGTACTGCTGTTTTTTTTTGACCCCAACACCATATGACTAACTTCGTGTTATCATAGTGCTTCATGGTTCAGCTAGGCGTATGGCCATTAGCAATTTCCAGATGCCAGCAATGTCTCCTACCATGACCGAAGGTGGTATCGCTTCATGGAAGAAGAAGGAAGGAGAGTCATTCGTACAAGGAGATGTCCTCTTGGAAATCGTCAGTTTTTCGCTTTAAATTTGTTGCTCGCACAATCTCAGGCTTTTGACGCGTCCTTATATACTTGAGTCTGTAATTAACATCCTCTTCTTTTAGGAAACCGACAAGGCAACAATCGACGTCGAGGCTCAAGACGATGGTATTATGGGCAAAATCTTGGTACAACTTTACCTCGTATTCCACGATTTGTTACTCATTAATATACATAGGCGCTCGAAGGTACTAAAGGAATTCCAGTAGGCAAGGTTATTGCACTTCTTGCCGAAGAAGGCGACGATATCTCCAACCTCGAAGCTCCAAAAGAAGAGGCTGCTCCCGCGCCCGCATCGAAGGAAGCAGAGGCAACTACGTCTACTGAAAGCCGAATAAACTCGGAATCGCAACCTCCCCAAACCCCTACCACTCACTCACATGCTGCACCTGAACATTCACGGCCGTTATTCCCATCTGTTCACCGTCTCTTGCTGGAACACAATATCACGGAGACAGATAAAATCAAGGGCACGGGTGTAAGAGGAATGCTGACCAAAGGAGATGTTTTGGCATTCTTGGGCAAAACTTCGAACCCTCTTGGTACATTCAAGTTTGGACCCTCACCAATTGAAGAAGCCATCAAAGCCAATGCTTCTACTGCGCCAAAGGCTCCAGCGGCACCCGTGAGTTTCTGATGTATATTGTTTTATATTTTCGTTCTGACGGCATACATACCCAGCCTCCGTTGGACGGCCCTGCAATTCGACGCCTTATCGTGTCGTCGATGCTGCAGGCTTCCCTTAAAGCTCGCAACCCTGTCCCAGCTGGTGAGGATTAACTTGTTCGTCGGTTCGATATATAAACCAACATTTTCTAGCACTCAAAAATGCGGACTTTGACGACATCATCGCGGACTACCTACCACCTTCCCCAAAACCCGTTTCACAAGCTTCCATTCCAACTACATCACCGCCTAAGAAATCCAAGGCTGGATATTTAGATGGACTATTCTAATATATAGATACACACTATTCGTAGTACACAGATTGGACGTACTTGAATTCCATATAGTACCCCATCTTTCAAGTAAGTGCGTTCGGGTCCCGGCCCGGGGTCGCGTTTTGATTTATCACTGCCCCATGAGCATTTCTCATTTAACCACCACGATGCCTCGAGAACAAGCACGCCCTCCTGTGAGTTTGAAAGTCGCTACCTACATCGAGTTCTTGGACAGTGGAAGTAACAAAAAGTTCTCTGTTTGTTGACGTGTCTTTCCTTCCTCTGCTCTTTCTGGCTTTGGTAGAATAGGTCCTAAGGGCATCTGTGCACGATATACGTCACTTTGCTGCATTGCTTCGGGGAGTTCAGATCGGCAACGTATGTATATCACTGATTGAGTGGAGCCCTTTACTTTTCTATCTCTCCTAAGATTTCTGAGAATTTCATCTAGCGAGCGACAGTTATAATCTATGAGAGCGGGTTGAGTATCAAAGTCGAAGAAGCACGTACTCTCCTGGGTGGGCAAGACGTGTTTTCCTTCGTGGATTGGGTGACTTAACATCCTCACATTGCTCTCCAGGAACTGCTTTCATATTCTCCGACATATTTGACGAGTATTCATTCAATCCTCCGTCACCAGTGCCCACTCCTTCCTTGCGAACGCCTAAATCTCCTGTACCGAAGCAGCGGAGAAGGGTAAAACCAGCGGAACGGCGCGCTCAAGACCAAATACAGGGCGAGCTGTCATCGGAGACAGAGTCAGAGTCGGAAGACGAGAATACTCGCCAGAAAGACCGCGACTATCAGGAAGAGGAGGAGGAAGAGGAAGGCCGAGCCGAGCCAGACAATCCTGCTTTTGAGATACCGCTGAACACACTGGTTGAGTGTCTAAATATATTCGGGACGGCTGGCCCTACTACTGGGAATATTACTGCAAGTTCAAATGCATTAGGTGCTGCTGGGCGCGGAAGAGGAAAAGGTAGAGGTGGTGGAAATGGCGATCGTCTACGGGGTTGGCGGAGAGATGGTGCAGATTCCGATAACAACAATGACGTCGCTGTAGGCGAAGGGAACGAAGACAACGAAAGAGGACTGGACGCGTATTTTGGGGCCGCTTCAGACAAGAAAGGGACAACAAGCATGAGGCTTTCGTACATGGGAGACGGTTATCCATTAACTCTAATTATGTATGTCCCAACACCCATATTTTTTGATTGGTTTTTCTCAAGTTCTCTTGATTTTCCAAAGCGCGGAAGATGCGGCTGGCCCTACGACGACTTGCGAGATAACTACTTTCGATCCTGAACCTCATCTGGAACTCGAATTAGATACCTCGAAAATGTGCGTCCACCTTGTTGGATGCCATCTTTCTTGGCGATTGCTAAAACATCACCGCTGATGACAGTGTATTGAAGATCATTCTAAACGTACGTCATGTATCTTTCTCGCTCTCTTGGCCATGCCAACTCACAGTTCAACTTCAAGTCTTCATGGCTCCGTGAAGCCCTCTCCGAATTAGATCCTTCGTGCGAGAAGCTCACAATCATTGGTAATCCGACCAATACGCAAATAGATGAAGACGATGAAAGCCTTAACGAACGCCAACGACAGAAGAAAGCTCAACGAGCCCTTGCTGGAAAACCGATATTGCGGATTCACGCAACTGGTGATCTTGGTAGTACGGAGGTGATGCAAATTTATGCACAGTCGGACTCTGGGAATCAAACTTATCGTTTTCCTCCCAACAGATGGACTACCCAAATGATAAAGACGTCCTCGAGACATTTGAGTGCAACTCAAACGTGTCTTTCACGTACGTCTCGTTTGTCAAAACGTCTTCATCTCATAAACATAAAATGTTCATGTTATTCAAAAATCTCAGTTATCGCTTCAGTCATATAGCACGGACATTGAAAGCTTTGTCTTCGTCCATAAAGACTTCCATGAGGATAGACGCAGATGGACTTCTGTCGCTTCAGTTCCTCATGCCAGGACCACGGAATAGGACAGTCGACGAAGGACGGGGGGGATATATTGAATACAGGGTATGTCGGCTTCCATTATTATTCAAAACTTTATACTTTTACTGAGTTTCTGCAGTGCATAGCTCTGGATGACGATTGCTGAAATGAGAGGACTTGAAGGAATATCAATTTGGTTATTTTGTCTGACCGATGAATTGCTACTCGTTGTACTGATTGTTGCCTGTATTGTTAGATTTTGTATAATAAGCCTAGCTTTTCCCCCAGTCGGTGGATACAAGAGGCCCCACACTTCCAGTCGGACCATAATTCAACGAGCGTGATTTATTTAATATAATCGTACATACAACTACAGAAACGTTACAGCGGGATCATAGGAGCTCTTCGAATTCTCTGGATTTGTTCAACTGCCGTGAAGACAGGTTAGATACTATCATTCTCCGAACGGCGGCTCCGTCTACCTGTTCAAAAAAGGTAAGTGGGGATGTTATGATGACCGTTAACTATATAAAAAGTAATTACCTGACCACTTTCATGATCAACTGCAGACTGAGGCCATTTGGCAGTTGCGGGTGTCGTTGGTAACACCGGACTCTCCGCAAATTGTTGAATGGGCATGCGCGGCGAAGGACAAGGTGGAAGCTCGACATCGAAGCGGGGTGAATCAAGAGGAGTAGGGACTCTCCCCCGAGGGCCGCCGATATGTGCGCTGCGATATCCATACCCCATGGTGTGCTTCTCGAACAAGGACGGTGTGCGTGGCGACATGGTGGGAGTCCTTGGAGAAGAGAGGGGCTTGAACTGTTCGAATGGGCGAGGAGAAGGCAGTGAAGACGTCGAAGCGGAGGAAGGTGCTGAACTACTGGGCGTAAAGGGCAGCGAGTTGAACGGAGGAGGAATAGGCATGCTGTTAGCAGACCGATTCTGTAGCACGGCAAGCTCGGACATGTCTTTTGCGACGAGCGCAATAACTTGCTCAACAGGGACGTTTGAAGTTCCGTCAGGCATCTGTTATATGAAATAGAAATGAATCATGAACACCTCTCAGAAATGTCTACCGGTATTAGAGGAATTTGACTAACCAGAATTTTGCCTAAGATGCCTGGACATTGTGCTTCAACATCAATCATGTATAAGTCATTTTGCTAGAGGGAACATCCATGAGAAAGTTCATTCGATTGGAGGTAAGGACGTAATATGAAGACATACTATCTGGAGCAAGACCTCCCCCGCAGCAAACGCTTCACCTTCCTTCTTCTTCCACCGAGTAATAGTGCCTTCAGTCATAAGAGGAGACATGGCGGGCATCAAAATGGCTTGTCTCTTAAGAGAACCATGCAGCCCTGAACTCGCATACAGAGCGTTGAGAGACGTAAGTGTTTTATATGTACGAAAGCACTCACAACGCCTCTTCACTTGACCATACGCCCCGCGAGTCTGCCCAGCAGAATTCTTTATATTTGACAAGGTGGTGAAGGCACTCATGATACTAGCCGGCCGTTAGTTTCGTTTTAGTCGATGCTCGTAACACAGTTGAGTGAGCGTCAAGAGTGAAAGTTCCGTTGGCCAGCAACGAAAGGTGGGGAAATCGCATGTCTTGACTCACACCGGTACTTATACTTCCCTTTGCCGATCCGGGGATAACAACATGGCGGTACCAGCTGTTACCTGTTAACCATCATCAAGAAGACTCGAGCTAAATGGACCATTCAAAACTGATGTAGAATCGGAACGTCACAAACTCAGGCCCTATACATGCAATCAACGAAAAGGCTCGAGCAATCCAATCTTATGCATTTCGTTTCCCTTCAATTATATTGCGAAAAAAGGATAATACTACAAAACAGAGAGAAAATAAATAAAAGTACAACCTGCTCGCCTATTTCCTCGCAAAAGTGATCTACGGCCACGCGTCAGCGCAAAGAAAGTAAAAATGTGCAGAAAATCACGTACCTTGATCTTGTTTTCTCCGTCCAACTTGTAGTTGTGCAGGGCATCCTTCGCCACACCAGCGCTCCCCTCGTCCAGGAACTCCACGAAGGCGATGTCGCGTTTTGTTGGAATAAGACGGACTTCGTGTAAGTTGGGGTATCTACAAGCAATGCATCAGCGAGACATAACAGAACGTGAATATAGAAACGCAACTGAGAAAAGAGGGCAACGAGTTGGTCCTTCGTGACGGATTCCGGTAAGTTTTGAAGGAAGAGAATCTTGTTTGGGGGAAGGTATTCGTCTGGCATTTGGACGTTCGGGCGTTTTGGAGCAGGAGCTGAAGCACCACCATCGACTGCGAGAAAACGATCATGATGAACATATAAAGGCACGACACAATATAAAAGACACACCTTCGGCAGCAAGTCGCTTGGCCCTGAACTTTGATTTCAGTGGGTTGGTATATCGTGTATTTTCTGAGATAGATCGTGAGCACAGATGCATAACTTCCATAGATAACATAGACACACTCTTATGCTCGTCTCTTGTCTTTTTGTGCTCATCAAAGTGGTTTGGATCTAACCTCTTCACGACAGCGTCTGACCGAGTCTTTGCAAATGATATTTGCTATAGAAGCAAAGTGTTAGTCACCACATGTAAAACAGATCAACAGCACACACCATCGGCTTAGAGTAAAGTGGGAAACGCTGTACTTCTTTCAAGGCCTTCTTCGCGTCGTCCTTCGATGTAAATGACACAAATGCTTGTCCGCGCATCCGTAGATTGTTGTGTGCGACAACATCTAAGACTTCGCCGTACACTTTGAACAGACCACGTAGCGATGCTTTCATCACTAGTAAAATAAATCATCGCGTCAAGTTGATATTCAGAAAGATAATAACTAATACATACCATCAGGCTTGATCTTTTCGTTCAAATTCTGAATATATAGCGTTTCTGATGTATATTCGTCTACCACGGGTTCTGGTGCCGATGTTTCTAGTCCAGGAGCACTTGTAGGGACTACGTCCATTGGGCCGGATGGCACTGGAATTGTTGGAGGGGCTGCAACTTCGGCCATTTTCTTATATTTTGACGAATGAGTGACTTCTCCAAAAGAGGAGGCAGCGAGGCGGGCAGTATTATTTGCTTGTATTAGGCAAGAGCCTCTGACTCTGGCGGAAACTTGCTTGGACTTTGGTACTACTATGCAATACGTTACCTTTACTGCCACTTGCTTATTTCTCTTCACCTATCAAAGACACGATATGAATATCTAAAGTTTTTTGTTTTGGCGCAGCTGAGACATAATGATCTGCATTTTCTGTGGCCTAGGCCTCAGCTTGTCCAAAGTTCCAAATCAGCCTTAATTTCAGGATGTTCGAAAGTTCATGCAAGTCTCGTATCCTCCTTGGCCAGGAGATCTTTTTCCTTTTTCCTTTGGGCTGTCTCGCTTTCTTCCTCTTTCTGTGAATTTGATTTCTCGGGACTCGGATACTCGTCGCCGCTGGCCGTCATGGATCTATATCTAATCCCAAACAACCCTGAGCACACGCTACTGGTTTCTGCCAACGGTGTTCCTCACTATCAGATTGATACTGCCGACTGCAAGCGTGGGACAAGCGTCACACTCATCCAACGGCCAGGTGCTGCGTTGGATGACAGTGTCGTTGCAGAGATTGAGTGGGGAGAGCGGGAGTCCGACATGCTCACGATCATACGCAGTCCTATGCTGCCTACTCCCGGTCAATGCAGTGACGATAGTAGAGGGGCTGGTATCAAAGGACCGGATTATCTATACAAGAGACATCGATTTGGCACGTAAGTAGTTCGGGATCGTTTTTATCCAGTTAATGATTGTTTGTCCATTTTTATTCGTTTAGGACGCGCTACTTCATCGCCGATGACGCCGAGGAGTATCGTTGGAAGATGATCAAAGATGTTGGATGCATGGTAGGGACTTTGCATATAGCAGTTTTGTAAAGTGACTAATAAATTTAAATCATGTACAGCTCAGTCGCTCCGATTCTAACACAGAGATCGCGTCTTCCATGAGTTTACTCAGTACAGAAGGGTTGTTTGCAGGCGAAAAGAAACATGTTTTACGCGTTCAACCTTGTTCAATCGACATTGATATTGTCGTTCTAACGTTCCTCATGATGGAGAAAAGGCGACGCGACAGAGATGGAAATGGAAGTGATTCCTACAAGACACCTCATGATGCTGATCCCCTGGGTGATGGCGGTGGGGATGTTGGTGGAGATACTGGAGATGTTGGCGGCGACGTGGGGTTGGTCGGAGAGTTATGAATCCATTCCTATACTTTTGATTTTTATCTTGGGTTTTGGTTGTTTTTGTTTATAACGGGTAACACAGACATGAGCATGTATATATGCTGCATGGAAATAAAATAAATCGAATTAAATACTGAATCACGGAGTCTCGACGTTGTCAAAAACGTCCTTAATTGATGAATGCCAAAATTCTGTGATAATCTTCCCGAACGTTCTGGAATGTTTCTTCGAGTTTTTCGTATCGTTCCTCCTTCTCTAGTTGCGCGAGTATTTCCTATAGAGCATAAATTAGGACGCAGAACCCGAAATGATCATAAACTATCCGAGCACGCACGAAATTGAATCTGAACAGACGTTCTTTGACTTGAATTCGGTAAGCCTTCACTGCGACTGGGTCTGAACGGTCCAAATGCAACAGGATGAGCATTTCGACAAGTCTCTGGAATTGTCTCTGTTTCCCAGGTCAGAAATGATTTCCAAGGTTAAAGGGATAATCTTCTTACCCCAGCAATTTTCAAATCTTTTCTCCATTTCTCCACCCATACTTTGTCGGCAGGCGGTGTTAGTTTGCCTTTCCCTAGTATTTGTTCCCCACCTCTGCCGCTCTTTCTGGCACGGCCAATACCGCCGACTCTACCAATAGCTGCCTTCTCACCAAATGCTTCTTCCATAAATTGGTCATTTGATAACAGCATTTCCAAATCATTCTTATCTCTGAGGTCTTCGAATGCTTCTGCTGGATCCTCAACGGTCAATTCGGCGATGTCTGGATTCTTGAGGATATACTGGTATATAGCCTTGTATAGCTCGGCTGAAAATGGCTTAATAACTAGTATTCAGATAACTTTGAATGACTTACAACCATGGCCGTGTCGTTGATACGGAGTAACAATAACAAATTGACTAAACAATTCATAAGATTCAAAGGAAAGCCCATGAATGGCAGTACATACCTTAGCCTAAGTCTAACTTTCTCGGGATAATAGTAGAATGGGTAAAGGGATGAATATCCAATGAAGTGATAAGTTGTGGTATGCGAAGAATCGTTTCGTTTGCGCTTTTCAAACCTGGTGGCTATAGTGAGCCAATGAAAAAAAATATCTAAAAATAAGGTTACACTCACAGCAAGGCAAACTCCCATGTGTCCTCATCTTCGTTGATATAAGACCCAGCTTCAATGTAAAGCAGTATAAAAAGCTGCATCCTCCGGTGGTATTCTCGGAATCCCGGAGTGTCCCACGTAGCCTAAATACAATGAGTGAGTTTAAGCCCAGAAGAAAACCTTCCCAATGGACGCACATGATAAACCTCATATTCGACGACATCATTGGATGATGGATCCAGAGCTTGGTTGTTACCATCTCGTTTGCGTTTGCCTTTAGATGATGATTTTGGTGAGGGTCTTGTGTAGGAGTATATCAGTTGTCCGGGGGCCCGGAATGTCTCTGCGTCTTCTTCTACTCGTTTGAGGAATGATCCTTCGTCTGTATTATAACCTGAATGTTGAAGCCATTCATAAACCCAGGTTTGGAATAAAAATAGTGCATTCACGATGAAACCGACCTGAAGGAACAAAGCTAGACAATATACCCTCCACGTCATCCACAGTAGAAGTCGATGGTAGCTTCTCGGAGTAGTTCACCGAGAGATATTGTTCCAATGAACCAGATGCAAACCGGAGCTGGAGGCGAGGTTGAGCTGCATCGAAGTCATGTGCACAGCACTCACATCTATTACTAGATCCTTATAACCATAAATCTTTTCCTCTTCTCCGTATATCTGCAAAGACAAGCAAGGATTTTGAGCGAAGTGGCAACTGGACGCCGCGAAGTCGACGTACCGGATAGGTGAATGTGGGGTGAAAATTCTCGTAAGTTTCATCTTCTGCGAGTGCCTCTTTGTCTTTGGTGGATCGTACTATAGGTTGGGAAGGGCAAACGTCGCATTAAATGCCACCTTCAGCCTGAATGACATCCACTCACCCAATGAAAGAGTAAAAGCTTCATTCGCGTCCGAAGTCCAATCAGTCATGATTTTGTTGCAGAATTGTTTTGTACGAGCGAAAGAGTAAAAGGAGACTAATGGTATTTAGCAAATGAAGTCGAATGAGAGAGAGCCGATGGTAACCGTGAACGGTGAAGGTTAGAAATGAGCAACCTATTATTGACGCGTTGTTTGGCACATTGCTAGCTCAGCTTCGGCAAGTCAAATTTAAAGCGACGATTAATCCTTGAGAAGACCCATCAACATATGCACCCAGTACACATTACTCTCCCTATACCAGTCTCTGATACATGCTGGCACTCGTAAACGAAAGGTATCAAGGAACAAATAAAAAACTATTGCGAAATTTAATTCCCTAGGACATCTTCTTTCAATTCGTTCTCTTTCTCGTCTCGCATCTTTTCGAACTTTGCTTTGTACTCGGCTTCATACAAAGCATTGCCTGCAACCAAAACCTCCAAGCTTTCCGTGAGCACGAGGTGGGGACAATTGTTCAATAATGAGTTTACTGATGTGCTGCTCAGGCTGTGAATAGGATCGAAGTCAATCCCTATCCTTTCGATTTGAGGAATCGATGCGAGCGCATCAACGATATCGTCCGATGGCACGACATTGGATTGACCCGAAAAGAGTATGTATATCTCTTTAAGTGTCTTCTTCTTCGACTTGAGAAGTTTTATTATTTCCGATTTGAGGTCAACACCTTGACTGTCTTCCAATTTCAAATGAATAGACTCCAGGGGACAAGAGGACACCGCAAGGGCTCCAAGTTGCATTGCCGCAATCGGTGCACTAAGGGAAATTGTCTTCAAGTTTCCGAGAGTGACTAAGAGAGGTATAATTCCTGCCACATATGCATCTTCGGGTTCTGAGAAGGAATCGAGGTTAACGTGCTCCAATTTTGGAATGGTTTCGATAATGGCACGAGCTTGGGTTAAAGTAAGCGTCAAGCCTAGGTTAAGAGTGATTAATGATGGCAGTTTGGCAGAGAGTTTGACAATCTCTTCCGCATCTATCATGGTCCCAAAACCGATGTCCAAGCTCTTTAACGTTACTCCAAGGCCAGCAAAAATGGGTTTCCAATACCAATGAAAATCGTATAGTTGAATGGATTCTAGACTGGCGAAAGGTGCTTCGCCTCCGATTGGTATAGCTAGTTCACCTTGAATCTCTGGAGTATAAGAGAACTTCGCTAAATGGAGGTGCTTTAGCAAAGGTAAGGAAGAGAGGACTCCATGAAGCGCTTCTATAGATGCATTTGTGACCTCTTCGGGACCATCGTCGCTATCTCCCCAATGAAGGGTCAAATTTTCCAAATTTGGGGTAAAGGATGCAATCTTCCGAACGATGCGCATATTCCAAGCCTGTTTTGCGATACGAATACGGAGGCCTTTGACGTGTCTTCCGAGACTCTCACTAACGGCACCTGAAATAGCGGCACCGAAAGCAAACCGAACCTGTTGTTCAACGGTGTCAAGGTCTCTAGGACGTCTCCATAGACGAAGTTGAGTGACGTTGTGAAATGCATGTGATGTTAGGCTGGCATTGCGAATTGTTTCCTTATCGGCCTTCGTGAGGAGGGGAAGATGGGAGAAAATGAGTTCTAGGGTATCTTGGAGAGAAAGAACCTTTTGAACGGGCGAGAGTTCAAAGAAGTTGAGCTTGACTCTTTGCTGATTGCTCGTGGTCCTATCTGTGTTCACATTCGATAGATCTTGCAGTACGATCTTTGCAAGGCTGGGGTCTACGAATCACAGCAAATTTAGTTCTTCTTTAATGGACGGAGAATACAGAAGATCGTGACGAACCAGAGAGAGCTGTATAATATGTACGAAAAATACCTAGTTGATCCTTTTCTTCATCTACTGAATCGTCGAGTGTCTCCAAGAAGAATTTCAAAGCGTATATAGCTCTGTTCTTTGTCTGTGTCTCGAGGCTAGGATCGCTTTGTCTTAAAGCATCACCAACGACAGCAATCGTGTAGTTCAAGAGAGACGGATCCAAGAGGTAAGGTGTCAGTTGGGAAGTCATCCGTTATGAGTTAAACATCGGAATTCGGAAAAAAAGAGACGGTGATGGTCCATGGTTTTTATATGTCCACAGAACGGCCGAGGCCGTGAGTCTCTGTTACTAGTTGTTCTAAATTAACCTTTGACTGACATTGTAAAACTCGAGATTTCTCGTTGACGTTCAATAGGGCAAAAATGGCACGTAACTAATTTGACAGCTACTTTAATTCTTGAAGGCCGAAAATCAAGCACACCAGCAAAAGGAAATATGAAAGATTATCTTATTTTTATCAGATCATCCGACACACTATCTATTCAGCTTATCTAAGACCTAACCCCCGCCTCACCAAACGTCCCAAACGATGCGCGAACACCAGTACAGAGCCCCGCCCACCGTTGGGAGCCGTGGAGCGACCTCAGACGGTGCAGTAACCCAGACCCTTGGGGTAAATGTCAGACACGAAGTGGAATAGGGACCCTGTGATAGTCTCGCCGCATTGCGATTTGAATCTCAGAGTCAAAAATGAACAAGTCGATACTGGTTAACCAGACCGGTTACGACTGACGCTGACTCCAACTAACTCGGACTCGCTCCTCCTTGTTTGTAACCTCAATGGATGCTACTACTCTGGCAGATCTCTGTATCAAAGACTTGGAAAGTGTAACACGCGTCTGCTCTATAGACACGTTCATGAAAGCTTTTCTCTCACCTGAGAATACGCTTGACTATACTTCCATTCTGGAAGAACTTCGTGACGCTGGCTATTATGGGGAACTCGAAGGAGCCTCACATTCGTGTTGGAAAGGGTTTTCCGCGGAGCCTCAGCCTGATGGTCCAAGCTCGAACACTATTCCTTTCCGTGATGCTTGCAATGCTATTCGCGGAACCTCAATAGCCAAAGCGCAGAATTTGAAGGCTGTGTAAGGCTAGGTACCTTTCGAATTGTAAGCTTACTATCATTGCCCTACCTTTTAGTGTGCTGACATTCCTTCTTTCTTTTCTCTCTTTGTCACCAGGGTGTACCCGGATTTATGAGCCACGCTTTACTTGATTCCGGCAATACTAAACCACACACGGCTATTCACGACATGGAATCAGTGTTGTGGGATCTTGTTTACATTTGCCTTACACACGCGGGGCCAGGTGGCGAACGACAGGAAAGCATTCAACTTTTGATCCCGGACGAAGAGCGACATCAAAATGTGACTCGTCTCATCCATCTTCTTTTTGACGGTCATAGGAACGAAATATCTGCTACCAAGGATGTTTTGTTTTCGAGGCCTGAACTTATGGAGACGCATATCTTACCGGCTTTCAATGAATATTTCGAGCCTCTCAAACCCCTTATCATGACTTGGTGGAAATACCTTGTCGTCGCCTTTAAACCTAAACACCGTTCCGCGGGAACGATTCACTATACCTATCCATTGGGTACATTCAAGAGTGCACTGTGTGCAGCCTTAGACGAGCTACCGGAGACGGTCAGCAGCGAACGGGAGCTTGCTGTTGAAGCAGACAGGCAAGAACAACGTCAGTATATCATGCAGAGGATGGAATACCTGACGGCCTGACGACGGGTCTAGTAAATATAATATACGCAATACTATCTCACCTGGGCGCTGCTGTTTTTCTCTCTCCTATTGAATCTTAATTGCTTCTTTTATTGTCCTTTTTTGATATTGGATGCATCCGTAATAATCATTGAATAGGGGGTATAAATTTTTGCGGTGTGCGTAGGATGTATGTATTTAAATTGGCGACTATTTTATAACTTGATTTATGTCTGCATACTTGAAGTATGGAACATTGAAATCTAGAATAAGGTAACAGAAAAAATCATATCACTCTCGAGCTTTCTTCCTTGGGCCACAATCCATATCAGGGTTCACGCTTTTAGAGAAAGAAGGGTTCCCAGAAGATGTTCGTACATTTGGCGGGTTCTGTTGAAGTGTACTGTTCCCTTCATCCCAATTATTCATACTTGTCTACGCTGGAGGAGTTGAGGCCCGACCGACATTTGGTTGCATCATCAATTCAATTTTACCCAACATTTTTTCGTGGGTTTTTAGCCTGTGCTCTTCGACAATGGATTGTCGTGCTTTATCTTCACTGCTGGACTCTGGGAGTTTTAGCAAAGCGTCACATATGGCTTGTTTAAAAAAAGATACTGGAAATTGGCGGTAGAAAGGACCCAATGATGCCTTGAGGGAACACAGAAGATGATGACGAACCAGATAGAGCCGTATAGTATGTACGAAAAATGCCTAGTTGAACCTTTTCTTCATCCACTAAATCGTCGAGTGTCTCCAAGAAGAATTTCAAAGCGTATATAGCTCTGTTCTTTATCTGTGCCTCGAGACTAGGGTCGCTTTGTCTTAAAGCATCACCAATGACAGCAATCGTGTAGTTCAAGAGAGACGGATCCAAGAGGTAAGGTGTCAGTTGGGAAGTCATCCGTTATGCATCTATGAGTTAAACATCGGAAAAAAGAGACGGTGATGGTCTACGGTTTTTATATGTCCACAGAACGGATGAGGCCGTGAGTCTCTGTTACTAGTTCCAAATTTACCTTTGACTGACATTGTCAAGCTCGAAACTTCTCGTTGGCGTTCGGGGCAAAAATGGCACGTAACAATTTGACAGCCACTTTGATTCCTGAAGGCCGAAAATCAAGCAGCCTTGTGTAGGTGTTTGTGCAACAGTAGATTAGTCGTTTTGGCAGGCGACGGCATACATTTGAAACCCCGACTCCAAGTGCACCACAGAACCGAGCTCGAGCTACCTACCTTAGTATTGCGAGCGTGTTGAAAAAAATCATCGCAGATAAAGCTACCGTCTTCTGTGATTGAAGACTCTTCATATACGCCACTGGAACTATCTGCCGGAGCTTACATGTCCTAGTTATGTAAGAAGCAAGGCGACTACTTATCACGCGGTGCAGTGGTCCGTGGCACTGCCGCACGAGTCTTTATGATTCGAATGTTTTTGAAGAGGATGGCACTAGCATTGCACCAAACTATCTAGACGACGTATTGGCTACAACTCCTGGACAGAAGTATGTTGAACCTGAGACGCTGGCTCAGGAACTGCTAGAGAATATAGCAGAAGAGAACCGTCGTTGAAAGTTGTGCGCTACATACACCAATTTAGACTTTCCAAAAAATTAGGATATGGATACATGTATACATGGCTGTAGCTAGCCCATCAGCTCACCAGGAAGGTATTCAATGGTGAAATAAGGAGGAAAACTGCGAAAATACGTAAAATCTAACAGGAATTGAATATTATGACTTATGTATATCCCGATTTGACATCCTTGAGCACTACTCTGCGTGGTGCACACTTTTGGGTCACTAGTTGACCAGCTAATTTAATGAATCTCGTTGAAACATCATTTTCACTGTTACTCCATTGTTTAAGGGATTTTCCATAGATAATTAGAGAGTAAGCGCGTAAATACAGAGAAACCGAGTGTTTGATCAAGATGTGTCCGGAAATATGTCCAAAAATGGATAGTCGGAGTTTCAAAATGTTGTGTACTAGTTTACGGTTAAGTATAACCTGCGAATGGCCCTGCGGGCGGTGCCTGGACTCCCAACGCTTTATGTTATATAATAAACATTGAAATGGGCACCTCCGAACTTGTGCAACCTGAGCACTGAGCATGTTTGTTTAACCGTGAAAATGATGGGCAAAAAGGAAAATAATACTATTGAGGTGTCCTTATACGTGTACACATACAAATGAAAAACTCTAGATAATCGGATAATCTTTTCTACAAACTAAAATGACAGAGCCGGATGGAGTTCTGTTCGGCATTCGTCAAACTCGGCCATAGAACTGGATGGGGGCTTTCCGTTCGGCATTAATCAAACTCAACCATACAACCGAATGGAAGCCGTTCGGCATCAGTCAAAATCGGCCATGAAACCGGGCGGAACTATAACTATGTACGCTAATATGTCCTGCAATAAATTCAGATACCATTTTGGTGGATTACTTTTTTATCTTGTTGTTTTTTAATGAACCAGAATATGATATACCAGTAAATTAAGAAGAAAGATATCAAAAAGACCAAGCTATCACATTACATGCAATGAAAACTAGTATTAAGGTGGACATTGCTGATAGTCGTAAATATAAATTCCAGATGGCCGTGTTACAATGAGATTAGAGACTATATATTTATGAGAAATAAAACGTTGAACCTTTTCCCACAAAGTAAGTTGAACCTGACTTTGAACTAATCTCTTTTGCTTCTGAAGACAGTATCGAACCTGTCTCTCGAAGCCCTCTAAAGGTGCTGTAACTGGGATGACAAGCAAAATAGGGGGCCATTTACGGCTTGAGTCGGTGAAGTAAGTCTGATGAGGATGGGTATATGCAACTGCTTCCACAATGACTGCGTGCTTATCGACCAAGCGTACTCGGGTGAGATGGTAAGCAACGTCCAAGAGTGAATGACCATCAGCTGATGGTGCAAAAATGACCTTTGTTCCTGGTCGAAGCTTGTAAGGGTACTTTGCATTTTCTTCGTCAAAAGCAATCATCCATGTTGCGCCATAGAACTCCTCTGCGAACCATAGATGATGAATTCTTGCAATGCATAGTACTCCTCCACGCTTGATCTCCAGATCCCTTTCGCTCAATGCTGGTTCTTTCCAACGAAATCCTTCAAATAGTCGCTTCATGTCATTTGAGCGAAGGTGTACTCTTTCTGGGAAGTGTTTTGGAAAAAGAGGATGAAAAGGTGCCCTGTACAGCAAGACTTTATTTGGGAGATTTGTTGAAAAGGGTAAGGGTGTGCGCATAATGGGACTTGTTGGTAATTTAACGCGTAAATGAAGGGGAGGCTTGGGAGGAAAATAGACACTTTTGAGCAATGGTGGGGGCACTTGAAAAACAGAGTCGGTACTGGCAAATCCAGAAATTTCGCCAACTTCAAGGCAATCAGCCTTGGCATTTGTATCAGCTGGCAAAGGTACAGATTCCATTGACGCTGAAGAGAGTGGGTGGTCACAGCTTGAAGAATATGCAATAAAGTCATGGAGTGGAGTGTCAACTGGTTCACTGATGGATGCTTTGGCTGGCATTGTATCGAGAACTGTGGGTGTAACATTGTTTGCTTGAGGAACGAGTTTTTATACTGCTAATGAATTATTTTTGGAGATAGTGTTCCAATATCCATCGCCTAAGGTGTCTTCTTTCATATTCTCTAAGGTGTGCTGTCACTTCCAATAAATAGAATATTGGTATAGAAAATTCAGGGGTTGAGGTGACCCGTACGGGTAACAGATACAAATACAAATATGTAGGAAGGACATGTGTTACTTGAGTATGGAGCCAAAGGGTGTCAACAGTATTCCAGGCTAATCATGGCTACGATTATTCAGGGTTTGATTTGTATGTGAATATTCATATGCATACCATTCAAATTCCTTCTATATATGTTGAAACTTGATATATGAACAACAATCCTGTACCAAATGGTATATGATCATCTCCATTTTGATATGCCACTTATGCTTATATGGAATGATTACACAGTTGTTCATTAATATTGTTACATCTGCAGTAACGCAGCATGCCCAGCTATATATCAGCCAAGGTAATAGATCTAATAATGGTCAAAATTAACGGTACTTTGAGCTCCATTTAATTTCCATCTTTCCAATCGGTGATAAAATACAGTTTCAGTCTATGGATTTGATCTATATTAAATTGACTATACAGACTACTTTTCCGCTAATTTTACGCTACTGTCAAGTTGGGGTCTAATGCTGTGCTACTACCCCTTTCCATCTAACACAATATAATATACTGTACAAGAGTGTATGGTGGCAACGTAATGCGTAACACATCGGCACATTTGTTGCCTAACCTGTGTACCTGTAAAACATAACTCAGGCCAGGTTGCTAAGACAGTGACAAGTATTTTTTGGCTCTTTTTTGACAAATTTTCGATGAATTTTGTGTTTCTACGTATACAATATAATTCTACAATTAATTGAAACAAACTTGATTTTTGGTGCTTGATGCTGGGTCGATTTGCACCCACGCTGCTTATTCTGGCTTTTGTAACACATAACCCCCCCCCCCCCAGGTTGCTAATGTGGCAGCGACCAGAAATGTAACGCACCCTTATCAGGTTGTCACCATACACTTTCGTACAGTATATACAAATACCCCTTTTAGGGGTTTTTTTTCTTTCTGTTACTGAGTATCTTTGAATAGATCAGTATCCTGGGAAAAAGAAAAAGGTACATGTGACTGTACATCACATTTACCCTGGAAATGTGTCGGGAAACTCGGCATTTGTATTCCCGATCTGTTTCTAGGTGATAAATATACACATGAACGAAAAGGTATTCTTTATCTGTTGGGTACTTCCGGAAACAGACACCATTTATCCATCCTTTATTGTCCCAACTCCCGAAAAACAATATTTTTTCTAAAAGAAAAAGGCATTAGATTCCATATGACATCTATATAGTTGTCTTTTTCCAGGGAAAGAGAGGTTGCCGTCAGCGGTAAATAACAACCAGCATCACCGGTTACAGTCAATAGTTCAATTATAGCCACCGACTTTTTTGTTTGTAAGTAGGTTCTATTTTTGTTTGTATTTATGATTGCCAAGCCTCGCCATTTTCTATATATAGTTCGTCATGCTTATGTTTTTACATATCACGTGTACATTTTCTAATGTCGCGACGCGTTCGTACTTGGATCGCATTATGTTCATTTGACACATGTGCTTAATTACCGTGTATTCGAATATAAGATCTCACATAGAATTGACCAATTCTGAGTACATAGCATCGTAGAAATTCTTTTACCTAACTAACTACATGGATCCTTAAGAGAAAAAAAAATTAACATAATTGCCCAGACACCGCGTCAAACACTCACGAGCAGCCCAAAGTTCTTATATGAACATCATCCATGTAGTCGCTCCTCCTGGTCCCTCGAAGATGGCGAAGAACATTCGCGCGTTTCCGAATTGGTCGTACGCGACGACCACGACCTGCAATTCATCGACTCTCAAGGCGAAGGCATCGCTAAATTTTGAGTAAGTGCACTTGTAATCCAATCAGTTTCAAGTCAAATACTCACATTATATGAAAGGTATATGCAGCCAAATTGAACGCCCCACCCGTCGCTGCCATTCGAGCGTGGTACCTTCGCAAGGCGGGGGCCACCGTTTGAATGGCAATCGTCCTGATGAACGAGACGGCTTGGGTGTTGTAGCGCATCCGGATGGTAGTCATAGTGAGGTTATGAGTGTGTGGGTGTGTGATGCTGTATAGATGTGGTTGTGGTTGTGGTTGTGGATGTAAGGTGAGAGTTACATTTTGCAGTCATTTGCCTTATAAAGGGCTCAACGTTTGGCTATTATCTTCAATACCAAACGTTCGGGGTACTTTTCAATTTTAATTCAATATATCTTAATGTACATACACCACCACGCACAGCAACATGATATTTGAACTTACCACAACCACCAACAGCGACTATGAAGACCGAAGACCCTTGAGAAAAGGCGAAGGCAACGACCGCCGACACCAACGAAGGCACCAACGCGGAGGAGCGAGGAGGCACGAACCGGAACCATATGAGGATTGACTGGCGAGGACGAGGACGAGGACGAGGGAGAACAAGGGCGACAAAGACGACGACCGCCGACACCAACGAAGGCACCGACGCAGAGGAACGAGGAGGCACGAACCGGAACCAGAATTGACTGGCGAGGACGAGGACGAGGACGAGGGAGAACAAGGGCGACAAAGACGACGACCGCCGACACCAACGAAGGCACCGACGCGGAGGAGCGAGGAGGCACGACCGGGAGACGCAGATGAGGATTGACTGACGAGCACGAGCACGACGACGAGGCAGGAAACACCAAAGACAACATTCGCTGTTGGCGTCGTCCTCGTTGTTCGTCTGCTACTGCTGCTCCTCGTCCTTCACTTCTTGTTGTCTGCTGCTGCTCTTCCTCGTTAGCCTTTGCAGCCATACTCGCTCCTCCTGGTCTTCTGCTATCTGCTCCTGCGTCGTCCTCGTCGTTCGTCTGCTGCTGCTCGTCCTGCTGCTCGTCCTTCACGTCTCGTCGTCGTCTGCTGCTGCTCTTCCTCGTTCGCCTTTGCAGCCATACCCACTCCTCCTGGTCTTCTGCTATCTGCTCCTCCTGCTCCTCCTCATCTGCCACTACCCGTCCTCCTGCCGTCTGCTGCTGCTGCTCTTCCTCGTTTGCCTTTGCAGCCATACCCGCTCGTTGTCGTCGTTGTCTGCCGTTCCTCCTCCTCCTCCTCCTGGCCGTTTGCTATATGCTGCTATCTGCCCCTCCTCGTCTGCCACCACCCCTCCTCCTGCCGTCATTCCATTTGACTTGCGCCCCTACAAGGTGCGTTTAAACCTCGTATTCTTCTCTCATTAATCAGTATATTTATCCTTCCAATTCTAGATATACAACCCACCGATAGCCTCAAAATCCACTCAGCCACTCAAATTCAGTATCTTAGGCGCAGCAGCCATCGGCCCTCTCGCTCTTTTCCTCCCAGCGCGCTCGCACCCCGACATGGTCGTTTACGTCGTTGCAGCCCATAGCCTACATGGAGCGCGAGAGTATGCAAAGTAAGCGGGGAATCGAGAAGGCGTATGAGGGCTATCGAAAGTTGTTGGATGATCCAGAGGTGGATGTTGTGTATTAACGCGGTACGTCATCGTATTACATTTGAGAGGGAATCTTTGGATTGACAGTGCTACTAATCCTCCCTAGCTCCCCGACAGTCTGCATTATGAATGAACCATGAAAGCTCTTCGAGCCGGTAAACACGCCCTGAACGAAAAGCCGACAGCAGACGTGACGGCAGCTGAGACGCGTGCCATGTGCGCGTTGTCCAAGGAGAAAGGGTTGGTTTTACTGGATGCCTATCATTATAGGTACGTTTAGACATATGGTAAGACTCGAGTGAAAAGTACGCGTGATTTACCATATCTATCTACGTTCCACCCAGCCATCAAACGTGCAAAAGCCATTGTCGACAGCGGTGAGATTGGTGAAGTCAAACATGTATCAGCAGACTTGCTCTTGAACCAGAGCATATTCGGAAAAGACGATATTCGATACAATTTCGAACTTGGAAGATGAACATTAACCTACATTCAATTTCCTCAAAACCGAAAAGGATCAGAAATTAATTATGATGCAAGTAGGAAAACTCACTGGTCTCATTTTCCATCGAGCATAGTGTGGTATTGTGTTTCGAAATCAAGGTCCTTCTTTCCGCCGTGACAGTATCCGCAAGTTGGTTCGTGCTCAACTACACATAATCAGTTCAAGTCGATCCTGGTCAATGTACTAGAAACCTACAGTCATTTTGAGGCTGCTGTAAGATAAAGAGATACGCACATCGTGACGAGAAACCAGAAGAAAATCTGGCATCTGATAAAGCGTATAATTAGCGCTCGTCCTGGAAATTAGTACTATCTTTGGCGTGTTCAAACCTCTGTTATCTCTTGATCAGCATCGAGCCTGAGTGAAGCATGATCCAGTGAGTGACGAATTTGGACACCTGCGCAGTAGAATAAAATATGGGATATGTCGGTGTTGGTAAGTGGTGAGGGTCTTGAGATGCGAATAGTCACTTACCTATAAAAGTCTTGGGAGGTGAGATCGATTTCAATTCAATCTATATCAGAAAGGTCTGAGGGCTCACATCATGAAGATTAAACTAGATCAATGGCCTTCCGTATCGACCATCTAGAGCTGATTATGTCCACAAAAGGGTTCTTTATCTACTATATTTGACCAGAGTTTCTTTATTGTTTAATTCAAGCTTACATAACTTGTCCGCTGAAGACTATAGTGAATGCTATCGTACCGTCAACAAGAAAAGAAATATAAAAATATATTCATCCTTGGACTTCAATCGCGGGCCGCTACCTTCGACATTTGGCCCTAGTACTAGCAGTGGAAGTAGCATGGGCGTCTCTGTGTATCCGTATGTTGAGACCTTTAAAATATAGTTTGTCCAGTCGGGTTAATCCCAGTCTACGAAAATCTTGAGTGCCTGAAAATATGTTAGTAGCCCATAATCGTCCATAGATGCTCGAACTTACGGGTGTATTCCTTGTGTTTGGCTCGATGTTTCACTTCAAAGTAAGATAGATCTTCATCATAGGCCATGGAATCGGTGCAAGTAAAATTGTCCCATCCCGGAACAACGTCATGGCCGGTGGATATAGTTCAAGGACATTAACAAGCTGCCTGTTCAGGAGATCCACTGTACAGTGCCGCACCCCTGAGATACCCGCCTCTTCATAATTTCCCTTCCGCCGTGCCATTGCCACGGCTTGCTTTGACAATAAATATGCACAAGGGTCCGGCAGTTCACTCTCTGTCCTCATATCCCGTACCAAGTATGTCGCATTAAACCAGAATAAAAGCTGCAAGCTTATTCCGCGGGCGAAACAAGCTGCTTCTCGCTCCTGTCGTGAGAGTGCGTTGAGGTCGTAGTCCATCATTCGTCGATATTCTTTGGTGGTCGGCTCCTGGTCAGGCCTCTGATTCGGTGCTCTGTATGTTCGCGCATCCAACACGTTGCTGAAGAGTACAGCATTGCATAAACTGAGTAAATCAAGAACCCCCTCGAAGAGGTTCATCCTAGGTAAATGGAATGTTTCCTGGTCTACGTAGCTACTATTAGCCGCTAGCCTGTTGAATAGTTTACAAAATTACCTGTTGTATCAATGGCCTTTTCGACCAATCTCAAATAGTAAAAATGAGCTATTTGGCGCAGCAACGATCGAGATGGCAGATGAGATGAGTTGATTACATCCCTACAGTGCAGGAACGTATGGATTAAAGCTGAATTCATTTCCTTCATTGTAGCTGTAGAATAAAAATATTCCAAGTGTACGATGCCGGACCACATCGAACACATCGTCATTCGTGTGTTTGCGCGGACATAACTATTTTTCTGATGATAAATTGGACACAAAATATAGAAGAATTTATACTCACATTCTTGAACCGGGTGGCAGAACGATGGCCTCTAAGTAAGTTCGCAACTGATTCATCGTCTCCAACACCCACGATGACAAGCTTTTTGCCGACCACGCAGTCCACGGAGACATTCAAACCGTCTCCGTTCATTCCTATCGTAGGCATACTGCCTTCCATACTCACTGTCGCATAGCGCATGTGCCCTACTGGAAACTCGCTCATATGACCAGACCCAGGCTTCCCTCGGGTATGTTCCCATGCTACTAAATATGTCGCAAAGGCGTCGATGTTCATATCAGCTCGCCATCGTGGAACATCCAAGCCCTCTAAGACTCGTCCATCCTCGTTGCCCTCGTTGTCGATCATGACCTGCAGTGTGCCTGATACAAGTGCATAGCCAGCGTCTGTCTTGTCCGAATAGTCTATAACAATAGTGAGATATTTTGGTTGTGTTGGTAGGTGTTGAATTACCTCGCATCAGGATATTACTTTTCAAGGGTTGAAGGTTGCACAGTGTTTGATTGACCCTCCTTTCGATGTGCTCGAACATACTGTCTTCAAATATCGAGCTTCAGCGCTATTGAAGTGGCTGGTAAAGCCTCCAGGCACCAAATCCTTGCTAAAAAAGTATAGGTGAGCACATTCAGATCAACGACTAATGAGAGGGTTTGCAACGTACTTGATCATGCAATCATCCGGAATGTCTGGGATGGCCTGATCATTTCGAGGCATATTGAGAAAGGATATGTGCATGGCTGCGGCCAGAAAATTGTGAAGGACTTTCGAGAAGTCTATCCCTGCCTGCACGGTTGTCATTTTCCTGAACAAACGTACGTGGGGCGAAAGCGCAACGTCGACGCCGAGGCTGAGTTGTGCCTTTGATCTGATCATTTTTGCACGAAAGTCGGTCAGAAGAGTTGGCCAGTCCGCCAAAGAGTCCAAAATCTATGATAAAGATGACACTTTAATGTGAATGCAAATGCTAAACGAAATGACTTACTAGCGAAAGAGTGGTATTGGATGGCTCCATAATTCCACAGCGAATGGGTCCAGAGTGCATTAGCGCAATTTCGTCGACGAATGCGTAAATATCCACCACTTTGTATGCACAAATTAATGCTACAGCCTGAGTCGCTTCTTGGGCTGACCACTTTGTGGGGAATGCGAATTTGGATGTGTGTCGTCGGCTGGGCTGTACTGAGGATAGTCCCAAAATTCCCTGCATGTTGCATAGCGGACGGGAAATACCTGTGAATCCAAAAAGTTTAGATTCGTATTTCCCCAGCTGCTCTATCGTGTCCTATAACAGTTTATGTGTGAGCACATATTATATGCATGATACTTGTACTGTACCTCCAGACCACTGAGATTAGGGTTTTGGCCATTCCAGTGACATATCCGTTCTAGACCGCCATCCTCATGAATCACGTTGGTGAGAAATGGGATCTTCTGCACAATTGAAGATTTCATTCGCGGGGAGGGCGTTGGTTCTGTCACTGAAATATTTTTCGATCAGTCATGCTCGTGTCAAAAATGACTTGGTATGCCTACTTATGAGGTTTAGACTATTATAAGGAGTACTAGTGTCTATTTTACGACTACGAAGTCTAATAATCAAGACAAACCAATTTTTAAAAAATACAACATGGTGGTAGGAAGAGGGAAACCAGATTCGGAGTTCGGGCCCACCTGACCTCTGTAACTTTAGGGTGGGGTCATCAGCCTAATCCGGAAGCATGATGTCATAGGTTCTCAGCGCTAGCGGAGATGAGACCTCGTACGACGGAGCCTGAAAGATATGAGCGGAGTTCTAGCGTACGTATGCATCGCCACACAATCAGTGGTGCCAGTCACCACCTCCCAGATAGCTCCCGTTTGGGTCCAAGAAATCTTTTGTAGATTTTTTTCCGATTTTATTTGGGAAGAAACCCATCTGAAAACGCCATTTCTGTCGAGTTTTTATTTTTTTCCCGACGAATGTAGTTTTTGATGGTATGTTTTTGTTTGTTTGCTGGCAAACTAGTGATCGCGAGGTGGTGACGCACACTGTACGCGTTTAAGTTGGTTTACATGTAAACGAATTTAAGCTTCTAAAGCCAAATTTTAACTCACCAACTAAGTAGCACATGACTGTCTAGAAAGGTATATTAAAGCGCTTTCTCAAACTTGTAAAAATCAATTTGATCCCAACTCTTGCGGCTTGCCCAACTCGAAATACCGTGTTACCATCAAAATTTGAAGACATATGGGGAAACGCAATATGAATGTGCGTAATGTATATGTTCTTCCTACGTTGAAGTTCCATCTACTCACAGTGGTAATAAATTACAGACCAAGCGGCTTGCTGCAGCACTTAAATGTTCTCACAGAGAGGTCGAGGAAATTAAGGTAAGTAATCAGATTATATCCAAAATCAACTATTACACACTTGATGCCCACCCTTTAGGCGGACATTCGTTGTTTGTGCATCATGCATCTTGATTTATTCAAGGTTACGACGGAACAGCCTGAAGAAATGTTTATAATCAAAGAGGCAGTAAGATAATAAATAGATTCCTGAGAGTGTTCTCTTTAACTCAAAAACAAAACAGTTACGAACAGAAAAGCCCGAATTATTTGGCGGTTACTCCTTAGATGCTGAGAAACGCCTTTCCAGCGCGGTTGCATATATCACAGTGCACCATGGCGATCGTCGGAAAAAAATACGGGTGTGATCCAATCAATTACTCAGATAATTACGTCCGCTAACGTGTTTAATTAGAACCGAATTCCTCCCATGCGCGTTGATTGCCACCAACCCCCCCAGTCACTTCCGACCAGGTTACCCGATGCCAACCACGGAACTCATTGCCCAAACCCGCTACCAGTATTTTTGCATTCCCCTGATACACATAACCTCGGCGTCAGCATTGACGGCAGCATACGTCAATTTCTGTCGTCTTGCCGGCCTTCGCTCCTCCATCTTTCAGGGGTTTTCGCTGAGGTGGGATGCACAAGTTACAAACACCTGGTTTGGCTATCTTCTCTATCGGACGAGAAGAAATACCCAATGCTGAAGAAGATTTTCGGTACGAGAGGTGTTACACAGATGGAAATGAGGCTTTTGGAAGATGGTTTGAACTGTCTTTAGTATTATCATGTTATAGGACTTGCAAAATTTATCAGCATATATTTTGAAATCTTGGATTTACGAGGGTTATAATCATAATCGAGAGTGGACTCTGATTTTTTGGCACAGACAAGGCACAGACATGGTCCAGGATGTCGTATACATGAAAACCAATTTTTATTTGTAATAAAGTACGTAGATATTTTCGGCACATTCATTACCGCCTACTAACTACTGGCATTTCATGTATATACAGCTGTCAATAATGTCCATCGTTGAAAAAAAAAAAAAATCCGTCGGATAAGTGAGCTCCCAACGCGGTCCACAACCCACATACCAACAGAAAATCTATAAAAAAAAGGGCGTCATCAGAGGATAAGTTAATGCGATGCCAATGTTGCATACCAGCAGGTTCAGCATTTGACGAACGGATCTTTGTATTGGGTCTCGACAAAGCGACCGGAGGTAGCGCACCTTGACCAAGAGAGCTTGTCAACGATACTACTACAGTGGTAGTAGTGCGAACCAGATAATGACCCGCCACCAGAGGTAAAGACCGGTTGGGGGACAAAAGTGTGCGACGAAACTGTGGGAAGCGCAGAAGAGCCCTTCGCGTCGATGCACGTCATTCTTACAGGAGATCCCCACCAATTCCCACCCGTGGCGAACAGTAGCGGGGCTTTGTATGTCGACAAGGCCGACGACGACCAATATATGCGGATAGGCAGGGAAATCTTCGAGCAATTTGACACCGTCGTCATCGTGAAGGAGCAGATAAGGGTGAAAGACCAAGTATGGACCGGCATCCTGAACAGACCTCCAGTTTATGTAGGGAGACGTTGACAAGATCAGAAAGTTTATTTTGATGCATAAAGAATGTAACGTACCGGACTTCAACTCCACGCCATGGAAAGATGCCTCACTAGTGACTCCCAGACACGGTGTACACGAGGCATGATACACATACGCGCTGATAAGACACCGGAAGTCATCCAACGTCTGATATGTCGTCCGCACAGAAGATATCGAAGACAACAACGATGGGGAATTATCCATGGAAACACGACTGGCCATAGCGAAGTTAACAGAAAATAAAACCCGAAAACTAGAGGACACTATACAGCTGGCGCAAGGAATGAAGGCGATGATCCAAGTGAACGTCGCAGTCGAGGCATAGGCTAACGGAACACGAAGTACAATCAAAGACATTATTCTGGACGCAAGGAAAGTGGAAGTCAGCATACCCAACGAAGACGGCATCATAGAATTCAAATACCCACCAGCAGCGATACTATTCAAACCCGACCGCCTAACGAGCTTAAAAGTTCGAAGGCATCCGGGAAGGCCTGATTCCACTGACATCGTCAGAAGCGAGGTTCACTGCGCGAGGACACGACGGCAGCAGCTTCAGAATAACAAGAAAGCAGTACGCTATAACCCCCGGATACACACTGTGACATTTACGGGCTACAAATTTCAGGGGTCAGTAAGAGTTTGGTATCGACGTCTAGAGAAAATACAAACAAAGGCAGAAAATTAGTAAGCAGAGTTTCCTTATCTGGGTATTTTGGAGGGTGGTGAATCTTACTGTTGCACAGCAAGCCAATACGATACAGACGGACTCGTACATGTCATGCATAACAGCGGCCCACTTAAACAAGTTCCTAATTCTTAATATATAATATACATTACAGAAGGCTGTGACGGATCTTACTACCATCAAGCTTGTATATTGTCACGTCCTCTAGATGATAGGATCGACACACTAACAGAAGAGAACGGTCATATTCACATTTGATATACCAGAAAAAGTCATCCGGAAACGTAGCCTTGCTATGTTCTAGTACTGTAGTCTGAACGTGCTACGACACAAGTCAGAATAAAGTACATATTACAAATACACAACATACACATCTTATCTATCCGTGTTTCTTGTTACTGTTTTTCTTTTGTAGGGGTTCGTACGTCCAATTTACACATCGTCATTGAAAGACTGATCTATTATCTGAGTTAGGAATTTCCTGCAGTTGAAATTTTTGCTTTCTGGGTCGATACATTCGAATAAGACACTCGTTCTCTCTGAACATTTCAAGAGGGGATAGACGTCCTCATCAAGCGATGCTATAGTATAATTACCAAGAATCAGCGGCAAGACCTTTTTGTCCAAACAGAGAAGAGAGGACGACGCACGTACTAGGGACGTCCTAGGCCTTCCGCCAATAACAACTTTAGTGGAATGCATTATCACGCTGGTTCCCCTCTCTTCGTCTCCATCTGTCATGTGTACGTGAACATATGATGCTACCGGTAGTAAATACGTGACTGACCGTCAGTTTGGGACCGGCGCCTTTTTCTAGTCCCTCCTGAATGCAAGGATTGCTCTTCTATATTAGATGTCGATTCAGGAGCACCGAGATCGCACGACTGGATGGAACGAGCATCACTCTTTACATCATCAACATCCTCAACATCCTCAACCGCTTCTACAGGTCCCGCATCTATAACGCAATCTTGTTCGTCGTCAAGCATATCAAATTCACACTCCCTAGAACTATCCATTTCACACGAACTAGGAGTAGATACTTCTGATTGGTCTGTGAAGGAAATCTCGCTCAACATGTCATCTTCGCGTTCCTCAATATCGAGATTTCTGGGGTCCTGCTTGACCAATTGACAAAGACGCGTGGTATCAGACGTTTCCGTCATGTTGGAATCCTCCTCGTCGACCGAATCACGGTAATTAGTATAGTCACCTACAATCTCTTGTTTTCGTATAACATCCTTGTCGCATATATGAATCCGCGGATCGACCGTGCCCCCACAACTCACGCGGGATATAGTAGATGAGCCCAAGGACGAAGGTGCAGTGTCTGAACAAATAGCAATAGGAGAAGGGTCAAACACGATCGTAGAGCCATTAGCAGGAGCTAACACGAATCTGTATAAGCAAAAACACGTCAACGTCTTTGTATATTGCAGGCGCTCACCTGGACGGAGAATATACCGAGCATACTTAATCCACGAGTCGGACTCCACGAGCTTGTAGACGTCGACTTACAATGCAAACAGACACAAAACGGAGCATAAAAGAAAACAAAGATTAGCGTAAGTTGACATGACTGTGTATCTACCGTGCACACTTACTATGAAACCCACACACCGCACCAAGAGTTGCGGCTGAACCACAAACAAAGTGCAGAGTAACTCGCCCATCGCCGTGAAAATTACTAACTGGTATCAATACAGATTTTGAGCCATGGAAGCAACGAGGTATATTGAATGTATGAGTCTTCGAATGATCAATCAACTTGTGCGGCATCAATGGTTGTCCATCGTGCTCCAGAGGACTGGTGTAAGAGTGAATGTATAAGTCAATGGACCAAATAGACGGGATAAACACGTACTAAGCAACATCAACCAATCGACCGGGGAAAGGATACGCTTGAAATGTCGTGAGATTTTTGCATACCCGCTGTTGATCGCGCAGAGATGAGTCGAAAGTATCCCACTGAAATGCGTCAGGTAACAGTAAACTGCGAGCTGCGTAGGCCATCGTAATGTAAGATGGAAATGAGAGGTATTATACCACGCAAGCAGAAGAATAGCAGACATTAGGTTTTATAGTATAGTTTATGTTGACATGAAACCCGCTCATCCACACAAGAGTGTAGTGCTCTGCTCAGGATTAAAAATAAATAATCGAAAACAAAGCTCACGACAGGAAAGTTGCTGACCAGTGAGAAATGACCAATGTATGACAGCTTTCCTGCCATGTGAAGACACGAGCTTACACCGGGCCAATGCTACTCCGGTAAAAGTGCAACTGTCACTGGCGTCTATTCTAAGACATCATCAGCACAAACACAGATGGAAGAGTGACTCCGGTAAGAATGAGATCTGGGTTAATCACACTCGGCAACACAATCTATAGTAGACGTATGGTATAGTATTGACAAACGATTCAAGTGCGCGGTCATACCAAGAAGATCACCAAGACAAATGGAATAGATAGATCTATAAAATAAAGCACGACACTCTAGGAGTCCTTACTAGTTCCATAGTAGCAAGACCCAGTGATACAGACTCGAGCGACACACAATAAAATGGCGAGATACATGTAAGTCCACCTCATACGATGAATCTATATCGAGTTAACATGTTCAATCCAAACAGCAGGCGACGACGGATCGACAATTATATCCTGTCATGTGCGAACGAAATACTTGATGAAATCGTGTGGTACCTCAGTCCTCCCGACCAAGTATCCGTTCTCAATACGTGTTGGCTATTACACGACATATCGGCACGTATTCTATACCGCATAGTCTCGGTCAGCAAAAGGAGTGCACGGATATTTTTGAAAACTATCAGCGAATCGAAAGAAGATTATCACCTGTAGCAGCTGGTCTCATGTATCAAATATAGCAAACTGCCTAAACCTAGTGATACATCCTGGTAGCCAGTTTGCTACCTTCCGCTTTCGGACACCTTCCCTCTGAGGGAGAGACACTGCCGGGGCTGCCGGGGCTGCTCACAGGGGGCGGGAACAGGTAAACACCTGTAAACAACGCAGGAAACAGTGTCCCCGAGGTGCCCACCGCTGTAATTAGGCTCCTGCGCTGCGTCGGGCATCGTTCGGGGCGCGGAAAAAGCTCATATATATTGTCTGAATATATTTTGATTTTTTGGCGTTGTTTGCGCCATCAAAAGAGGACGGGACGGGATGGATCGCGAAACATAAAACTGGATGACGACCTATTTTTAGTTTATTTTGATCATTTCCGGCGTTGCACTATTTTTAATTTAGATGTGATCATTTTTCGTACATACTATATTTACTCTACATATTATCAGACATAGATTAGATTAGATATTCAGGAAAGCGACGTGCTTGCTTTTTGTTTTGGGTGGCAATTCCCAATTCGGAAGTTATTTCCCCTTTAGGCACATCCCCCTCAGAACATATGGAAATTATGCGAGAATTCATTTTATTTTTTATGCTCTAGTACATCAAAATAATGTACATTTTACTAACAAATATACAAGTGGGAGACATAGGTCAAGGGGAACGAAGATAAAGGAGAATACGAGAACACGATGGTTCTCGTCTTCTCCTCGCTCGGTCGTACCTCCCCTATCGCGTGGGCCTCTCCGCTCTCTTGTACCTCCTGTATCTCCCCGGTCCTGCTCATCCCTACCCTCTCGCGTGTTCCTTCCGCGTGTTCGCCCCTGCTCGCCCCTACCCTTCCGCGTGTACCCCTGCACACGAGCATCCCTCTCGTGTACCAGTACCCTCCCGCTCCTCCTATTTGTCCGTACCATCCCACTCGCGCGTCCCTACTCACTCACTCGTCAGGTTCATTTCTCCCTCCCTGCTCGTCCTTATCGTTCGTCCCTCCCTACTCGTACCCAGGCCCTCGTACCCACCCAGGCACTCATATCTACTCGTACCTACCCCCACGCTCGCCCTGCTCGTATTTACCACACTCTTCCCGCTGTCGTACTCGGCCTCGCTGACCATCGTTGGTGTAGTTGGGTGATTAAGCACCGCCCACATCCCTGCAGAGAGGGGAGGGGCCAGGTGTAACGGGACAGCGTGTCCACATCGTCCACGGCGTCGTCCACGTCCACGTCGCCGTCGTACATGACATCGTGCGTCGCCGTCCACGTTCATGTCCACGACGTCTTCGTCTTCCATGGCGTCGTCGGTCGTCGTCCACGTCATCGTCGTCTTCCATGGTGTCGTTAGATGTTACCTGATGGTTTTTATGTTTTTATATGTCGAGCGTGGTGATTTCGGTCGATGGCTCAACATATCAACTCATATTCTGTCTGAAGTATTATAGAATTTTAAACATCTCAGTATATAAATTACTTCTGTAGTTCCTTAAGAGTTTCAATGTTTTTAAAATAAGACCTCACCCCATTATACAAAATGTTATTCATGATGTTCAAATTATACATTGAGATTTAGTGTAAGCAGTACTGGTATTCATACCGGTGTTGAGAATATACCTAATTTTCGTATGTTTTACTTTTTTTTTTTTCACAAAAGGGATATATTATACTACTAAAAGGTACTACATTATTAAATTTGGCCAAACAATAACTCTATCCCCTCTCATCGTCGAACACGACGATGAGCTCGACCCGGTTATGGACCGGGCCGGCGTGGGAAACGTCCAGATTTGGAAGAAATCAACCATCGATTGGTTGATTCCTTCCTTATCTCCTTCCACCACTGCAGTCCATGACGCTCCCAGCCCCTCGCCTCTTCGCAGGGATGTGGGTGGTGCTCGCCACCACTAACGATGACGACGTCGCGCGCACCTTGCTCCTCCCCTCTCGATAGGGATGTGAGTGGTGCATGGCGATGACGGTGACCACAACGATCACGGCGACGACAACGACCACTCCACCTTGCTCCTCCCCTCTCGATAGGGATGTGAGCGGTGGAGGACGACGATGACGGCATGGCCATGATGGCATGACAGTGACAGCGACGTGGTCATCACCGCTGCCTGTGACACAGGCAACAACGACGGCAACCGCACACGACCACGAGCAGGTACCAACAACCGGTGGGTGGGCACCAACGACGAAGTGAGCACCAACGACGAGGTGGGCACCAACGACTGGTGGGTGGGCACCAACGACTGGTGGGTGGGCACCAACGACTGGTGGGTGGGCACCAACGACCAGGCACCCACGATCGGCGGGCGAGCACCAACGACGAGCAGGGTACTCGAGGCTGGGAGGGTGAAACCATGCACGACCGAGCGGAGACGTATGAGCATGCACGACCGAGCATACGCGAACGAGCAGGCACGACCGAGCGGAGACGTACGCGCAGGCTCGACCGAGGGGACACGTACGAGCAGGCGCTTACGACGGGCGCGAACGAGCAGACGCGAACGCACAGGATTGGGTACGACCAGCCCAAACAAAAGATGCTCACCAGCGGGGATAGGTGAGCGAAAAGGTTCGGGTGAGCGCGTGGGGATGAACGGGTAGGTACGAGCGAGCGGCTAAGGAGGAAGGGATAGACGAAAAGGGAGAATACGTAGTGGAGATAATTCTTATGTGCTATAGTATGCAAAATAAAAAGTTTTTTTCAAAGAATTTTATGTGTTTTAGAAAAAAGTACCAAAATGGCAATAAATGCCGAATAGGGAATTGCCGCGAAAAACATATGCTTACAGGTCACTTTTTTGGTATCTAATCTAATCTATGTTTGATATATATGGAGAGTAAATATAGTATGTACGAAAAATGATTATATCTAAATTAAAAATAGTGCAACGCCGGAAATGATCAAAATAAACTAAAAATAGGTCGTCATCCAGTTTTATGTTTCGCGATCCATCCCGTCCCGTCCTCTTTTGATGGCGCAAACAACGCCAAAAAATCAAAATATATTCAGACAATATATATGAGCTTTTTCTGCGCCCCGAACGATGCCCGACGCAGCGCAGGAGCCTAATTACAGCGGTGGGCACCTCGGGGACACTGTTTCCTGCGTTGTTTACAGATGTTTACCTGTTCCCGCCCCCTGTGAGCAGCCCCGGCAGCCCCGGCAGTGTCTCTCCCTCAGAGGGAAGGTGTCCGAAAGCGGAAGGTAGCAAACTGGCTACCAGGATGTATCACCTAGGTTAGCAAACTGCCTAGATTTGATATAGAATTATAGCTGCACTGGCTGAGATTATGGGAAGTTCACAAAGAGCTTCCGTTATGTCGCAACATCAAACTCCGACATCGTCCTGACATACTTCATGTTCAGTTTTGCTCTACCTAAATTGCCACGATTAGGGAGCTTATCATTCTGCGTTCAGCCACGTTTCGCTGGATTCCTGAATCGCTTCGTCACTGGGAGTCAATCATTAACTGAACAGTCCGTCGAACACACTATCAGGATGCTGGGGAACGATGTGCTACCTAATCTTCACACTTTCGCCCTTCAAGGAGATCTGCGTCTCCTCGAAATCATACGCGGAAGGAACATAACGTCTCTATACATCACTCATTTAATGAGCAGAGACGATATCCTCCGACTGTGTACTATCCTCGTGGATGACACGTACCATAACAGCACCTTACAGGATCTCGCGATAACTGTTGGCTCTGGAACTTGTAGCACAGAAGCATTCAAATTTCTAGGTGTCATATTCATCGGTCTTCGCCATTTATTCATCAGGAGCCCTTCTATATATGCACTAGTAAGCAGCCTTGTGTGCACACGATCTCGTATACAGTGATATCTAACATGGGGTATAGGCAATGACAAAGGTCTTAACGGAAAACGCACACATCTTCCCTTCAATTTGCGAAATAACAGCCAACGACTGGACCGTTCTTGGACCTTTATTTGTGATACCGCGGGAAAATGCACTCCAAGTGCAGGCGAACCTCTTGAAAGATGCAGGGACTATACGGGAAAATTTAAGGAAGATATCTTTTGGGTCTATCCACTGGATCAAATCGACTTATTGTAACGTCTGGAATTATACACTCAAAGAGAACCAAACCTTAAAAAGAAGACCATTACACCGAACCGAGTACAGAACAGACATCCCAATTTTTTGGGAAATCACATATCTCTAATTTTTTTTCAATCTTTGTATTCCAGAACTTATGATACAAGTGACATCCGTACATGTGCGTATATATAGATACAAGCAGTCGAACAAAGTCTCTGATATCCAGTCGTGTGATGAATAATATTAACACAAGTTTACGATACAATCTCGGCAGGCTGACGAGTTGACGGGTACTGATAATTAAGTTTGATATTCTACTGCTCAGGTAATGAACCGAAGATGTCGATACCATTGAGAAATACGATCACCAACAGTCGGCTCGCCAATTCACTCAGCCAGTCCGAATGGATATCAAATTCTGAGGGATAATGTGTCAGAAGTAACACTTTACGATACGCGCCTCAGAAATAAACACGGTTTGCGTTTAGTAGAGGCTGGCTTAATTGGAGGCCGTCGAGTTTCATGTGTCGAAAATGTATGACATTACAAACTAGTTCAGAAGTCAACTCCTTCATACTCGGTAGACACATCAAGCTCGTGTAAACGATCTAATTCGACCCTCAACTCTTCCGCGATGCGAAAGAGTATCTTCGTAGATGGAAATTTTCGCAGTATCAATAAGCCTTCCAGTGACCTCACCCTAGACAGCATCACATAAGCACCTTGGCCTCTAGCTGTTGCTAAATCGACTATAGCGCGAGGCAATGTCCGACCTTGACCTTTGTAATCTGTATAGACATACGCGGGTACCAGAGGAAGTTGACGACGAGAGAAGGACTTACAAGCAAGACTTTCTATATCTTTACAGTCGATACGAATGTTAGTCGGAAATATGGGGACTACATCTTCCTGTAAACCGTCCAAGTGGATCCCAGATCCTTTGATATATACATAAGCCACCTGCGCAGTTCTACATCCGTCCAAATCCTCATCGTACTTAATATCTCTGATTATACCTTCGGCACCGTTAACCACCCCGTGATCCAAAGCTAGGTTCTCGGTCACCATTACCCGCATTCCTATAAAAAGAGGCAATCTACCAAACGATTCTTTGTTTAATTTCGAAGGTAAATTCCACAGAACCGTACGAGTCGATCCGGTGACCGGTTGTCTGGTCACGACGTCTTTGGAATAATACACAAAAACTTTCTGCTTCTGTCTCTTGGCATGATATGCTACTAATTTCGAGTTTAATAGGTCTCTCACCGCTTTACTACCAACGATAATAGGTGCGTCTCTGAACTGTTCCGTTACAGATCGATTGGAAGTAAAATTTGATAGGAGGCGGGTTTGGATGTACTCTAAGTCTGATAGGCCCCCTACCGTAGTAAGATCACTCGAACACTTCCCAATTCGAAGCCTACTCAGGAAGGCACCGTATTCAGGATCTTCTCCGTGTCTATGATTCTGTACTAACTCTACTACCATATTTACTTGTCGCCATAAAAACACACCATTCATTGCACTTATACCACGCTCATTTCTAGCTTCCGAGAACGATTGATTCTTCACCAATTCATTTGAATATAAGGCATACTGCTTAGGTGGTTTTAGCTGTCCAAAGTCGCCGAAAAATACCATATGAACACCCCCGAAAGGTTTGTGGCAGTTCAAAGGGTCCTCACCCTTTCCTTGTTTCATTCCACTAGAAAATAAACTGAAGAATCTAGCTCCTACCATCGATATCTCATCTATTAAATGGATCTTACGATATTTCCATTGCTTGATTAAGGCAGAAAGATCACTTTTGTTCTTAGCTGGATTCGCGTTTATTAGAGAGTGTAAAGTATGACCGTTGATGAGAACCGCTGCAATTCCCGTCGGTGCTCCTAACACTAATTGTTCTCGTTTCCCGATGTACTCAAAGAACTTCACTACACATTTGATAACATGAGATTTACCTGTACCACCCACACCAGATACATACAGTAGCAGCTGATCTTGTCTATTTTCTATGATATGTCTTGTAATGAGTCGGAATACCAATAATTGGCGGCAATTACTCTCGAGATTCATCTCGGTCACTACTCTGTCGGCTTCTCGTTTGTATGTAGTCTTTCGGAAAGTTTCATAATCAAATTCTTCCGATGGTAAGACAATCCGGGCAGCTATCCCAGTAGATATGCTGTCTTCACCACGTCCACGCTTATTGGTGGGTCTACTATCGCCGTCGCCACTATCATCATGGTTGAGGTGTACACGCTTCCTTTTGTTGCTCATGACAGACATATGAGAGTCGATCAATAGTCTATCAGATGGTAAGACAGAGGAGGGTTCGACAATACTGACGTTGTTACATACCGAGTCGTTATCCATAAAAGTTAGACATATGTCAAGCTGATTATAGTCGCATTGGTTCATGACGCTATTGTCTACGATATTTGGCTGCACTCGGCCATCATCTGAGTCTCGTGTCATATACTCGAATGGATCAGCCCCGTCACGGTTAGTGTAACCTTGTAAAATATCACTCATATCAGGATTCAATTCCGAGTAAATGATATTCGAATCCGACTCATCCGTCCCTTCAAATGTTTTCTGATATCTTAATTTACGATGATTATCTCTAGCCTCGTGGCATTCGGTCAATACATGCATGTTAGACATGATCCTTAGATGTATTTCTGGCATGTACTCCATAAAACGGGACGCTGCTTCAGTCCAGGATTCGTTAGAATGCTTGATTGTACTGGGATCTCTCCAAGACTTGAATAACAACAGCATATCGCCAGACCATTCTTCAAGCGAGCCTACATTAGTATTTGGGTTGGGGATAGAAGGACCAAGAATGACTGGTATATACCTTTCCTTTCTTGATATAAGGTAGTGAGTATGATATTGGGGGTGCTGTGGATCTACGAAAGTATCGTCTCGTCCAATCACGGAAGCGCCCGTTGGTAATCGCATCTTATAGGTATAAGCAACGAAGTCGTAAAGACATAGGCCGTCAAATTTTGGGCTACGTGGTCTATACATGTAATCTAACTGTTGACTAGAGGCCGAAATCGTTTTGTCACCAAGACTGATACATACTGCGCTATCTCGAAATGTCAAGTTTACATCAAGTTTGTCGGTACTTGCTACGTCAGAGGTCCACAATGCTCTGGAATAAGCTCTTATAGCACCCCATTGAAGTGTAGCAAATTTATCGGATTTATAATGGTCACCGCCACCGACTAAATAGCTCATTACTTGGGGTTGTGATATCTCTTGTCTGCCCATCATACTATTCACAGCAGTAATTACCGCCGCTTTAGCTTGGTTGTCAGTGGGGTCACCTTCTTCTGATAATCGTTTGTAAGTACATTGAATAGCGTACGAAAGTGCTGCCATACTCACGTGAAGTGGTAATGTCGGCTTAGTTATATAATCGGTTGCATAAAATAAAAAAGCTTTGGCGGCATCACCGGACCCAACAAATTTGATGTCCATATTACACTTCATTAGGAAAGTAACCAGACCGGTATAACTGGCTACCCTAGGATGTAGTCTTCTCGGTAAGATGGTCGCAGACGTGGTGTCCAACTCTGTAGTTTCTCGAGTTTCACCGTTCATGCCCATTCTGCAAGTCTGATCAGATTTCTCTTGACCGCGTACGAGATATTTCCAACATGTGGCCTGGTGATCGTGCCACTGATACTGGTAAATTAAGCGTTTGAGCATAATGTCGTACTCGTCCCAGAAGTTACATCCGACGTCATAACGTGCATAAGTCAAAGGATTAGGCTGCACTCCTGGATGAACGTCGGCATTTTCTTTATACGATATTCTTCTCGGATATAGCGTCTGTTGTTGTTCGGGTAAGGTACCACCGAGAGGAAATTCAGAATGAATAACAGATTCTAACCATTGGAATAGCTTAAGCTTATATTCTTCAGATTCAGTTATCTTGTCTCGTAAATTTTGAGGGGATAAATGACCATGTAACCATATTAGCATATGACAATGAAGACTACCTTTCCCCTGTGCTTCAACGGTACCGTAATAAGAAGTACACTTGCCGTATAGACCGGGTTCCTCCCGACCGTAGCGAAGTATGATCCTGATAAATTTTTTAATGTACAAGTCGAAAAATCTCGCGCATGAAGAAGGATTTTTGGCAGCGAAAATCTTTCTCTGCCATTCAGTCATATCGTCGCCTCGAGATACATCTTCCAGATTTATCGAATCTCCGGATAACAATCTCACAATAGGATTATCTACATCGGACGGATTCAGGGTAATGAATAAATTAGGAGCACCGCGAAAATTTATCAATGATCGAATCTCGTTTCTCAGGGCTACTTAGATATCGAGACATAAAAAAACAAATATATTTTCAAGGATATCGACGAGGAAGCTTTAGGCGATTTGAAGACGAAAAGAGGAAGACCGAGGAACACGAGAGTCCGGTACCGCGACGAGGCGAACAAGCCAAAATCGTGTCGAATAATAAGGTGTCATGGGCACGAGACACTACCGAGATTCATAGGGAAACGGTCCCATGCAACGACAGAGAAGTGGACAAGCCAATGTACAGTGCGAGCATGTTGATGCTACTGAAAGTCTGAAACTGTGGACCAAGTTGGACAATTCAAAGGATGACGGACGTACCTTCGAAGAAAGCTTCAACGACATGATTGCAGGAGCACCTCGAAGAGTCACGAACTTTATCAGCAACACCCAACATTACTACGAGTGTGCAGACGCAGAAAATGAAGACGAGAAGACGTGGAAGTTAATGCTAACGGCACAGTCAGAGAGCACACCTGAAAACGGACCGAACCCAACAACCCTCCCAACGGAAGAACCCGCAGAGATAGCACCACCCACAGAGGATGATATAGCACTCGCCAGAGCAGTCAAAGTTAAGTCGAGGGAAGGGATGCATGGAGAAGCGGCGATTGATGAGGCGTTCAAGTTCGGGATTTTCGACGACAAGGATCGAGAGTCTCCGTATAACGCCGGTGTTGCTAGGATTGCGACGGAAGACGAGGTTGGACGGATTGACACATTAGAACAAATTCTTCAAGACGCAACGAGTTCAAACACAGGGCCCGGCGAAAATGACACCAGCAAGAGATCTCAGAAGACGACAGAGCCGACTCTGACCGTAGCAGGCACACACACCACCGAGCCGACCGTTGAAGGCCACAGGGATGCAGGAACAGCTGAAGAAGAAGAGTCGATGCGAGCGACCAGGCCGAAATTGGCGATGCTCAATAAAGATCAGAGGAGAGTGCACGACATTGTCGAAGAAACGCTTAAACAACACATGGCGGATGAGCTCGAGCGCATTTTTTTGTGTTAAAAAAATCCAAACTGATTAACTTATCTTTAGGAACAGGAAAACAGTCGAAGATGCTGATACTGGGACAAGGAGGGACCAGGAAATCCATGTTGATAGGAGCCATAACAGAGACGTTCAAGCACTACGAGCAAGAAATTTTTTTGGCGAAGTGTGCGACGACAGATGCGCAGGAAAGGGTGAAAGGGGGGGCGACTAAACGGAGGGAAAATATAGAGGGAATAGAGGTCTGGATAATCGATGAGATTTCCATGGCCGACAAGAAACTCTTGTTCCAGAACCACCCTTCCGAGGATTTGAGGATCGAGATGGAAAGACTGGAGGAATTGGACAGGGCTAACGAGCGCGAATGGAACGAGAAGAATGGCGCAGTATGAGGGTTGAAGATTATGTTTGTATACATACACCTGTGCTATTACATATACATACTAGTGCTGTTGACGAGTTCAACGACAACGTACAAACAAACGGTCAACATTTTCTGAATTATGGGTTTTGGGCGACACCCAAAGAGGTTTGCTTACATGATACATCCAAAAGAGGTAAGCTTACGTGATTGTAGCAACATTTTATTTCCTTAAACGTATGAATTATGGGGGGATAGGAACCTTACTCAGGCTGTTAACACAGCAAGCCAATTCTACCGAATCTACCAGCCCTAGCGGCCTGCGATCTTCATGATGCACTCAGAGTCCCAAATATATATCAACGAGTTGGCCGTCGAACTACATAATTTTATTTGGTATGTACGCGCACGATGACTAGTATATAATGCAAGAAAGGAAACATTTTTACATGTACAAATTTTCGACCATGTGCCCTTCTACTCGAACACGTCATATAATGGAAAGGTGGAAGAATGTCAACGATGACGGAGGCGACAGTAGATACACTGTATAAGACACAAAAGAAAAGTCAACTAATAATACAACAAAAAGACTCAGAGGGACTATCGTACCTTTACATACGACACAACACCACGAAGGCATGTAATCCCGCAGATATCTTCTTCACTATCCTGAGGACGAAGGGCACCGTATTCGTATCCCCAATGAACAGACCGTTCTTTTACACCGATCTGATCCAAGCTACCGATATAAGAGAAGAGTTCCAACTCCACCATGCGAATAGGGAATGTTACTGTCACGGGAGGCCAGTGAAGACAACCTTCGACGAACACCTCTCCAGAAGAAGTGAAAGCCACAAGCTCTACATCAGCCTCCACAGTGTTCCATCCTCTGATGCGATTTACCGCATAACGAACGGAGGGAGAACGAACACCTTGAAGGACGACCGTATTCCCGCGATTGATGCGAAATGGTAACTGGAAGTCGGCGACTAGCGTATAATGGCATCGTACACCATAATAGGTCTTGGGGAAAAACACGTCCGATATGTCACTGGACAAGATGTTGATTTCTTGTACGGCTTTTTCCTATTCGACGAGTGTTAAAGGAGCGGGATGGATCCAGCGAAAAGTAGTGTCCATGAGGGTGTAAGTTGCTGGTAGAGGACGGGACAACACAGGAACCAAGAAGAATCGTGCCGCGGCTGCATCGTCGTTGTAATTAGGTTGTATAGAGCACTCGACACTAGCGGAATCGGGAGCATGAGAAGCATGCGATGTAGCGCACGTAGTATGTCCAAGGGATGAAAAAGACGAGACATTTCTGCGAACAACTAAGCAAGACCTGAAACCATAACAATAGAATCAACACAAACCCGATGAAAGGATGAAAGTTAATACATACTCAGCAGAGACAGTCTCTGACGCGGATTCCGACGAACTGTTGGCATTCACCTCAAACGGGAGGCTACGGTCTCCAGATTTTGGTGGTAATGGTATTGGATACAAAGGAGGAGGGTAAAAAGCAGCATCACGAACATATCGTGACGCTAGACTGACGCATGAGAAGTTTCTCGGGAGAGTCGCTGAAGAACGACGAGCATAGGACTGGAAACCCGCGTCGGACGACAGTACACTCGCGTCGTCAGAGGATTGGGAAGCCATTTTTCGAAGAAAAGAGTCGAATGATCAAGGTATGATCAAAGTCGCGTCGGAAAGAACAAAGACACAGTTATTGGAATCGTACATTCGGGTTTTTGTATCAGACGAAAGCATAAACTGAAGACAGATTCAAGTTTGCATATTTTCCGAATCTCGAGACAGGGATCCGACCCTGCATCCTCGATCTCTGCTTAATATAGAATAAACTCTAACACGCGGTCACTATCTCCGACTTCAAGCTCAAGAGTAAAAACGTGCGAGCGGCGCCACCGGGGTTTGCAATACTTTATTTTTTGTTTAACTCTTAATTAAGTAGTACACACCATAAATAGTCGAAGAGAACAGTTATTTTATATTGATTATACAATTATTATTTTAGTAATGCATATATTTTTAAATATAAGAGTACATGGTATAGGATATACCTACATATACGGTACTGATATGAATAAAACCAGGTAAAAAATAAAATAAAATAAAATAAAAAGGATAATAATATATGTGTTATAACCAAAAATTAATTCAAGGACATATATAGAAAACATTGACATCTAGTTGGGCAATCGACTGGAACAACTGTTAGTCTGTTAGGGTCATTATTCAACCCAGATTCAAAAAAAATTCTCATGAGACTACACGTGTATTATGAAGTCCACCAATCAGCTTCAAGGATTCTTGACACATGGTGGCTGGCCCTATAAGTGTTAATAAAAGAGAAACCACAGAATACACGATGCATGTCAAATGACAAGAATCGAAGCATGCTAGATGATATAAAGAGAGTATAAGAGAAGGGATTGTAATTCAATGTATTCACGTAATTGGGGACGTAACTTTATTCTCTGGTTAGAAGGTAACGTATTCTCCTGTTGACGTTTTCATTTGTTTTCAGTTAGCCAGACGCATTTAATATTCATCCGAGCCCCATGCGTACTTTTCAAGCTCGAGCGTCTTCTAATACCCCAAAATTTCATACCCGCTGCTGTTTTAGCGGCTATACATTGATAGCAACACGCCACCTAGAGGTTAAAAGACCACCAGAAGATGTAGAACATCACTATATATATGCAGAAGCTAACAGGAACCACACACGGTGGTGTTGGTTGTTGCATATAATTGCATATACTGTTGGCATATGCAATAATGTTGTTTCACATACTCTGGTACTCTTAAACTTACCTGTAGGCTGTTGTTATACTAGTGAACTGAGTATACTGAACAACAAAAGTAATCATTATTGTCTATTTAAGCACACAGAAATCACAATGACAATCATGAGAATGTTTCATATCCAATGATGTAATATGCTCAGGGTTTGATATCACTAAATTCTTGTAAAGTGTCATCTTGTTAATTTAACTGTAAATGGATAAATGCAACAATATTGCGCCATTTGCTTATTCTAGTCTACTGTAAAATGTACAAGAATAAAAAGGGTTAATTCAAGGACTTGGATTAAATATGGGATAAACGCTGGGAAGAATACACCACTGGTATCAAAGTAGCTGTACTAATTAAACAAAACAATATTATTATAATAAATTCGACGCGACGCGACGAGATCACGAGACACGTAAAGATGTTACGATATACCTTTTTAGAATACAGGTCTCATCTAACCTGACAAAAAACACACCTTATTACCTGGTCACGTGAAAAACCGACCACTACTATTACCGAACTGGACATCGTAAATTTAGCAACAAATTCGTCACTACAGGTTTAGTCACCCTTTCAAACAAATCTAGACAAACAGTTTAATTAAAATTTCCTATCCATCCTACCCGTGCTATTAAATCTTGCTTCCAACGACAGGGACAAAGGAGCATTCTTTCATGCGGTCTCCTCCTGGGTCTTGATGCAGATCTGGCATACCGAAGTAAGCTGAAGCAAAGATACAAATGTATTACAATCCAAACGAAGGTACATTTCATTGATACAAAGGAGCGTATTAGTAAGTGGCGGGGAGCTATAGGCACGAAAAGACGCGTCTACGCTCGATCGAAAGAATACAGAATAGGGATACTCATAAATATTTAATTATCGATTGTTGTTTACACCCAGTCATTTAATAGGCTCTCCCTGTCTCGTAATATTTTGGAAATGCAGGGGAACTCTGTGCTTGCTGTAGGATAAAAGGTGGATCGACCTGGAGAGCAGTGGCCTTCGTGCTGACCCAGTCGTTGTCATCGTTTATCATCGAGCTCGCAGTTCTCGATTGGGACTGTACGAAGGAAAGCCGGCGGATACGAGACCTTCGCGATCTGAGCAGAGTTTATAATAATTGAAAGTCTACTTATATCCATCGCCACACAATCGGCGGTACTGCTTCAAGTTAGATTACATGTAAGCGATTTTAACTTCAGCGCATGAACGCGACGCGCCTAAAGCTTAGAGCAAATCCATGGTGCGAGAAAACTTACCTGTTTCATTCCTCTAACGAAATGACGCGTCCCACCACGCCAACGATTTGCCATGCGCTGTAACGCAAGAGTTCACAAACTTTCTCTTCTCTGTGTAAAGGATTTGTGAGACATCGCTGTCGTCAACGTCGGCATGAGACATAAATTCAACATCTGCGTTTGTCATCACGGAAGTTTCGAAAATCTGCTTGATCAACCGGAACGGGTAACTAAATAACCGACTTATGCATGTGACCGGGTAATAAGGTTGGTTTTTCATCAAGTTAAGACGAGTCCTTATTCTAAGGTCTCGTAATCGTCTCCGAATCTGTCGCTCGTCATAGGACTCATCTATTCTATACTTAATAATCAATCGTTTAATCGTCTGTACCTATCAAAAAAAAAAAAAGCCCTTATTACCCGGTCACGAGCGAGTTCGGCTATTAACATAGCCGGAGCTTTTCAAATTTTAAAAAATCGTCACAAGAGTGAGAGTATAATTAACTTGTACTTTTACGGCCTACGTTTTAAACCGATGAATGTAAACGGTTGGTGCACGGTGACGCTTAGGTATCCATTGCCACCCAATCGACGGCACAGCTTCAAAAAGTTAGTTTACCGGTAACCAACTTTATCTTCAACGCGTGACCGCGTAATAAACAATGCTTTAACTTTTAACTCATTATCACATGACCGGTGTCAAAAGGTATATGAAGACAAAGGACTCTGCTTTTCTCAGTTGTATAAATCCTATTTTTATCCCACCTCCAAATACCAGTGTTACCGTCAAATCCGAAGATATATGGGGAAACGTGCTATGAATGTGCGTACTATTATGTTTATCACTACGTTCCTCCTACTTCAAGATACTCATAATAGTAAAATCTACAGACCATGCGGCTTGCAGCTGCACTGCAGTGTTCCCACACGGATGTCGAAGATATTAAAGTAAGTAATAGATTTATCTCTTCATTATCTACTATACAGGCTGATCTGATGCCCACCCTTTAGAAACTCATTCGTTCCTTGTGCAGCTACCATCTGCACGCAATGAAGATCACGAGCGAACAGCGTCAAAAGATGATAGAAATCAGAAATGCGGTAAGACGAATAAAAACAGGTGACAGGGTATACTCTTTGACTCAACAACAAACCAATAGCTACGAAAACAAAGGCCTGATATCTTCGATGCTCAGATATCGACTTCAGCGAATCGACTTTACAGCGCGCTTCAATATGCAGTGATACACCATGGCGACTGTCGGAGAAAATTACTGGTAAGAGTCGAGTTTGACATGTTCCGTTTCTTCTTTAAAGTTAATGTGTATTTTATTCAGAAATCTCTCTCTCGACAAAAAGGGAATCCTGCCAGCTCAAGCGCACATATCGACATGGACATCGATCAGCATAATTATCCCCAGTTACCTCCCGCCAGCTTACCCGACACGATTCGCTTACAGGTCCCTCCGATGCAGCAATCCTTTGCAATTTCGCTCAACCGAACTCTTTCCCCGCACCCCCTACCAACATCTTCGTGCGCCTCCCATGTAGATAACGTCGGACTCAAGATTGACGCCAACGTAGAACAATTTTTGTCGTCCCTGTGCTGGCCTTCCCTCGCCCATCTTTCGGGGATTTTCGCTGATGTCGGATGTACCAGTCACAAATATTTAAAGTGGCTATCCACTCTATCGGGAGACGAGCAACATGCAACGCTAACAGAAATATTCAAGACGACAGCCGTTACGAAAATGGAAATTTGGATATTGTATGACGGCTTGAAGTCTCTTTAGCAAGGCATGTAGGGAGAGCTATTTACATTTTTTTGGTCATTTTTGTAGTTTTTTTTTCTTGATTCAAATGACGATACTCCTTGCTGTTAAGTTTTTCCAGAATCTTAATTTACTTGGTAAAATGCAAGTAAAATGTTGTGGCAAGCTGATAAGATCTGAGTAAATAATTAGGAAAGACATGCAGTATAGACTCTATTAGAATGCGAAGGTCGTTGGCGGCTGCCGCGTACGCGCACCTACGAAGTGTGAGTACTGGTGTGTGTATGACTTGTCGATTTCATCGTCAATTCCAGGGCATGAGAGGAAATAGGGCAGCAAATCAAACGAATGGGCTTGGGCTCAAGCGGGAAAGACGATTTTTTTTTTAGTTTACAAAATTTATAATTAAAATAAAAAATTTGGGCAACAGATCGAACGAATGGGCTTGGGCTCAAGCAGGAAAGACGACATAGCCGTTCGAATGTCACGAGGAAGGGTAATAGTAGGCGGTGCAGAGGACATGCTGTCCGAGACAGATAATCGACCAAATCGGATTGCCAGATTGACGATGTAGTCTACCTGAGCGACGGTGGAGGGAGATGCAGTGATCAACGAACGTGGTGCTACGATAGGTGCTTGAGATACAGGTCGTAAGGGAGATGTGCGGGCATTTTGCGAAGATGAGGATGAGCTAGAGACGGTTTGACAAAGGGACCGTGGTGGTGGTGATTGGAATGCGGAAGAGCGAGCAGGAGATTGAGAATAAGTTGATTTCAACGTCGACTTCTTTGACCTTGATCTGCGTCCGCTGCCGCTCTTGTCTTTGTCGCTATCGTTGAGGACATCGTCTACGTTTATCATGGTTCCTCCCTTCCCAACACCCTCTTCTTCCTCGTCACTCTAATGAACTACCCCTCTGCATCCACTTCGGTCTGCTGCCCACAGTGGCAATAGCAGCTCGAGTGCCCCCCAGAACATCTCAAATCACCCTCGCTACCCCACCACTACCAGCACTACTCTTCTCCTCATACGCCCCAACCACCTTCTCCTTTCCTCCCTTCCAAAATGCACCAGCCTTACCAAACACACTCAAACCGATTTTTTAAGCTTGCGCTGGGAGTTTATTGGCTTGCTCTTGGATTTCCACGACGGAAGCTTGGACAGTGGACCCCGAACCCTCACCAGCACCACCGGCAGCGCGTGCAGAGGCCGGACACTTTCTTTCTAGCCTCTCGTGTTCGCTTTCTTTTTTGCCTTTCGGTGGTCCGTGAGCTCGTTATACGGCGGATGGTGCGTCATGTGCAGGTGGTGGAGAGGGTCGATGTGTGCTTCCGCCATTTTGATCTTGACCTCCCCGTTTAAGAGACATTTGAAGGCGGCTTGGACATCTTGACCACCTGGGGTTGCTCGTAACGCTTCTCGGGCTGCTTGACGGAGAACCCCATTTCTACAAATTGGCCGAGGATGTACGGCAAGGAAGACCTTTCTTTGCTGTGGGTAGGTCGGCTGCTCGTGGTGGTGGTTCTGGTATCCGAGATATTGTCGACCCATGACTAGTAGACAAAATAGTTAGATATTAATACGAAGAAATTGCATGTGGGGTAAAAGTGAACGAATATAATTTCGTCGGAACATAAACGAGAAGGAAGGGGAAAAAACGTTTACATACCAAATCATCCTTCCTACTTGTCCGACCACCCGTCTTCGCCTTTACAGCTTCTACAGGCTGGCTCAGCAGACCCAGGATATCACCCTCATCTGCATGAGTCCCCAGCAGCCCCGTTCCTCTGTACATTTCCGAACCCATCTCCTTCGTCATCAATATCCAGTAACCCTCTCCCGATGCTATTCAGTCCTTGGGACCGCGCACTGGCAGAAAAATGGTCCTCTTAGTTACCAGAGTCGAAATAGGCACTTGGAGAAGCAACATTGAAGTTATCGTTGGGGAAAGTGTCCACCGGGTTACGGAGGCCGCTTTGCGATGATCCTGTTCGTGAGGTGGGTCTTTGAGTATTGAAGTGCTGACTGGGGGATGCTGATAATAAGGTGGACTGTGTACGCTTTGCAGGTTGCGAAGAGGCGGAGTCGTCCAAGTCCCATAAGCTGGCGTGTTTTGTACGGCCATTCGTGTTGCTCGTTTGCGATTGTGTCTTCGTCGTCGGTGTTGCCCTCGTAATAGTAGTAGTCAGTTCAGCCTTCGTCGCACTCGACCCAATATCTTTTGACCCTTCCGAAGGGAAAAGTTACGTGGCCATCAAGAAATCGCATATACTAGCGAAGGGTAAGAGAACGGCACAGCGATAACAAGGCATTATTACTCACACTTTCCGAGGATGAAATAAACAGCCACAAAATACAGATTGTTTTCTTGGACGGCGTTATACACCCGTATTTATAGCATATGAACACAGGTTGTTAACCAAGTTGTCAGATCTGACCAAACGTCAATGTGGTGCTGCTAATCAGAGGAGCGGAGTCATTGGGCGCAGGAAACTTGAGAGATACGACTACGAAGATGTTAGGTTGTGATGAAAGTTAGTGTTGCCAGTGACACCATCATTGCCATTGTGGTTCAACGTACAAGTCGATTCAAACTCCGATATTACAATTATAAGTGACCAAGAACGAGAGCAGTAAGACAGAAAGCAGAGCTAGCGCGAACGACGACAACAGCTCGAGCTTCAGGACAAACGCAACGCGATAAAAGTCTCAAGTTTACTCTACCCTTCCCCGTCTTCGTCGCGGTAGCGTTCGTTATCAGTTTCTGTCCGTCTTTCCTTCTCACTCTTTTTTTATTTAAACGTATCAACATGTAATCAAAAACACAATTTTCAAATGATATAATTTTTTAACTCATCTCCAGACCCCTTGATTGTTAACATTTCTCAGAGAAGCATTCTTTTTTTTTATTTTTACAATCCCCAGGTAATTCGTATAATGTGACGGACACGGTTGTTCCAACCCTATAACTGAACTTATCCCCTGGAAACGGTTTTCTTATCCTTGCCTCTGCGTCTACTCACGCTGCTAGTAGTAGCATCATCCACGACATCCTCCATATCAGAAATGTTTGAATTATTATGCTTCTTAGTCTCTTTAGCCTCGTCATCGATAAACGGGTTATTACGTTTTCCATTAGCAGTAGAATCTTGATCAAAAAAAAATGTCAAGTCGGGAAATATGTAAAAACAATTCAAACAGACCTGTGATAAAAGATATAGGGGTGTTGGTCGCTAGTTCAACATAATCAGATTCGTCGATTGACGTGTACGTCCCAGATTCCACGGCCACCATCTCTTCAGGGAGTTTTCCAACCCGAATAAACTCAACAGGGACTAATTCAGTCCACCAATTGTGTTCCGCAACAATGAAAACCACTCTGAACGACATCCAAACTATATCGTTCCTCTGGAATTCTGGTATATTCGTGTCTTCCAGATTTTGTAGGACTGACCCAGAGTACTCATAATAGCGAGGTCTATCCGGGTTTGGTATCTGATATGCATCTGGATGTTGCACGAGACCATTCGAAATCCAAGGATGAACTTGGTAAGGAACCTGGAAACTGCCCCCTTCACGAGTATTATAAGGAGTACGACGAACGAATATCTTCGCTTGCAAAGAATATTTTCTACACATCGAAGGATCCGTGCCAGCTTGCCAGGCTTTCCTACTCTTTCTGCCTTTATTGAAACCATCCCGAGTTTTGACATGAGCTTCCAATACCTATAAATAAAGGATGTGAAAAGCGAGTCATGATACACATCAAACTGATACTTACCCGAACATGGTCCCACAACGAGGTATCAGCAGTTGTATCGAACGTATAAGTAAAGTCGCATTTGTAGCCCGGGATGCTCTGACTAAAAGGAAATCAAGATGTAAGTAACACTGTAAAATGTCCATAGCATATGCAATCCACAAATGCCACTGACATACGACTTTCAGGAAGCCTTCCAGACGCTGTGCATCCCGGCGGCACATAATTTCCCGTCTGTAAGTCTGTATGCCACGCCCACACTCCGACGTGCGTCAAAACAGCGACCTTTTTGGTATTTTTCTTTAATAACTAGTAAAGCCATAGTTAAAGAGCAACGTTCATGATAACTTATAATGAGACTTACAGTCCATCGTCCACTTCCACCACCTGGTTGGGCCTCGACAAGAGGGTTATCGGTACTCAAGGATGCTATAGCGTCATCTAATGTTATATCAGTCTCTCGAAAACGCTGAGATCGCCACTGAGACAATATATCTAGTATTTCCTCCTTATGGGCCATAGAAAAGATAGAGAAAGTATCATGTATAACAGAAAGTCTTTATACCAGAAATTAAGAAGATCGTTCGACTACATCTAGACATGTGCGCGTGATAAAAGGAGATAGACAACGAAAGGAAGTAAGGAAACCATACGTGCAGTACTTTTGAGTGGGTATGAGTGGGTACACGCTAAGCGCTAAGCGTCAATCAATATCAATCTTAAATTATCCGGCGCATCACAGAGCATAAAACAAACTGAAATAGACATCGCTCCGGCAATATGAATCGCGAGTCATATTCATAGTAATCATGAACATAAGCAAGGTCACAAATGAGTGCATTATGTCACTGGGAGAAGGGAGAGACGCGTGAAAATAGCCGGAGTTGGTATGCACAATGTAAAATGCTACCAATGAGAGCACAACGGAACAAGAACGGGAAGTAAGCGTGGGGATAACAAGACTTTAAAGTTATCCGGACACTATAAAGCGAGATTGGCCATACGACAGCGCAGGATGACTCAAATCATACGATGGAGAACCTGGTACTCTCCATGAGTTTCATCACGTCGATTGCTTGCTTACCCGAGGAACTCATACTTCGTGTATTCTCATACTTTTCTATCGAACAACTTTTTCTACTATCAAAAACGTCTTGGGCACTTCGCGGATTGGCTCAATACTACACAGACAAGGTTTGGAACTTTGATTATCGCTTCAGGTACTGGTTCACCGACACTAAAGCCTTCCGCCGGTTACTCGCGCGAAACGATTCTATAATATCGGGATCTCAAGCACTACAGTTTTTTGACAGAACATTCTACGCGGACAGCGACATGGACATATACACGCCGAATTATAGAATCGGTTACGTATCAAACTGGATTTCAAGACAAGGCTACCGATTAGAAACAAGCGAACGTGGTCATCTAGGGTCGTATCCCGAGCGTAACTGTAACAAAGACGACGCACAACATCAAGACCATGAAAACACAAACCAAACTACAGCACATGGCAATATTGCATGCGTCGTGAACTACGTTAAACGAGACATTCTATGGAATGGCGCAGAGAAGACTAAACGTATTCAAGTAATAGGTGTAAGATGTTCGCCGATCAATCACATCCTTTTCGAATACCACTCCAGTAAGTTGAATACAGCTCTATTAAAGAGACCAAAAGTACTTATAGTATAACATCTATAGCTGGTGTGCTCAATTTCGTCTCCCCGTCATTGGCCATTTCACTGTTTCCACGCACTACGTTCGTGCAGCGCAAATTTTACACTCTTCATGAGGAAAAGGAGAAGATGTCATGGGTCCAGAAATACGAGTCGCGTGGATTCGAAATTATCAGAGATAAACTACCACACACGAACATACCAAACGAATGGGCCGTACCAAATGGAGAATTTTGGGGGGTTCGTCAAGTAGGGGATCCGAATTGCTGGGTTATTCCTCTTCCCGGTGAGTGTGAAGTATATATTTCATACTGAACATTACTCATACAAAATATGAATTAGGGAGTAATTTAACGAACAGACAAGATGAAATGGAACAAGTCTCAGCCTCCTTCAAAGTGCTGAGGATCCACAACCAACCCGTACCAAATACGGGGGTCGTTAGGCTCTTGAAACCACTTCATATCGGGTGAGCGCAATACATATTTTACACTAGACACGTAGCTCATACTGTTCCCAAAAAGGCCAGATTCTTCATTCGGTCATGTCGACAATGGGACAGATCCAACGGAGTGGTACAGCACCGGAAACTACGCATTAACCACAATCACTCCCAGCGCATCCACGCCTACGGATACTAGCGCAAGTCATACAGCGTCTACCAACAACAATACAACAGGGTCGCCTTCACATGATAGCACAGGGACAATCACAGATTCTACCGGTAGTGATACAAATGTGTCCTCTTATGATCCTAGCGATACCACGAGCTCGTCTTCGTCAAATGATACTACGACGATGACCTCACATTCTTCGAATAGTACGACAGGCTTATCTTTGCATTCGTCCGACGCCGATGAGAATAATGACGATGAAGTGAGTTCAATACAAACAGAATCGGATGATTATGGAGAATTAGAGCAAAGTGAAGAATTTTCGTTATCATACGACGAAGAAGAATACATGGAATCGGAAGACGACGACGATTACATAGAGTTGCTATCAGAAGAGGACGAAGATCAAACGGGATCGGACAACAACGAAGATCAAATGATAACAGAAATGGATTCGGATGGTAGTGACACCTCGCTGTGAATTGCGGACAAACTGTAATCGAAATGTAAACTTATGACAAACATTGATTTGAATTGAAGAAATGTAGTATATAGCACTCGAATAGAACGATCACATTTTAGTCTTCCATTGATCGTATATGCTGGATCCACCTGAAAACGAGAAGGTTGATGATTAACACTCGGTTGGAAGAAACACAGAAAAAGTCATACCTATTTAAACAGAGAATCAGGAACGCCCTATCGCTCCATAGTACATCTTCGGGGGTATTGTTCGTCGCGTACTTTGAAATTACTATGTTTCCGGCCCATTCCCGTCCAGTCAAATCCTGTATACATTTATTGAGTGCGGCGTGAGTCGGGGATTTTGTTGTGACGATTCTGAGATCATATTCCAACTTCATCGACGTTCCAGGCACACTCGTCAACCGTGTCCCTAAAGCACCGTTGGGGAAGAGTCCAGACATGTCGATATACTCAAAATCCTCGACAGCGATTTTGAAGTCCACTAATTGGAGAGTCCCACCAGTGGCCAACACAATACACTTCCTGGTATGAGAATTAGACTGATATATGAGAATACAAGATTAATTAAGAACAGAACAACACACAAAAACATAAGAAATTCGACTTACCATAAGGGCTTGACGAGACAGCCCATCCATATGTACAGACTGGATCGGTTCCTCTGTCATCGGACGAGTGAAGAGAGCGGGATACTAAACACAAAAATAAAAACGGGAGAATGTCACTCGCCAGCGCGGCTGAACACTCACCTCTGTAAGCCATGTCTTTTCTACTTCCATCATATGGTAAACTAAGTTAAATCGAGGGTACGCAGACCAGTCCATTATTTGTAGCATCTCATCATAGATTACCCTCCACCCACGTTATCGTAACTATCGGCAGTAAGATTCAACTACCGATGGAAATACATAGTGATTACCACGTAATGTCTACAAGTAGAAAAATAGTGTAACGACATTCCGTTCACGATTCAACAATCAATACTACGGGAAAACCAAACAACAGGAGAGGGATCCCGACTCAAATGATGTCGTTGATCCTATACAAAGAAGCTATAAACACTCGACAAAACAATGTATACCTCCTCTTATCCACTTAAGGAAAGTCGGCAATCACGACGGTATCGGTTACATCAAGAGACATGACATCGGTTATATTGTGGCGTCGGTTATTACAATACGAAATAACCCTTCGAAAAGAACCCCAAGAGCCAAAGAACAAACAGAAAGGTCAGAAACACTGTACCATACCAAGTAACTCCGGAATAAAAGTGTGTAAACAGCATCGCAAAGGCGGCAAGGAAGGGTAAGAAAACATGCATTTCATTTAACCAAGGTAATTAATACAAATTCGACATGTCCGACACGACCAACGATTATTGTTAACAGGAATCGTCGTTTCGGACGACTCATTTGGCCGTTGAAGACACGCGCTCCAATCGGTCTGCTATCTAGTCGGAAATTTTTCAAAATCATCTGTTGTAGGAGCATAAAATCATAACGGGTAATACACCACAGAGAGAGAGAGCAAGATAGACTGTAAAATGACAATAAACATACTCACAAGACCGCATATGAAGCTGCAGAATACGCCCGAATGTCACGTTAATAAAAAGACCAAAGGATACCGAGCAAAAATTGGTTATACTGTTCAGTTTATAGAGAGTACATACAATCGAACAAAAACAATTAAACAAACGGGCACATTTAATCCCGTACACAGTCAAAATTCCTCGGAAACGACGAAATCTCTCGTATGATTCGCGCGCCTATGAGTGCGTCCGTGAAAATTAGTGAGAATATACGGAACTGTGTCCACGCCGCTAATGATTGACATGGAACTCTACGCCGCAATCAGAGCAGTAGTAAACCAGGTAATAGAACACTTACCGGACATTGAGCACGAAACGAGACATATGACCCATTGGTATACACATAGCAAGAAAAAAATCGGTACAGCTCCGTATATCCTGTGAACGTAAATCGGTACTAAAAATCGGTACTAGAAGTGTAGTTGAAACCTCGTTCAAATTGGATGTCGAGAGTTCCAGAAAGACTATACTCGTCCGACGCTCGGATCGTTTGTTTCCTCTTGGGATACCTGTATTTTGATAGACTCTGCCATCCAAAAATGCGCTGAAGTTTCCTTATACAAAACCCGAACTTACTATAATCAGTTGTTAACCGCAACATCCTCGTAGGAGACAATCACTTCAGGTTCCCGGACACAAAAGAGTACCAAAATATCACCAGCATGTCGGCAAAGACACCATGCAATGTAAAGGGCGATTCAAGAGTTACATTCTATACGAACAAGACACTCGACAGATCATATACCATACGTCATCAGAAGAAAAATAAAAATAGAACTCTTCATAGGAGCAAATAGCTCCTCTATAAGCGGATACCCGATCCAACGGTCAACTTGATTATAAAACAGAGCAATACTAACCGGAGCGAGAAGGAGAAGAAGTCTGTTTGCGTATCCCAACCTTCTCATCATATGCCGCATAGGCAAAAACAGAACCAATAATATCAATTCATCCTGCCGAGTTCACTCCAACTATTGAAACTGTACGTAAAACAGACGAAAGTAACGAATGTAGAATAGTTGTGGAATAGTATTAAAGACGCATGGCAAGTCAACGGAAGTATAATTCACTTCCCAACCTATTATAAGCTGACCAATTACATCGACGATACTAAATAGTGCAAATGCCACGGTAAGTGTTCCTATAATGTATGAAATAGCAAAACATATAACGATTTACTCAGAATTATAAGCCGAACGAAACGCGGCACAACACCGAAAGTGTTTGATGTGATAGACAAGAGATGTACCAAAATAAGCCATCAAATACTACGACATCACCATAATTTAACAAATTATATTAATAGATCAGCTATTGAAGTCTATCGGAACTGGTAATAAACGGGAGTGGCAAGCACAAGATCGAACAGAAGATCGAAAAGTCATTATCAAGATAATGAAAAAGAAAGGCACGGATATGAAAGCGGAGAGAGCTCGTAACATCGGAGCTATAATAAGACAGGCGACAACTTCGTCTGTTCAAATGCAACAGTGAGTGATTACATACGATATGCAACTGCATAAGTGAATCCTTCTAATTGATAAAACAGAATATTTTGCATAACGATAGGGGATGCTACATGGAAAGGACGCCAATGTCTAATATTCGACAATCGTGAAATGTCTATGTCACAACTCATCCGATCCCAGAATATATTTCCATTACCTAAACGACAGTGTATAGCAATTGCTTGGCAGTTATGCAAGGCAATCGAATGTATGTAACATAAATTGCAACTCCGAAGAGCAGCGACACTAACTGTCATCGATAGTTTTACACAAAACCCAAATCGTACACACAAGCCTGACTCTCGATAACGTCGTATTATTATGCGACTCGACTGTTAGTGTTCAGGACATCAATAAGAACGGTGAATTTTACGAAAGAGTACGTCTTATATTCTATAACGATATACTGCGATGGAGAACTGCAGCTAAACAAGACAATAGAGTATCCTTCAAAATATAGAAATAAGGGTATCGGGACTAGAGGAATCAAAATCCTACCCTACTAAGGTGCACGGTATAGTTGGTCAGATTGGATACAGAGCCCCGGAAATGTACACTCGTGAGTAAAGCCACACGCTAAGCCAAGAGTCTGTATTTCTTACCCGTTTATTGAAAGTCATGGGATGGGATTATCAAGTCGACATATTCGCACTTGGGTGTGTCATCTTCGAAATTTTCACAGGTAGACGTCTATTTTCGAAGACGGACGTCCCAGCAGAGTTGTTTATGAGCGTGGAAATTATATCGGGTCGTCTCGATAAGGACTTCGCGCGCATTATATACGCAAGCATAGGCGGAATACACCCCAGCCCGCCATGGAGATTAGAGTACCCCGAGACTTCTGCAACATTTTCAGCAAATCACCAATATGTTCTAGAAAGTAGATGGATTCTCGTAAGTCACTGTGCATTTTTCATACCCCACCACAAACACTAAATCATTGGTATAGAATTCCGTACAGTACGTCGATCTCAAGTCGTTTATCCGCTCTTGCACCACAGCATCCCCGAACAAGCGTCCGTCAGCACGTATCGTAACTAACAACAGGTTATTCGAAGGACTGTTCCTCGCTACATAGTAGTCCAGATGTACTAGTAGCTCTATAAAGTGGAGACTAAGATAGATAGATTCTAAAAGGAGAAGGACAAGCATCGAATACACTACCCGAATATCTCTGCCTCTTTGACCGCGAAACAAATTTCCGCACACGACTGAATTGCGATAATTGTTCCTTATGCCCGTGTCGGATACCTCTATTGGGTTGAGAGGCTTTTTCGTCACGGAAAACGAAAGAATCAAAGATAAATAAGAAGAGCACACGAGCGATATGACCGAGAACGCACTAGAAATATTAATTCGTGTCTTGTAAAATGTTTCTGCAGACGGTCCTACACCACAAAAAGAACGCATAAGAAAAACCAGCGAATAAAGACGTCCAAAAGAGAGGCAAATAACAGACAAGAGTGTAAGACTTACGAAGAACAACCGTATCGCGATGACGAATACCTAAGCAAGGCGGTATACCGTAGAGACTGGCACAGCCATCCGAGATCATTAAACGATGTGTATTGGGATCTGGTAACATTATCTTTCCATCAGACCGTCTCGGAAAAAGTAAACACGAAGGGGAGCAGTCAACTAGGAGAGGATCCATTGAACTGTGATGCGTAAGTAGCAAAAAAAAAAAAAGTTAACTGGAACAGACCGTAAACGTTCACAGCGAAGGAGATAAACAGGGCAATACAAAACAAATAAGCGGCGCTCGGCTGAAAGTTAATATATACGAACCCCGGGTCATTATTCAAATATTCATAGGTCGCAGACTACGCTAATCGAATCAAGCGGCGCACACAGAACAAAAAAGAAAAAGAAAAGAAAAACACGAAAGAAGTTTAGAAATATCTTTTTTTAGATTGGAAGGGGTGTATGAGATATATATTTATACGCTCAACGTGTACGTCGACTACACAACATCCGCACAGCAATAGAGGGTCGCCAATTCACGCTATGGAATCGCAGTATGTTTATTTTATCAGCAACTTCCCCGGAACGCTAATAAAAAAAAACGAGTCCTTCTATCTATACTGTAACCTCAAGCCAAGAGCAAAGGAAACAAATGCAACAAGATATACTTTTCCTGGCACGTCGTCGTTCGAGCGGACAACTCAATAAGAGGGTAGAGCGACCAGAGGGTCACTTCAGGGTACGCTACGCTATATACGGTTAAGCGGCACACTGATCAATTGGAAAAAATTTAGTGCGACGGTAAAGAAAGGGCGACAATCGACGCATCAAAATCGTACAGCACACTTGTACATCGAAGAGGCCATGGCGCCAACATACACAGTGAAGCTACACACACACACCGCACACCAGAATATTTCAAAAATGCAAGATACAGAAAGTTAGGAGAACATTACAAACAACGATGCATCAAAACAGAGACGACGAATCACGCGTCTCAACAGGGAATGAGGGAGATACTTCCGCTAGGTGACACCAGTGATATAACGGTACGTCTATGTTCTTTCTTTTCATAGGAATATAATAAGACTTACACAGGATCAACTGATCTGATTCAGAACTACGAGACCAATGTACCCATAAAGTCTATTCTTACTGATGTCAACCGCCAAGAAGATACGAATCGACATCTAGATTTATTCAATGGGATATTGCATCAAGCCCAACCAGGAGCTAGCAAAATTCGCCATGAGACGTCTCACCCGGACGACGAGAGTCTAAAAAATACGGACAACATACAAGTGAGCTTACATAAAAGACGCATACTATTGTCATATTCCTTACAAATGGACTCACAGTCACATAATACCCCCCCGTATACGAGCACCAATCACTTACAGACGGATGTCGACAACATCTCGTTTATCGTACAAGAAGATTCACCGTTCACAAAGTACATGAACAGTATGATGTCAAATACTGAAATTGCTCCCGGAGCCGGCACTCTCCCATCAACGTCGACAAACAGATACTATCATAATCACCAAGACATGTTAGATATGTTGTCAAATGTTGTATTGTCGAGATATGTACCAAATAAAAAACGAGGGACCGAGCAGATGTCCAACGTGATACAGACTTGTGAGTCGCCACTTTGACGAAAATATCAAACTCAAAAAAAATAAAAAATAAAAACTGAATTTACACGTGGTACAGGTGGCACAATTCCCGCATTTCTGTGGCAAAGTCAGAGCGAACACGAGCAATCGTGAAATGATGAAAACGGAAGGAGGCGACAGAGAGGCGAATGAAAGAACGACCGTTCCATAAGGTGCCTGTAATAAGGTGCCTGTAAAATAAATAAAAATTTTATTGCGAGACCCTGTTTATGTTCTCCAGAAGTGCGGAAGACGCGCGAGGATGTAAGAAGAAAAACAAAAACAAAAACAAAAAGTGGACGCGAACCATGAACGCGAGAAAGGCACGTGCGAAGAGAATGACTGTACGTGACACTATGGCTGTGGGATATGGCTGTGCCTGTAATTAAATTTTGGATAGAATAGAAAGGTGTGATGGTGGGAAAGTGGGCGGATTACCTAGAAAGGAAGAACAGTTGTGGGTGAAACCTGGACTAAGAGTCCAGGCACTGTCGTACTAGCCGTTATAGTGGCTATCATGTAATTCCCTTTTCACTTTTTTTTTCTCCCGTTTTTCTCTTGAATCCTGCCACTATAACAGCTGGTTTCGAGCCTAGTGAAACAAGCTTTTGAGCTAATCAGCTTGTCGAACCGCATAGATCGGACAAGCTAATTAGATATGAATAACGTGAGGCCGAGATGCACTGGTATTAGTAACACAAAAGAGGACCCCATCGTTCAAGAAGTCAACGTCTGATCTAGGATAAGGGTACAGACAGCTGACCCCAGCCGCAAACGGTAGCTGGTGGTCTTCGAGCAGCCGCTCTATATGAATTCGCGATTCTCTTGCTGCGCATGGTGACCTTCCATCCGCTGCCTTCAAGAGCAAGGCCGAACCATTCACCTTTCTACCTCTGTCGCTCTTCACCATCATGCCACGCAAGACTCGTCCTCAGGTTTACATCAAACAGAATATCATACCAGGAGCTTCATGTTCTGAAATTCTGTTTCTGTCTTGTCATCTCTCTGATGTTCATAGCGTCCTGCCCAAGTTTCTAGAACTGGTCGACCCACAAGACAATGTGGCTGGTCTGGCGCAGGTACACCAGACACGTCATGTCATGAGATATCTAGCCATATCTTTCCGGACGAAGGTTCTAGTAATTGACATGTCAAACCAGGGCAGTAAAGGGGACAGAAAGGCAGGATTCTCGGCTCTGCAAAGCTTTCTGAACGATGATGTACCGTCGAAATCCGCCTTTCATATGGACAAACTAGCGACATCGTTGTTTCAAGACCATCAACTTCGAATAAATAACGCAAAAGATTTATTTTCTCTCACGACGGAAGGATCTCGAGGATCTATTGAAGCTTTAACAGCAATTCTTGGTCGACCGGCGTCTGTTAATGTAAAGTCCGTGGCTTCTCTATTGGACAACCCCTGCGGGACCGAGTCTCAGAAAAAATGTGCTTTAGAAGCTTGGGCAGCATGCTATGGCGCTTTGAAGATGAAGGATAGGTTGGCTTCAAAGGCTTCAATTAACACATCAATTCTTGATCAATCAGTGATTATTCTTGTTGCTTTCGTGACTTTTACTCAAACTTTCTTGTAGACGCTGAACTTCGTTACCACCACTATTCGTGTCATGAGTCGCGTAGACGCTCTGAAGCCAACTAGAGTGAAACATGATGTAGACAGCGAAATCGGGATGAAGTCAAGGTCAAACCAGCTTTTGTTCAGAGCGGAAAGATACAAAACAAAGTTTAGGAATCCAGGTGGACCTCAGGTACAAATGTTTCCTTCCTAAAATAAATATCTACTTACAGTGTATTATTACCAGCATATCGAAATAACGACACATGGACGCGACGGGAAAACACACATGCAAAAGGGTAAACTTAAGAAGGTCGACGGGCGATTGGCCACAGTCGCGATGAGCGGCACTGTGAACGGTCGAGTGAAAGTAGTGCAGACAGTGGGGAAAGAACCTCCTACTTCTGCGGAGGTCTTGAAGACTGCTATTATGCTGGAAGCACTTCGAGACCCGACACCGTTGATCAGTCACTTTTTCGTCAAGCTTATGTGGTTTCCGGAACAGCCCGTTTGTTGGGATAAAAAACAAAATCTTTCGAAGCCCCCCAACCTTTATTTTCCATCGGATAGAACACTGAATAAATCTCAAAAATCAGCAGTCCGGACGATACTTTCCCTCAAAGATAAAGATCGACTTGTTGTCATACATGGTCCTCCGGGAACCGGAAAAACAACGGTTATTGCAGCTAGCGTTACGAGCATCATGGAGCTGGGAAAGACAGGTTCGACCATCTGGCTGGCTGCTCAGTCAAATGTGGCCGTGAAGAACATAGCCGAAAAATTAGCAGCCGTCGATTTCCTTGATTTCACCCTCATTGTCTCTTTGGACTTTCACTTCGATTGGTAGGCCTTCCAGATTTTTGGGCGACGCGGGCTTGCTCAACCTACATATATTTAGGCACGAACACTTATATGAAAAGATTCAAGACAGAGTCTTAAGGACCGATAATTTACCGGATGACTTGCGCGGGGTGGAAAGACTTCTACGCGGGTCAAGAGTGATTCTGTGCACAGTTAGCATGTTATCCAACGGGAAAATTGCCCCAATTACGACACTGGTTCCGGTTGAAACGGTAATTTTTGACGAAGCCAGCCAAATTGACATTGCGGACTATCTACCCGCGCTGGCGCGTTTCCGTCCATCCATACGAAAAATTGTCTTTATCGGAGACGATAAGCAGCGTAAGACATAATTTATATGCTTCATTTGTTTTATCCTGATATACGCGAACTAGTTGCACCGTATGGGTCTAATGATGTGCCCATATTGAAGAGTGTCTTTGAGCATCCCCATCTACGAAAGAAAGCGGCATTGTTAGATATCCAGTGTGCGTGCTCTTCCATCTTGTGTTTCTGATTAATGTCTTTTTGGCTAATATCGTGACTTGTAGATCGTATGCCAATTCCCATAGGAAATTTCATTTCCAAACATGTCTATAATGGTCTACTCAAGACCCAGCACGAAATATCGCATCCGAGTTGTTGTCGATTCATTGACGTTAGTAATGGCGTCGAAGAATCCAAAGGACATAGTTGGAAGGTATATATTTCTCGCTTCAAGGAATGAATGCCATTCACAACATGAGTCTTGCATAGAATAATGGAGAGGTTGATGTGGCAATTCGCATTGCTCGACAGTTGAATGCTGAAGGAAAATCCTTCCGCATTATTACTCCATATGACCCTCAACGTTCGCTGTTGGAAAATGGCTTAAAACAAGCCAAACTTCCATGGGAAGACAAGTGTTTCAATGTCGACTCTTTCCAAGGTATGTCGCTTGTTCATATTTGTTGAATATTCAATAGCCAAGCCTTTCCCTAAAAGGCAACGAAGACGACTACATTATCGTTTCTGTCGTCCGAACAAAGAAGCTTGGGTTTTTGAACGACAAACGGCGTGTTAATGTGATGCTCACGAGATGCAAGAAGGCTATGATTATCTGTACTAACCGTAGTTTCATCGAAGGGCCTGGTGCGGATTCACTCGTCGGCGGTCTGTGCCGGTCCCTACAGGGTACTCCTTGGATCAATTATCGGAAAGTAATTCAGCCAGGTTTTATTCTTCGCATTTGATATTTCTGTGGGTGGTCAGAGTAGAACCGATTTTTATGTCGATTCTCTGTCCGGAACTGCCTGCAGTTTCGATTCGAGAACCGGGTCGAGAACCGGAGGAGAACCGACGCAGAACCGCTACTCTGACCCCCCTATTCTTGAAAGCGATTGTGGTATAGGGCCCCTGTATAGACCATAGATTTGGCACTATGAAAATTTGATCAATTACTACTATTATTAAGTACTACTAGGCATGACATATTTTGAAGCCCGTGACATGATTGTGATTGAATATTGAACGAGTCAGCCGATTGTTTCAACTTGACAACGTAACAACTTCCTTTCCTCCACAGTCCATAACCTATACTTCTTACGACACATTCAATCTCTTGATATATGAATAAAGACCCCTTTTCAATCTTCTAAACGAGTCGCGACATGTACTGAATGAGGCAAACCACTGGAAAGAACGCATAATTCGTGCTGTTTTTATTATTTTTAATTACCAACAACGCGTCGCTTGAGGTTCGCTCTGTGGCCTACTATCATTGAGTCGAGGTACACACCAAACAATGTCAGTGAGCCATTGTCTTGTCTTTCAGCTCTTTTCTATGAGGTGGCACGAGTGTGGCATTCTGTGCATAAAGCCCCGCGACTGTCTTATTTAAGCGGCAAGGGTGAGTTCGCTTTCCTCCTTGTTCTTCCTTTCCAGAATTCACAATATGGCGGCCTCGTTCGACCGATTCCCCATAAAGCAGGACATATTTCTGCACCCTCACCCTGATATTCTTGTCATTCCATGCGACTATACCGAATTTCAGCAACTTCTACCTGAGTTTTTGAACACTATTGAAGGCAATATCGTCGGCCTGGCTGAGCTTAGTGGCGCGCGCAAGAACATGACACACCTCGCTATTTCTTCTATGACCCAGGTTTTAGTCATTCACTTCTCCTTCGGGGGCAAGATGCGCGACAAAATTGCAAACCTCGAGCCTTTGCGGGACTTTTTGTGCAACGAAGAAATATCAAAATCTGCTTTTCATATGGACAGAATCGCCTCCTCTTTGTATTACGACCACGAACTTTGCATAGTCAATGGGAAAGATCTTTTCTCGACGACCAGTGCTCACCGAGGATCGTTGGATGCTTTGAAGACGATTCTGGTTAGAATTTCTAGCTTGAACCTAATCGGCGTGGAAAATTTACTCAACAATATGTCCGGCGCCTATAGCCCCAAGGAAGCTGCCCTAGAAGCATGGGCCGCTTGCTTTAGTTCCACTAAGCAAGGTTCAGACCTAGTCACTCACGCTCCAGTTAATACATCGATAACTGGCAAATATGTAAGCCAAGCTAACTTTCTTCTATATTTTCTTTGCTGATAGTCATACAGAGTTTACGAATCATCTCAAGGATTATCCGCAATATGGTACTAATTCAAAAGCATAAACCAAACCGGATGAAGCATGAAGTCGTGGCTGAACTGGCTGGGAAAATGGAAGATGTTCTTCTTGTATCACAAAGGTACAAAACAAAAATTCGCCGAACGCATGGAACCCAGGTAAGTAGGCTAGTTAGCTCGAGGTCTTGAGACTCACTTTCCGCTACAGTTCTTTGAAGTCACTACATCTAAGGGTGATAACGGAGATACCCAGACGCATAAAGGTCGCCTGAAAGAAATAAAGGGCCGCGCTGCTTTGATTACTTTCGATAGACCCGTAACTGATTTGGTTCGGTCGGTAGAGACTGTCGGTGCAGACCTGCCCGGTTCCTTGGACAACATGAAGACCATGATAGTAATTGAAGCTATGCGAAATCCGTCTGTCGTAAGGCATAATCCTTTCCTATACACTGTATGCTTCCCCAGCACTCGTGGCAAATGGATCAAGGTTGCGCCATTGAAGTATCCTCAAGAGGTCTACTTCCCTTCTGACAGAAAGTTAAACGAATCTCAGTTGAAGGCAGTCGAGCGTATACTTTCTCTCAAAAAAAGTAGTCGGATCACTCTTATTCAGGGGCCTCCCGGAACAGGAAAAACGACTGTCATAGCCGCGACTGTTACATCCATCATAAAACCCAGCAAATTCCGGCATACTATATGGCTTGTAGCACAATCCAACATCGCTGTCAAGAATATTGCCGAAAAGTTAGCATCCGTGAATTTCCTTGACTTCAAGATAATTGTCGCGAAAGAATTCCATTTTGATTGGTGGGTTGAGCTCAAGGGCTATAGACCTTACTACTCTTCTCGATTACAATCGTATTAACAGTAGTCTTCACCATAGGCACGAACATATTTACGAAAAAATGTCGGAAAATGTTATCACTTCCGACAACATCCCTGAGGATCTTGTTGCACTAGAAAGATTATTGGGGAAATCGCAAGTCATTCTTTGCACTCTTAGCATGCTATCCAACGAAAGAACGTCTATGATACCCTCCGTGGTTCCAGTTCAAACCATCATTTTTGACGAAGCAAGTCAAATCGATGCCTTCGATTATTTACCCGCTCTGGCACAATTTCAATCAACTCTGCAGAAAGTGATATTTGTGGGTGATGGCAAACAGCGTACGTTATTCCTGTTCTCATTCCTGACATGCATTTACTGAATAACACTTTCCGGAATAACAGTTCCGCCGTATGGTACCAGCCCTTTCATCGAATTGGAAAGTGTCTTCGACAAGAAATATTTGCGGGACAGGACCATTCTCTTGGATACACAATGTCAGTCTATCGAGATTCCAACCAAGAACATATCCCTGATCTAATTCACTAGACCGTATGCCTGTTCCACTGGGCGACTTTATATCAAAGGAGATCTATAATGGCCTACTCAAATCCGATCATCAAATAACCGATCCTTATAGCTGTCGTTTTGTTGACGTCTCTTATGGCGCAGAACAGGCAGATGGGTCCAGCTGGATGGTGAGTATACAGCGTATAATTTTTCATCATTCTTTTCACTCAGACATCCATTTAAGAACCGCAGCGAGGTTAATGTTGTCCTCAATATTGCAAGAAAATTCCTCGCCCAAGGAAAGTCATTCAGGATTATCACTCCATATGATTCACAGCGTTCGCTCCTGGAGAAATGCTTGAAGCAAGCTAATTTACCCTGGGAAGACAAATGCTTCAATATCGATTCTTTCCAAGGTGAGTTGAAGGCCGGTTCATTGATCTTACAACACATCATTAATCTTTTCGGCAGGCAACGAGGATGACTATATCATCGTTTCTCTCGTCCGGACGGAGAGACTTGGTTTTTTGAACGATGCACGTCGCGTCAACGTCATGCTTACTCGATGCAAGAAGGGTATGGTCATTTGCACCAATCGTGCCTTCATTACAGGCCCAGCTTCGGATTCGCTCCTTGGTTCCCTTCATGCATCACTTCCAGCGGATTCCTCTTGGATTAACCCCACGCAAATTTTAGATCCAGCATTGGATCTTTTCGCTGCGCCTGTCTAGATATCTTTTCCAGGATCTACATTTATTATTAGCGCGTTTTTGACTGCACTGTTTGCTATTTCTACTTGTTAATATAGATAGATTTAAGCCGTCTTGGGCGCCTCTTTCGTGTTTATGTTTGGAATATGCAGTGAGCTAACGAAGTGCGCTCCGGTTATTACTCAGTTCCCACAGGCTGTCATGCTTATTACACATCGCAGCTTGATCATGACCACAACACGATACCTTTTTACATTCTACATCGATACCATAACGACATGCCAGTTACCTATATCTAGGCTGCTGTGCTATCTATCATTGACCAACGACCACGAGACAGACGACAGGTCCAAATCCGTATCTGTCGGGTTCTCCATTCTTGCTGAGAGAAGCATAAGCCTTGCTGTCATTTAATAGACCCCCCACCTGCCGACTATCCCTTTACTGCGCCATGATCATCACTATCCGGAACCTTAGTGCTAATGCAATAACCGCCCATACATACCCAACACCCTCCAAGTTCAGTGCGAGCTCTTACCATAACAAAGACGCTGGAAACCCTGGTTCGGACAAAGTAGCATCCGAAGCCGAGTTCATCCTCCGGTCATCAGAGGACGTTACGACTACTCTGCCCAAAGGATTCACCCGTGAGCTAGTCCTTCGAGGACATGATAGGAAAAGTGGCAAGAGTATCTCCACGAAGGACTCGTCGGGCCTTGATGCACCTGCGATGGAGAATAAGGAATGGCATATTCGACCGGAGGACTTCAAAATTAGATTCTCTATGTCGTTGGGAGCGTCATGGCAGGCCGTATCAGTACCTGATCATTGTCCTTGGCGGATATACACCAGACGTGTATGTTCTATTCGTGCTCGCACTTCTAATACGCTGATTCTTATATTGCTAGATTAAACAAAGGCACCATAAGATACTTATCCTAGATCGCCGGAATTTGATGTCGTTTCTCTCAGAGCTGCCCGATAGCCTTCCTCTATCATCTGTTGTCCTTCCTGGTACGCACGATACGTATGTCACCTCCGAGCTCGTCCCAGGGATTTTCTTTTAACTGTCTTTATAGGATGGCATTTCACGGATGGCCCATTTCGCAGTGTCAATCTCCTTCATCACCTCTGACTACCCAACTTCATGGCGGTGTCCGAATCATTGATATACGACTCGCCGTCATACCACCTCCATCTCCATTTCCTGACAACATTAGCCGGCAACTGATTGCTTATCATGGACTTTGGCCTCAGAAAACTCCATTCGTCACTATACTTAATGATATCCACACTTTTTTGACGTCCTCCAGTGGCTCGAGAGAAACGATCGTTATGTCCCTAAAACAGGAGGATTTCGCCGTAACACCCTCTCCACTCTTTTCTCAGATGGTTAGAGAAACCATCATTAAGTCCGCTGGAGGATGGGACGATTCAAAGCCCAGTAAGACGGGTGTTAATAGGGGCATGTGGTTTTTAGAGAACCGGATACCTACGCTGGGGGAGGTTAGGGGGAAAGTAATTCTGTTTAGTCGGTTTGGAGGGAAGGGGAATGGATGGGAAGGTGGTCTGGAAGGCTTAGGGATACATCCTACAACATGGCCTGATAGCGCCAAGGAAGGATTCGAATGGGAGCTAAAAGGCACCGTGGTTAGAACGCAGGACTGGTATGTTTCTTCATGTTTCGAACAAGGAGAAAAGATGCTTATACCGCACTAGGTACGGAATCCCGACATTTCTCTCAATCCCAGAGAAGGTCAGACTAGCGACCGCAAATTTAATTCCTCCATCGAATTCGACAAAGCCTGTGTTGCCCATTACCTACTTCTCCGCTGCATCTTTCCCATTCGCTTTTCCTCCAACTGTCGCCAAGGGATTCGGATGGCCGAACTGGGGCCTCGGAATTGAAGGTGTAAATAGCAGGCTTGGTGCATGGCTGCTCGACCAACTAGGTGGAGGTCAACAGTCTTTTGGCCGCGAAGGTGAAAATCAACCTAACACTGAATCCGAAAAGCCAAGGATAAGAGGTTGGACTTTTTTGGATTACTACTCAGAGCCTGGAGGAGAAATCGTTCCATTGCTTGTGGAGTGTAACTATAGAGGTAGAAAAGCAGGAGAGGAGGGTTGGTAACATATAACCTTTTTCCAGTTTTTTTTTTTGACTTGGGGATGGTTCATGACCTATGTCCTAACAGCATTTATTCAGTCTGAATTTCTTGATGGTATAAATTGCTTTTTAAACTTACGTTCGTGTAAATTTATACTTAATATGGCGGAATGCGTACTCCAACTTGCACTGAAGGTTTTAATAATCAATATGGATGACGTTGGTAGGAAACGGAAAAGAAACTGAATTGAGTATATTAGTTGCCGTTTTTGGCAACTTTTTTCGTTCGGCTATCCGTGATTCCGTTCGTCCGACGTACCATGCCTCGTGATCGCGGTTTCTCCCACAGAGTCCCTATCCGTACACTGATTACTCATGTTTCAATTTGGTCATTCTTGTTTTGTTCCTAGGCTCCCTTAACCACCGCCCACCACCACTGACACTCGAAACAATGCCTACTCTCAACCTCACCACCAACATCAAGGCGCGCCACATCTGTTCATCTAGGGTCAACGCGTAATTGAACGTTATGATATAGATTCCCGATGCAAAGGCCTTTGCTCTTGAATTTTCCAAGGTGCGTGTATTTCCTTGCTAATTTCATGCGCGCCCTGAGCGATTCACTTTAGTTTGGAGCCGAGACTTTGAGCAAGCCTGAGCACTACATATCAGTACTCATCAACTACAATGAAACCCTCACATTCGGTGGGTCCTTCGACCCTGCCTTCAATTTGCGAATCGTAAGTAGTCTATGTTTTACTGTTCGACGATCCTTGTTTGGGTCTTATATCATGCATTCCTTCTCCAGGACAGTCTCGACAACCTTGACCATGCCTCGAATGAGCAGTACAGCAAGGCCTTTGGCGAATTCTTCGAAGCGAAGTTGGGTACCCCACGCACTCGTGGATACATAACTTACATCGACCCCGGACGTGAGAACATGGGGTACGTTCTGCTGCCCTTCTTCAAGTGTTGGATTATAATATAGTGCCTTGACAGATATGATTTCACCACCTTTGGTACTATTTTTGGGAAGAAGTAAAGGTGTATTTGGGCACTGTACACATAACAGACAAGACAATCGAAATATCTAAATGACTTGCTTGTATCACAACTTTGGATTTGGAGATGACAAAATGGCATGACTCTGTATGCTTACACATTCCACCCCCCCTGCTGAATGATAACATCGTATTAACATCGTCAGTTATCAGGAATGCGATATCCATCACCGCGGAAGACTCTTTATCTTATCTTATCAAGTTTGCACGGCCACGCAACGCTGGGACACCATGTTGAAATTTGTTTAAGTTTCTGAACAACTACTATGTCAACTTCTCAGCTTCTGAAGATCCCTCTTCCTCCTGAGCTACTTCATCTCACTGTAGACGCTGTCGGAAACTTACCATCTTCAGACCCGTTGCGAAGCAATGGGCGATGGGTAGAAAGCTTGCAATCATGTTCCACGCTCATTCAGTCATATTGGTCGTCAGCATCTGGATTCTGTTCCATACTCTGAATCTGGGGTACAGAAGCAGGAGAAAACAGCGCCATAGGGTGGAACGATTCGCAAGTCTTATTACCGATGCTCCAACTCCAGAAAACAACCCAGATCATTGTCTTTTGCCTCTACTGCGTTGTATCAAAGCGCTCTTTGTCCAGTGTCCGGCATCCGAATTGTTGGAAGGTACCGACGTGGACAAGGATCTTTCGCTTATATTCGATGAATTGCATGGTCCTGATCATGGAATACATTCTTTAGCCATAGCATGGGTATCGGTGACGTGTGGGCTAATTGGAATTTAACCCTACAGAAGTCATGCGTGGACCTTCTCTGCTCCTCCATCGAACATCTGGATAGGCTTCCCCCAACATTTTACGCGGAACATATATTATACATTTGCATCTGTTCGACTTCGACTGCTATGGCGGGCTTCCATTGGCGCCTGACGGCATGCCGTAAACAGGTGTTCGTTATTGTTCGGAAATGAGCGCCTGCCGTTTCCACGTCCCGAATACCTAAACACCGATTTTACAATGCCCTTGGAGTTTTATAGTCCACATAAAGGAGTTTCGGCTCTGGATAGCCTTGGGATGCTTTCGATATCCCTTGACCACGAGTGCTATTAATATCCCTTCCTACACTTCCTACAAAGATCCAACAAGACCATTATCCGCATGGATATTTTGTGCCTTGGTGCGTATCTTCTCATATCGCTATGATCATTTTTCCATTTCTTTGTACCTATAGGGTGGACGCTCCCAGACATCGATCTTATGTAACAGCTTTCAACACCTTCGTCACCTTTACTTTCGACACGCAGGACCGGGAGATTACCTCCCTTCTCCACCTGCGCAGGTATTGAAGTTCCTACTAGACGAAATCAGGTTGCCATTGAAGCTGTTAATTGCGCCCCCGTTGTTGTCGACGATCGAGCTGCAGCTCGTCATCTGTGCTGGAGACGTAAATGGCCTCGCGCTGCTGGTGGACTCGCTTAATTTAGACGTGGAGAGACGGGCGCCGCTTGATGCTGCCCTCGCGAGGCAATCTGCGTCCTTGCAAAATATGCTATTCAAAATACACCTCCAAAAAGCCAAGTCCATGCCTGGTTGGTATACACGGAATCTTCGGACGATATTGCATCCAGGCGTTGCAGCGTGTTTTCTAGCTGACTGCGCTGTTTGCTCAGCTCCCGGTCGAGTTTGTGTTTTCGGACGAAAAGATAGTGGAAGGCATGTTTACGGGGCTGTCCCTCTTTCTTTTGGACTGACTGAGGCCGCGGGCCTTTGGAGAGGGGGAGCGAGACTTAAGGTTTGCGAAAATGTTCGTTGTCATATATGAATTACGATTAGTTGCGAGTTAATTTCTTCTATTAGCTTCTAGCTGGCTCCATTCCTCAACAAGTCTCCACTATGCCCCGACAAAGATGGTCATCTATGCAATCAACTCCAAGTATATCGAGCAGTAGTACAGGCTTTTTTTTGCGACTTTGACGTACATAACATCGAATTGAGTGTCGCTGAAAGGCTATCTTCCGGTAGAGGAACTGTATATTCCAGGGGCAGGGCATCCGCGGGACGGTTTTGGCGTAGTTATATTTATTTTTGGAGGCTGCAAAAAGCGACTACGCTACAGAAACAAAAACATGCAAGTATGTACTATCCAGATTCCAGGCATTGGTGGACTCAGGTAACTGGTGATACATACGAGAAACGTGCCCTTGCAAAAACACCTAAACGGGAGATGCGCTGCAAGTTCGGTGATTGCAAATTTGCATGAGAATAAAATGAGGAGTATGTGTGGCACTGACAATCAGAAGATGCTTCCGGTTGGAACTTGCTTCCCGGCGTTAGATGGTAGCTACTAGATAAGCTGATGTGGTTGGGTCACCAGGTATCGGGATGAATATTCTGCATCTACGCCTTTGCCCTTGAGGATGATTATGACGTTAGGTTTGGGAACAGTGGGAACGCGACGCGTAAGTAACGTCACGCGTTCGATCTCAGTACTGATTGTCACGCGCCTTGTTCTTTCACTGCTTACCACAACACTCGTTTTCCTGGAAAGATCCTGGAGCGTGTTCTAAATGCTAGTCTCGCATCATTCAAAGAAATGATAAAAGGCGCGACTTGAGAAAAGAATCTAGTCTCTAAAAGTCGCGATCCACTCTTCCGACATGTCCTCTTTTTCACACACCGCTGATTGCACACACTCGAACCTTTATCGGAACACCGTGGGCACTGCCCGCTGGATTGCCCATTTTCCTACTGAGCTCCCCACATCTTGTCACTTCAGCTGCGAGAGATCTTGTGATAATTATCAGAATAGACGCTAAACTAAGGCAACGAAGTGGACGGATAAAATGGCTGCATTCGATAGACTCCAGTTCCTGCTGTGCTGCTGTCAAAAATTTCTCGGCTTCCGCCGTAACGAACCAATTCTTATTATCGACCCCACGACTGGAAGATCACTGTATTCTATAGACAATTCCCAAGCGCTGTAGGTGTGATTATAAATGTTCGCTTCCGGTTTTTGCGTCATAAGATATCCCTATCTTCATCGCCACCACAACCCACAAATCAATCCATCTTTTCGCGATGTATCTCTCCATTCGATTCCTTGCTAAGACCATGCTTTCTGTCTTTTCTCTTGAAGCTACCGCTTCAGGAGATTCAGGAAACTCTGTGTTGACATCCTCGGCCAGAAACGACCCAGTACCCACCCCAGAACTCCCTAGCACTTCCACATCGGTAGCCCCCACCTCGACAAGTATGTACGGTGATTTACATATGAGGCCTTAACTTACCATTACCTGTAGTTACCGACAATAAGGTCCCCCAAACCCTCTCAATATCGCCTAAACTGTTGGCCCCATTCTCATTGGCAGTCTCATCCCATGGCCCCACAAATCCTCACAGCATCCTGGTAAGTACAGTGACGACCTTAGAAAACGACTCAGTTTTAAAAAATTGATATCTTTGTAGACTGTCTCTGGCTTGCCTCGAAAGATCATGCGAACGCTTGGCTTTGGACGGTTGTCTGTGAGATATATCTTTCATCTGCCCATTTAGGCAATCCCGTTGTTGGTGACTCACCTCATCACTCCTGGCAGACCATTGGCAAACCGCGCGAATTGAAGAAGCCTACAGCCTTTTCACTGGGCAAAAGATCGTTGTTGATGATAGTAAGTACTAGTTTTCATGTACCTCTGCTGTCCGCAGCTAGTAGTCACTCTTTCTTACCACTTAATTTTTTTAGCCCGACGTTTGCGCGGTTCCAAGGTCTTGCAGCAGCCGTAATCTGCGTCAACATCAAAGGGTACTGGAGGCAATTGCAAACCGCCGACTTCGTTGCAGCAGCATTGCACAGCTACTCAAAGGTAAGACTTTTTTTTTCTTGGATAAATAATCTGTGATTAATAAGATAATCAGAACAAGAGGCGGAGAAGGTTGCAAATGCACTCGCACGGCAAAACCTAGTGAACGAGGCAAAACGGCAAAAGGCTGTTATCGACGCGGCTTTGTCCACTCCACACATCCTAAATCACAACCTTTTCGATCCCCCAAATTCCGCCGTAGACGTTCTGCTAAATGCTGCGCAACTCATCGAGACGAAATCTTCAGGTCAAAGGACACACGCACAAGGGACACAACCATGTTCCGGTGGTGGTATCGAAACACTGCTTGAAGCGGCGAAATTCCTTGACTCGGAGGTTCCGAGTCAAAGCACTCAGCATCCGCCAAATTCACCTCCCGTATCTACCCAGAAGATCCACAATCCTATCATTGCAAACCTAGCTAAAGGTTACAGCCCGATGGACTGGGAGAAAATCCGCAGCAGTCCTCAATCCCCCAGTTTCTCGCCATCGAAAAAACACAGCACTCTTTCCTACAACACATCTCGTACCCCTTTGCCTTGTGCCGTCTCTCCTACAAAAGCAAAGGCAAGAACCGATACCTCAGCAACATCTCAGACAAGCACCCCATCTTCCAGCGGGTTGCGGTCGACACTGGTCATAAGCTCTACCGATCGACTCGAAAGCAAAGGCAAGAGCAAGGGCAAGAAGAAGGTCAGATTCGTCGAATCCCCCTTAAGACTTGAATACAACATCCTGGACGCTCCCAAAGAATGTCGTGTCGCCTCCTCTTCCACCTCTTCTTCCTCGTCCTCATCGTATAACGAGGGCGACCTTTTCGACAAACCCGTGACTACCCGTCGCCGAGCACCTATACACGTCAATGCAGTGGCCGGTCCTTCAAGACCGCCAATGGAGGTATCGCATCCGCCCATCGAAAAGCGCCCACCAGCCATGTTCTCAACGATTCACCCTGACGAAGAGGAAAATTTGACCAGGAACAACATCAGGAGCACTACCATCAATACTGGAGGCTACGACAAAAACCTTTATATTCAATTGCTAGGCAAAAGACTCGAAGATCCGCACTGGCCACCGCCTCCACTTACGACGCGAGGAAGCAGGATGGCTGGAGACGGTAACACAGAGGTTGCATCTGATTCCGGACAACTTGTACAGAAGGATTGGGATGGTATTGAGACCTCATATGATGGCGCTCCTGCCCCAATTCCCGATGGGCCTGTTAACGGTCAGAATAGCACCCCTCCAGCTGCCGCCCCGCCATCTTTCCCTCTGTCGCATGTTCCTTCTATCGAGGGTCCTCATGGATTGATTCACGAGCCTATCGATGACCAGAATGGTATTCTTCTGTCTGATGCTCTGCCGCCGTCTTCCCCTCCATTGGAGGCTCCTTCTATCGAGGCCTTCAACGATGTCGCTTCCAGTCCGATCCTCGATGCCCCCCTCGACGAATGGAACACCACCCTTCCGGCTGCTGCTGCATCTTTTCCTTTGAGGGTGGCGTCTCCTATTTATCAGGTGAAATTTTTTGCGGAAGCCGTGGGCGACGGTAACATAGTAAGTGATAGTTCTTCCTGTAGTGGTTGAAGCTATTTCTCACATTGCTGCAGGTCACTAGATCCTTCCTTGAGAAAGTGGGAGAAGGATCCGGGGAATCTGTGGGTGATTCATCACATGAGTATGTGTTTTGTCGTCTGTCCGTTCGCTACTGTATAGCCGAATCATATTTTGCAACAGTTCAAATTGGACGGGCCATGAACACGAATTATACGAGACACCAGCGAACACTAGCTTGAGTAATGGCACAGCCAGCTCCTCGACCACCGCAGACAGGTATGTATATCGCGCATTGTATCTCTTCTCTTGCGTACTAAATATTTTACTTGGCAGTACATATTTTTCCTCCCAACACCCCGAAGAGATTGTCCTACCATTCCCACAACATCAGGCGAACGAACAATACTATGCCAGTCCCCTCGTTGTCCCTAATACCACTTACTCCCCGACTGTCGCCGATCCCTATATCTCCACCAACAATCCTCCGGAAAGCACACCTTTTGTTGATTTCTACTCTGCTCCGACGAACTTCGAGCAGTCCAACTTTGGAGATCACAGGGAGAATGTGTCGAGCTTACAGGAGAGCAACGCGGACGCTGCGCACTACGCGCACTGGACTAGTATACCAAGGTCCGATCCTGGTGTCTTACCGGTTAGTGCACCCTCAATTGAACCAGCGGCCACTGGTTCAGGTGAGGGTACGCCAACCGTCATACACCAAGGTTGGGTTGATGCTGGACCCTCGTCGTTGGCCACGACGAGTGGGTCAGTAGCAGGTATTGAGGACAATATAGGAGACTGGGACATACCAATGGAAATAGACACCGATGACCCAGATGTCGAAATGGTGGATGCCTCAGAGGTTTCTTTTGAGAATTACGAACTCTTCAAGGATGAGACTATGGAGGTGGCCGACGAGAGAGAAGATCACTTTGACGGGAACGAGCACCGTCCGCAATCGCAACAACAGTATCATTCCAATGATGTTGCCCTTGTGTCGGAAGCTCAAAACAGGTCGGATCTAAGGGACTCGCAATCACGGAATGCCTATCAACACCATTCTGACGATCCTGCTACCTGGACTGCGCCGGAAACTCAAAGATGGTCGAGTCAACCGGACTCGCAATCTTGGCCCTCTGAAAGCCATCGACATGATTCCGATGGCTCCCCCTCGCTTGCGCAGGAATTTCAAGGCTGGTCGAGTCAAGGAGAATCACAGTGGTCCTCTGAAAGTCATCAACACGATTCCAATGATTCCATCTGGACCGCGCCAGAATCTCAAGGATGGTCGAGTCAACGGGACTCGCAATCCTGGTCCTCTGAAATCCATCGACATGATTCCGATGGTCCCTCCTCGCTTGTACAGGAATCTCAAGGCTGGTCGAGTCAAGGGGATTCGCAATGGCCCTCTGAGAGCCATCAAAATGACTCCAATGATTCCATCTGGTCCGTTCCAGAAACTCAAAGATGGCCGAGTCGACAGGATTCGCAATCTTGGCCCTCTGAAAACCATCGACATGATTCCGACGGTTCTCTCTCGCTTGTTCAGGAATCTCAAGGCTGGTCGAGTCAACGGGAATCGCAATGGTCCTCTGAAAGCCATCAACATAATTCCGATGGTTCCATCTGGTCCGTTCCGGAAACTCAAAGATGGCCGAGTCGACGGGACTCGCAATCCTGGTCCTCTGAAAACCATCAACATGATTCCGATGGTTCCCCCTGGTCTGGGCCCGTGCACAAATCTCAAAGTTGGTCTAGTAGTCAACAGGGCTCGCAAACTTGGGCCTCCTACTGAAACTGGTAGCCTCTTAAACATGACGGTGACTCCACTATTGGTGAGTGTTCATTTGGCATGTTTGTTGGAGATCGATCTTCTCGGTTTTGACCAAGTATCAACAGAACGGGTTTCCTTCTTTCATATAGAATAATCGCTTGCTTTCCTCATTTTCTCTCGCTAGGCTCATCGTTTTGTTTTCTTCGTTAGTCTCCCCCACCTTTGTTGTTTTCCTTTTCCTTTTGTCGTCGTCATTTTCCTTTTGCTCTTATCGTCGTTTTCGTTTTCGGTTTGCTTTCAAGTCATTTGTTCTCGTCTGTTGCTCTTTTCTCTTATACATATTTTAATTCTTCTTTCGACATTGTATATCTTACTTCGGTACCTGGATTGTTTGATTTCCTGATCGTGTCTTTCTATTGCGTTGTGTTCAATGTATTGTGATTCTGGTTTGGCTCGTCTCTATGGGTGCCGGATCGCACAAAAAATCATTTTCAAATATATAGATAACAAAGTGTATTATCTACCATACAATGCATATTGTCTACGATATAGGTTGGATTGTCTACTATTTGGATCAGATTGCCTACTAGCTTAGGGTATTGTCTACCATTGAGGTTGGATTGTCTACCACTTATGTTGGATTGTCTACCATTGATGCCCAAATATCTACCTTTCACTTTAAATTGTCTACCTAATTCTTCTATTGTCTACCAAAACAGTTTCATTGTCTACCACATGTAAATCCATTGTCGACGATATCCGGTGAACTAATTTTGATCATGCCGAAGCTGCCGTGTAGGATTGATGTTTAAATTGATGCGAATATCGGCATAGCGGACTTTCATTGAGGAAGCTCGGCATTGAGCGCATGAAAACCTAGCTCCGGTAAGACTGAGACGGCACAAAACCCCACTCAAAAGGGAATCTGGGGTGTGGGAATCATTCCTTGCCATATCAAGCGAGCGGGGTGTAACCTCAATTTCTCTGCGCATGATCAGTATTTTACTTAAAAATAATTTCTGCAATATATTTCACATATACACCATATGTCTATGTAGTTACATTATGAATACACTGAGTGTAGCAGTGTGTGCGGGCAGCTCCAGTCTCGCAGATCAGCTTAGATGCGTGGGAAAAATCGTGTCATGTCCTTCCATATATGGAAACCCCTACTTTCCGGGTGTTCCTCTCGCTCAATTGTGCTGCCCCGCAATGGGAACACACCAAATATTCAAAGCAGTTTAAAAAATAGTATGCCAGACACATATATAGCACTCGATATCAATTTTATGGACCCCCGAGGGGTATGCACTATATAAGTATACAATTAAGTGTTGAATTACCAAGATTTAAAGGTCCATCGAGAAGTTGTCAGCATGCATCTTACATGTAAGCAGTTTTTACTTGATTGGATCGTGCCCTGGGCTTGAAAATGAGGAAAGGGTGATTAGGCAGGCTATTAGAGACGTCGAAAATAAGGTTTACATATATACATTTTGATTCCTGTCCCTACACGTAGTGATGCATTGATGCCGGCTGCGGCATTGTTTAAATTTAAAGTCCGTTGTGTTGCGTCCTGGCCGAGACACCTATCAAATTACGCATCATTTTGAGGACGGCATGTTCGGCACCTCCAATATTTACTGACCGGATATGTTGGACAATGCAAATGAGTATGGTAGATAATCCACGCAGTATGGTAGACAATGTTGACAAATTGACATTAGATGTAGACAATAGGACTTCATTTGTAGGCAATCAGACTTTATGGTAGACAATCGGACTTCTATGGTAGACAATCGGATTTTTATGGTAGACAATCAGACTTCTATGGTAGACAATCCGGCTTCTATGGTAGATAATGTAATTTATACGGTAGATAATGTGAACTATATGGTAGATAATACACTTCAGTATCTATATAACTGAAAATGATTTTTTGTGCGATCCGGCACCCATACGTCTCTACTCGATTACGCTTGAATCATCAATTGCAAGGAAAAAGTCACGGGTCAGATAAGATAAACGTTTTCTGAACATTGCGGTCGATAGGAACATATACAATAGAGGTACACATGCAATTGCTCCGAACGTTCGAACGCGACCGTCTCTTGTAATGACCATTTCATTTGGTCATCCCGTCCGCTTTTCTTCGCATTCCTGAGTCGAGAGGGAATCTTTGTTCGTCTGGACTAACAGAATTTAGCCGGGTTGTAGGGGCTTAGGGGTACTCCAGGTCAATTCATCATTGCGAAGCCACAGGCATACGAGATGCCTCCCAAACCGAGTTGTTAAAAATAACTTCTGCAGAAATAGTTCACAATCTGTGCAGAAATGGTTATTGTGTAAAGATACCGTGCGAGCATGTCAGTCAGTCAATTAAACTCATAAGTCTGCTCTTCAAGAGGAAAAGACACCACCAGGTGCCCCAGGAGTAATAATACAGGATAGTTTAGAAGAGATACATGTGCTGGTCTGGTATAACGAATGGAGAGGCCCCCAAAAAGTTGATTGCCACAGGATAGTAAGTCCTATGCCAAGGTGAGAGCGAAAATAAAAAGTCGGAGTATCGAGACGTTTGGTCGATCGCCTTCGTGTTCTGAATACAGACAAAGCTCACGTTTAGCATAACATGGGAAGGCCTCTGATACTGACCTGAATGCCAACCATAGGAGCAGGGTCATAACATATCCATGAACTCCTCTTGCTCAGGCTCCTCGTACACAACAGCTGTTGATTCGGTCGTTCTCTTCCCCTTATCTTTTGTGTTGCTGTCCTTCTTGCCTTTATTTGTTGCTGGTGGTCGTCCATAACTCTTTGGAACTCCCTTTCCGCCCGCATATTTTCGAGACGCAGTGCGGTCTCCTACAAACTGACCATCGCCAATGATGAAGTTCACGCGAAGGACTGATTTTTCGCGCGTTCGGTATGTAAGGTCTTCGTCCTCATCTTCGGGAATGACTTCGTCTTGGACTCCGACGGTTTCTGTCGTGATTTCGGTACGGATTTCATCTTGTGAGAAGGGCAGTATTGGAGGGAGCGCGCATATTAACTGTGCAAGAAGTGGAATAGCGGCACCCATCGCGCTGAGATGAAGGGTTTTGTATCTTGACTTCAACATTTAGGATCATTAATCTGCCGCGTCTAAGGGCGAGCACATACCCATCATCGAGGATAACATTTTTACAACGCCGCATATAGGTTGCTAATGAGGTTTTGCGCGTTAAACATATCATATTTTTTCCTTCTCTATGGCTGGAACGCGGTCCAGTGGCAGATACAGAGGTAGGTACAGTTGGGAATGGTCTCGGAGGAACGAGCTTGTTAATGCGCAGACGCGCTGTCGGTGGCTTCGCTAGAGTATCATTAGGTATTTCTTTTTCCTTCTCCTTCTCCTTTCCTTTCCTTTTCTCTTTTGACTTTGCCCCGGCCTTATTTTGAACAGGATCAGTGTCAGATTTGGCAGGGTTAGATTCTACAGCGGTGATAGTTATCGTTTGTTGCGAAAGTGAGGGTTGGACCAGGATACCCGGCTCCGCTAGAGATGTCATTTTGAGTCGTTTTCCATTATCAGTATTGCCGATGGAGTCAAGTTTCCGTTTTTTTGGCGGGTTCATGTTTGAGGAAGGTCCGAGCGGGTGGAGATGACGGTGCCGGACTCGAAGAAATGACAGGGAGAATACACAAGTGCAAACACAGAAAAAGCTAAAGCCTCATTGCAGGAAAATCGAACTCGTTCGTCTTCCTTTTCCTCAGATATCCTGGTACTCCTAGGAAGCCCATAGGCCGTCGTCCAAAATGAGTCAGGACACAGCGGAGCAAAATATTCAGATGTGGAAGGTCAAGAAGCTCATCAAGAGCCTTGACTCTGCCAGAGGGTTCGTTTCTTCGCCAACTCCAATTCATCAGTAATCTGATAGTTGATTTCTCTCCAGTGCTGGAACTTCCATGATCAGTCTTATCATACCCCCAAAGGTGACCTTCGATCTTTGTCGATTTCTTGTCTGCACGTTTGTTAAACCCCTCCTTATTTAGGATCAAATTTCCAGAGCGTCTGCTATGTTAACCCAGGAATACGGAACTGCTTCCAATATCAAGTCTCGAGTCAATCGTCTTTCAGTTCTTGCCGCTATTACCAGTACCCAGCAGCGATTAAAATTGTACAACAGAGTTCCTCCAAATGGTCTTGTACTTTTCGTTGGGACTATTTTAACGGATGAAGGCAAGGAGAAAAAAGTTTCGTTTGATTTCGAACCTCACAAACCCATCAATACGTGCGTGAACCGAATTATTATAACATTTACCCCGTATTAATTGATTTACAGCTCCTTATACTTGTGTGACAACAAGTTTCACACTGAAGCTCTTTCTGAGCTGTTGGAATCGGATTCCCGATTCGGTTTTATCGTCATGGACGGTAACGGTACTCTCTTCGGCGCTTTAGCGGGAAACACGCGTGAAATCATCCATAAATTCACCGTCGACTTGCCCAAGAAGCACGGTCGTGGTGGTCAGTCCGCCTTGCGTTTCTCGCGTCTGAGAGACGAAAAACGTCACAACTACGTCAGAAAAGTCGCTGAACATGCTGTTCAACATTTCATCACCAACGACAAGGTCAATGTCACTGGATTAGTCCTCGCTGGAAGTGCCGATTTCAAAACTGAACTAAGCCAGAGTGACATGTTTGACCCACGTTTGGCTGCCAAAGTCATCAAGGTTGTCGATGTCAGTTATGGCGGTGAAAATGGTTTCAATCAGGTAAGCACCATGAACCTTTTTGGAGAAAATTCACGCCTCACAATTTTCTCCAGGCAATCGAGTTGGCTGCCGAATCCCTTGCCAATGTCAAGTTTGTTCAGGAAAAGAAACTTATCCAGAAATACTTCGACGAAATTAGTCAAGACACAGGAAGATACTGCTTCGGTATTGACGATACCCTCAAGGCCTTGGACCTCGGTGCTGTCGAGACTCTTGTTGTCTGGGAGAATCTTGATATCACTCGTTACGTCCTGAGGAATGCTGCTGGTGGTATGCGTCTTTTGTTATATCACCATGATAAATGACTAATATATTCCTTTAGATGAAATTATTATCCACGTCAACAAGGAACAGGAAAAAGAACGTGAAAGGTTTATGGACAAATCCACTGGTCTCGAAATGGAACAGGCATGCGAACCACAATCTCTCCTCGAATGGTTCACCGAGAAGTACAAAGAATTCGGTGCCAACCTTGAATTCGTTACAAACCGCTCTCAAGAGGGTGCTCAGTTCGTCAAAGGATTTGGTGGTATCGGAGGTCTGCTTCGTTACAAGGTCGACTTCCAAACCCTTGGTTCAGTCGACGAAGAGGATGATGACGAGTTCTACTCCGATGACGACCATGATGGTGGTATCTGACGTTTCTGCTGGCTCTCAGGAGCCCCGCCAACCCAGGGTACGACGGGCGGGGCGGATGGAAGGTGTGGAATGGGATCGCGTCGTGGGGTTGATGGCTATATAGGTTATATTGGAGCAGGAAATAGTGGTTGCCGGGCGGGTGGAGTTGAAGAAATTGGAAAACAAATACGGTATGCGCCAGGAGGTGCTATGAGTTATTCGTTTGTGCATGATATCCAGATGGTAAAAGGCCTATCCATTTGTATGCTCGCTCTTCCCTTTTAAGACTGTCCCTTGTCGCTGTTAGGTACGTGTTACAGCACTACATCAACCTTCTTTCCCCCTTGCTCACTATTTTTCAGATAGTTTTTGGTCCTCATTACTCTAATGGCTGATCAGCGGTTGATCTATCTTCCTGACATCATAACTGTCACCCCTTGTATTTCGGGTTTAAATGGACAATATATCGTTTTGAGCTGTGAAAAATGTCTGACGTCCTTCTCCCGCGAACACGGGTTATCGAACAACACTTTCTGATCTTGCACGCCACGGAAACAACGACACCCATTGCTGTCGTCTCAAGTCAGTTGAATTTCGCACTCAGTTCTTAGAGCTAACGGGATTCAGCCCACAGAGCATCCCATTGGTCAAAACATCCTTAAAATTGTGACAATTAACAAAAGCCCTAGACTCATTACATCCATGCGTTTGTCGTATGTTCTAAATTGAAGTGTCTTCTTTTCTAAATAAACGCTGACTAATCGATCTTATCAGCCTCATCACGATGACCGAATGGACTGCGGTGTCTGATTCGAGGTTCTTTTCTCTCATATATAGAACTCCTCGTGTTACCGAAGAACGCATATACTGGCATGCAAATGAATGGACACGGTCATTAGATGAAAAAAAATATGTCCCCGCATCCTATTCTCTCGCATCAAGGTGAATTCTTTTGTGACCGTTCTCTGGCTGGTTGAAGGCATAACAGCATAGGAGACCACTGGTCCGTGACGTAAGTACATACCGGGGTAATGTCATCCGGTTCAAGGCAGTGCCAACAAATGTTATTGAGTACTCCCGAAATACCTCTTTTCGTATCATGTCATGACATGGAACTTGCGATTATTATAGGGAACAACCCAATTACCACGGTCGGAGGCTTCGTTTCGACGGTGTTCATCTCTCCTGGCATCTGATGATGCCCTATCGCCATCTTATCTGGAATATCCACTCAGATCGGATGATCGCTATGTCAAGAGCCAAAAACATACCATCAGGGTGTCCCAGGTCTTTTTTCTATGTCTGGAGAGTATGTCCCAAGGCTAATACTACTTTGACCAGGCTCCAGCCTCCGTAGAGTTGGAATAATGTCCTTTGAGGGCTTTTCGCTCTTCGTTGACGGGGAGGCTCACACGACTGTATCATACATTCAAGTCACTCATAGGTCCTCTAAAATGAAGTCATTGAGTGCGAATGTTGTCTCTTGATCGTTCTCCCTTATAAACCGTTTGCGATGACGGCTACGGACGACGACGTCGCCGCCTACCTACCTACCTTGCCGCACCTCTCGATTTCGCTTGTTCATGATTTGGCGAAAACCGCGGTGCTTTCCAACCCCCTTGGGCGGATACGCTTGTCATATGTTGTGGTGCAAGATTTCTCCTCTGTTGACGTCTATACCCCATGGTCATGAGTCCCCCTTTGACTTTGAGCATGGTAAACATCAGAGTTGGGAAGAGAGGTTTTCCGTAAACAGATGTCTTGGCATATAGTCAGCATTCACTAATTGTATATTATCAACCTTGGAGGCGCCATTTTGACTTTGAATTCCTACAAAGATATCCTCTTTAAAGCAGCAAATTCTCGCCAAACTCCGATTGTTGGATGTCCTGGTTACTCATACATACGAGTACGGAGGTGAGTAACATTGATTATATACTGCCGTCGAGTCAATCCTTACTTACTAACTGACAGCCTCTTTCAGTATTCATTGCGCCAAGCGTATAATGAGTTCTGCTTTTGTGTTTTCCACAGCTCGTGCCGGGCAAGATAACCCCTTTACCCCCAGCATTTTTCATTAGAAGACACCCCGCCGCCGCCGCGTACATATACAAAAAGGTGTATGTAGTGACATACTCGAACGACAAAGCCAAGCGCAGGACTCCAGCAAAATTAGCCAATGTACGTATCCTTCGCCTAAGTCGTATTTCCTTTGAAATCGCATTTACCCTGACCGAAATGTCCAGTTTTGTGAAAGAAAAGTACGTTACCTATTTATTCATCTCGTTTCTCCGTCATGTCGACTTGCTCAAGTTGAGTGACTTCCTTTAGTTCCGTGTATACCTCTTTTACTATATAGTAGTCGGTCGACGCTGACTATGGCTTACGGCGTTGACGGGGTGACTTTATTTTTAGATGTTTATGTTTTATGCACAAAACTATCAGACATTTGTTGCCAGGCGAAAACATGCGTTCAGTAACAATCCATGAATTGGACCTAGGTTGTAGGCGCCTTACCCGGATACTTATGGAAGAGTCACCGGTACGGACCTCAAACTTCTCTACTATGCCGTGTTTAATATTATAAGAACCAAATAGATAACATACGCAGAAATTGCCGGATTCTCTCGTCTAATCCGGGCACCTTAACGTCAACCTTTGCGCGAACGTACGCGTCAGCTGTATGATATTTATATGTTCATCAAACTCGACGCTCCCACCGTTGAATGAATCACTCCCCTTTGACTCCGCTTCTCAGAGTCATCACGATTCATGGCACCGAACGCTTAGGAGAGTTCATACTCACTGGCAATGACAGAAAATATATTCACGAAACGTGATGGGTACCCCGCAAAAGGTGTCTATGTGCATGCTGTTACAGATGGCCGTAAACAACCGTAAATCCATTGGCGATAGCATGTAGTAGAGCTACGTACATAAGCGCTGAAAGGCTTGGCCCAGGCCAGGACCTGGGAAACCCCTGACATTGGAGCTCCCAGTGTGCCTTGGAATTATATGAAAAATGCACTAACCTAATTTATGCGAAATTGCAGGACATTTACCAACAGAGCGTCCAAAATTTCTGCTCCTAGGCACATTAACACCCTGCCAAGCATCAACATTATTGGGCATTCCCGTCCTCCAACCAATGGCGATATGTTTTCATTGCCCAGAGAAAATTATCGATTTAGGCTGTCGCGAGCAAGTCATTATCCTCGGATCCTGGCTAGTGTGGCCAAGTCAACGAAACTGAGACCCCGAGAACCTGGGGGAAAGCGGCGATGGTTTGGGTCTCTGTTCAGTGAGTCAAACGTTCCAACAAAAGGGAAGGACTGTACGGAACTAGATATATGACTAGAAGTACTTGCATCCTATCCTCTAAACCTTTAACGATCTGTAATGATGGATTTGATCGAAAACTCGATCATAATAAGCGCCCCAGGCGATCGAATACATATACGGCTTTGTTGCGATCTGTATCTAGTACAACTTGAACTCTCTTGGACTGCACCCTCAATCTGCATATTTCAAATTCCATTCCAAACGCTGTTTTCCGAGTATTAATTCCCTTTCAGAGCATCAAGGATGCAGGACCCCGGAACTCAGACAACTTGCAAGTGGTTTCCAGAGCTTTCCAGAGCTTTCGAGGCAACTTGAGCAACAAAACTTGGAGGCTATACGAGGCTGTACGGTTCATAGTGAACACAACACCTGACAAAATACATTCTTCCTCTTATCCGAGCAACTTGAGAAGCTTTGGAGCCTGCTCGCAAAGCTACATACGGCGACGTACGCATCAGTTCCGCTTCCGCGACTTACAAGGACTTGCATCGATGCGACTCCTTCCCGATTAACGGGTCCGAACCAAGAAATTTCAAGAAACGCCAAGGTAATGGATGTATGTACATATCTCCAAGTGATTCGGCTCCAATTTAGCGCATGCCACGCCGCCGCCGTCATCATGCTCCGGGGGCAAATAACTATGCTGCTCTGCATATACATCATGATGCAAGTACTGATGATGGAGCTTCAGAGCTCTTCTGCAGAGAAATTCTCAAAGAGAGAGGAGGGAGGAAATTCTAGGAAATTCCAATTTAAAAAAGAAATCAAGTGTTAAGATGATGCTCTATATACAAGGTGACCACACACAAAACAATTCTTAACCATCCTCGAGGCTCATTTTGTCGAAAAAAACAATATCAAGTGTTGAGGGCGTTCTCACGAGTTGCGGCGAGGTATACATTTACCACTGCTACATGTATCACTGCAACAGTTGGCGTTGGGAGCACGAATAATGTAAGATTGCCATGCACATGCACATGCATCGCATGCATCCTTGACGACTGGCTCCACCCACCAGTGGAGGACGCTGAGGAGCGCTGTTGATAAGACCCTCGTTCGTGCAGAAACTGAAGACTCCATCAAATTATATTGCCCGTGCTCAATCTTGTGATTTTTCATATCCAATGATAATGAAATTTGAGGCGAGCAATATCAGTCCATCGACAAGAAATGGAAGAAATGTAACGAGGAGAATAAGAATGAACCTACGTTTGGCGGAAGGGGATAGGCACTTATTCCATCGTAGTAATTTGATTAAGTGTTCTTTGCTCACCGAAATAAGTACATTTTGTTGTGTCTGTAGATATAGTAATTCCATTCAATAAGCCCTTCATTTTCCAGGTCTTGGTATTTTACCGCAGGGTAACGAGTTCTTGACAAAAGGTGAATTTCATTATTAAAAAAGTAAGAACAAAAAGGACAAACCTTCGCCAGATGTAGGATGAATAGCAACGGTATCGTCCAAGTCCTGCTTTGTTGCTATACCACAAAAAAACAGTTACATATGAACAAACAAGATAAACAAGACACCCTAACGTACCTCCCATCTTGACTGCAACCGCAAAGCCTTGCATGACTTCATCACTACCCAAGCCAAGAATGTGGACGCCAACTACGCGTTCCTCTGGGCCTGCGCATATGAGCTTGTACACCGTTGGCTCCTTGTGCTCCTCTTCTACCATCGAGAAGTACAGAGCACGGAAAGATGATTTATCTATTATTTTCCCATTGGAAAGATACTCAATTTAGGAAGCAAAGACATACGCACAAATCTTGATAGCATCGTCGCCGTATTTCTGCCTCGCCTCGGGTTCGGTTAAACCGACAGTTCCTATTGTGGGATGGCTGATAAAAAAACAGACCCGGTAAGAATCCTCTGATCCGCAATAAAGCGCCAGGCAAGACTCACGAGAAAACAACGGTAGGGATATTCTCATAGCTGAGTTTATCATCCTTGAACTTCTCCGGGCCAAACAAACGATTTGATAGTCTCCTTCCGGCAGCAATGGCAACAGGTGTAAGCAACCACTTGCCCTGTACGTCGCCGATGGCCTGGATTCCTGGTATATTCGAGTTTTGGTACTCATCCACAATAACGTCGCCTTTCTTATCCAGCTTGACACCGAGTTCTTCGAGTCCAAGACCCTTCGTACTTGCGTGTCGGCCGATAGCCCACAGGAGCAGATCAACCTCGACCTTCTTGCCGCCATCAGTGTGGACAGTCAACGGGCCGCTCTTCTCTCCTTCTACCTTCGTGACATGTGTGCGCTTGTGCAGGTGAACACCGGTCTTTTCCATCCACGGCGTCAGCGTTTCCTGGATCGCAGGATCGAAAGAACGCAAAACAGTATCTCCACGGATGAGCAAGTGCGTCTCCGAGCCGAGGGCATTGAAGATCCCGGCGAGCTCAATGGCAATGTAACCTGCACCTACGATCGCTACGCGCCATGGCTGCTCGGGAAGGTCGAAGAAACCATCCGAGTCGGTACCTAGTGAGGCTCCAGGGATCTCCTCATCGCTTGGGACCGTGGGCTGTCCACCGACAGCGATGCAGATGTTGTCTCCGGTGAGGACGTACGTCTGCCCATCGGGCTTTTTCACCTCGACCTGGTTGTTGCTGATGAGCTTTCCGAATCCAAGATGGTACTCGACGCCTTCCTTGGCAAAGTTGCTTTCGTAGATCCCGTTCAGTCGTCGAATGTATGCGTCCCGCTGGGGCTTGAACGCTGCCCAGTTGAATTTCGCGTTCTCGACACCAGAAAATTTATATCCGTGGGCGTGGTTTGTTATCTTGTCTTGTAAATCGGCAGCATGCCACATAATCTATAACATCGTAACATTCAGAACGCATATATTTGACCAATTTTTCAGGGACGCACCTTTTTAGGTACACATCCTTCAAGAATAGCAAGATTAGATAGGCAAGGGTGAAAGAAAGTAATACATGCGCACGCACCGACATTCACACATGTCCCTCCTAGATGTTCCGTAGCTTCTACCACAGCGACTTTCTTTCCGTACGACGCAGCTCTCCTCTAAACAAGAGTGAAGAGAACGACAATATAAGCCGGTAACACGAGTAAATCTTGTATAGCTACTCACAGCTGTACCTGATCCTCCACTTCCACCTCCAATAACGATATAATCGTACTTCTCAGTCGTTGGCTTGGTGAAAACAGGCGCCATCTCTGTATTTGCTGTCCCACTGAAGGCTCTGGATATCTAAACGTGCAGAATAAGTAGAGATTATCACGATTAGCTTCCAGGAAAAGAAATTTTCATCAAAAAGACATAAAGCAATCACATATACTTTTTGATGATGTCAAATTATTGTATCATCGACGTTTAGAGACAGAAATAGAATGCTGCGAAAAGCACCACAACAACCCACGAGAACACGAGTGAATGAACAGAAGATAACTCACTTGGATAAGACGAAGGGTAGGTGTTGACGAAATGTTGTGATTTTTGAGCAGTCGTGTACTTGACAGAGATAAATGGCGTCTCGTTGATGAGGATAGGGATAGGGAGAGTATGGTGGAAGTCGAAGGAGGGGAAAGAGAAGAAACTGAAAGGATGTGTGACGCCAGGGCTTCTACTTATAAAGATAAACGGGTTATGATCTCTCTTTGTAAGCCCCCCAGTGTTCTTTGAAATCTACTCGTGCCGCTTGCTTATGAACCGAAAAAGTTAACCAGCGTGACTTGGGTTCGGATTACACACTGCCGAGGTTTCCCTGTAAAGGATACGCTCACTTCAGTCCTTTCTTAAAAGGTTTCTGATAGATAAGATGAGCTAACTTCGTGTTTATGAGTCTGAGCACAAGACCTCGTCGATGGCGTAACTTTTGGCAAAGGCGTAGTCAGCAACCGAACGCCACGATAAAAATATGTCGCGATAGTCACGTGACTGTGGATATTTTCCTGCGTATCTTATTCTTGAGATCTTGAGAGTCCAAAGGCATGAATTAATGAAAATTGTACAGTAGAGTTTGGATGAGATAGTCATGGTGCATTTTAGACTAATAAATTATATATGATATGGAACATATATTGTGCAAAAAATCATTTGCACAAGTTTGTCCCCAACGCACAAGTTGGACGACTGCAAGTGATATTTGCACAAGTTCTGGTCCGTTGATCATTTCTACACAAGTTTCTAGGTCAGGTTACCCCATTTTTGCACAAGTGACATATGGCTCACACATTGCTCACACAAGTGTTTTCGGAAGTAATGAGCATAGACATGAGCTCTCCGACTAATGGACCGTCCCAACAGGAAAATTATTTAATATTAATATTTTGTTAAATACCTCTATTGTACCTCTATTACAAAATTATTCCAGAGTAAATCAGAGGTAGACGCCTTACAGTCTCCCAAATAAAACAAGTATTATTCTCCACATAGCCCAGTTGTTAATCACCTCACTGACCCGCCATACTTGTGCCCTAGCCTAGTCCCGTTAATGTCAGGGTTTGATATCCAGGAGATCCTCTGTTCAATCCCAGATCTCGTCATGTATTTAGTAGATGGCGGCTATGGTCTACCGGCCATACTGTGTATGTTTTTATTTATTTATAAGGCCAAAATCTTGTGTTCTTGTTAGGGACTCTAGCAAAGCAGACAACAGACATACAAACTTGTGTATAATATTTTATTTCATTTTCTACTTGTGTAAATCTTTACGAACTTGTGTAAATTTCGTATAACTTGTGCAAAAGCAAGCATACTTGCGGAACTAATACAATTTTGCTGAACTTGTGCAGAGGGAGGCATTTTAAACTTGTGTTTTGGGAATACTTTTTGCACAATATATCTGCCATAATATGACTATAACTGTAGGTTAAAAATAATACGCAAGACGGTCTAAATAATTGCATAGTACTTTTATTGATCTTGCCGTTTCCTGGCATACATACAGAAATGGTTCTACTAAGATTAGAGACTCAAGGCTCCGCTAGTATGTAGCAGTAAGTATGTAGTGTAGTCGTAACCAACGAAACGACATTTACCGAAAACGGCATAGTTTACACCAGTGGATGATCTGTGGCGTAAAGATACGTACTTAGGCGCTCAGTGTACACGATAGTAAGTTATGTACATGACCCCGAATTTAAGACCAACAATCTCGCAACAGCATCCTTCGTCGTCAGTGCGGCGGAGAAATGTCACGGCCCTATTTCTACGGATGAGGATAAACGTACAACTTCCGCGAGGAACGTCAGGACCCAGGAACTCTACTACTACTACACACGCTCGTCATTCACCGCTATATCCAGCTACTATACCCCCGACAGTCGGCTGGCCTATATTTCTCTATCCCGAGCCTATACAAGTCTATGCCTCCCTTTCCAGAGCAATCTCATCCACGCTACTAAAAATAGCCCACGGCGAGAACGTCCTCACCTGCAAACCCGGTACCGGTAGGACGTTCCTTCTTATAGAATTCTACATACACGACCGCTGTCAGTAGAACATGATTAGCGAGAAAAAAACGAAGCCTACGCCGCATCGTGTACTATTCCCATTAACGGCAATGATTTGCCCTCTCACCACTGTTCGGTAGTAAGCACGTTCTATTAATAGATTACCAGCTTATAATTATCTGCGTATTTACCTCAGGCTGCAATCAGCACTACTACATGAATTTCCACGCGCGCACGTACGGTGGACGGACCTCCGACACACTGTCAGTGTCAACGTCATATAACGTCGGAGTATTCTACCGCTGCCATTCTCATATAATAAATTATACTATCAGTTTCATGAGCTGGGAAATACCCCCCGTGCGCGGTTTGATTTGTCCCTAGAATCACCGAGCGGCGAGTATACATCATGTATAGCAAGCACATAGGGAGTTTGCGGTGCACATGCGCCGTTGTCAACGAGTAGGATGGAACTTTTACCGGTGCAAGGTCGCACGCGAGTAAGTTAAATGTATGTATGCATGCGCGACTGTTTCAATGACCGTATGGTATTTCCCGTCAACGCATCAGTATGTATGTACTGTATGTACATAGGTACATAGCCACGCAACCGTGGACTTGATCCGGTTTTTAAGCATTTGAATTTTTAATTCCAGGGACGGGAAGTGGATTTGATTTTCCTTTAATGCCCACGAAACACGTTTTATGACGGGCGGAAATTTGGAATGATTTCTTTCGCGAAAAGCTCCCTCGAGCTAACCTCAACTCTGAGTTTTTAACCGGGACGTTATTGCTACCACCACACGACGCGTCCGGAAAGCTGCCTGCACCTGGCAAAAATCATCATGCGCTCTTGATTTCCCAGTGTCACCGGTATCGATTAGATATCACCGTCTCCCTGTTGTACAAGCTTTCTCACTGTGCCCTGGACTTGTAACAAGTATGTACATAAGTAAGCAAATCCTAGAAACCGGCTGCGCATGCATTGCCAACATGAAAGCATCGAATGTCTATTAATACCACGAAGAGCTGCACGTTCGTCCTCGTCACTGGACAAAGTTGAGCAGCCAGCGAGATAGTTATCTCCAGTAAGTAAGCATTGCCTTCATGGATTTCCGAACTTCTTGATTCTTGACGCTTGACGCGAGCGCGTGGTGCATGGCGCGAATCCGATCTAACCCATCTCACTCCTCATCTTCCTGCGCATTTTAATAAACATACATACACATAGGCATATACATGTAGGCACTTGCCCCGAGACTTTTAAACGCTTCGAATTCTCTTTCGAGCTCGATCGATTGAGTTGTCGTACTTATAATGCTTATATACAAACTATATAAACGTATTCCTGGCTGGCAGGTCGATCGACTCGGAGGCATATGTGCGTTGATGGAGGACTATTAATTATACTTGCGGCATATAGGTCTACTATGATATTGTATTATGGTCCTTGGGAATAATGAGAATGGAAAACGGAAATATCCACGAACGCCAACTACTAGTATTGCCACTTCCCCATTCCAGGTATCTATCTAACCACCTGCGTATATGGAGCCTTGGGCACACAATAGCTGCCGCGCAGCTGTAGAACACACATAGGGGGTTGATGGATAGATCTCTATCTATCTACTTACTTAAAAATAAAACAACAATCAAGCTAAGCAATGCACTGGCAGCTGAATCTTCTCCGTACAAGACCGTCCGCCGATAGATCATGATCATACCGTAGATTTTTCTTTTTGAAAAATCGAAAATCGAAAATTCCAAGTAGGTGAGCGTTGATATTATCATTATCATTATCAAAGTTACTACTGGCGCACGCACGGCATGGGTGTACGGTACGGTACGCATCTTAAAACCTATCGCGGGCAGTAAAATGCGTTGTGTGCGTATTTATATTTTTATACATATCGAGCTAGAGGTCCCGGTCAGATCGATAGCGCTGTCATGAACTGTGCAATTTAGAGGGCCCTTCCCTCGCTCGCTTGTTCGTTCGAACTTTGCCTGGGTGCTCTGCTCTGCTCCAGTAGGAAATAAATAAGCAACTATTACTGCGTATTTTAATCAAACGCGTTGCGCACTCGGTGCTCGGTAGATAGATTGTAGCCGGTTAACGTATATACACATATCCCTTTAGAGGAAGGAAGGAAGCCGCTCGACGAATAAGTTGTGCAGGCCGCTGATGGTGGTATTATCGTAAGAGTATCGCTTTGAGGCCATAATTTATAAATAAACATCCTCCCCATGATGATGAGATGATGATGTCCACTAGCCGTGGCGTACCGTGGCGCGTCCATCCTTCTCAAATTTCCGAGGTTCCGACGCATCGTGATACTTTTCTTCTTCAAAAATCAACTTAGGGGCTTGAGTTGGGTTTTGGTTGGGTTTGGGTACTGTAATGTAATGTAATGTGACCGTGCCTAATAGCACTGGGCCCGGGGAGGCTAGAACTCACTAAAGCCAGTCTCGACTCTCGATAAGTCACCCTTGGCAAGGAAGAAAGGAAGGAAGGAAGGAAGATAGATAAGGATTTTGTGGTACGCAATATGTATGTATTAGGGTCACATACTGGATCGCATGGAATTTGTCGTGGAGGGTGTACGTACAAAAGCAAAAAGGCAAGTTCCAAGTGTCAGTAGGCTATTTATTAGGTCCGGACTCAGGACTCAGGTCGCATCCACTATCAGCGTCAGGGCAGCCTCAAAAGTCAAGAAACAAACATTGAAAACCTTACTTGCTTGCTTGCTTACGGATCATATACTAATAGAAAGAACAGCTCGATTACGATCGCTCAATCAGCTTCAGTGCTCTGCTTGCTCCACTGGCAGTCCAGTCCTCGACTTTTTGTCTTGATTCGTCGCGCAACATTCCGGGGTCTGCCAAGCCAAGCCAAGGATGGAGCTTATACATGACATATCAAAACATAACATATCGACATGGTCACATATCATATCATATCATATCGTGATGGTATTACTTACCCGACAAGTCAGGTTATATTATTGGTAACTCCTTCCTTCCTTCTTTTCTTCCTCCCGCGTCGGAGGACTTTCTGAACGTGGATAGTTGGTGGGTTAGTTGGTTACGTATGTACGACAAGTCCTCCTTATCTCAGAGAATCATATAGGTAGGAACGTTCGTTCGTTCGTTCGTTTTGCCCAATTGCGTATGTGTGCTGTCGGCGTCGTTTTTGTTTTTCATTTCGTTTCGTGTCTTTTCTCGAAGACTCAAGAAAATTCGTTTCGTTTCGATCGGTTTCCCCCATGGGTGAAGCTTTGAAGGGTAAAGTAGGTAAAGTAAAAAAAACAAGTAAGACGAAACAAACAAACAAAACAAATAAACCTCGGCCCTCGTATTCGGTTTCTGTCAACGAGTCTTAGTAGTACTCAAGTTACTTTTCGTATTTACTTACTTACTGCAGCTTACATACCTATCATGATCCTGCTCACCCCGTCTTTCCCTGCTCACCCGCCAGGAGCCGGGGTGCTTACTCGTTCGTTCGGTGTACGCGTATGGACGTACGTCCCGGCCGGCGTCACGTTCCACTATTATTTATTATTACCACCATGATACAACACCAACAATTCATCATCATCAACATCAACTCGGGCACGATAACTGCGTCGCGGATGCGAGTGCTGGAGTTGTGTCTGTGCCTATACTTATACTTATCTGTGATTTTATGTTTTGATGTTTTAGGCTTACGCGTCGTCGGCGTCGTATGTCTGAGGACCCCGGGGTTGGATGGGTGTTGTTTTTTTTTCTTTCTTACCAAGTATTTTCCGACACTCAGGGACGTCGAGCACGGAATAGAGTCTTCACCAACGCCAACTAGAAATTCTTTTTTTGAAGTTTCTGTCTGTCATCTGAGCGAACGTGTCAGGGTCGGAGTCGCATATCCAAGCCTCGAGGTAACATCAAGCGCCGTGTGTGTGTGTGTGTGTATCGCGCGAAGTTTCCTACATACATGCGCCAAGACCGAGGGTGGTGCTCAACATAAATTGTAACATTTTCTATTTTTACCTACACACCTACGTACGTACATGCACTAGACCGGTTTAGGACTCGATATGTTTTCCTCTTTCCGTGGAAAGGGGAGGTGGATGACGTAACGCCGACCGACTCCTAGGTAAAGCCCACGACACACTATGTAACGGGCGACGCCGCCCTTTAGCGCGGTACGGTCCCGCGCTGGTTGGTCAGCGATGGAGGCCTTGGCCCTTCCCTGATTTACTTCCGCTGCAAAAGGGGAAAAGACCCAAATTCCTAAAGGGGATAAGACTATAAGGATACACGTGTGCAAGGACCCCTGACAGTCAGTGAAATAAGACGGATCTCGATTGAAAGGGATTGGAGATGGATACATATACATGTAATAAATAAATTGGAACACATTACGACTTTACTCTCAACCATGGCGGCAGTGACCCCTCATCGTCGTATACGATTTGCGCCCCTTCCAGACCCACGAAGAGATGATAGCATGTCCTCCAGCTCGACCTCTTCTAGCTCATCGAGCACTTCAACCACACCAAGGAGCGACTCCTCTCCTATTTCCAGCGTCGCTTCGTCTCCCGTCACTCACAGCGCTGCTCTCCCATGTGTCCCTCCTCTCTTAACAGCAGCTCCGAAACAACGCACAGGACTCTCCCTCTTGCGCCCTTTCAAAAGGTCATCCACCTCTTCCTCGGGCTCCAGCGACAACTCACTCACCCCCACTCCATCCATCGACGCCACTACTACTACCCCAAGTCTACCAGAAAGCTCCCTCTTCCGCCCCTCTTCCCGCGAATCCACAGATTCCACATCCACATTCACCCATTCCGGATGGGGTCTCTCCCGCTGGACCAGCGCCAGCAGCAGCAGTGGCGCTGCGGACAAAGAGAGGCGCGCACACGCGATGCTCCCCGCAGGCAGCAGTCCTCTCTGCAGAGTACACAGCTCTGCAGAGTCCTCATCCACCGCTACGGCAAAGAAGGAAAAGAAGAAGAAAAAAGGACGCACCATGTCCCTCCTCTTTTCTTCCAACTCGAATTCGAATGATACTGGTGGTCTCCCACCACCACCTACATCCCCCACCAACTTCCTCGTCCCTCCGACAACGCCTACTTCCCCCACCAACACACGCAGCACACCGCAGCAAAGCAGACATAAAGGCACACGCATGCTCAACGGACGTGTGTATGGCCAAAAACGGCCCCATACCTCCCCTGGGGGTAACAACCTCTTCGCAAACGCCCGCGACGACGAAGACGAGTTTGTCGAGTGGGGGTATGGCGGGATGGGCAGCGTGCGCGGCGCGAGGAACGCAGGCGTCGTTGCTGGTGCCGGGGCGGGCGTGGTCAATTGGGAAAGACTCCATGGAGGTGTGGGGGTTGGCGGTGCTGGAGCGAAGAAGGCGGCTACTGTGCTGGAGGATGAAGATGATGGGAGTGGGATGGGGTGGGTGAAGCGGAGGAGAGAGGAGAGGGAACGGAAGAAGAGGGAGGCTGAGGCTGCGGAGGAGAAGAAGAAGAGAGAGGAAGAGGTGGTGGTGGAGAGCACGAGTAATCTGAGCACGCCGACGCCTACGAGGACCTCGACGATGGAATCGCCTTTGGCGGAGGAACCGGAATCCTTTGAAGAGCCTGGCCAGCTGCCTGAGCATGTACCCGTCGTGGTCACCGTCCCGCCCACGAGACCGAGGCATCATCATCATCATTCCTCCCACTCGCATAAGAGATCCCTATCGGGGGTTAAACTACCTCTCGAAGAGACGAGCACCGTCGAAGGACCGATTCTATCTGAGAGTGGGGATGCGAACCTCGATGGGTTAGGTCCTGCTCCTCCTGCCACCACCGCCGAAGCCGACGACGACAACAACACAAATACACCGAACAAAAAACGCGCAAGCGTAACATCCGTCTCTTCATCCTCATCATCCACTTCCGACTCGGAGTCCGACTCTGATTCCGAAGACCAAAGACGGGGTGTGCAAAGGCCCCTTGGGGAAGGCGAGGAGGAGGAAGAAGACGATGAGGAAGAGGAAGTGGAGGAGGAGAATGAGAAGAGGCGCCGGACGGCTATGAGTGCGGGGATGGAGAAAGTTAGTAGGCACCATGCGTAGCGTAGTGCCTGCGTGAAGGTATGTATGTGTGTTTTTTGGAGTCTTGAATCGAGCTGACTGGTTTTGGTTAATTAGATGCGGAACGGAATGGGATGCTTCCCTCTCTCTCTACCTCGTGGCCGCTCAATGTCCGTCGACTTTGACTTGTCTACCTACCCACCTCCGGGGTGGGAGTGTGGCGTTCTGTCTCTGCCAGAGGAGAAGAGTGAAAAGAAGAAAAACATACCTCACATCCGCTCCCGCTTTCGCCTTTTTTTCTTTCTTTCTTTGGCGATCGATCAATTATTCCAATCGTCGCATCTGAGTGACCTGTGCACACTGCACTGACTGACAGGCCGACCTGTCCCTTGTACATATGTACTACTCATCGCACACTCACTGACATTGCCGCTCGCATTGACATTACCATCAACAACCCTCACACCAACACCGACCGACACCGACGTTAACATACCATACCATACCATCATAACATACACATCATGCACACCATGCACAAGATAATTCCTCCCTCCCTCCTTCGTCTGCTTCCTTGCTCGTTTTTGCTCGTTTGCTATCTCATCTCTTTGGGCTATTTGTAGTTTTAGTGTCTTATTCTCTCCTTTCTTCTTCCTTTTTTTTACTTCTTTCTTTCACGATTACTTCCTTCCTTCCTTCCTTGTCCACACCACTCATCCCATTTTCGTGTCTACTCTTACCCGTTCCTTCTCAGTGCATGCATCCATACTCTCTCTCGATGTCTCAAAGTCATCTGCTCTCCGCCAGCCTGCTTGCTTGCCTGCTCGCTAGCCACTCACCCCTTTCATTTTTCTTGTTCTTGTCCCACTACCACGTACTTTACTCGATGTTTTCTGTTTACCTTCCCTTTTTTTCTTTTTCTCTTACTATTTAGTGTATACATAGTAGTACATACATCGTCACATACATATTTTGATTGGCATACCATACATGCATACATACCGGCTGCGTATAGTACATTACAGCACAGACTTGGCATAGGCATATTCAGTTGAATCTCATGTGCTTCGTTCGGCTCGTATCCTTGGTTTCGAGTCGATTGGAAGTTGGGATAGATCGTTCTTTCCTTCTCCTTGTCGTATATTATATCCTGCGGCCTACACGGTTACACCACCATCACCACCACCACCACCACCACTCATCCGCATTCTCCCTGTCTCTGTCTCTGCACGTTTCTTGTATCATCATCATGTATGTACCTATCACACCCTCCTTCAAGTTTTTCCCTACCCCATTTCTTTCCACCCCATTTCTTTCTTCTTGTCGACTTTGTTTCTCTTTCTCTATACGCGCGCACCGTCCTTTGAATTCGTTTGTCGTCGTCGTCGTTTATTCATCGTAGTAGTATATATAAGTAGCGCTAGCATCCATTCGTAATACATCGTTCATCATCGTCATCATCGTCATCATCATTGACGAGCTCTCAGTGATAAGTAAGATTAAGAGACCAGGTAAGGAGGTAAGGTAAGGTAAGTGAACCAACCCTTTGCCCAGTAAGACAAGATATTGCACGCTCTCTGGGGTACCAGCCGGCCGGACGCGTCTTCGTCTTCGTCAGAGGTAGAGATAGAGTATAAGTGAGTAAGTAAGTAGATGATTAATGTGTGAGTACGTACTACGAGCGGTGATGCAATACATTGTATGTAAATACGGGAGAGGGAGGTAAAGTAAGCACGTAGGAGTAGTACTTAAGCGTACATACGCAGGATTAAAGAGACTTACTTACATGCGATACGCGTAAGTAAGTAAGTAAGTAATTGAAGTAGGTAGGTAGGTAGGTAATATGGACTTATGTACTACACGCGCGCGCGCGATAAAGGCGATGATGGTGACGATGATGCATTCGTTCTTTAACTGATATAAATTATACCACCACCACCACCACCACCACCACCCCACCGGGGTCCTGCTCTCCCAGTGAATCCGAGTCCGAATCCGAATCCGACCCAACCCAACCCAGGCAACTGGTCTGATCTTCGAACTTCGAAGGGACACTCCCCGGCTCCCCTCGAGCTCGCATTTAAGCTTCCGACTCTCCTCCCTTGGAGGGAATAAACATAAGCTGTTGATGCAGGCAACTACTATAACCTCTGTGTCTAGCTACTAGCGAGTGAAAGTACTACTAGCCTGCTTATTTTCAACTTTATTTAGAACATAATTCATCATGCATCATCATCACTATTCCTTCCCGGAGTATGTCATGCCACACCGGTGGCATGGGTACCAAAGTCGATTACTACAGTGACTCACCGTAATAATTATATACTCGGAGTATATATTAAGTCAAGGAAAGTCAGTATTAAGTAAGGGAATTTCCATGTGGAGCTGATACCTGTATGTTATATTTTTGTATGTGTGCTAGAAAGACGAAGATGGAGATGGATGGATGGAAGGACAGCAGACTAGAACGATATGATATGATATGATGTGCACGCAAAAGAATAGGAGAGAAATCAAAATCGGCGGCGGAGATGATGAGCAGTGGAAGGAAGGAAGGAATGGAAGGATCCGATGGATAGTAGATGATTCGAGAAGATTGACTTTGGAACCAGGCCTCAAGAAGGATTCCCTGACCTGATCACGCGCTCACCTTCATCTTCACCTTCACCTCCGTGTGCGCACGAGCTCATAATAAGAAGCGAAATGGGTACGGTACATTACTATACTCACTCATTAAAGAATCGTACCAAACCTGCTGGCATCAATACCCATGTGAGCGACCTGGGTGGAGCAAGACACGTATCATGGAACAGGAAAGCAAGCAATTTTGACTCTCCCTTCCTCTCCTGGTTCTTCGATACTATCTATGTACAATGCTTTTATTTAATGACGGACTTAATATCGGCGATGATTCCGCTTAGTATAAAACGGTCACAGAAAGTTCTTTTCGTTCACGATGCCTCGGGGTCCGCTTATATATATACATCTTTCTTATATATCATATATCCAATATTAACTCATTCGAGGCCTGGCCAATGGCGCTGTGCCCGGGTAAGTAAGTAAGTAAGTATCTATCTACCTACGGCCTGGTTAAAAATAAAAATAAAACAACACCGTGGAATAAACCGGCCAATGCTAACTACTGGGACTCTTAGCTCAAATAAAAAGGGCGCTAGTTATTTAGATACACCTATAATACAGACCTACTGTAAACTAACGGCGGAGGCTTACTAACCAAAGCCAGAGGGTTCAATCTCCTCTGCGGATATTTTTGTCGTGCTAAAAATACTATTTTTAGAACTAGAATATAAATATAAATACATTGTTCTATTCTTGGATAAGCGAGGTATATTATAGCCTGGGGTACTTGCACACAACCGCGCACAGATATACATACATTATATTATGTATAGATACAACCTCATGTACGTTTTTGCTTGCTTTTTACCTTTACCCGGATTTACTCACTTACATAAATCTGCTTTGGTCATTAGTACTTGAAGGTGTAATTTTAGATTTTATCTACTTATGTATGTACTTTATTGTCCAATACTAAACGAAACTAAAAATACGTATTTAGTTCGGGCCCACCCCCTTCGTAAAATCCCTCTAACCGGAGAGCCCACGGGGCCGGGCGCTCTATAACGAGAGAAGGAAGGCGGCCTCAAGTTCTGGCGTCAAATGACAAATGGCAAATAACAAATACGTAGTAGTGCAAACAATCTTAAAATACCTTGCCAGGCGTCCAGACAAAAACGAACCATAGACATATTTTAGTTCGAACAATGGAGCAATTTTATAGGGGCTGTGATTGGACAAATATATCGTGATTCGTACACTACTACCACCAGGATTAATATCAACGGACACCGACTGGTATGTACTATCTATGATCACCATCACCCCTGTTACAATTGCCGGGCCAGAGGTTCGTTCCCAAACTAACTTAAGTAACTAGCTAATGTTAACCGAGAGAAGCCTCCGAGTGATTCGAAAGAGAACGAGCGGCTTTATCTCTCCGTTTGACTAATAGTCCGACAGCCAAAGCACATTCACCCCCATATTACATTACATTCATCCATCCACCCTACCTTTTTTCAACCAGTCTTGAACGACTCTCTGGTATTTTTACATACCACGCCCTCTATAAATAGCACGCTTAGTGCGGCGACTCGTTCTGCTTCTGCTTCTCCGCTATCCAATGCCCATTGAATATTGAATAATGACGCGTATGCCGCCGCTCCGAGAGGTGATTTACATACATTTCATTATCAATTTTTTTTTTACATAGGGTCATAAACGACTAACTCGCTATGTACATACATAACATCAAAACCCCGAACACCCTAGTGCTTCGGAGTGACCGGTTTGTTTATCTTTAGTGGAGTCCCTTAGTGAAGAAATCTCAAATCACGATTCTTCGGAATCGCGTTCGAAACTTCGCACTACCTACCTACCCCTCACTCAGACTGGATCCCGCACTAAAAACTGGGGAGGGGGGTTGAAACAGAGTTTGAAACGTATTATTGCCACGTCGACTCCAGCAATGCCAACCGCTGGGAAATTTAACCTGAAGGTGTAAGTGCAAACTTCAAAGTGGTGAACTTGCCAAAAGATGTCTAGACATGTTCGGGCGACTGAAGTTTGTTGTAGAATTTCCACCAACCTTACATGTATCCTTCCCTCCTGCCTTTTTACGCTCAGGAGGGTGAAACTCATGTATATCAGAAAAAGGCACCCTATCCTGATATGCTGGCTCGGTCCTACCTAATTTAAGGCGTTAGACGTAAAGAGATCGAGACTTCGATTGACCTTCCTCATCGATCATCAATCGCGGGGAATTGTGGGGAAGGTCCAGATTTTATATCATTCCGCAAATTTCGAAAGAGGCATTTATGTCGATGAGAAAAGGGAGATACATGCGCCAGAAACGCGCCAGAAACGAACTGGATTTCAAATACAAATACACAGAATATTAGGACATAATCGCTTTTCAATAAGAATATCTTCTGAGGAATTAATCTAGTATGCAACTTTACCGGTCAGTCCATCCAACTCGCGCTCATAACATTTGTGCTTGCTAATCTCAAACGCAAAGTTGGAAACAAATCCTTTTTGTCCAGGTGAAATAGTCAACGCGTCGACCACAGCAGACGGGAAATCGTATTTCCCGGTGGTGACGACCGCATAAGACGAAACAATTTCACCCGAATCCGAAGAGCTGTTGATCTCGACCTCTGGAAGACCAAGCGCAGAACGGACGGCATCAGCACCTAAACGAGATAGCAAATATTAAACAGCGGCGACAAAAAAGTTATACGAACGTTACTCACCTTCTCCAATCGCCCCAATGGCTTTGCAATGCCCAAAGGCTTCTCGTATCCAATGAACGGCACGTCCGTTGGTAACTAAGCTCTTGGCGTGCTCGTATCCAGAAGGAATGTAAAAAGCGTCAAACATAGTGGAGCGCTGGCCTTCGAAGTGATGATCGGCCACAATCCCAGCGCCATTGCCGCCAACTTGTTCTCCAGATGCATAGATTTTTGCCCTACGTGGGCCAATAATCCAAGTTGTCGCCTTCGAGCTGGATAACAAGGCCCGAACAGACTCAACTTCTGCGATATTGAAACCGTCTGCAAGCAAGATTGCGACCCTCCTGGAAACTATCGTCGGCTTCTTGGGCGCAAAGTGAATCTGAGAAAGGGAAGGCTCGGTCTTCCCGTGGTTCTTTCGCGCTGGTTTATCAGGTATGATACCATTGACATTTTGGGCAACAACCTTGGCCAAGTCAAAGTCGATGTTGTTCAGAAGTTGAGTGTACCCCTCGTACACCCTCTGGTCGTCACAATGGGAGAGCTCGAATGATATGGCCGCGATAAGATGGTTACGTTCGTAATCGGTGAGGGAGTTGTAAAAAAGTTGTGCTTGGTTATAGTGCTCTTGGAATTTCTCTCCACGGACACGTTGCTTCATACCGTGAACCTTTTGCGTATACCTGTTGGTTAATTGGTTAGTCAAACAATGTGGCTTGTTTGAACGCAACTCACTCAGCATAGCCACCCTGAGAGGGAGGTACTGGGTGTCCGATGTTGTCTCTATTGGGCCAATAATTTATGGTGCCTTTTGTTATGCGCTGCCTTAGAGCACCATCACGATTGTGGTTCATCATGGGGCAGACAGGTCGATTGATGGGAATCTGGATTGACATACATGGTGGTCATTAAATATTCCCAAAACTGCGTATATCACGTACCTCTTGCCAGTTGACACCCAACCTCGTAAGTTGTGTGTCAAAATAAGAGAAGTTTCTTCCTTGCAGAAGGGGGTCGTCACTAAACCCGATACCTGGTACGACGTGACTTGTGCAGAAAGCAACTTGCTCGACTTCCGGGAAGTATTCATCCACAACTCGATTAAGGACAAACTCGCCTATAGGGTGGACAGGAACCTTGGATTCAGGCCAAAGCTTTGTAGCGTCAAGGATATCGAAATCGAAAGAGTGTTCATCTTTCTCTTCAATAACTTGTACACCGAACGTCCACTTGGGATAAGCACCATTTTCAATAGCCTCCGCCAAATCTTTCCTGTGAAAATCTGCAAAATTATCAACGACTCGGATACTCTCTGATAGAAGACAATAAATCGTACCAGGATCTTGGCCAGCAATTTTCAGAGCTTCATCCCACACCAAGCTATGTACACCAAGCTCAGGTGTCATGTGGAATTTGACAAAAACTCGCTTCCCTTCAGCGTTGACCAGGGTATAAGTGTTTACACCAAACCCTTGCATCATTCTATAGGAGCGTGGAATCCCTATATGCGTGAATTAATTTTTAGATAAAACCCAAGTTATCATGATACACACCTCGATCAGACATGACCCACATGATCATATGCGCGGCTGGATTGTTAGATAGAATAAGTATCCAAAACGTTTCAAAGATAATCATGGAAGGGACTGACATTCTGGTGTAAGTCCAACGAAATCCCAGAAGTTATTGTGTGCGCTTTGTCCCTGAGGCACCTCATTATGAGGCTCAGGTTTCACAGCGTGAACAATATCAGGAAACTTGATAGCGTCCTGAATGAAGAAAACGGGAATATCGTTGCCAACAAGGTCCCAATTTCCTTCTTCGGTATAAAACTTCATTGCAAATCCTCGAACATCGCGAACAGTGTCCTACGGATGGTGGCATCAGGAAAGAAGGTGATTGGGAGCACGAAGCGCGCATATATCTACTCACCGCACTTCCACGCGACCCTTGAACGGTACTGAACCTGATGAAGATGGGCGTCGTGCGAGACGGATCCGTCAGGACTGGAGCCGATGTCCACTTGGCAGCGCTATTATCGAAGACGCGGAAATGACCATGCGCGCCAGCCCCACGAGCGTGAACAACTCGCTCAGGAATGCGCTCATGGTCGAATCGATGGATTTTTTCGCGTCCGATATGGTCTTCGAGTAGAGATGGTCCAGACGTTTTACCATCTGAGACCTTGAGCCTGAGGAATTAGGCACGTCAATAAATGCGCATAAAATGAACTCCAGAACGAAAACGTACCAATTATCGGTGTCCGATATCTTGACACCAAAATCAGTTGTCAACTCGGAAGGACTAGTAGGTTCGACCATGACGGTCTTCAAGGATTTGACTTTCGCGTTGTCAGTGACACTTTCATACGCCTTCTTAGCAGCTTGAGTAATGGAGCTCATTGCGTTGGGCTGGGGGGGGAAGAATTGCAACAGAAGACAGGTGGCAAGTAAAGTATAGATAATGGTTGGAATAACGAAAGAAGATAGGTTAGAGAAACCTTGCTCCATTTTATAGGATACTTTGCACTTTGAGGTCATAGCAGCGTTAGTTGTGACATCAATTTTGACGATAGAAGCCTTCATCTTCGTAAGAGGAATGAGACTGGAGAGAGCGATCGATCCAACGCTGAACGCCACCGTTGCGTCACTGCTACACGGTCATGTGTTTTACTCCGCGGCACGCGTCCTCCCGCCACGATCACAAATTCGCAGCGTTATACTTATGTTTCGCGCAGCCTTGCATTCAAACTGACTGTCTTGATACCAAATGCTCAATGGTGCCCCTCTGGAAAACTTCTGCGCGGAAACTATCATGCGTTCAGATTCAGCCGACGTATATTCAAAACAACTGATTTTCACGCACCCTGCAGACAGCTTGACATCGCAACGGCCAACAACGAAAAGACAGAAACTCGCATATCGTCGTGGTGGTGGTACAAAGTTATCCTAAGTCTGGGTGCGCATCACCTATCCCATCATCAAACCCCCTTGCGCTTATATATAGACTTCTATAGACTTCGACCCACCAGCCCATTCGAATTCGCCGATATAGCAAAACTTGAAACAAAATTAGTGCGCTTAACTGCGCTTAACCCTTCAAACGATACCGTGAGTGGCCCGGAACGCGATGTGGTGGCGGTGTCATGCTACTTAATCTCGGATGGTGTGGGTGGGCGACATCATTTCTGGGAAAAGATATAACACACACACGAATTTGAACGACGCGAAGAGCGTGAAAAGTGTTAAAGTACGCATCTAAAGTCTTTCGAATTTAAAGGTGAGTGCCCAATATTTTCGTCGTATCAAAATGCAATGAGTGGTTAAATTAAAGAGTGTTACAGTATCTATACATGAAGCTTTGCGTAAGGAGTGGAGCCTTGGAATGGCAATTTCGTCGCAATATCCCATACATAAATAAGCCGTTAAGTGATTATTTAAATCGAACTGATTAACCGTATTGAACGATCTAGAAGAAGAAAGGCAAAACCAGTGATACGGCTCCTAGTACTCCTATGCTGGCTTTCTTTATCGACGAGGGCCCTCCTGCTTTTTGACCAGCAAACGTTGGAGAGGCAGCACTTGCTGCTAGCGTTACTGTAGCTGTACCAGCGCATTCTTCGTTAAACGCTGGAAATAATGAGAATCGCTTAAGAAAGTACAGGTTTCTATGACCTACCTTGTCCAGACGCTGTAACAATACTTGACAGGGAAGTGTTGGAGATAGTAGCACTGCCCAGGCAGTTTAGACAAACTTGGAGGGTACTTTGAATGGAAGCTGTGCACAGGCACGCTGGTGTTGCTGGTTTTGTGCAACCCTAATTATTTAGGAGTTAGACGAGTTTCTAGTATTCGTAGATTTAAACCTAAAAAAAAGAAACGAACCTGGGTGCCCTGCAAGAAAGGTGTACAAGTAGATTGGCACTATAATGGATTCACAATGAGCTTGGAGTATTGTCGGCCCTATAATTGATACATACTGCATCTACGGCAGCGTTTTGTCTATTGACCAAAGCTTCCTTCCTGACCGGCGGTTTACCATTGACGACTTGAGTATATTATTAATTGGAAAATATAATGTGTATGCATAACGGTTCACTTACGTCCAGCTCCCAAGAAAAGTGAGAGTGTCAATAAAAAGACTGAAGTGTGCATCGTGATGGGAGACTTCAAAAAAGACTTCTATGAAAGTGCTGCTATGAAAGTGGGGAAAGGCAAGTGAGGGACCATGGATTGTGCCTCAAGTCTTTATAGATTATTCGCTCAGTGAGTAGTACGGTTGGGGCAACACTACAATGCGACAGTTACTGTCTCGGGATTAGATGCTCGACGTCAGTCTGATTGACCGTCGGCGCTGACATTTTGAAGTCTTGGTAGGAGGTGAAATGCTGCCCCGAAAACCTGGTTGTAACTTCGAGAAAAATGATTCATAGTATTTACCCAAGTATAGAGCATAGTTTCTCGGTGTTCTTTCCGTATGTCAGTGGCTTATATATAGCAAGACAATCATACGTACATTTTCGTTAGGTAGGTTATAATAAAAATCTATTTATAGACGGACATTCCATTTAACGCTGGTGTGATCGGTTGAAGGTACTTGGTCACCACTCGGACCTTCTTCAGAATGCTACTGTGTCTTGACGAGGTCGCATTGTGCATGGAGCTATCAAATTAACGTTGCTCTTTCCTTATACTCAGAGTTAACTTTATCACGCTGCTCCAGATGCCGATGACATGCAGCCGTTATCGTACCGTGGATCCCACATGATTGATTATCGGATTAAGTATGTATACCGTTATTTCTTTAACTGGAGGGAGGTTGACCGAAGTACTCGATTACCGTGAGGCGAAGAAATCCACCGTTTGACTATCAGAGTCGCGTTAGCGCCGGGTGCGTAATTACGCCATGAATTAGTTAGAGACATGCACGTGCATTGTTAGGCTAATACCAATCCAAGTTTCCAACCCCTTTCAAAAAGGTATACCTGTACAGTATTTTGACTTTGAACAACCATGCCAGCTTAGCTACTCCTTCCACTGGTCCTCTCTCGATGTGATAACACTAACAACAAATATGTCAGCAGTCCAACGTTGACTTTCTTCATTGTCGAGGACCGTCCTAGTACTTTCCCAGCCGTAGAAGAATTGCCGCCTCTGGTATTTTCTGTTGGAAGGGTGATGCTTCTGGTGATGCCTCCGCTGGCTCTTCCTGTAGTCCTAGTGGTCTTCGCACTAGATCTACCAGCGCTAAAAGTAGTTATACTCCCCAAAATGGCACCTTCCCCCCGAAATCATCATCACCGACGGAATCCGAATCACTAGAAGAATCGGAGTCAGAAACTGATTGAAAGGATCCATCCGACGTCACTGTAGTTGTTCCCACACAATTATCATTGAAGGCTAAATAAAATACAGTCCAATTTGTGGGTATAGAAGAGGCAGTGTGTGGAAATCTAGAACACGGCCCCTCATACATACATTGTGCAACGGACACGATATTGTAAACCCGCCAAAGCAATTCAAGCAATCCTGAAGGTCCCCCATGTTGCTATTTGTGCATATACACGCAGAGGTCGTGCAGCCCTATTAAGGATAAGATATCTATGATGCAGTCGAACTGAAAAAATACCAACCATAACTTCTTGCAGGATTGGGATTCGGAGCGCACGTAAGCGCTCACTAATGATATTTCTTGTAAGCATGCAAGTTGGATGTAGTGACAGATTAAGTTATTATATATACCAGCACCGCTTGTTTTGGATTAGGCAGTGAGCTATCCATGCAAATGGCTAAGGTGTTTGTGTTCATAGTGTATCGAGAAAGTCAAAAGGGCGATCTCTTGAGTCAAATATTCCGTCCCGATTCTGATAGAGTGAGGAGGGTGTATCAACCATGTCGCCAACATGTACAAAATTAAAATTTTATTGCCGCACATTTATGAATGTGTACTTTTAACCCTACCCTTAAAACCCAATTGCGATGGCCAAAGCCGCTGTAAGAGAAAGCATGACCGTTGAAACGAGGAGCCGATCATGATTTGGAGATGCTATTGATGTCGAATTAGCTCCTGTTCCTGTTAGAAGCTGCTTCCGATACACTTTCAGTGAGTTGATGCTCCAGGTTGCGTTCTAAGTCATATTCGGTCAGACCGACCATGCAATCCGGTCTCAAAGATAGAACGTACCACGAAATTCGTAGGGTCAGTAAGCCTTTCCAGACAAGTCCCTGGACATGTGGTTGTTGCATAAGAATTACCAGCCCAGTCACCTATTATACGGATGATTTCAGCTCTCCTTTTTTGTACAGCCCCTAGACAACGACTGACCGCAGAAAGTGATATCTAATATTAATGCATATCAGCATCTTCATTCTCAGCCAAGACCGTCAAATACTTACCAAATACAATAGTATGATTCGCAAAGAAATCGGGAATATCGCACATCGTATTCAACAACCTTGCCGATGGCAAACCCCAAGTCGAGGGGTTGGGAGTACCAGCCGTTATATCGGTAGGAATTGCTGCTCGGAAGAAGGACCCTAACAGCAGGTAAGCCCCACAAATACCAGGGGAACAAAGTCAGTCGTCACTCACAAACTGATATATCGTTCTCGTCCCATTTCATAACTATCACACCACCACCTTGTTCTTCGAAGAATGGCCCATAGGATGCAAGGCTCCACTCAACAACATCGCATCCTGCATTGTCCCTTGCATTCGTATCGCAATTCGTGCGATTTACATCAGAAATGTCTCCCTGGAAAAAAAGACACTATCAGTGCTGCGATTAAGGATCAAGTAGAAACCCAGTGCACCGGAATTGTCCCTGTAAAGGTTGCATTTGGATCGTACCAGCACCCTAGAAGCAGGAAGAACATATTGTTCAGTGTGTGACGGACGAAGACATCCTGCAAGAAAGGGAGTTCCGTTGCGCATACCTGGTCTCGTATGGAACGCAACCTGATTGTGCTCATTATCATGCACCCCCTCCAAAATGTCCACTTCTCCGTTCTAGGCCAACAATAAAAGTTTACTAAGGGTGAGCAGAAACCATATAATTTCAACTTACTTGAGGCCAACTTGTACCATCCACGGTCCAAAATGCAGGCCAAATAGCTACGTGTATGCGATTGCCACATCAGTGAATGGTTTCGGAAGAAGTTAAAAGATCAAGTTGATAACTAACCGCAACCCCAAGGCGCCTTATTCAAGTCCAAAATAAATAATCCAGTCGTATACACCTGTTGGCTTGTTATTCTTACACTGTTCAATATCACATACCAACTTTTAGTTGAGAATGACATGGTTATCGAATCGACCCGTACCTCGAACGATTGACCCCGTAAGGCAAAGTGGTGAAATCATCCGCCTTCATTATAACTGGTTCGTCATCTTGCGCAGATATAAACCCGTTGTCAAGAGCGAAAGATCTATTGACGAAGCTGTTCGGAAATAGGACTAATGTCAGGTGTGAATTGGAGGAGCTACCGAAAGATGTAGGACTCACTGGACGTTTCCACTGATAACCACACCAACGTTGAGCATAGGCTTTCGCCTCAAATGATTAATGTTACGACAAGGTATCAACTCACTGAGTAGGATCATCCCCTTCGAAGAAATCCCAATTGCTTGAAAAGAAAGTAAACAGAGAATGATTATAAGCGCGTATGTCTCTTGAGAGTCCCACAGGATAGTATAGTGCCAATCTAGTACTCACTCGAAGAACGTTTTGCCAGAATACTCAACATCCGGCAGCCAAAGAAAAGGGGACCCATCAGGGTTATAATTCAAGCCATTGGGGTTGTCCGACCGCCTCTCAAATGTCGTAGTAGGTATAGGTATTGATCGTTGTCGTGAAAAGCCAAAAAGGTTGCCCAGCTTGCCGTGTACACTGCTTCCGAAATCGGGTGCTAGCGCCGCCGCCGACTGGTGATTGACGATGATGGAAATGAGAATAAAGATGATATAAGTTAAAGGGAAATGGAGGCTCTGAATCATCTCTTTTTCGTCGTAAGGAGTCGTGCTGGTATCGTTAAGTTGTCGTGTGGGATGGTTCGTATAGCAAAGTAGACGTGGCAAATGTCGTAACGGTTCTGTCTTGTAAGGAGCCCAAGACCCAGCTGAAGCAAGGTGAAGAGAAAAGGGAAGAGATCAACAGAAATTGCAGAGTGATTGCAACATCGGGGTTCGACATGTGCTATAAATATGAAACGAAAAGGCGACCGCATACCAGATAAACAAGAGATCAACAGAAATTGCAGAGTGATTGCAACATCGGGGTTCGACATGTGCTATAAATATGAAACGAAAAGGCGACCGCATACCAGATAAACTAAAGATAGAATAATCTTCTTATTTGGAAATACTTTCCCAACTCGTCCTCCTACGGAATTATACGTGGTATATTTCTCCGTGTATCTTTAACATAGTAGTATCGGGGACATCGGCATTGAGTGTAAAGAGGGTGCCATACTAAAGTACTACAAGGTGAAAGAATAGACGCAGCATGTCCATTTCACCTTCCTAGGCGTAAGTAATTATGTTACGTTGAATGGTATACGGTAATCTAGTACCAACCGGTTTCGGGTTTCCGTGGCTTAAAGCACTTACTCCAGAGTTGCTTCCTGTATATCAAGTCCCGGCCGACAAGTAATTTAGATGTCTACATCACATTTCACATCTAAGATTGCGGTCACTCATCCGGATGTCCTGGCATTGCATTATTCTTGACCTACGGAAACTTCCACCAGTAATATAAAGTTGTTGCTTCTTGAGAAAATTGTTATTCCTGACAGATCTATAGTACACCTAAAAAGATAACAACCACAACTCCAGCAAGTAGCAAAGCTCTCGTCAGCGCAGCGGACGAGTGTCGACTGAGACTCGAAGTCGAAGATGATGGGATCGCGTTCGTTCCCGAGAGTAACGTCTTTTTGAAGACCTTGATCGAATTGATACTCCACGTTGCATTCACAAAGTTCGTAGGATCCGTGAGCCGTTCCGCGCATGTCCCTGCGCAGCCACTTGACGCGTAAGAGTTGCCGGCCCAATCACCTGTAGCGAGCAAAGCAAAAAACGTCAGCTTACCACTCTCGACAAGTCAGTAGACACGCAGACGACGAACCACAGAAAGTAATGTCTATAAAAAGATATATTATGTGAGCTCTAGTTGTCCTTCGGTGATCTCCAATTTGAAGGCGACTTACCGAATACAATTGAATGATTCGCAAAGAACTTGGGTATGTTGCACATTGTGCTTAATAGCCTTGCCGATGGTAGGCCCCATAATGATGGATTCGGTGTGCCAGCCGTGATGTCAGTAGGAATCGCAGCACGGTAGAACGACCCTATAAAACAAAATAAGCACATTTCCAAATCAAAAATAGCTAAGTAAGATATCTCACAGATTGAAATGTCATTCTCGTCCCATTTCATAGCAAGAATACCTCCGCCCTGAGACTCGAAAAATGGCCCATAAGACGCCTTACTCATCTCTATAACATTGCAGCCAGTATTTGAATTGACGCTTGCATCGCAATTTGTGTGATTTCCGATTACGGGGTCGGACTATCGAGGGGGAAAACGTCGGAAAGATATACACAGAACATAAAATTGAAACTTACTGGAATTGTTCCTGTGAATGAAGCGTTGGCATCGTATAAACATCCTTCGCAGCGAAATGAGCAATATATATGACTGGATAAAGCATGTTATCCCTACCTGGATCAGTATGCCATGAGATCTGATTTTGTTGATTGTCATGAACGCCTTCTAATATATCTATTTCCCCATTCTACACAAGTTGAGTGTCGGCATAAAGAACAAAGCTACAGAAAGGTACTCACATTAGGCCAATTTTCTCCGACTGTCCAAAACGCAGGCCAGATAGCTTTGTTGAGTCCTGATGTCAGCCTTCAGAGTATGACTTCTATAACTGGACGACTGACCACAACCCCAAGGTGCCTTATTGATGTCTAAGATGAAAAGCCCTGTATTATATTGTGTTTGACTAGTTATCCTCACACTGCCGGAGCGACGGCGACGTTAGAAATGGCTTCGCTAAATTCACACCATATTTACGCACCTAGATCTGTTGACACCCATAGGCAAGGTGTTCGTATCATCTGCTTTCATTATAACAGTTCCATCATCTTGAACAGAAATATAGCCGTTCGTGAGTGCTGTATCCTTGTCAACATAGCTAGAAGGTTTCTATAAGCAAAGCCATAGCGTAATCGGAGAAAATAAACGGACTGGACGTTTCCTCTGCAATAAAAATATATGGTTAAATGAATTCCGATTTGACGAAGAGTTCAGGACTTACGAAGTGGGATCGGAGTCTGTGAAGAAATCCCAACGACTGTCGATGAATAAGTCTTAGTATTTCAATAGGAATTCGACATGAAGAGAAACCCGTACTCGAAGAAGGTTTTCCCGGAATATTCATCCTCTGGAAGCCAAAGAAAAGGGGTTCCGTTGGGGTTCAGGTTGACCCCGGTCAATTGATTCAAATCTCCCCTCTTTTCAAGTTGTTCGTAAGGACTAGACGACTCTGAAAGCGAGGAGAAGGCATTGAGAACTTTATTTGGTATACCGAATCCAGGGAAGGCTTGGGCTCGATCTACTAGTAAGCAGGTCGAGATAAACAAGTTGAGATAAAGTGGAAGAGCATTCGGAAGCATCGTGGGAGTTACAGCGAGAATCGGAGGAGTCGTGTATGTTCGTAATTCGTGATGAGCTGGCGTTTAGAAAAAGAAGATGTCTTTCGTTGGGGTATATAAGTACAATGAATCCGGGAGGGGACGATGTCCATGCGTAGGAGGGTTATAGATGCGAAGGAAACACGGGTCTCCAGAGCTCCACTAGTTGCGCAGCATGCAAAACGGCTCTGATGGGCTCGGAGAGTAAAAATAGACAATTGGTCTCTTTCGGGACACGATTTTCCTCGAGGCTGTACAAAGAGTCTGTTGTTAGTGATCAATCGTTTTCCGATCAGGTCTCGTCGTTCTTACATTATCTCTATTGCAGTAGCGTCAGCTCATCTGTATCATCGCGCCACCTCTAGGAGAAGAATTTGTTCAAAAATGAAAAATGATACTATACATGCATAATTATGACCATCATACTGAAAGCATGCCAGCATGCCGGGCTAATTTGTGTTTGACCGAACGATGATCTATGTTCAAATGTTAGTTAGGGAGAAATGAAATGACGTTACAGCTCTCAAAGTCAATCGAGAGACCACATAAGAAGCAGAACAATCATTGTGATTGGCCATAACATTGGCCAGCATCGGAGAAGCCCGAGCTTATCCCCAAATATAGTCTACACGGCAGAAAATGAATGGCACGACGAAGGACCCTAATGCGATTTCCAAAGAGGCATTGGAGATACGGGCTGCAGAAGCCGACAGAACGGTATTCGGTCCTGCTAGCAATGTGTTCTTGAAGACCTTGACCGGGTTGATACTCCATGTCGCGTTCACGAAGTTTGCAGGGTCTGGGATGATCCGCTCAGCACATGTTCCAGGGCAACCACTGGAGGCGTACGAGTTTCCGGCCCAATCACCAGTCAAGGTAAATATATATATCAGATAACTGGTATAATTAGACGCTAGACATTGAACAAACCGCAGAAAGTAATATCTAAGGAGTCGAAGGAAGTTAGTGCGTCAATTTGAATTCGAGATAAACCCAAGCTCCGAAGAGAAGCTTAACAAAAACAATAGAATGGTTCATGAAGAACTTTGGTATGTCGCACTCCGTGCTCATTAACTTTGCAGACGGTATACCCCACAATGACGGGTTTGGTCATTGTGGTTTGGTGTACTAGCCGTGATATCAACGGGTATCGCTGTACGATAAAATGACCCTCCAAAAAAAGGTCAACCATAGATATACTAAAATCTGGCTTATGAATTGAAATACCACCTCCCTCCCATTTCATAGCAAGCACACCACCACCTTGGGACTTGTAGTAAGGGCCAAAGGATACTTTGCTCGTTTCTAGAACATCACACCCAATGTTGACAGTGTCGTTCGAGTAGCGATTTGTATGATGATTTCCGATCTAGGAATCGAACTAGGGGGAGATGTCCACGATCAGGATCGCATGATATGCAAAGGTAAATCGGGTGTGTCTTACAGGAATAGACCCCCGTAAATGAAGCACCGGGATCATGCATCCTATGAGGTCATATATAGTGAGCTTATAGAGTAATATGATAGCAGAGAGTACCACTTACCTTCGCCCGTGTGCCACCAAATTTGATTTTGTTGATTATCATGAGCACCTTCTAAGTCGATTTCTCCATTCTGCAGAGATTCGGCCCATTACAATGTCGGGATATAAGAGAATAGAGATATTACGCCAGTTTCCCCCCACTGTCCAGAATGCAGGCCAAATCGCTTCGATGATGTCAGGAGACACAGGGTTGACAGTTGCAACACCGTGCCATCAAACTCACCACAGCTTCAAGGTGCCGTCGTGTACTGTTTCTTACTCAGTGGTAATCCTGACACTGTAATAATATAAAGCATAAGATATTATGACAAAAATGTTTCTCCCGAATATTCGTTGTCTGGGAGCCATAGAAAAGCGCTTCCATCAGGGTTAAAGTTGGCTTCTGTCAGCCGGTTGAGATCCATCCTCCTTGCGAGTTCGCTGTAAGGTAGTGGGGTGGAAGGAAAAGGCAAGAAACTGTTTCGGAGTCCGTCGTCAGGTGAAGCCAGGACACAATCTAGTAGTAAGCTGATTGAGGCGAGAAAGTAGAGGCGCGTTGGTAAGAAGTGGAGCGTGTGTCGTATCGTGGTTTGTGTGAGAAGAGGTAGAAGTAGCTGGTTGGTTGCACCTGAGCTGGGAGATCGTTCAACGTCAGAAAGACTGTTGCGTTAGTTTGAATAATCTCCTCGGGCAAGGCAAGAAAACAGGCCGTAGGTCAGAAGGTCATGAAATGGAAGCAAATCCGGGACTTCAATACTTGCCTGCCAGCAAGCGGACAGTCCTTTATTAATGAATATAGGGTGAAAAGATCTTCAAACACTCACTGCGGGCGCTCCGGCCAAAAAGAATTTGACGCAAGTACAATAAAAATGACTTTGAATTTATTCACTAGATCAAACGTACTTGGGCGGACATTATTCCTATGAGAAACGAAGCGCTCTTCAGTCCGCATTGATAATTGGCATAGTTTGTTTCTTCCCCTTCACAGGCCAAACTTCCACCATCGTCTCTGCGTCCCATATTCTGCCACCTCGAGCAACCATCAAAAGTTGGCGCGTCTTCTGGCTGATCTCACTATCAAGAAGATCGACTCCGGGTGGGTACACGAGGAAGTCTGCAAGCTTCCCTCGCGAAAGAGAGCCCAAAGATGAGAACATGCCTAATGTCTTGGCTCCAGAAGACGTTGCGGCACGGATAACCTCATAATTACTAAGCCCACCCTGACCAGTGAAGCCCATCTCAGCGTGATAGTTTAGTCCCAACGGAGGCTCTCCATGAGCCCCGATATTAGCTAGCAGGCCTTTCCCGACCATAGTGGCGACAGATATAGAGGTGTTGTATAGTGCGAATGAGTTCTTTGGTCTCGATGTCGATTCAGACAAAGCTTGCAGGATGTCGTGCCTGGTGAAACGACGTAGCCTAGACGGGGTTAAAAATGGTCAAAACAGATCCTCTTTTGTGTAGAAAATTTGAAAGGGTTATACTTAGGATCGTTAGGCACATCCTCGTTGGCCCAAACCAGTTGCTCTCCCCAGGCACCTCCATAATTGACGATATGAGTAGGTGTCGAACCAGTACCGCTCAGGGCGTATAACGTTAAAACATCTTCATACAACTTGGGTACGGGCAAGGCATGTTCGATGGTTGTCATGCCTGTACAAAAAAGGGGGTCAGGCTAAGTTCTAGATAAGAAAAAAATCCAGAAACACTGACCGTCCATAATATAAGTCAAGTCCCAGTCGTAATTCATCCCTCCTTCTGGGACACATAACATGCTGATATTCCGTGCGACTGCCAGTAGTCTTTGTCTCGAAGCTCTGTTCACAAAGTGCAAGTCAGCAGTGTTCAATCATATATAATGCCATGTGTGTACCTTGAGGGAAGATTATAGTTCTTGTATGATATAGCCGCGGGCCCTCCTTCTACCTTAATTCTAATGAGCGCGGATTTAGCTTCATCCATGTCTCCAATATCCTCATGGAATCCAGGGATTGCTGCGCCATATATAACACGTCCAACGCTAAAGATGCGAGGTCCAATCATTTGACCATTTTCAACACGGGCGCGTTCAACGAAGCCGTTAACTGTCTCTGCGCTTGGGCTATATGACACGACCAATAAGAAATGCGTAGACCTTTGGTCAGCTTCTCCAGAGATAGTACGTACTTATGCAAAGTTGTCACCCCGTAAGCAAGGAAAGTTTCCAACTCCCATGATTTTGCGGGATATCGATCTGAGAATCCGTTCCAGTGCGCATGGACATCGATGAAGCCAGGGATTACAAATCCTGCAAGCTAGTTAGATCTCTTGTTATCTGAAAGCAACATAATCATGTTTCTTACCGCCGTTGGCTTCAATGACTGTCGCGTCTTCAGGAATTGTATCTCGTTCGGGGACCCATGGACCCGCATACTCGATGACGCCTCCTCTTACTACCAGAGAACCATTGAAAATTAAATCCGTTTCGATATTGTTGGAGTGCATCGTCAGTAGAGTAGCATTGCGGATGACCACAACATCAACATTGAGTGTGGGTTCATCGAGGCGCGCAAACTGCGCTGCCTGTTCCTTGAGCCTGGCAATATCAGTCTGGTACTTCGCACCCTCTATCTTTTGTACATCTAGTAATTTCTTAACGCAAGAGATGCCGAATGTATTCCTGTCCGCTTTTACTTCCGTGGAGCAGTGATGCAACTTCGATAACTTCAAAGAATGCAAATATGGTCCTATCATTGCCCTGTTAGTGCCTCATGATATAAAACGATGAACGGAGAATTAATTTACCTAGGAACCAGAACAAAGAATTGCCATCGTCACTGAAGGTGATATCATGGCCACCGTCCAAGCTGAGGCGTGTTAAGCCATTGCTGGCATTAGCAGGTCGTGACCAGAGCAGTTCCCCTTTCTTGGTGTCTTTGCCAGAGATAAAATAAACATTGGAAAAATCAACAAATGCAATGCCACGCGGGACGAATTTGCCTTTCTTTTCATGCTTGAGAGAGACAACAATCTCTTCTGACATTCTTCCAGTAGCGAGTGTAGAGTGTGGGGGTTTGCCATTTGTGTCGACCTTCCCTTGCAGATCGATGGTAAAAGCGCCACTAGATTGCTGAACTAACAACGTCTTGTTCTTGTAGATGAAGCGTATTTTGAGCTGATCCTCTGGGTCAATTTCCGATGGGACAAAGCGAAGGTTGCGAATAGTGATGTTGTTGGGTGAAATAGAATGGTCTTCTGGAAGAGTAATTTCTCCAAGATAAAGGCCCGCGCCTGCGGTAGCAAGGATGTCTCCAGTCAGGTAACTGCCATGGCTCTTTATAAACGCTATAGTTCTTTCATAACCTTTGCAGCTACATAGAATAGGCGAGAAATAACGACCCAAGGGAATGCCTTCAATGTTGAATGCCTTGTTTGCCTCGATATTTGCCAATTCGAACTTAGTGAAAACCGAGTCAGACCAGCGGGAGTGGATAACTAAGTTATCGTCACCCGGAACCCATGATGGCGAGTAATATGGAGCATCCTCGTCCAAGACTGGGACCAGGCCACCAGTTTCTCCTCCGACGTCCTGCCAATAGGAGTGACCTGCTGCTTGGAAAATAACCCTTGAACCATCTTTATTGACTCGGAGCTCTTTGAAAGCTTTGACTTCCTGGGTATCTTGGGTTTCATAACCAACAACATCAAAGTTTCCTGTACGAGTCTCTGCAAGTCGCTTCCGAATATGAGCTTTGAAGGGTATGGGTGCAGGCGTCTTCGAGGAAGATGCTATCCTCTCTCCTCGTGAGTTGGACGTCAACGGCACAGAATATATCTTCCCAAACGCCCAAATGATAACAGCATCGTCATCAGGAGTGAAAGAGAAGGAAGGATATGTTCCCATAGGAGCTGAGACTCCAGAGAGATCATAATCAAGCCCATACCAGACATTATGAATAGAACCGGTGGTGAGATCCCTTCGCAATTTCACGGTTATTTGATAGAAGCGAAAATAAAACAAAATGGACTTACTTCAAAACCAAGGCTTGCTTATCCCTCACTCGTCGGACGAATGCAAGAGTGCGTTGATCACGGGAGAGCTCTGGACGACTGGCCCCTCCAGGGAATGAGTTCACAAGAAGGTCAACCGAATTCGTTGTAAGATTGCGTTGGAAAATAGCATATATACCCTTATGAACATCTATTTAAGGCATTTGGTTAGTATAGGGTATGCATGCGTTGATTATCTTCATCACCTTTACTATAAGTAAATTCACTGGAGTCAATCATATTCTTCGAAAAGATGATACTGTCATTTCCCTTCCATATGATCTGCTCTGGGCCTATCTGCTGTTCTCCGTAGTCTTCTGATGACCAGCCCAAAGGCAACAAGCGACCGATCAAGCGCTTACCACTCCCAGCTTTAATTGTATGACTCTTAAAATCACTGACGGAAGGGACCTCATACTCCCATCCTTCTCCAGCCCCAAGAGACCGTTCGGATGTGTACCATTTAGTGGCGACGACTTTAGCCCCAGATGGATGGAAACGGGCATCCGTTACCCATCTATAGGTCTCGTTGGTGACTCGTTGGGCTATAGGGTGACAAAAATAAGCATGATTAGCACGACAATCTTGGCGAATCGCGATGCATACCATTAAGACGACCTTCCCGAATAAGTCGATTTCTCCTCCATGATGGCTGTTCCCTTGTTCCACTAGAAAGCAATTGCTCTTCGAGAGGTTGAGACCTAAGGGCATTATGAAGCTCTCTGTTACCACGTGTACGTGGTGGATTCAAGTCCATCTCATCGCAGCCCTTCCACTGCGTGACCCAAATGTTTTCCACCCCCAGTCCTGCATCGCTTCTGAACACTAGTCGGTCTCCGTTAGGTGAGAAGTGCGGGTCCGAGTCGTGGGGAACTCCTGTCAAGATAGGGCGCGCTCGGATGGTCTCCACATTACCGGACTTCAATGCCTGGCTTCCAGGAAGACAATATATGTCTCCAACCATATCGAATACGATGTCCCCTGAGACTGGATGGACATCAAGGCGCAGCCAAGTGCCTTCTTCTACTTCATATTCCAATTTACGAGGATGAGCATAGTCAGTCGATATATCCCATGGTGTTGGGGGTCGCAGAGGCCAGACATTGTCCTGCCACTCTGACGCTGGATCTGCCAGAGTGGTCGCCAACTTCACTTTCGACGCGTTCGGAGCGTGAAAGATGGTCCATGGGGTCGGTAAGATAGTGGATAAAATTGCGGCAGTAGAAAACAGAGCGATATACGCGAAAAGTCGACGAAGATTCGTGCGCGTCTTCGATCTGGTAGTCGTGGTCGTGGTCGGAGATGGAAGCGCTCTTGGCACTTCTCCCTTGTGCCCCATCGTCTGTACCATCAGCTATGTAAAGTGTTTAATGCTCTCTACTTTTCAACGAAGGTGCAAGACAAGAGTCAAACTGTAGAACTGGAAGGTGAGAGAATAAAGACGATTTGTTATTACTTCTCACAACTATCAGGAGCCACATGGCCCAACCACATAAACCTCATGAGCTGACCATAAGGCCTAAAGATCAATGGCCAGCCATCAAACAATAATGGATTTGTGAGTCCGAACTTCGCAGCCCGGGCATAGTTATTATAGGAGGGTATCTTTCACATCAAACTAATATGACTGTCATATGTCCGTAATACAAGATACTATTAGAATGTAAACTTCTAAGGAGTGGTATCTCAGAAAAGGGAAAGTTCAGGTGCCTGTTAGAAAATATAGTATCAGTCTCATACAATGAAATTAGCCATCATGCAATAACTACGCACCAGTCCCCGCGTTTCGAAAGCTAACCAATCGCCTGTTCCCGTAGGTAGGAGACCCATAGACCGACATTTCCACAAGCCAACCCCTAGCGTAAGGAGATTGCACAGAACGTAGACGATCTTGTGCAGGGGTAGCGTAGTGATCGACTTCGGGTTCGATTTCGATGGCGCATATTGAGCAAAGGCTGTTCATAAAAACGGTGCGATATTAGACTTGTCATAAGCTATACGACTGATGGTCGTACCTTCGTTCATACCAGCGATGTTTTTGAACGGTGAAAACAGTAACATGAAAACAATGCCTATGCTAAAGATTTGCACGCCGCTTCCGGACATATAAAGCATGAAGGCCTGCATTGGCAAAGATTTGGCTGGAGCAATAGCCACTTCCCAAGCTCGCTTTTCTTTCAGAGCATCATATGAATCAGTCGTCACGGCGGCCTTCTCTTTCTTCGGGGCTCGCTTGTCCTAGAAACATCAAGATACAAGGATGATTAGGTATGTAATAAAGTTGGAAGTTTAGCCTAGTTGACTCACGACAGACGGTGCTGACTTCGAGAAACCTGGAGGTGGCGGGAGATTTCTCCATCTATTAAACTTCGGTCAAATGTTCATCGTTGCGCGCGCGGCAAGCTCACTTTGACGAGGATTCGAGTGACGAGTAGTCGAGAATGGTCTGCGTCATGATAGTTGAGGGAAAGGGTGCACGTGGGCAAGTTATCTCCCTTGCGCAACAGTCGCGACTCGCGCTTGTCAAACTTGGTGCACTGGTGTTCTATTAAATTATTCTCTAGATGCACAGTAATACAACTTTCTTTTCTCGGACAAAAATTCACAGAACTATCACTCTAATTATTGCCACCGCTTAGCAGACAGCTCTTTGCCCAAAGCAAAGCATTGGGAGTTGAAAGGGTATATATATTGCTATCGATTAATACACTTGTACACTTTTATAAAATCTCAATACTGAGGTTGTTGTTGAGGAGGATATGGCGCTCCAAAGCCAGGTGGCGGAGGTGGCGGGTAAGCACCATACATTTGCATACCAGGAGGTGGAGGAGGGGGCATGGACATTCCGGGCATCATGCCCATAGGCGGAGGTCCAGGGGGAAGCATGCCCATAGGCGGCATCTGGGGCATGATGGTTTGTTGAGGGGTGAAGCCGGGCGGTGGAGGGGGTGCAGCAAGAGCACCAGCAAATTGACCTTGATATGGACCTTGGAAGCCTGGCATGGGAGGTCGAGCGCCAAATGCAATGGGTGCGGGTGGAGGTCTTGCAGCAACTGGAAGAGCGTTATTTTTCCGTGCCTGAGCAGCGAGTAACCGTTCAGCCGGTGTTCCGTGACGCTCGCCCTTTCCATCCTTCTTAAAGGCATATTGCACTGTGATAGCTTTGTTCATGAGGAACTGGCCGTTCATAGACTCGATGGCAGCGTCTGATGACTCGAAGTCGGTGTAAGATACGAAGCCGTAACCTTTTGATGTACCGGACGTTGGGTCCCGCGCAATCTAAGCAGCGTGGTTAGGTTTGAATAGGACAGAGATTGGGGAAAGTAAGCACCTTGGCCGTAGTTGCCATGATTCCAAAAGCGCTGAAAGTGTCATATAATAGTCTTTCGTCGACATTCTCATCCAAATTTCCAATAAACAAGTTCGCTCCGACATCCAATTGTTTCTTATCCGAAGAAGCCTACAGAAAAGTATTAAAAAATTAACACATTAATTTATCGAAGGAGAACTGAAATTTCAACAAAGAAACCTGAACACGAACCTTGTTAACCCTGATTGGTTTACCCCATAATTTTATTTGATTCATGATCTTACAGGCATATTCTGCATCTTCCTCTGTCAAGAATTCGCAAAATCCATACCCTTGGTGTGCCATGGAAATACGGTCCTTGGGTAAATGCACGTTGACTGTTGGTATGATCGCGTGGTGAGGGGACTTGCAAACTCCGAGAACAGTAACACATACCAACAGGCCCTGCTTGAAGCATCAGCTCCCATACTAGCGCATCCGTGCAACGTTCATCCAGATTTCCCTTAGTTGAAGTTAGACAAAAAAACAAAATGGAGTGGTGAAAAGATGAAAGCATACAAGGTAAACCGTAGCTTCTTGATTTCTGTCATCTTGCGGACGAGACATTGTGATCACAGGAAAGAAGTGACAGAGATAATATCTGACGGCTGAAGTGAGCCTAAGCTTAGCCTGCTATAGCGTATATGAACAAGTGACGAAACGCGAACTTCGAAGTGTCTGTCGTTGTTTGTCACTATTTGCCTCTGATGACGTTGGCTTCAGACCATGTCCCTGATCGGAAGAAATTTCCAAAATTGAATCAACCAAGCACCCTAGTAATGATCATTTCCTTGAGTCATCTCTCCCAAGAGCTTGCAAATGGAACTATTAAGAGATCTTGATTTGTACGACAACTCGCGTCTATACTTTCACAATGGACTTGAGCCTTCGAGTTTCCCGACTCTTGCCAGCCTCTCAGTCTTGATCCCAATTACTTGTCGATTGACGGCTCAATATGAATTGATCTCTGTTCGGCTTCAGTTGTTTTCTGTCAACCACACTGGTATATAAGCCTAACATTTCATTTTTCCCTCGCTACTATTAAATTGTGCCTTGCATCATCCCCCTTATTTTTCGAGGACCACTCCTCATTGTGATATCACGTTCATTCTTTCTCTTAACAAACACTTCGGGCCTCCGGTGCCATGTTCTCAAGATCTCTCTCCAAAGCTCTCTTACTTTCTATTTTCGCGCTTGTATACCTAACGGCCGCCAATCCAGCTTTTATGATGCATCGCAGGTACGCTGAGATCAATGTGCAATAAGATCACATTCACATTCTATGCCATTTGCGTTCTGCAGGGACAGACCTGAAATCTCGAGCCCTCAGAATCCTACAAAAGTTGATGATGCGCATAGCACACAGGATACAAGACCTCTCAAGCATTTCGACTTTCGCAAGCGAGCCAAGAGTACCAATCGACGAAGGAACCCCCTCCCAAGCTACACGCCGCTCTCAGTAGCAGATGCTGCAACGACGCCTCTCCCAACCGTTCCTGTGGCCGTCCCCTCTGAATATCCCCTTGACCTCAGTGTGCATCTTCCTATTCTTACCGACACGCCTCTCCTTACGCCCCCCACTTTCTCGGACCTGCAAGACTCCATCAATGGTGCCATCCTTTTAGAATCACACCAAATCGATACTTCCAATAGTACCCCTTTAAAGGAACCTTATTCCGAACCTCTCACTGGCGAAATCATCGACGTCGACGACAGCCGCCGCTAAAGTGAGCATAATGCATTTCCGTAGTCCTCTTCAACTTCGAGATCTCTGCCTATTAAATACCTCCATCAACTAAGCACCACGTTTGAGACGTGGCCGGCCATTTATAAGTTTTATCCTACGTAATTATACCGTCCTGATCTTCACCTTTTTATCGGACTACACTACTTACTACCAGATTCGAAGTAGGTATGCGTATATACTGTAATCCTGGAGCTTGAAGCTCATTAGATTCTGAAATTTGTACTTGTAAGAAAAATGTATATGATGATATAATTTTGACAATTCATAGCGGGTAAAGATCCAAGTTAAGGATCACATATTCCTAATCAATGAAAAACAAAAGACGACGCAAGCTATTTTTCCCCCAGGTACATCGTTTTGATGTCGGAATCTAATCAAAGGTCCCGACATGGAAGAAATTCCCAAAAATGGACTTGCTCTTTAACCACGACCACTTATGGATAACAAGTCAAAAACAGGCGAGAGTCCGTATGTAAAATGCTACCAGACAAATGACATCCAAGCGTTTGGGACCCATCGATGCGCCTTTGCCAACTAGTCAGCCTCTCTGGTGCTATCCAAGTGAGGGTTACTTCTATTCGGTCAGCCTCTGGCCTAGGACCCTAGGCCATGTCGAAAAGCTGCTGGTGGCTGGCACAAATTCATCTATACAGGGAATCTCTGCATATAAGCCTACTAGGTTCCTCGACGACTCTCCAGTTCTGCCTTGCATTACTCCTCTTTTTGTGCCTCAGGCTTTACACTTCGCTTCTTTCCAAACGAACAGTCCACTCTTTTCTGCCCTTATTTCCACGTCAGATACATACTATCGACATGTTCTTGGGACCACTCTCCAACGCCCTCGTGGTGTACATTCTTGCTTTGGCGGCTTTGGCGGACGCCAATCCAACTTACAAGATGCCTCGCAAGTAAGCCGTCTTGCATGCTTCGTGTCAATCAAATCCCACTCACGCACATCGTTTTACCAGACCCAACAACGCTGATGTTCACAGTCCTCACAAGGGTCATAGCGGAAATGGCCGTATGTTGAAGCAGTTCGACATTCGCAAGCCAGCGTCGAAGCGTCGAAGGAGTGGCATCATCCCGAGCTACCATCCTCCTCCACCCATCACAAAAACTACAACTACTCACCACATAACACTCCCTACGGATACCCATCACCGTACGACCACTACCCATGGCACGATCACGACTACTCATGCTCCAACGACGACGACTGGTACCCAGCATGCCACCGAAACTATCTCCCTGCCACTGATCCCAACGGGCTTCCCCATCTTCCCCACCCTCTCCATCCCCACCCTTTCCATCCCCACCCTCTCCATCCCTACTCCAACAGGAACTGGCATAATTCCAGTCCCAACAAAACCCCCCGTCTCTTTCTCCATTCCCTCCTTCTCCCCCCCCACCTTCTCCATCCCCGCCCTCTCCATCCCTTCTCTAGCAGGAACTGGTATATTTGACACGAATACGATCGCCCCGCCAGTCTCAACAGAATCGCTCATCCCTTTCTCCATCCCCTCCCTATCCATCCCCTCCCTCCCTATCCCTACCCTCCCCATCCCCACCATCTCCATCCCTACGATCGCCCTGCCAGTCCCAACAGAATCGCCTATCCCTATCTCCATCCCCTCCTTCTCCATCCCCTTCTCCATCCCCTTCTCCATCCCCTCCTCTATCCCGATTCTCGAAGGAACTGACATCCCCGGTACGAATACCATCCACCTGCCTACCTCAACAAACTTCCCCGTCTCTTTCTCTAACCCAATTTCAACTGGAACTGGCACCAACCATGGCACGAGCACCATCAACCTCCCTACTCCAACAACCACTGGTACCCACCTCGGCACGAACACCATCAACTCTCCTATCCCAACAGGGTCCCCCATCTCCTTCACCATCCCGATCCTAACAGGAACCGGCATTAACCTGCCTACTATCCCAACGGTACTCCCCGTCCCAATTTCAATTTCAACAGGCAGCAACCTCGGCACGAGCACCATCAACCTTCCTACCCCAATAACCACTGGTACCCACCTCGGCACGAACACCATCAACTCTCATATCCCAACAGTTTCCCCCATCTCCTTCACCATCCCGATCCTAACAGGAATCAGCATTAACCTGCCTACTATCCCAACGGTAGTACTCCCCTCCCCAATCTCGGTTTCAACAGGCACCCACCTTGGCACGAGCACTATTCACCTCCCTACCCCAACAACCAGTAGCACCCACCTCGGCACGCCCTTCCTCGGCTTCCCCGCGAACATCGCCAACTTCTTCGGTAATAATCCCACCACCACCAGTTCCAAATACGACTTCAACCTCAACCTGCCCAACCCCACCTTGGCCGCAGTGTCTAATCCCTTAAGCAGCAAATCCGGAGACACAATCAACAACTTCCTCCCCTCGGGATCGAATCACGAAGTGTTTATCGACAATATTACCGGCGAGAAAATCGACACCAATACGTCTTAATCTATTTTTCATCGGCGGTTATACTCCTTCATTTTCTTCGGGCGTTGGAACTCCAAAACATAATCTTACACGGTACTTCTTTTTTCCAAGTTTTATCTAGATCGTTCTTCTTTACCCGGGCTGCATTATTTTCTCAGTGGGCTTATATATACCATCTTCGTCTTCTTTTTTGCAGAGTTCTTTTCGATTGTCATTTCTTTTAATAGAATTTCTTTAGACGCTCAGCAATATATTTCGTTCAATTTGAAAAATTCCAGTTGTTCAAGTCTCTTAAACTCAATGGTACCGGTCCTGATTTCACACATAGAAGAACTCGACAACAATCAATAATGAGGCAAAGTCTGAGGAATGGCCTTCTTTTCAAGTTTGAATCGTGATTAGTTATAGGCTGATAGAGGACGCATTCCCTTGGAAATAAAATGGAGTATGTGTGCGCGTGAAATCCCTGAAGATCAAAAAGGCTTAGAAATGGCGAAGGCGTTCGCAAAAGAAAAAAAAAGTATCAAGTTTAGAGTTAACTAATAGCAGATGAGAGAAAGAAAAAAAAGGACGTTGACACACGCCAAGTAAGATGAAAGGGCGCGAACGAGTAAAAAGACAAAGTATAGGCAAATGTCGGATATATAACCAGGGCCGTGGGCGTAAAAAGTGGATTCGTGAGTGAAAAAAGCATAATGTAAAAAAGGGCAACCGTCATGTCCTAGTCGTTAAAAAAGGGGAGTCATCTTAAAGGATGAGACACATCTTTTTCCTGTTCTTCACAACAGGGGGCTCAAGCGCAGCCACGATGGCCTAGGCGGTTGCAAAAATTGAGGAAAAGAAGTTCATAGCGATCAGGTCGACTTTCGCGCATAGAACGGGGGGACTACGTACCTCATCAAACACGTTTTTCAGACCCTTCTGCGTTAGAGCCGAACATTCCACGTATTTGACCGCACCGAGTTCCCTGGCAAGCCTCTCTCCCTGCTCACTCGTGACCGGTCTCTGCTTCTGCCTCGCCAGCTTCTCTATCACCTGGGAGTCATCCCGCAAATCAACCTGTGTTCCTACGATAAGACAAGGTACACCGGGACAATGGTGGTGAACTTCGGGGAACCATTTCTCCTTTACGTTCTCAAAAGATGCTGGAGAGGTCACACTGAAGCAAACCAGGAAGACGTCCGTCTGAGGATACGACAACGGACGTAGGCGGTCGTAATCCTCCTGACCTATGTTGGGATGGTCAAGTGATGAGAAACTGCACCCGTACTAGACTGAGCGGAAGACGTACCGGCAGTATCGAAAAGCCCTAATGTGTATGGGTCCTCACCAATCATGACAGTAACCGCATAATTATCAAAGACCTAGCAGCAAAGCCAATGAAGTTTTCCCGCTTGTGTACAACAGGACGAAAAAAACACGTACAGTAGGAACATATTCACTGGGAAACTTGTTTGTAGTATAAGAAATCAACAAACAGGTCTAGAGCGAGTGATTGTAAAAGCGTCAGTTTGCATAAACATGCATGAATAGTGTCGTTTAAATGACGTACCTTTCCAACAGCACCATCACCAACGACCACACACTTGATTGTCTGCATACTGATAAATGTCTAAAGCGCGGCTTATGCGTTTAACACGGGTTTCTGAGAAGACCAAATCAGCGACTGGGAAGACAAGGTAACCCGCCTCGTCCTCTGCTTATCGCCTATAGTCGTGGCAACAGGCCTCGTGGCTGTGTCTCATGGGCAGCAGAGGGAAGACAAAGGCGATGAATAAGAAACGCACCGATGACAGAGAAATATGCTGTATAAATGGAGACCTGAAACAGGATATTGCACAGGATAAATTGACGGGGGCGGTGAGGTGGTTGTGAATTGTCTAAAATGTGGGTTGAAGTGGTTCTATAAGAGAGATAATATAAGTAAAGAAATACAAGGCGATTTTGGAGGGGGAAATGGGGACCTTGAGAGAAGGGAGAGGGTGGAGGAGGAAAAGAGGACTGTTCGAGATAGGACTGTCGCTGACGGTCTGATTCCTGAGGGCTGTTCGTTCGTTGCAACCACTTGATCGCAGCTGGTAAAGGAGCACGGCCCTGGCCGTGGCAGCCTGCCAAACAACAACAAATACTAATTTCACGTTTCATTCAACGCCCCTGTCTCCAATTAAAAAATTAACACAGCGCGACAGCATATATACAAAACAAAACATCACTATCTATAACTTATGCTAAATACTTATACACGGTACCATTAGCCTTCCAGTTAGATATTAAGGTATCATCCTTTCCAGTCACAATCCTGGCGAGTATCAAATCACGGCGAAATCACGGCGGCCTAGATGGTCGGTTAGGCAACATCGCCCTAAATCAATCCGATAAGAATGACATACGTGCCTCCTACTTGCTCGCTGCAGCAGCAACAGGTTGGGGCCACCAAAACAATCGACCTTGCTTGGTCCCAGTAATCATCAATCCTTCAACTCCGGGACGACCATCAAACGTCTAATTCCGGGAAAGTCAAGTCAGTCAAAGTAGCCAAAATAGAAAAATAAGAACGTATACTCACAGCAGCAGCTAGCACACGATCACCTGAGTAGCAAATCACGGAAATTCAGAATATTTTTCACAATCACCCAATCATACTCACCTTCAGGATGTTTGAGACCATAAACGATCTGACACTTCTTCCTATCCCATACCAAAGCACATCCGTTGACTGTTCCGTATAAGATAGCCTGTCCTCTCGTTGCAAACACGGCTGGGAATCCTTTCTGTTTCGCAGCCTGATTCTGGACCTTCTCTGATGTATACGTGTGCTCGACAGTACCCATGCTCTCTTTCATAGTGAGCAAGTGCGCTTGGCCTCCCTCGACAGCGACAAGGAGATACGATCCTGAAGGGTGGACGTCGATCGAAGTACTATCATTGCACAAAAGCATTAACGCATGGAATGACTAGAACACCAAACAACTACTCACATTGGCTTTGGGAAGAAGCTATGGGCTCGCAAAGTCCCGTTTGGTACCTCACATATCCATCTACAGGAATGAATAAATCCCCGCTGTATACTTGATTAAATATGACGTACATAGCACCATCACGACACCCTCCGACAATGGCCGCGCCATCCTGTATGAATTGAACGACAGACACCCCAGATCTCTTGATTTCTCTCTGCTGCTTCCAAGTACCTTCAAGTAAGCAAAAAATGCATGAGCCCCAAGGTCAAGTGGCTCGTCACACAATGGAACTCACCATTAATGAGCAGCCACACATTGACGCTCGAATTGGTAGCGACAGCAATCCGGTCCTTCACATATGCCAGACATATCATTTCCGTGTTAGACATGCTAGATGTAACAGGCACTGATAATAGTTTTGTAAATCTCCACTCCTTTCCCTATAAAAAGATAGCATATTTAAGTATGCATTCTTGCAGTCAAAATTTAAGGAAGAGAAAGAAAGAGCAACTGTAACTGACATTTCGCGTCCAAGTACTGATCGTTCCATCGACAGTTAACGTCATCACTCCAGACGCACCATCCATCCAGCAAACAGAGGCTAACGCCGAATTATGTGATAACCGCGCAATCTCAATCGCAAGGGGCTTGTTCTCCCATATGCGTAAAGTGCGATCAGCGCCTAACAGGAAATGCGCAAAAATCAATAACATATAAAAGAAAGAATTGGATTCGAAGTGACGTACAAGTCAATGCGATGAGAGATCCATCCGAGCTGATGGTAATCTTCTGTATGGCGAGGTCGGTGTTGGTTCCATGAGGTTGTAGCTGGTAATCTGCACTACAGTTGGTCGGAGGCCAGTCGGTGCGTGGCACAGGTGTCCGCTTCGGCTCGATAGTTTCCAAGCTACGCTCTCGTTCTCGCTCTCGTTCTCTGTCGCGTTTCGCAGGCGGACGGTAAGATGAGGATGACACTGCGACGACTGGCTTAGGCGGCAGCGGGTGGGTAAGGGGCAACGCTACACAAGCAGATACGTCAGCTCACACCTCACTAGATATGCATTAGATACTCACCTTTTTGGGTGACAACAGGGGCGCTAGCACTCGTTGAAGGTGCCGCAGCTACGGCAGGAGGATTGTGTGGAGGTGACTGGGCCGCAGGCACAGTCGGTGGTGGCGCAGGAGTGCTAGGAGTACTAGCAGAAGAGTTGGCAGTCACAGTTGCGCGAACAAACGTGGGCGTCAGAGGGTGCAAAGGCATCATTGTACGCGCTTTCTTGGAGGGATGCTCGCCTACAGGCACTTCTTTGGTATTACTATCGTCTCGGAAAGATGGTATAGAATCCAGCGAGCGCTTCAAAGACGCGCTACTAGATGCTGAGGAGGAACGAGAGAGAACTTCCTTTTTGTCGTCTACCGCTACTCTTGTGGAAGTCACCGTGTCGTCAGCAGGTCTTGTAGTTTCCTTGACAAATCCTGTCTTTTTCTCCTCTACAGGAGAAATGCGCTTCCATCTAGATGTATCGTTCGATGATTGAGAGAATCCTATTGCAATTGGAGGGGGAGGCGGGGGAGGCGCAGCTTCGGATGGGGGAGGTGGAGGTGAAGGGGACACATAGCGCATTATCTGAGACAGGCTGGCCTTATTGTTTGAAAGCGTGGAAACACTTGGGGCCGGAACGACAGGCGAAGATGGGATAGTTGAAATGACGCTGTTAGGCGTGTTTGAGCTTGAGTCTGAGCCCTTTGCAGTTGACCATTGTCTTTTGGTTGGAACTGTCCCCCATCCATTAGCAATCAACGACCGAGGACCTATCGGTACCGGTTTCGAAGGTTTGAATGAACCAGGTGGCACCGGAACAGGCCGTCCTGATGACGGGCGAATACCAAGAGGGTTAGACGACGATCCTGATGGGATATATACCAATTCTTTAGGGTCCGGAGGAGGGGAAGAGCTTCGTGGGACACTAGCATTACTTGCCATTCGAGACGTGCTAGGCGCTGCTGGTTGCTTGGGCGTTGGATTTAAAACTGGCAATTTTTCTTGGGCCCTCGCACTCAGATGGCCAACTAGCCTTGTGGGTTGTTGCGAGTCGCGCACAGCTACAAGGCCGTTAGTGATCTCCGTCATATCCTGGCCAGGAGACTTGCTACTCGATGCCACGGCATTTTCGACCATCTGTTCAGATTGCTAAAGTGATTTAAGAATGCAAATAGACGAAGAGACCGACATTTTGCATGACGCTTACCAACACTAATTCCTTCTTGATAATCAGGTCCTGTTGCACTACCTGGGGCGATGTAGACTTTGGATTGGTGATCCGCCCCTCAATATCATCCGACCTATTGGCCACTGCTAGAATGGCACTTGCATTATGAACGCTCTGTAAAGGAGGTGTCGATACTCTGATTGGAATCTGAGCGGGGGGAGGAGACTTGGGCTTCGCGGCTTCTGACGGTTTATTTTCTGACTCCGTACTTTGTTCGATGGTCAATGAGCGATCAGCGGGCGGGGATGATAACGGCGACGAAGGGACATCCTGCAAGGCAGGGTCAATCTGACCTAGCGCCTGAGCTTCGGGCACAGGCAGAAGGTCAGCGTTTAGCGCGTTAGAAGAGATATCATCGGGCGCGTTGGGGGTGGCAACAATGTTGGTTTCAGGTAAAGGTTGGCTTTTGAATGTTGGTGATGCTGGAGGGGAACTAGAGGCGCTACTTAAGTCCATGGGAGACAAGCTGCGCTCCATGCGGGAATACTAAAAGAAGAAAAGTCAGCGCACGACATAACTGATATCATCTTGTTGATACCTCGTCAACTTCTTCACTTTCGGCGTTCGCGATAGACCCTGAAATAACTTCTCGTCCATGGTCTGCTGATACTGGAGAAGGTAGTTGAACAGGCGACTTATTAGCCTCCTCCACGGTTCCAGATACACGCGGAGCGACACTTTCTTCTATTGGAGACAAAACAGATGGAATAGGGTCAGTTTGTACTTCTGTGGTAGCGAAAACACGAGTTTTCTCGTTTGCCAAGGGGTACCCCCCGAACCCTAGAGAAGAAGCAGGTTTATCTAAAAACCAAAACAGAATTGAATTTGTAAAGACAGAAAGATAGCAGAAGTGGCTCACGTTGCAAGTAAGATTCCGCAAAGCTTTCATATGTTGTCTTCCCTCCAAAGCTCTTCCGCATCTTGGGCGGCAGAGCGGTGGACTTCGTTCCTTGTTGCATCTTCCTCAACATTTTCTTTCGCTTGATACGGTCTACTTCCTCTTCGTCGCTTTGGTACGGGTTTTCGTCAATAGTCCCTTCTAGAACAAATGTGTTGTCTTTGCCCAACAAAATCTTTCCATCCCGATCTTTTGGAGACGCCACTGCGAAAAGCAGGGGCTGGCCTTTGTTAACGGTGATCTTCTTACCCGCAACAAAGCTGAAGCGCGCAATATTGGATGTTTCTCCATCCGACATTTCGCTATCTCTGGAAAAGTCTCGTCTTAGGATAATGTGTGCTTTTGGTGTAGGGCCTTGAGGCACAAGGCGAAGTGGGCCTTTGACTCCAAGGAGCGTTGCAAGCGCGTCAACGTCACTTGGGACGGCATGGGAGGCGCTTGAGAAATCCATGCGGTCTTTCTGAAAGCGACCGCTGGAGGGTGGTAGTGGATGTTATAGTGGTGTGGTGATGGTACAGAAGAAACAAGCAAAGGATGAAAGCTGTTAAAGACCGAAAGGGACCACATTACCGTCACGTGACATTCCGTGCGTGTGCGCACTGCTGTGCGCTTCGAACTCACCAACTACAGGGATCCTTGGACAGGTCATAAATACTGTAAATGTTAGTGGAGTCATAAGAATTAGTGTAACCTGCTGAGATCCTCTCTCTATAAACGTATTTACACTGTCTAAGAGCGAAAGAAATTTGCTTTTGTTAAAGTACTTTGAGAAGGGGGATTTATGGTTTACGTCGGTTTTACGGAGAGAAAACCCTGGAAATTACCGAAAAATAAGGCCTAAGCTAAAGTTAAGGTAGAGCGTCCTGAAATGAGTCGAAGCGTCGCACATAGTTAAGAGCGCCTGAATGCGGTGCCGCCAGCGCTTGCGCAGCTGACGGACGTTTTGTGACTGATTGATGTGTCACGTTTCGTTGTTCCGGCTTCGGCTCACTTTGGACAGAAAGAAAACGAAAAGTCTTGGCAACCGTCGTGGAGATACGTGAATCAAGTAGAAGAAATGACGACCTTGTAAAGAGTAACAAGAGGTATCGAGCAGGCAAATGAGGTCGCAGTAAGCCTCTGATGTGATCAGGTTCTTAATATGTCAAATATATGTACTGCTTAGTACTTTGGTCTTGGTAGTTAAGTAGACTAAGCTTCTTTGCCGATAGGGTATTTGTATGTTATAGATTACATAAAACTGGACTTTTCATGCTTCGAGCCGAACAAAAGTAGAGAAAGAAAAAACGATGCGCGCGCAACGCGTCCCCTTAATGAGATCACATGACTACAGCCACAAATGGACGATTCGGATTACGGCGTCGCCGCACCGGCACCGAGAACTGTGCTAGTAAATACTCGATAGGCATTGGTCATTGATTATTTTTTTCACCAATGCCAAATGACCCAAGTCCAAGGAAGTCTTGCGGATGAGTTGCATGCATACAAAGAACACGTCGGTTTCCGAAGGTCAAGCAAAAATGGAAACTAGCTAAAGCACAACTCATACGATCAGGTCAACATCACATGACCAAAAATGTCACCAGCGTGACATTTTACTCAAATTTGGCAGGCGCAAAGTACAATTTCCTTTGGGGCACTCGCAATTTGGGATAAATAAAAAATCTGTTTGCAACAAAATATAGATATTTTGAATACAAAACTTTTCTTGCAAAGGAAATTTCCAAAAAAGGTTCAAATAAGGTGCCCCATGGGATCCGATTTGGACGCGTCTCTCCTCACAGATCCTTTTTTTTTTCAGTGCGTTGCTTACCACATGACTACAATATATATATATAATCCTATAGGAAACCTATCCGGCTTTACAAATGTGTCCAAAAAAAAGCGAAAAATAGCAAAGAAAAAAGATGAAAAAGATAATTCATTAGGGGGTCAAGAAAAGGTGCGTCGCGTTTTCCTACCCCATTTTCGTGTCATTTGAATATGCAAAGATGGATCTAGGCAGTGATACGACCTGCAAAAGTTCTGGCTGTGCAGAAAGTTCTAATTTATTGCACGAGTCAAGAGAGCCACTGGGCTTATATTTTCACAGAATTGAACTTACATGTTTATATAATGTAAACTACATTTTTATGTACTATTCAACATGTAGATATCAGCATGTGCTATAGTGCTACGTCTCATTGTGCAGTGTATGCGTCTTCCAATGCAAGTCGGCGAAGTCCGGTCACACAAAGTCACGACCATGTGATGTTGACCTGATCGTATGAGTTGTGCTTTACTCAGTTAGTAAAGCTACGTCGAGTCCACCTCTGGTACGGCATGACGCCATTCCACACCAGATAATTTCGCTACTTCCATGGACAGTTGCCTAACTGCTTTGACTTCGTCAAGACTAGCACCTCCTCTCTGAGCGCCATCAAGATGCCATGCTATTTGTTGAGGTGTATCTCCTGCTATCAATGCCGCAACGAGAGTGTAGGACGTTTCTAGAGGAGATAAAGCATCGGTTTGGCTGTAAACTAAGCCATAGCCAATTGTCTTCGAGAACCATCCTACAAAAAGGCTTTTTATTAGCATTCCGGGCACTAGAGAGTATTGGAAACGTACCCATGTCGGGGTAGACTGAATCCAGTAAGTTTTGAACTGATGCCGCTTTTTCACCGTATACAGAATTCCATAGTTTATCTCCAGCTGAGCTATAGTCGGCGAAAGACATATTTGAATCTCTAGACAGAATTACTGAGTTCAACGCAATAATTTTAACAGAGCATTACAGGCAACTGACCTTTGGAGCTTTGTTTCCTTCAGTTCTTCTGGCATATAATCGTGCAGCGACTTTAGAGCATTTATGACCTGAGTTAGTATAAAGAGCCACAGGTGAGTCCTTTCTCGATGCACAATTGTACAGCACAAGAAGGTTTACTTTAGGATACCCGCTGATGAGCCCGGATTTGAATAACGCTTCGCGCAGTTTCTGAGCAACTAATCTTTCCTCAGTTTTGCTGGAAGCAGGATTTGCTTTGAGATCTTCCAAGACATATTGGAATACTTGTGGGACCCCCTCTGGTTTATTGCTAGCACTGAATGCTACAGCAGCAACTATATACCAAGGGTTTCTTTGAAAGCCTGGTTTGAAGTTTGACATCAGCCTTCCTCAATCAGAGTCAATCGTCCACAGGTCCGATTGTCGTTATTAAGTGTGTATTCCAGCCCAACTCACTTGAGGTTTCTCGGCTGTAGCAGGTACTCTCTGGGAAAAGGGCCTTCAAACCACTAAGGATTGTAGATGAAAGGCGGAGCGGAGTTGACATGATGATAAACAGGTTCAGAGTGCTAGTGCCAACTGGCAAGAGCCGATTGGACGTAGAATCTGCCCGGACTGAGATTAACGTAAGGTTCAAATAGGTAGCTGAGATCGTTCCGAGTGTTTTTCTTTTTGAATCAAATTTATTGTCCTTCGAGGCCAGGCCCTATGTAGGACGTCTGCCTAAGCGTTTCTACGTAGATTGTCAATGAGGTGTGGCTGACTCTACAAATGCAGTAGGTCTCCTTTGGAGAGCTTAGGCTTGCAACGCAAGCATTGTTATGGGGGTGTATGTTACTGACCAAGGGTAGGTAAATTAGATTGTATTACGTATATACATTCCGAGTGTTTAAGGAAGCAGTATTACACTCAAGTCAAGAAAGAGATAGAATGCACAACTTGAATTATATTGTATTACATGTGAAGAAAGATCCTGGTACTACTGCGTAGATTCCATCCAATGTCCACAATATGTACCAAAGCCATTGACAGAACCAAATGCACCGACTGGCCGTAGAAATTCAATTCAAGATTAAATTGCCTGGGCCAATCAAAATATATGGTCCCGTCCACGATCAGGACTTGTCGCTCATCTGCATCAGGATCTCCACAACCTCTGTAATATCTTTAAGATCGTCTGATAAATCATCTCTGGGAGTGTCCAATGCATTGCGTTTTGTTGGATTAGTGGTATCCATAGAATTTGCGCAGTCGCATAACGATGTCAGTGACTTTTCGGAATCGTTGTCTCGAAGGAACGCTAAGGCTCGCTCAGCGGCAGTGAATTTGGCAACGGCAGGGCTCGCTGCGACCACAGGCCGAATGATCTCAACTCCGTGCACTAGGACCACAATTCCCTCCTTTTCCACCAAGCCGATTTCTTTGAGCCTTTTTCTATTGACAATCAGTAACTAAAATATCTGTTAAACTTATTATTGGATGACTTACTCGAAAGTAACCATCCTGCAACCTGAGCCAGATGCCCATTCCATCAATTCAGACACAGGATCCTTGTCTACATCTGGCGACAGTGCCTCCAAAACATCTTCCATCACGTATTCGACAACGGCAGCCGTTTTCTCATAGTCGTATCCCGAATCAATAAGTACTGCCCCTATTATGCTCTCGAAAACGTCACTAAGAGCCTTCGGAGGGTCATACTTCCACCCAGTGCGCACAATCTCTTCTCCAGACGTCCGCTCAAGGACAGGGACATATCGATCAATAGAGATAGTTAGATCCATGTTGTTGATAAGCATGATTTTGTGAAGGCCTAACCGTCTAACAGCAAGATTAGCGAGGGTAGGAGCACAAATTGCGCGCATGCGGGGCAAGGAAAGCTGGTGTGATGTGGCATTTGGAAATTTATCAAATAGATACTTCATAGTGACTAGGTCGAGGATAGCTAGATGAGTAATAATAAGAAATTGCATCTATCCATAAATAAAGAAGAGGATACTTACCATCGCCTAGGAATTCTAACCTCTGATACGAAGGAACTTCAGAGTTAGTAAAAGATGGATGTGTGATACTTTCAAGCAAAAGTTCATTGTGACGAAATTGGTAACCGAGGTCTTCCTGCAGTTGAGTAAACGCAGATGGTATGGGCGTAGGTTCCTGAAGTGGGTAACGCATAAGCCATGGCAAGGGTCCACCAAATTCAACGCCTAGTGATGTTCCTATTTGCAATGACAAAGGTATCCCTCCAGCGATGAAGGCGGCACCAAGAATCGCCTCGACACAGTCCTGAAGACTCCGGCGAGGATATCCTCTAAGTGCCGATCTCATTGTTGGAGAGAATGAGCTTAGAGAAGAAACTTGATCGTCAGATAAAACATAGCTCCACTTATACACGCTCGGTGACTCAGAGTTCACAAAGCGTTCCAGGCCGATATCCAAAGCTCTGCGCATCAAATAGTGATTGCTCACATACTTCTGCCTGAGATTGGTCAATTGGCCTTCATGTCGATTCGGGTATTTGTTCATTAGATGCACTGTCGTGCAGACCTGCAAAACAGCATCTCCGAGGGTTTCCAGACGCTGATTGCTGAAGGGCATATTGGTCGATGGGATTGTAGATGCCTCGATGATTAAAACCTTCGGTATCCCAGCCAAGCCTAGTTCAAATCGGGCACGCATCGCTCTGTATGTGTTGGTTATACGATGACAGAGTTCCGGTAGGATTTCGTAAACACGTCTCATAGAATAGGAAAAAGGTAGCCATTTGCAACAATTTTGGGGTAAAAGGCGACCATCCTTCACAGTTTGGACTGGACAGAACTCTACGGCAGTAGAAACGATTGAGTGGGTACCGTCATTGCTGCGTGGTAATGTGAGAGTCTCCAAGATCGGCCCATCCGAACCCACATCCGCCATTCGACCCTTCTTCAAATTGGACCATTTATTGATCCAATACTCTTGATAAGTCGGCGAACTGTCCTCTTGTGAACCTTTAACGGGCATTGACATCGGGGTCAGATCATGTCTGATTCTTCTCAGCAAGTGAACACTCCCTGTGCGGTAAGGGCATACAACAAGAAGGTTATCGTAGTCGTCCTCTGTTATTTGACTCCAATCTGGAATGCCACGATAATTATCAATCAAAAGCTCGATGAGGCCAAAGTCTGGCTCATAATCAGCATTGATGGGTATGACATAGAAGCTAATGAATCCGGAAAACGGGCTGGAGGTGATATTGGTCCAAATGGCGAACTTTGTATATAGCTGCATCGCAGCTCGCTTCTCGTGTTCAGTCTCTGGACTGAAATTGAGAGGTTGTGCTGAGAGAAGCTTGACATTCTGGCCACCAATCATGACGTCCTCCGGAGGAACACTGGTACCAGTAACAAGCCCAGCAATAACACGAGAGTCAATTGAAATAGGGTGGAGCCACAGCTTTTCGCCCATACACCATGGGTCCTGAACATTCACGTTGAGCATTATGGGTACCGGCGCCTCGGCATGTTTGCCCTTCTTGCGACGAGGTTTTTTGGGGGATACTGATTCTTCTTCTTCAGAATATTTGGCCGTCGGAAGGAGATATTCATCGAATACATCGAGTTCTCTCAATCTCCTAACGGCCATAAACGCAACAGCACGTCTGGCTTCCCTTTTGGACCGTCGTAGTGGCCCGGTAAATGTGAGGTCTTTTGCCGACAGAGGTAAAGATCGAGGAAGTTGAACCTTGACCTGGAAGTCTCCCGTGAATTGAGGAACATGGGCTAACGTAAATGGGTCCCTCGGTATCAGGGAGCATAGAAGGTTAAGGAGCGTCAACGAATTGTCGTAATTCAGAACCGCGCCGGTCGAGGGTACGACATATCGCTCGCGTTCCAGGATGTCGGCCGGATCTGTATCGTCATCTTCAACGTCGGAGTCGACCTCGATCTTATCAGTACGCATATGTCGTGTTTGATAGACGTGGTTGACTTCTGGTTCCTTTTCCTGAAGTAGACGATATTTCTCCAGCTGGACAGCGTCGTTTTCTTGAATCATGACAATGAACGTAGATCCCGGTTTCCTAGCTCGACCTCGAGATTGTACGTATCCAACCATATGATGAAGAGGGTCATAGCGAATGACAAGATCGCATTCCTATTCGAAAAAAGGTTGGTCGCGTCTGTGCCATATCGCAAGAAAAATTAACTACCTTAAAATCCAATCCTTCCTCAGCCACAGAGGTGGCAATAACTAATGAAGTATAAGGACAAGAAAAAAATTAGGGCAAAAGAAAACGTACGGATGTTAATCTTATGTTCGCGGAAAAGTTTTACAGGATCTCCATCCTGAGGCGTTGAATGCTTCGATACACCTTCACTGTTGACTCCGGTACCTACGAGATGAGCGCACTGTATCTTTCCTTGTAGCTGCGGGATTTTGGCCAAGACTCCAGACAGAGATGATGCCACTTGTCGCTGCTCCACGAAGATTATGCATTGGAAAGTAGGCGTGTGTCCATGATATTTATCTAATATATCAACCAAAACCCTCAGCTTGGGAGAGCACCAGTCCAATGGAACCAATATAGACTTGGATGGGGGAGATGAGGCGGCAGTTGCGAAAAATAGGTGAAAATCAAGTAAGATATCAATGATGAGAAAGAAATCGTCAGGAAGTATCCGGAAAGAAGGTACGGCGGCAACAGGAAGTATGCCATCCATTTCTATGTCGTCGTCTTGGTCCTGGGTCAAGCTATGCTTGTGTTCCGCGATTACTCTCGCGACGTGGTGATGAACCTCCTGGTAAATAAACAAGGAAGCACAGTAAGGTCCCAAGTTAGTGAATGTTACCGCGTAACGTATGTCTATATTGGCCCAGGGAATATCCAACCGATCCCATACCTCGCGAGGAACAACGCTGAAGCAGTCGTGAATAGTTGGCGAAGGGTAATCGTACGTTAAAAGGGGGAAGGGATATTCTTTGATCAACTTCATGAATGACACGGTTAGAGACTGTACGGACGGAAAGGAAGTACGGGCGTTACCTCTTGGGCTCGAGGCGAATAAGTAACAAGTTCGTCCACATGCTCACGCACTGCCGTTACTTTGGCATCCAAATTCGCTTCCAGAACTGCTAATGAGCCTATTGGATCTTTAACGTTCCAGATAGGTGAGGCCGTCATTCCAAAAATCTTAGGCCTTGATTCTACTGGGTACTGAAAATATTCTCGCAGGATGCCGTTGTATGGATGGTTCTTTCGTGCATGGTGACATTCGTCAAAGATCATCAAGGATACTTTGTTCATGGTCCAAAGAGAATGTGTCACGACATTAAGAAATATTTGAGCTATAATATTTGTTAGTATCAAAATTAACGGCAGAGATTTAGATATAAACAATCACCCGTCATGACAAGAACATCGCACCCTTCAAACCGTGCTTTCCACCCAATGCGGTCACTAAGGTCGAGATCTTGTGCACCATGGAGTTTCACCACCGTTAGAGAAGAATTCTTCTTAATGTACGCGTATTGTTGCTCTACAAGGGTGACTTTCGGAACGAGGAAGATGACAACTTTGCCTCTAGATTTCTCCAGCGAAGCAATCCACTTTATTAAGAGTAAACTGATGAGAGTCTTTCCAGACCCGGTGTCCAAAGCCGCGATAATGTTACCTACGACGCGTTCAATGATCATTGACACGAGTTAAAACATTTAAGAACTCATAAACTGACCATTCTGTGCCCTCTCGAAAACTTCCTCTTGATATCGTCGAGGGACTAGCTGTTCCAATGTCTTTTTTAGATCGGACTGCGCAGTACCATCCGTTGACACGGACATTAGCTATAATCGAAAATTTTGAATGCTTTCCGTTTATCGTGAGTCCTGATGTCAATGAATTAGGGGCAGATTTCTGCAGGTGCCAAATAGCCAGTAGTTCAGGAGCTCAAGAAGGTTTCTCCTTGCGTTCATCTTCGAACATCCTCTTGGGGTGACAGTTTGTGAGAACGATGATGGCTGGACGGCCTCGGCACGACCCGATCAGGCTCATCCGAATTCGTCAGGAGATTGTCTTTGCGCAGGAAGAGGATGTCACTCAATCGCAGTCAGTCGCAGCCGCAGTTTTCCATCCTATCGTCTAAAACGACCTTGATTGGTGTTGATTGAAGTCAAAAGGAAAGGGACATATAACTCGACCATTGTAACCGTGTTCTCCTCGCTCTTAGACCTTCCCAACATACTACTTGCAGTTCAGTCGTCATGGCTATAAACGCGAACGAAGACACAGAATTGTGAGTACGCCCTTGCAGACTTGAAGTATTCGAAAAATCAGCGCTGAACACATAAAACAGCAATGATGCTTTGCGCAAACACGGCATCCTTCCTCCTAGACCACCCACTCCTCCATCTCCATCGCCTCCCCCTTCTCCTACTTTCGACGATCTCTTAAACGACTTTACTACTCATGAGCTACAAGAAATTAGTGAAGATGCACCGGATGATGAAGCCGAACGACTCATCGCCTTGCATCGCAAGCAAAGATTAGCGGAAGAGAAAAGAGATGAAGCAAGAGCGTGTTTCGGAGAAGTGTATCCTATAGGCAGAGAAGATTACACACGAGAAGTCACCGAAGCGAGTAAGAAGGACGATGATGACGATGATAACGAAAAGGGTACGGGAGTGGTCTGCTTTTTATACAAGGATGGGTACGTTTGGCTTAAAATTTGTTCTGAGAGAGGGGGTAGTCAGGGACTTAAAACAGTTCATAGAATACCTCGGAGCGACCGTGCCTTCCAACATGTCCGAGCATTAGCAAAACGATATCCACGAACAAAATTTGTGTCGATCGTAGGGGATAAATGCATTCCCAACCTCCCTGGCTCGAGAGTGCCCATGTTGATCGTGTACAGAAAAGGAGACATTCGTCAACAAATCGTCGCATGGGGTGCCGACCACGAACGTCGTCAAGAAGGTAGTTTCCTTGATCATCTTATTCTCGATTCAAATGCCATACTGAATCGTCCGCTAGAACTCGAGGCTATTTTACTAGTGACAGGGGCGCTCGACCTCCCCGATCGGCCAGGACCTGCAGAGGAGAAGCGAGACGATGATGAAGATGATCTTGAGGACGAAGACGACTTCCCGTCGTCTAAGATGCGTTCAGCAGCCACATCGACTAATTCTCGGGCACCAAGAAATATTAGGCAAAAGAAAGAGGATTCTGACTCTGACTTTGAATTCGACCTGTAATTAATTGAATACCATTGAACCAGGACTTCCCTTACCATTAGGATCTCTCTCCATTATCCAATATAAACGAAGAACCCTCTCGATAAGCGACAGGGAAGAGAACATGGAAGTGGCAACTGGGAATCCGTGGAAGCAAATAGAGAACCCAGGTCAGCAAATATCACACTAACATCGAATGCCCCATTCAAGTCTCGGGGGCTATTTCCTTTGGTTTTACGAGCACTTGCGGAACTTTTGAGCAGCGATACGTAACCATTAAGATCGATTTATTGACAAGAGAGAAAGAGAGAGAGAGAGGAGAGTACTGGGACGGTGATGCATAGTTCGATTGTGAAATATCACTGGATAAATAGTAGATCAATCCTGCGATCGGCTTGAACAACAATTGGAAACCTAAAGAAGATTTTATTTTAGCAAGCTGGAGGTATACATAGCGCATTGTCATCCTTCTGGATCCATACATCCACAAAGAGAAGCCTGAACACACGACTCCGAGAAACTGAGATGTCGATGTCCGTTATCCAAAGTAGGAATTAACAAAGCTAAAGGCCAGAAGAAAGATATTTATGCTGTACTAGTTTTTTCTCTTACTGGGTAGCCGAAGAGATTAGGGGAAGAATGAAGCGTCTGCATTTGGTTCAAGCCGAGTCGTCGAGAACGAAGATAACGAGCCAGTACATAGCTGTCGCGCGTCCGTGACAAAATACAATGATGTGACACTACGCGTTTGGGTGCTCATTGCCTAACGCGTGATGTCATAGGCCCCTGTTGCTATGCCCCACTCGAAACCTTAACTCTCGTTTCCTCTTAACTACCACCACCTCGACGTTGTAATTTTCCTCAAGAAACAAGATGCCACCCAGTATGTACCCTATTTTCTTTGAAGATTTTTTACTCATTGTGTATTGGATCACATCTATTTGCCATGTTTCAGAAGGAAAGCGTGCAGCTGATGAATCGAACGACGAGGGCAGTAGAGCCACAAAAGTTGCGAAGACATCTAAAAATGGTAGCTCAAAGAAGAGACCAACAAAGGCAAGTGTTGAATATTGAATCTTCTAATCAATCTGTGCAACGATCATTAAATAATATTTCTGTTTTGTACAGGCTGCACTTTCAACAGAGGAGTATTTAGAAAAGGCCTTGCCAGTGCACGTCAACATCACGCACACACCTCCCACAATAATTAGAGATGGTGAAATTGACTCGGATGGTAACGAAGAATTGGCCACAGAGACCGAAAACGCCACTAGTGCCACAACCAGTGACGTCGGGTTCATCGGGAACTTGACTCTTGTTCCAGGTTCCTTCAGCACAGGTAGCTACGGATGGAAGGGAAGTAAACGCATCACCATCGAACTTCAAGGAGGAGAACCAGATGCCGAAGGAAAACGGGAGAAAGTCCAAGTCATGCTGTCGTGCGTACTTCCTACAAATCAACTGAAATGAGTTTTGACCTTAGCCTATACTTCTAATCCACTCTCTAGAATCAATGCCACAGTTGTGGGTAGTAAACCTGCAAAATCCAATAAATCCAAGACCAAAAAGAGCCTGTCTGACGAAGAGGGAGGGGAGGAAGATTCACAAAATGAATTGGAGAAAACCGATGAAAATGATGCTTGACTTTGAAGGACGCCTGCAGGAAATTTCATTGAATTTGTTAACGATTCTTCGCAATTTATTGGCTATATATTTATCTATTCGAGCGACTCTATGAAATTCAACACAACTAAAATAGTTGCGCATCTCATGCGAGTGGCACAGTCAAAGGGATAAGAAAATGTGGTATCATTCGAATATCGTGTAATCGTGTATGAGTCGAGAATTTAGTAGTAAGGTCGTAGCGGGTGTTGGTCGTGAATGATGATCTAGAGACTACTCTCGACATCCATCATCTACTGAGTCTTCTCTTTCGGTTCTGTAGGACTGGTTAGCACAGATCTATAATGGTGAAAAACGTGTAATATACCCTTCTTAATAGAATCACCACTCTTCCAGAGTCCGAAATTCTTTGCGGTCCTTCCAGCGAATAAACCAGTGAGGATGAATGCGCAGACGACTCTGGCAGATTCGGGATCAAGAGGCTTCACTGGCTCTCCTACAGATGTAGAGCCGAGAACACCAGTGAGGACAGCATGAAGGTCGGCCCAGAAAGGTTGAGCGTGAGTCAAGAGGGCGTAGAGGCCAGTGATAACAGGGGCAGCCCAGATATCTACAGTTGTCCAACCGTAAGGTTGAAGTTCCGGGGGTGTTTGAACGGACAAAGCAGTTGGGTTCAGGAAAGAGAACAAGTTGATCATGAAGAAGCCACCATTGGCGATAATCTAGGTGCCTAAAATAAGTAGAATTTCAAAGCATTAAACTACGTAGACTTACCAGCGAGGAGACGAGAAGAGTCCAAGGGGAGGAAGAAATAACGGGGGAAGCATTCGTGGTGACAGCAGGTGGAATTAAGTTGCAGAGCAGATAGGCACGTGCGAATCCGTCAAAAAGCGATAAGGGCAATTCAACCTCTAGGGAAGGAGCTGGAATGGAAGGGATATATTCTACAATCGCTTGAATGACAGTATAAAGGGTCGGGACAACGCCGGACACCATGAAAGATGGTGGAACACCAAGGAACGGTGCTAATAGGAAATTGCTGTGAGTGCCATGCGAACGAATGTAGAGGTCAATACAACATACCGACAACAGCTTCTCCGCCATACACGAGGAGAAGGGTAATAGAGGCTATCCTCACAAAAGACTGCTGCTCAACGGACGTAGTACCATTGGTAGAGACGTGTTTCTTCAATATACTCTCACGTATCTGGCGTAAAAATATACACAATCTGAAGGTTGCTGCGATATCCAGCGTGCTCAGGTTCCATCCCAACCAAGTGAATGGTGCGATGGGTTGTAAAGAGTACCTGAATGCTTCAATAAATGGCGTCAATAAAGTCATGGTACAGAGGAGGGGGAAAGCAGGAAGAAAGGGGCGGCGTCGCTGCACTGCACTACAACTTTGCTTATTCGGACTTTTGTTGTGATAGCCCCATCTGATCGAAAGCTGTGCCAAAATATTGGTGTCATGGGACATGCAGCATAGGTAATTTCATTCGGTCCCATGGTATAACGGTTGTAATGGCCGCAAACTGGGAATGTGGGTGTCTGCTTTCAGCGGTCAAAGCCACCAGCGCGCTGGTTCAAGGCTCGTCCCTCCGGAAAACTTGGTTTCCACAGTTGCTCGGCTCGTAAGGGCTGGCTCAAACTTGGAATAATATGCCCTTGTCAGGCCAGGGAAGCAATTCCGCAACCTGCAGGACTCGCCGAGTTAGTCTTAGGAGATCAGACGGTGTCGTCAGTTCGCGCAGTGGCTCGCGGCACCCACAAACCTTTTGCTTCCTTGCTCAACCATCGTAATTACATTTTTCTCTCACATATTTCTCTTCAATCCTTTTGTATAGGAAAATTCAGGAAAATGTATTCAATGACACAACGAGTATAATATTTTAAATGCTACCCGTCAATCGAATATCTGCGATCGAAGCTCCTACAAATACACTGAATGTACCAGCTGGACGGATATAAGATTGGCTAGGAGTATCCCAAATGCTGTAGACATGTATCAGTACTGTATAAGCCACACGATAAATTGAGCCTACCTTAAGTCGCGAATAATCAATGGAAGTGTTACAGTCTTGCTCTGTCCGACGGCGAGATCCACCTCGTCGAATCCTCTCAAGACCTTGGGTAGTTCACTAGCAGCGGTAGGGTATCCAAGGTATAATTGTGGCTTCTCTGTTCCAGCGACGGCACCGGTATTGGTGACCGTGAATGATACAGAGTATCCAGTAGACGTCGTCGAAATCGAAAGAGAAGAATAAGAGAAAGTGGTATATGAAAGACCGAATCCGAATGCAAAGCGAGGTGTGAAGTTGTTGACAGCCATGTATCGGTAGTCGAGGAGAAGCTTCTCAGTGTAGTTGATCTTTGAAATACGAGGGTTAGTTTTCTACATCTCAAGTTGCAGATAACAAAAGATCCAAATGGAGACGCACATCGGGAAATCCGAGACTGTCATATACGATAGAGGTCCCATACGCGTCCTCAGTCTATAAGAAATTCGTAAGAACATTAGCTTTAAAATTGGCGCATTATGAAGAAAAGGACTGACATCAGCAATACTGAAAGGGAGCCTTCCACTAGGATTGTAGGCACCATAAAGGACATCAACTATCGCAGGACCGGTTTGCTCTCCAGGTAGACCAGCATATACGATACCCGTAACATTAGGATGGTTGCTCCAAGAGAACGATACAGGTCCGACTGAATGCACAACTACGATTGTGTTATTGCAAACAGCAGCTACTTGTTCGACGAGACTACCGCCCTTGTACCACAGATCTAAGTCGTTCCTGTCTCCTTCATTTCCTACTACGACGTCGTAGAAACCCAATTCTCCACTATCACTGAAATGTCGGTAATGCATTTATTCAGTTTAGTAGTTGAATGAAGATTTTTTTTAAATAAAAAAAACTCACGCGTTAACGAAAACAAAAGCCATGTCCTTTCCTTTGGCTGCATTGGCTCCGTCATCGAGGTCATTTGACAATGAAGTGGTAATAGTCGCCGAGGAACCGACATGCGCCGTGATGGCGTCGACAGGCGGGACAGTGAAATCCACCAAGTTTGATCCTGAGCCCCAGCTATCATAATGAATTATTTCAATTAGGTGCCACAAAATAAATAAGAAGTCTTACCCAATTGTCAACGTTCCATCATTGCACTCGTTCAAATCATCGCAGGAGGTGTTCAACATTTGTGCGTCCTGTCCAACAATTGCAATGGTTTTGGCAACTCCACTGGCCACAGGGAGACCTCGCACTGTCGTTCCTTGTGAGTTTACTGTTCTGTTATTTTTCAACAAGACTGAAGAAGCCATAGCGATCTCTTTAGCAAGTGCCGTATGCGCGTCGCTTCGGACGTTAACATGAAGGTTCCGCGACCCAGAACCATCAGGTTCCTGTGCATCGAAGTTGGTTGGTGGGAAGCCCTATTATTCGTCGCTGGTGTGAATAAAGAGTGTCAGGTATGTAAGTAATGAATAACGCACAGAATCTTGTCCGAGGAGGTAAAATGGCGCTAAAATACGGGCGACCATTTGATTCAGACGTGCTGTCGAAACCTGACCGCTATTGACCGCTGACTCCAGTCCACCCGCGTAGACACCCCCCCCAATAACGATGTAGTCTCCTGGTTGTTCCATATCGAGACCAGCGTTCGCATTATCCGAAGCTGAATCATGCGTGGCACCCCAATCGCTGACGACGTAGCCTGGACGGCAGATTAGATCCAATGTGTCATGGAAGCTTTCACAGCAGCTAATTCTTGTCGTTAACGCACCTTTGAACCCAGCTTTTCGTAGGATCCCATTATCTCCAATGAGGCCCTCATTATGACAAGACGAAGTGTCGTTAAATCGATTATATGAGCACATAACCGATACAACACCCGCCTATATTTACGTGGATGGTTTCAACGTTCACACTTTCGAACAAGAAGTAGAAAATAGGCCCACCTCAACACTCCTCAAAAAGGGATAAAAATATATTTCATGCTGTGTGCGATCGTCCATATTGGCACTCAGGCCATATCGCCAGTGTTCTTGGTTGTTTGCAAGGAAGTGCTTGGCACAAGCTTGCACGCCTGTGCTCTGCACACCAGTGATAGTTTCAAACGCTCCTTCGCCGTTGAGATATGGATCAGGCCCAAAGCTGAGTTAAATAAAGCGAGATGAGTACATCAAGCAGTTTAACCAAAACATGTGAAAATGGCCAACCTTTCCCAAGCACGACCAGCTTTGGGGTTACGCATCTATATTTATAGAAGAAGTGCGAGTGAGCCTTTTTCGTAAAGTATGTTCGAAGGGCATCCTTACGATATCCATGGCCGGTCCTAAATGCACACTACGCAGCATTTAGAGTCCTCCTCAGATATGGTGCCAATGATTAAATTACTTACTGTGCACCTTTACCCCTCCATTCTTCACCCAGGGCAACGCCTCTTGCCCGCATAAGCCTACGACTAAACGTTGATGCAGCATTGATTCCTGCCGGCCATCCCGTCACGTTCTTCACAAGACGAAGTCCGGCAGGACCGTCCTGGAAGCATATAGAGGGAATACCGAGACGAGAAACTGCGGTCGTATCTCCTACGCAGCGACCTGAAGGAACGACATGTAAATAGGAAGTTTCTCCATAGATAGCAAATCGCCTTACGGTTCGCGTTGAGTTGTCCTGTCCCGATGACTATGCCTAGCTTTTCGTCGATGGTCATTTGGGAGGTGACATTATTCGCAAGCGCGAAAGCATCGTCCCATGTACCTAAAAGAACGCGTATGCATATATGTATGTAAAGGAGAGGAAAGGAAAGGAAAGGCGCGAAACTCACGGGTAGTGAAAGCATTGGTGGATAATACCAGCGAGAGAGCGACAAAGGCGCCTGAGAGCAACATTGGGCCAGTCTTCCGGACTATGAGACAAAGCCGCTCTTATACTATTTTCTGAGGCCAAGGTTTGATGTCAGGAAGGCTGATTTGAGAACTTGTCAATATCGGCTCACGGAGAGCAGCGCATGCAACCCAAAGATCTATATCAGTAGCCCTCTGTTGTTGCCCAATTAGCCTCAGAATATGTCGAGATTCCGATCATATTATGTTACTTGTTTATCATTTTGGTGGAGTATTTTGTCGATTTCTTTTCAGAGTCAGATCAAATGTGATATTAAAAATAATGACAATTACGTGGCAATATAGTGAATTTACATACGACATTCCACCTCTATATTATCCCAGGTTGGCAGAGAAGAGAGTCAGGCCGCCGTTTCAAGCAGCGTCAAAACTATTCCAGTCTCCAGATGCTCAGCGATTCCGCGCAAGTCAAGTCAGGGCCGCCCATGGAGTCTTTAGTCCTATATCACAAGTTTGTGTGTACTGGGTCACCGGAACATTTCCTAAGGACTTTTGTCATTTTAGAGGCGACGCGATGACACGGGGGCACGGGGCACGAGTACCCACGTGGGACGTGCTGGGAAGTGGCTCGGATTCCGGAAAGCTAGAAAAACTGACGAAGATGGGAGGACAGGGGAGGACCTGACACTTCGCTAAGGTTCCAATGATGATTGAGAAGGCCGATGAGCGCAATGGACAAGTACTTAGTATAGAGGTCGACTCGGTAAGACGGTTCAACAGTGGCCGGCTTCCGAAGTCATGCCGCGCGCTTACCGAAAACGGCAGGCGACGCGTTGACCAATCAGCGCTGTTTATTTCAAAATATCACTCTTCCCCATCCTCTACCATGGCGCCTAGGAGTTCCGAGAACTGGAGAACGAGCGTTCTACCAATTTTGACCAAAACTGCCCACATATCCGCTCCATTTATTACAACGTTCTTGCTCGTCCATCTTTCTGCACCAGCACTCGCAAATGTCGGTGGTTCGTCTCTTTCTTCCCAAACTATGGTAAGCAAATTCGTTTGTTCACCCCGGATGTGACTCAATGTTAGGACCAAAAGCTTCTTGGAAGGGAATATTATCAAACTGCACTCTCAGAACCTCTGCTCATTCTAGGGCCACTCACAGTTCACGCATTATCTGGGACTCTCAAACGCCTTCTCTCCCCGCCTGGACGACCACCAAGACGGTTCACGCACCTGCTCAGCTTAACAGGCTATGCGACTCTTCTTCTCTTTCTTCCAATCCACTATAATACCCACCGTCTGCTCCCCACATCCGAGACACCTCCTATTTATGGCGTCGGACCCGCTGAACTCGACTACGAGTTCGTCAAAACGGGTTTGAAGACATGGCCCATCCGAAGTTTCTTGCTTTACAGCGGCCTTGTTCTATCCACCACGCTACACTTCGCAGATGGAGCTACTATCATTTGGAATACATGGATTAAAGATGCGTTGGCCAAAGTTCGACTCTCGGTATCGACATGGAAACACGAAAACCGTTCACGAAGGACATTGCTAGCCCTTGGATGCATAACATTGCCCACTCTTTCTGGGCTGCTCGTCCTAGCGAGAGAGCCTATGATGACATTTACCAGCATGGTCAATAGATACAGCGCAGTTTTCCTTTCTTCGCTCGTTTACCGGATATGACTGTAAGTCACAAAATACGCCTTGCTCTGGATATATCCTTAAAGTCCTGTCATGCATAAGAACTATTTGTACAACATCTAGACTGCATTCTAGTTCGTAAGTTTTCGTAATTTCGTTATAAAACTATCGTGGTTAAAAAAATTCAGCGTGCTAATTGTTTTCGAAGTATAGTGCCCATTGCTCTTAGTGGCGAGACCCCCGAGAACGCATACTCATCGTCCTCATGGTCGGGACTACAAGAAAAAGAAAATACTCAGCCCCCACTCGCAAAAAAAAAAAAACAAAAAAAAAAACACAAAACGAAGAACACTCACACATCATCAAACCCTTTATATCCTTGACCTTCATATGGTCTACCGATTTCCTGAGTAACACGACCCTCAAGGACGACCAAGCCAACAATAACACTCCGAAAGCCACAGGTATCAGCCAATACAGCGGCGACAGATGGAACGAACCCCCAAACACGACATGCAAAGGCGGGGTGTAAACGATGAACATTCCTAGGCATGCACCGGCGAATATCCCAGCGAAATTCCACTTGTTCGCCACGACACGTCTGCCGAATGGGTATGACAATCGCGCCTTTACCGCAAAGACCTGTTGACGAAGCGTCGTTCAAATCAAAAATTCATTCGGTGTAAAAGCCTGATAGAATAAACGGACGTACGTTGAAACATTGCGTGATGAAGATGGACAGGTACACTATCGACTGTGCTTGTCCGAGTGCGTCGACTTGGTCACTGCCATTGATTGAGCGGCCACGATAATTGACAAAATCAGGGCTGCTTTTCGCAAAATACACTGAAGCAGACGAAAAAAAACCGTTAACGTCGAAAACGAACAGGGATGACGATGAAGGAAGACATACATCCAGATTCCTGCGCCGACTTCAAGTCCGAAGGAGAGAATCCATTCTTGAAGAAAACCAAAAAGTATGCGACCAAGCTTCGGGTGAAAACAATGAGCCGTCGCTTTGATAGGTTGTTGAAGAACATACCAGGCAAGAGTCTCGATCATGCCGGCCTCCAAATACGCATAACTCAGCAATTTGCCATCGACGAGCGTCTCGTTGTCCGTGGGTTCCAACCACTCCTCCCAGGTTGATCGTTTGAACGGCCTCTTCAATTTCGACAATAAAATGGAGAATTTACTTGGAGGGATGGGTTCGAGCGTTTCTGTATCCCGACGGAGCGTTTTCGAGCGGACTAGAGCACGTCTTTTGAGAGCCTGGATAGATCGCTCGTTGACTGGGATAGTGGGAAGTGTACGTGGTTAGTGCGCCATGTCGCGTATTGAGCCAGTAGACTGTCTTTTCTTACCTGGTTTGCGAGGTTTCATCCGCATAAGGCCGTCCTCTGTTTCTGGCTTATCCCATGCGAAAGATAGCTGTATAAAAAAAATTCACGGATCAGTTGCTGGACATTCTTGGGTCTTTTAGAGTAAAAACATACTGCGACACAAAGTTCAAATCCGAGATCTGGTGATTAGGAGACCTTTCAGCGACACGCATTATGTTTTGTTGTCTAAGGGTGCTTACCGATTACGAGAATGAGGATTGCTGATAGAGGAAGTGGTATGGGCACGACGACATCTGCGTTTTCATCGTCAAAATATGCACTGTTTATTGATTAAAGAACGTACAAAGTAGCTGTGGAATAACTTCTGGGGTGCTGTGAGTTAATGTGTACTGTATGGACCTCTTCAGGTTGACAAAGATTTGACGGCCTTCTGCGACTCCCTCTGCAGAGATGGTTAATGTTTCCTCCCCTACAATGAAGAGCAACGACGGAAACACTCACTGACTGTCGACGCGAAATTATCGTCTAGAAGGAAGTTAACATTTCGATGCTTCGTATTCCTTTGAAAAAAAATAGACAAACCTAACAAAATCATGTTGGCTGCTTCTTTAGAAACATCGGAGCCAGAGATGTTCATCGCAATACCCAGATCAGCCTGAATGATTAATTGTGAGGCCCTTGGGAAATCTTCACGTATCGCAAATGAATATCTACCTTTTTCAAAGCTGGCGAATCATTTACACCATCTCCTGTACTGCTGGACTTTAAACATCTTGTCAACAGAATCTTGTAGATGAAAAACTTACACTCCAACTATGTGACCTAGAGCTTGCGCGCGTTTTACTGTTTATCAAATGGCTTTAGTCCGTAATTCGTGTCTTACGTGACATGAAACTGACCTATCTCGAGCTTGTGCTTGGGCGACGTTCTTGCAAACACGATTTCATCCTTGCTGAATACTGAGATCTCCATTTTAACAAATGATCCAAGAAAGGTAAGTAAACGAGAACGTACTTTGATCCCATTGCCATCCTTGTAGTCCGTCGATGTCATCACCGTGTACCACAACGGCGGTCACTTCATCTTCGTAAACGTCCTCAATAGGTCTTCCAGTTTTCTTTGCCAAAGTCTCGCGAGTATCACCGAGAATGAGATTGATTTTCCGGGCGATAGCTTCAGCTGTTTTGGGGTGATCACCTATGTGACCATCGATTAGAAAATAGCAATCAATGGATGAACCAAAGTGAAGGACAGACCAGTAACCATCATCACTTTGATACCTGCAAGACGTAGGGTGCCGATTGCTTCACGTACACCGTGCTTCGGGGGATCTTCCAACGAAACGAGACCAACGAAGCAGTAACCCGTCGATGGATAATGTTCATCTGTCCTCGAAAAGGCGTAATTTTCCGGATATTCGCTTTCAGGAAGTAAGTACTGTGCACAGGCAATGACTCGATGTCCTCTTGATGCCATGTACTGTATTAGATATAAAAAAAGCACGAACAATGAGGAGTCTCCTCGAGATTCAGGTCGTGTATTACTCACATCGTATGCCTCGTCGTATTTAGTCCTGAATGCATCGTCGATTGTAACCATTTGTCCATTTTCTAGGTACGTCGAACACTTCGCAAGAACACGTTCCGGTGCTCCTTTGATGTATGCAGTCAACCGGCCACTTTCATGGGTTTTGTTAAGCTGTGATCGATCGAATATGTCAGCTATATGGCATGAGAAACGATTTTCTAACTTACAATGACAAGTGCCCATTTATTGGTCGAATTGAAAGGAACTATCATTTCAGTTCATGTCAATTATGTTGCCTTTTTGAGGAAAATAGAAATTATGCGCGATAACATACCTTCGAAAACTTTAGCATGTTTCTTGACGTGTGTATCATAGTCTGTCTTTAGATTCCTTCCAGCAAATCGCGTCAACCCAGTTTCCGTGGCATCTCCAAGAATTTCTCTTTGATCAAACGGTATGTCGGACTTGTCGAATTTGACGCGCGAATTTAATGCAGCGATGTCTACCATTTCCCGCATCCCAGAGCCGCCCATAGAGAAACTTTCCGTAGTGTCATCATCATTGTTAGACTGAAAGGCAGAGTACATTTTCTGGCCACTCCAGAGGTTTGTGACCTAGACAATAACAAGTTCAATGGTGTCTCAGGGGGGTAAAACTGTGCTTACAGTCATCTGATTACGAGTCAACGTCCCAGTTTTGTCGGTCGCCAATAGCGTGAGCTGCACAGTAAAGTTAGTTTCTTATTCAAAGCGGTGCATACACGATTTAAGTACCGATCCTGTATATTTCAATCAGACTCCGATAAAGCTCTAGAAGTTGGCGACTTACCAAGAGTTTCTACACCCTGTAAATCCTTCACGAGAACGTTCTGCTTTGCCATACGCTTTGCTGCGATGGACAGCAGCAACGTGACGACGGAGGGGAGACCTTCGGGTACAAATGCCACCAGGATCGACACAGCGAAGGTAACCGTTTGCGAGGCATGTCCTTTGTAGACAGTTGTAATACCAACGGCGAAGAAAATGATCGCAAAAAGGATTGCGATACAGGAGACGATCACAACAAATCGAGATCTATGATGTATATTTAGTCATACTGTGATAAGAGCATTATGTATATCACGTACATTTCAACAGCCAATGGACTCTCGTTACCACTTTCCCCTCCCGTAAGGCTGGCAATTTGACCTGGGGATGGCTCAGTTGATTTCAATGCTCAGAAGGTTCGATTTTAATACATTCGCACCAATAAACGTATGATCACCAGTCCGCACGACAGCTAGTGACTTCTCGTCAGAAAGAAAGATCACAAGTTGATAATAATAAATGTACTCACTTCCCCATCCTTCTCCGTTCACGATCAGTGTAGAATTGAAGACCTTGACAAGTGATCAGGCCGTATTCCGTAGAGTTCGCAGGTGGTGAAGAAGCATACATACCATGTTCTCGGCTTCAACCGGTCTGTTGTTAGATCCCTCGGGAAGGCCGAATCGTTCCTGAGGCTCTGATTCACCGGTCAAACTGCTGTTGTCCACCTTCAGATCTGTAGATGAGAATAAAATCAGATCTGCTGGGGTCTTGTCTCCACTCCGCTGCATGATAATCAATTGAATGGTCATTGGGATAGAAAGTATGTTTTCGTACCAATAAAACAATATCGCCCTTGACTAACTCGGAGGCAGCAATTGTTGATATTGTAGCATCGCGGACAACACGACATGACGGAGGTATCATTGCAAGGAAAGATGCCAAAATAGCTTCGGACTTTTGGATCTGGTAAAAGTCTATCGAAGCATTGAGAAAGGCAACCAAAATTAGGATACCGCCGAGGTAGGTGTTTGCGAAGTTTGCCTGTTGGTACATTTTAGTCAAAAGATAATCGGGCGCTGTTTTTTGGCGGCGTTACTCGACTTACTTTAAAATTGATTCCGAGTAGACCGTACTCAAGTACGCCGGCAATCATCAAGAGAATGTTGAACATGGTGAAAAGCCTCTCCAAGAACTAAGAATTGGATGGTCAGATGATGTTCAAAGTATGGCAAATAGATTGAATACCTTTCTCATAGCGCTTTTCTTTTTTGGGGGGGTAAGAACGTTAGGCCCGTCCCTCTTCAGTCTAACTTTTGCCTCGTCGGCAGTCAAACCATAAGATTGTCCAGGATCCTTAGTGTCAAACGCCGTTTTTAATTCATCCTCCAGTTTGTTGTAGCTCAGCTGGTGCTCGTGTATATCGACCTGTTTCCCGTCATCTTTCGGAGCTTGTGGACGTAAGTGCTCGTATCCAGCTGCAGCCAGGTCTTTCTCCTCTTGTGTAATAGTCCTTTTCATCTCCACTCCCTTGGGTCGCACACCCCCTCCAACTTTCTCTTCTCGAATATGGTCATCTTCTGGGAAAATGACTGCTCGTGTAGCCGGATGCTCGACTTCAGAGTGAGAAAGCGCAGCAGGCGAAGAGGGATTATCGCTGGGTGATAGATCCTGTCCGTCCATTTTCTTGGTGGAAACAGCTGGGATAAAAGACGGTCACCAGAGGCGGGCAGTACAATTTATAGCAAGAATATGATTCTTTGGGGAAATGAAACGAGCATGGATAATAGGTAGACACAGAAGCATGATTTTTCTCCCGACACACGTAGGGTCTCAACATAGTTTGATTGGCTGAATTGAGCTTGACAAGTGGCGACTGAGTGAAATTGCGAGCCTGATATATTCCAGCGAACGGCCAAAAAACCTCAATAACTGTCGCTGGATCCCTATTTATAGAAACCCCTTGCGGAAGATTTTGGCCAGACGGTACATTCTTGTTTACATTGCACAATCTCGCTCGTTCCAGGCTTGAGAGTTCAATGGAAGCTGTCGCAAGAAGAACTGGGCTGCACCAGAGAATTGGTGATGCCACAGTCACGGGCGCTTGTCTCGACATCACAAAGTCATGTGCAGGATGCAAGGCGAATCGTAGTGATAGGGATCTCATCTCATCCAAATGACTTTTTTTAAAGACCAAGTGGGGATAAGGGCTGTCGGGGGTTGTGACTTGCGATAAGATGTTTTTATCTCTCTTCGGACACGCCATATCTATTTTCGTTCTTGTCAGTTGAGTGTTTTTACCCTGGGAGCCCACACGTCGATCAGAGGCGAATAACCGCTTTCTCCGGAAATATAATTCATTTTTGTAGAGGCTTCACAAGAATACCGGTGCCATTCTCTATCCGTGGGGGTTCCAGAATAACTATAGTGACCAATTGATATGTTGACGTTAGTCTGGAGTGCACCGGGCCTTTACAAAATACGTACACATGAAAGCATTGAATTTCGTATTCAATACGTTAACGGTCCTCGTCGGTTGACGTTGAAGACTAAAGTAGTATCCAAGCTGTGTAGATAAGACAGACATGTGGCTCTCGCTATTGAGGAGTTGTCTGAATGATGATAAGGAATGTTCCAGCTGGGGTCAGCAGATGTAGCCTTTCCAAGCTCAAGCAAGCTCACGATAGAGCTATTAATGAAGGGCATATGCCGTGGGTAAGGTTGTTGAGAGTAGAATGAACCCCCAAAGATGCCCGAGATGAATTAATGAAAGGCTTGGCCGCCTCAAGGTTCAACTCAAAAAGATAATGAAAAATTTTGTTGAATCGTATTTCGACTGGTTATTGTCGCGAAAATTTGGTCGTCAGTCGACAGACAAATGGGGTCGCGTGTACCATGATGTTCCTCCTCTGGTGGTTCTAGGGTTGATGGTTCACGATACGAGTCAATACCGATCCCACTCCTAAGCGTGAACATCGTCATTTAAGCGAGTCGAGTATGTGATTTGCGACTCGGACGCTAGGTAGAGAAAGAGAGTGCGAGACGATGTATGGTCTTTGAACGTTGTGGCATGGTACTCGAGAGGAAGGGGTTAGGAGTTAAGTAGGGATTTTGTTTTGGATCCAAATCTCTGCTGAACTCTTATTTTGTTGGCGATTCGAGAAAAAAGAGCATTCAGGATATCACTCTTGCCAGGCAAGTTGAAGCGTACGAGAGGGAAAAGAGACTGAATGATGAAATTCATACTAAGTGTCACATCACGGTCCACAGAGCCTAATCCGCGGGGTCGCGTAGAATCTGATGGTGACCAGCTAAAATGTCTAACTTCGCAAACAGCAAAACTATTCTTTTCGTGCTCTCTTTTTAAACAACGGAGAATCTAGAAGGAGATGCGGTCTGCCGCATTCCCAGGAAAAGATGGACGTCGTTATAATGCTCTTCACACCCTTGTTGTTTGAGGAGATGTCGAGATAGGCGAACTGTCACTTGCCGGCCTCACCGCTGGCGATTTGGGCAATGGGAACATCGCCTGCGCGCGTTGTACTGCTGCACTTGCCCGACTATGCGGCAATGTTCCTTCCTATCGGCGGTTAAGCGCAGGAATGGGTGGGGTCGCAATACACCTGCCACCAGTATTTGAAGATAAGAGGGCAGAACCACGATTACAAATCATGTTGGAAAATTGGATTGGTACGCACAAGTTTTGCAAATTTACTACAGCTTGTATATCTGCAATTCCTTGTTCTTTAGGAGAACCCAGAAAAGAATTCCACTGGGAAGCATTCTTCCGTGCATTCCTATGCCAGTTGCATTTTTTGTGGGTGTTGATTACAATCGACAAGAGCACTCCAACGAAGATCTACGAAGACCTCTTGTTTCCATTGCCTCAAGCGAAGAGGACCATTTCCCTCAAAAGAATAACAAGAAAACACAAGTGAATAGGCTAGAGGACCTTTCCCGCGCGTGATTGTGTGTCGTCGAAGGTGAAGAACCGTATGGGAAGCATAGTTTTCAAAAATTCCTCAAGCACTAGGTTGAAGGCACGAAGAAACCTATTTTTCGTCCACAAGACGGAGGTGCACAGAATCCAGTATAATTCCTTATGCTAGAAGGATATATGGGCTTTCAATTACCCATAAAGATGATCCCTGGACCTCAATCTCGCTCGATGGCTAGTATGCCTGTAGGCAGCGCTCTACGCCAACGAGGAGTGTATTGTGGTCACAAATCGCGGTTAAATCTACGCCCAAATATAATATCCTGGCCCCGAATTTGCTTATCAAACAATATATCGTTTGAAAGGAAAGAAAATCCAAGCACGAAGAATATCGCTCGGCGCCACCTCGTATGTCGCTAGCCGTCGCCCGTACCGAGTCAATTCTGCGGGCCGGCAGTGCGAAGGAATATGCCGTGATCTACTGCACGTGACATATCGTCACCTGGCCCCCATTGTTCCCAATTTGGGTATGTCGGGACTCGGTTGGCGCTTGGCCTTGGATGTCCCTCTGCTGAAAAGAGAGCTGTGAGAGGGAAATGGACGCGTCATAAACTTTGCAGGTCTCCCGTTGAAGTCCCTGGTGTCTATGAAGCTTGCAGGACGAAACATGTTACGCGTCAAGGCAGATATACAGGATGCAGTGCAACGCAATCACAGGAATTGGAATCTGCAGAAACAATTTTCGAAAATACAGGATTTGGAAAACAAAGCACACGTCGAATCGTACGGAAGGAATGAGAAAATGGATGAAGATGGCCTTCAAGTGACATGAAGCGGCCATTTGTGTGCTTGAAGCGCCGTTTCGAAGGCCAGTGGTGGCCCCAAGCTCAACAGAGTAGCTGCACAGCAGTGCCAATGGCAACGCATGCGCGTCGTAATGCCTGCATCGAGGCGTTGCATCACCCAGGCTCCCGCTCGCGCATCTTCCACGAGGCACACATTGAAAGTAACCAGTCTCTTTTGGTTTTGGTGGTGGTTAGTCGCGCATGGCAAGAGGTCGAGTTAAGGAAGGTCGAGTGGCGTTTCCGTCAGTGTTTCCATTGTGCTTTGCTTCTCGGTGATAATCCTTCACCTGGTAGGAAAGCATAATAGGAACGAATGACCATGGATTGGTATATGTGCTTGGAAGGACTGTTTAGTATATGATGAGGCGTATTTAGGGTAAGGTCCTATACAAGTCTTGGTTCGAGCACATTCCACGGCCTCACGGCGAACTTGTGACCTTCCCGAAAACCAAACATTTTTTCAACCATCGTTTAACCACCGTTCACGACTGTATCTTAACCTCAAATATTCTATTGATAACCCCACCCACACAACCACCATTGCTCCCTTCATCATATTTCTCTTTGCCCTTTTCTGTGTCATATCCATCGTAGTGCATCTCGCACTCATTCCCGGACAGCAGCCATTCATTTTTCGCTGTCGATTCCTGTTGTTACGCGTAGCAATCAATTGAACTCGAACGGAAACGTCTCTGCAGCCAATAACACTCTTCCCTACTTTACGAAGACGCGACAATGATGGAGGCCGCAAGAGAAGACCCGCGAATGGTGGTACGCGGACGATTTTTTATCCTACCTTTTCCTCGTTGATGTTTGAGCACAGAAAACAGAAACCTTTCGTCAGTTCTACGCTTTGGATTGTACTATAGAAGAAGGTGAAGAGGTATGACTGCCGAATTTCAATGGCTCTGGTTTTGGTTTTACCCACTGCTTACTCCTCATACGACGCCAGCTTGAAGGAGAGAGATCGCAAGCCCCTCTTCAATGGGGCACCGGCGAGGAGATGCCAAGTAGGCCCTGGTTCTGGGTGAGTACTGACTTCTTTGGTTTCAGGGTGCGATTACTCAACATTCGCAGTCCAAAATTGTCACCTTTCTCAAAAAGATCAAAATCACTCGCAGAGGTTTCCGCCGGTCAACCCTCTAGGCTCTGAACATCCAATCTTTCTCGGTAAACGACATAACAACCTACCTTTCTTGCTTTTCTCCAACCGCCGGAATTCCTACATGTTTTCATTCGCAACTTCAACAACTCTGAAACTACGCCAACTGCTCTGGACGTGAAATCCCACTTTCTGTGTACTATAATGTTCTGACATATTTCCGCTATAGCTTAACCATACCTAGTATCCTTTGACTACCCCAAAATCTTGCGGCTATACATTGTACATAGCTTTCAACCCCCTCTCAAAATACCCAGCCACTATAATTACGTAGCACTGTACTGCGCAAATCAACTGTACTTGCCAAATATTTTCTTGCCCAACCAAACAAAATTATAACGACCCAATTTTTCATGAATTTTTCATTTGACACGGGCCAACCATGCGTCGTCATTAACTGCTAATCCACGATATTCTACCGTAAGGCGTGGTCTCATTTCCACTCTTAGTCCCTGGGCCAACATGGAACGCAACCTCATAGATGCCTACTCTAGAGGCTATGCTCTCCACAAATGATGTTTCTACATTGTCCGATGGCACAGCCAACACCAGTCGCGGTTGGCCCGCGCCACCATTGTGCGTAGTATCTAGCAACCACTCTGCACGCTCCTGACTGAAGAATATTGGATGTGCTCCGATCACCGAGGTCAATTGGCCTGAAATCGAATGGAAAAGAGGGGGGCTGATGAGGATCCGAACGAAGGCAATGCCCACAGCAGTGGAAGGATGTTCCGTATTCGAAGACGGTTCAATGGGGACCTGCACGCAAAAATGAATTAGTCTCAAGGTGATCGCAGTAATTAGAACTAACTCTCAAGGCCCGAGACGTGACATCACCGCAGAAAAAGGGAAGGACACCTCGGTACTCTGGCTGAGGGCCTGATATGAGCCATTTAAGGACCTGACCGTCTGGGCGGGTACGTCCTCCATCTTGTTCTGGGTTATACACCACACCACTACCCTCCTTTCGACCCCGTTCGTTTATGGCAGTAGAGACGCTTTCGCTGCGTGAGCCATTCCCAAGGAATGCGAAATCGATCCACCCAGGAGATTTAGAAGCCCATGTGTGTTTATCGCGCGCCTCACGCTCCGGGGTGCCTGGTGGATAATGGGAAGCTGGGTATGTGAAGGAAATAAGCTCAAGGTATATTCCATCCGCGAAGACCTATCGATACTTGTCAGCAGTGCGCGGTCTCAGGATATCATTTACCATCTCTCACTGACGACAAGAGCGTTGGCGGTCAGCCCGTCGGCGTGTGTTCCACCGGGAAGAACTCTGCCTGTCATGTTAGAAACCTGTTTATTTACATGGGAAAAACATACTGGAATCCTAGGTTCGTGAACTGTTTTGATACCTGTTCGACGGTACCAGGTGGCGTTAAATGGACAATATGGTCGAGTATACGGGTGTTAATGGTCATTATCGATCAAAAATTTGACTTCTCAGAGGTTGTGGGCGAAAGACAAGATTTGTATGATTTGTTCCGAAATCGCAATATCATATGGGAAAGTCGAAAGCCTTCGAAGTTCGATATTGCGCCATTCATAGAAAACCCTTTGGAGCCAGAAATAGAGAAGCAAACATATGAACTCTTTGTTTGGATCTTGCTTTAGAGAGAGAAATGTTCAGAACCAGAGTTAAATCGGTGAATATGACTATAGTTTAAGTCTAAGCCTGCTGTGTTCGATATCATTCCTATAGTAGTGCTAATCATGATACGGTAGACCGGACCGCCCAATTCAGACCATTATACAAGATAGGGGCTGCTTCAAGTAGCCGTGATGGGCATTCTTTACAAGGATACAAACAAGTTTTACGATTAATTAATAGCAAGGGAGTAAGAGTTTGTGGTAAGCGTGGCGCTGCCTGTGAGAAGTGTAAATGATAAGGCACGGCTAACGAAATTCCACTTAGTTGCTCACCGACAAACGGCTCGGTTCCTGCTTGCGCTTGCACGAGCAACTGGGAAGATGGCACTCCCTGGCTGGTGGTAAGGTACGCTAAAAAAATAATTGTAAGCGGTTATATTTTTCTTAATGTCGAGAGGGTTTACTGAAGAAGGGTTTAAGGTCGGCGTTGAACCCAGTGGTCTCTGTGGGAGCAACGAATGAGAATATGGTCCAGCTCGCAACAGTTCCTTTGAATAGTTTCCATGTGACTCCGTTGATACTACAGAAGGAGAGACAGGTAAATTTGATTAGAGTTTCGAAAACCGAAGAATATACAGGCTTACTTGACGCTTGTAAGAAGCGACCCAGCCGGACCAGCTCTACAGAATGAATAGATGGTACTTCAACACAGGACATTGATTGATTCCGGTGTGGCATGTCCTCACCCTCCTCTATCGCTCAGCCATATCATGCTACATGTGTAAAGTTCAAAAAAATAATCAAGAATTTAAAAGGATGAAAACGAACATTTCATAGCTAGACTGGGAAGTAGCACCAGTGGAGTTGGGAACATTGGACAGCCACAAATCATATGAAACATCAGCAACGAGGTTGGAAGAGGCCGAAGTATACGTCCAGGACCAGGAAGTGGGTATCGACGTGATTGAGGACAAAGGCTTGCTGAGGCCGACGCGCATGTCAAGGTTGGCATCTGGATAGATTTGTCAGGTCGAAAGGGAAAAATAGGACTTAAAAATATCGAGACGAACAGCTCTTAACCTGGGTGTTGGCTAACAGAGAGATTGTCAAATTGGATACTTCATGATGCAATCTTATCGAGCAGAATACACATACATCCTCCCCATTTGTAAGTCGTTTGCCAGGATACACTATTGCCGTTCACCGCTGTAGCTTGGGTCGACTGAGAGCCTTGAGCAAAAAAATAGTTGAGTGTTCAGATACACCATGCCTAGTCAATACTAGGATATATCACCAGTTGGGTCTCCGAATTCTCCCCAGAGATTGTTAGCAAGGATATAGCGACTATGAACGTATCAAAAAAGTGGCCTCAAAAAGGGAGAACGGGCAAGAATAATTCATGTATACCCTCCAGGCTGTGCATAGATCAATCAGCTCGACAACGGTAAGAAAGGAAGGTAAAAACACTTACCTCTGTCTCAGTAGCATACTGTGCAGTCAATACAGCACCGCGTTTAGCAAGCTCATATGTAGGGGAGGATGCTGGCGTCGGTGTAGCAAAGGCCACAGTGACTAGTGATACAAATAACGAAACAAATTTCAGGCGAAGCATCGTAAGGTTGCAGCAGGGAAAAGAAAGAAAGATCCAACGTTTACTATATAGTCAAGTAAAAAGGGCTCATATCCAAACAGACCTTCTCCGACATAAGCGAGGGAGAAAAAAGAAGCCACGGGCGAACGAAACTCGGGAGAATTTCGCGACACAATCCTGCGATGATATTGAAACGAGGTCGTATTATGGTATAATGACAAACATAGAGGTAGGTTGTAACGGATAAAATGATCACTTGAGGTGTTGACTACCGGGGGCGAATAGATGGAAAGCCATAGATAGTATAAAGCAAAGTATCCTTAGATGAAATGGAAGAATACTAGCAGGTGGGTCTGTGCTGTGTCTATCTTTGTAGTAACAGAGAAGATTTCCTGTGGGTTTGAAGAAGATTTCCGGATTAAAACAGGGATATGTGGGTCGCAAGAATTTCGCAACGCGTCCTATGAAAATCATCTAGCCTGGTCCGACTTGTCGTCATCCGTCACCTTTTAAGGAGGAACCACGGGTAGGGTGAAAGTGTACGTTTTATCCCCAGGGTATGCCGCATGTCTCTCTAGCTTCAAAGGCGTTAATACCTGCAATATGAATTTAGCATTGGATGTGATATATTATTGTTTCTCGACATACAAATCAGAAGGAGTACGCTTTACTCAAGAAAGTCTTTGCTCTCTCCAGCTGATGTCCAGAGAGTCTGCGACTAAGAAATCATACCAGAAAAAGGCAATTGGGGCCGTAGCAAGATGCCATAAGGCATGAGCATCGATAACCCTGCCCCATGGTGGGAAGTCAAACAATTCCAGGGCAGTGGCCAGCGTTGTTAATAAGACAAACAGAGCTGCCTGATTGACGAAGGAAGGCCGGTAGGATTTTGGGCGGCCAGGGAATCTTCGGAAAATCGACCAACCCGCTGGAAGTGCATATACAATCCAAAGGAAATTATGAGTTAAGCCGACGCCTAGATTGAAAGCCATGTTGTATGTGTAATCAAAGCGAGGGAGAAGAGACAAGTAGGAGACGTGACCAATATATGCGAGGATGCACGCAGTAGCCAGGACCCTGTGGACCTTTGAACCCGTTTTTGAGGTGAGCGTAAGTCGAGAAGTTTCACGTGCTGGGTATAAATGGAAGACGCGGAGAGAGGTGTAATACAACGCATACATTATAGCAAGTGCCGCTGCGAAATAGTCCAGCTTTTCCGTAGTAGGCAAGTCTGCAAGATCGTCAGAACATATTATGAGAAGCGCTGACATAGTTATCACACTTACCTCGTGTGTGGAAAACGGAAGACCATACCCAGGCATTGACACTCACAAAGGACCATGTGAGATAATAGGGCCTCATTGGATGATCCACGGGAACCCTTCTCCTAATCTTAGCAGCTCCCCTGAGATGACTCCATAAATTGAACAGCGAAAAGGCCACCGACGCCGGTTCTTGCATTCCCGCTAGCCGCCAAAAGGGCCATTTCCCGTAGTATTGATGAATCGGTTCTCCATGCGTGGCAGCGTCGTGTGTGATAGAGTGCGTACAGGTATATTTGCAATCATCCGTGCACGTCCATCGCGTTAATTGTAGTATCAAAGGCAAGGTCGCGGTTTGAAGAGGATTGCATGCTTGGGCCTCGCATTGACGGACACAGTCAATAAACTGCGATGCTCTGTCGCCGGTGGAAGCAAAAGATGTCCTAAAAAGTGTAAACACCAGCAGAAGACTTGAGATAATTGCCCTCATCATTGCAAACCATTGAGCATGGAGGTGGGTTTGTAGTACAGACTACGACGTCAATTGATGGAGATGCTGAGTCAGCGTCCGGTTCAAACCCCGGGTTCGATGGACGCTCAATGTGGTCGAATGCGAGCGCCCATGGATACCACGAGATAATCAGCATCTCATAAATAATACACAAATCCCAGCCAGTTTCTGTCTTTTCTTTTTATAGTCTTCATGTCAGAGACAACTCAACCTTTGCGCAAGCAACCCGATGCGACTGGAATTGACGAGCAGGTGCCAGAATCTAGGTCAAATAGCTATTCTAGTACAGTCAGTGAGTGTTTGTTACCCTTCTCAAGTGTATTACCAGGGGAGAATCTGGGAATCTAATACCCTTATAGATTATGCAGAGTATGTATCCCAAGGAGATAACCTTGATTCTGTTGCAAGCGTCAATGCGGATGGACGAATATCTATACTCTTTGATTTAAAGCATGAAATGCCAGAATTGTCGAAGGAGGCAAAGAATTATCATGAAGACATAGAAGAGTTTGCCATAGACAAAAGAGAATGGAAGGATTGTCCAAACATGAATATTGTGATTATGATTGTCGGAAGTCGAGGTGCGCCCATGAATTCCGTGACTGTAAATACTAAATATACCTTCCTGACCTTATGGACGATCAGGGGATGTCCAGCCGTACGTTGCTTTAGGGAAACAATTAACCAGAAATGGCCATCGTGTTCGAATTGCTACTCATGAAACATTTCGTTCCTTCGTCGGAGATGCGGGCCTAGAGTTCTACAACATCGGAGGAGATCCCCAAGACCTGATGAGTTACATGGTAAAAAGTAAATACCTTTGGTTACTTTTTTTTCGTCTACTCTGACACATTGTTAGACCCGGGTTTAATCCCTGGATTCGAATCACTTACAAACGGCGACATTCCCAGGAAACGTAAAATGCTAAATGAAATGATTAATGGATGCTGGGAGTCTTGCCACTCACCGTGCCCCATTACCGGTAAATCGTTTGCCGCAGACGCAATTATCTCCAATCCTCCCGCTTTCGCACATGTACACTGTGCAGAAGCCCTCGGGATTCCCCTACTTTTGAGCTTCAGTGAGTTCGTAAATAAATTACATTTTTACCTTCATCCTCATGCAAAAAGTAGCTATGCCATGGTTAGAGCAGCTTCAGTACCATTCATTCAGGCGTTTACCAAATTTACAGGTCTGCAACAGCCGCCTTTCCGCACCCACTCGTCAATATCCTCAATTCGAACGTTGTTCAGGGCGTTAGTAATTATCTGAGTTACGCAGTCGCGGATATCTTGACATGGAAAGGGTACATTTACTTGGCACCCTTTCAGTTTTGAGATTCATATCGCTCACAGTGAGCAACTTTAGTATCGGTGACATCATAAACACATTCAGATCAAATCAACTGGGCCTTTCTCCTTTGAGTCTTCGATCTGGTCCCGGATATGTCGACCGTCTGAAGGTTCCTTGGACATATTGTATGAGCCCTGCTTTGGTTCCTAAACCCGATGACTGGAAGACGCATATTGGTCAGTCCTCAGGTCATTGCAGCTCGTACAAAAAACCTCATTGTTATTTAGATGTAACTGGATTCTATTTCTTGGACCTTGCTTCTAATTACCAACCAACACCGGAATTGCTGGAATTCTTGTCGAATGGAAAGCCTCCTGTGTATATCGGGTGCGTGCAATTGGATATCTCATATTCATCACGCAGGTTGACCCAACGGACAACAGGTTTGGGTCCGTAGTGGTCGATGACCCAGCCGCTATGTCAGGTAATAATACAACCATAACAATACCGATGGTTATTGACGGTTGCCTCAGAAATGATTTTTGAAGCAACGAATAAGGCCGGTGTTAGAGCCTTAGTTTCTTCTGGTTGGGTATGAACATTTATTCTAAATATAATTTCTTATTAACAATACATTATCAGGGCGGACTAGGGGGCGTTTCTGTTCCTCCACATATTTTCATGCTTGGAAATGTGCCGCATGACTGGCTTTTTGACAAAGGTCGTGTGACTGCCGTAGTACACCATGGCGGCGCAGGTACTACAGCAATTGGGCTAGCTAAAGGATGCCCGACAGTAATCGTTCCTTTCTTCGGAGATCAGGGATTTTGGGGTAACAAGCCCCTCCCTTATTATTTTATTTATTTTCCAATCATCTGACATCTTATCATTTCTTGCACAGGAAACATGATTTACCAATCAGGTGCTGGACCCAAGCCCATACCACATAGAGAATTAACTGCGAAGAAACTTCAGGAAGCTATCACCTACGCTACTAGTCCTGAAGCAAAGAAGGCTGCTAAGGAACTGGCCCAGAGGATACACGATGAGGTAATATATTCCTCATGTAGCAACAAGTGCTTCCTGACCATGTTATCCAGGATGGCGTCAAAAAGGGCGCAGAGAGTTTTTACAGACATCTTCCACTTCTGAATATGAGATGTGATTTAGACCCTACCCGTGTGGCGGTTTGGTGGTCCACGGAACAGGTATTTCAAACTTCCTTGACAAAACATTTGGACTATTGGGTTTACCCTTGCGATATAGTGCTTAAAGCTTAGTGCCTTCGCAGCTCAGACATTAGCAGATGCGAAGCTGATATCTGTAAAGCCGCTGGTTCTGCATCGTAAGAAATTTCCCGCTCACATCAAAAAATGGTATTCAACCTTATTGGCACTTGTTTTCAGGCCCGAAGGATTTCAAATCTCGTCGAAAAACTGTTGATCAACAGAGTGGTTCTGGTGGAGGAGCCAACGGTCTGTTCTGGTCGTTAACGAACCACACCTTGATTGGCAGCGTTATACAGTAAGTTTGTCACTATAAAATGAGGGGGAACGAACAGTTTATCAACGGGTTGCAGAGGAGATAATACACCGGGAGATGCGCACGGTAAGTTCATTTCTCCCAGTTGGCTAATAACTGTCACACTCACACATAGTTCCATCTACTTCAGGCATTGTGGATGCCATGACGTCTATGCACGAAGGCCTTCGTACTCCTAAGCAAGAGCGTCAGTTGGTCAGTAAAATTTATTCCAATCGTCGGATCGGATTTCTCATCGACCTATCTAGGACCCGCCTGTTACCGGCGCTCCCAAGAGCCCCAGACAGGTATGTCATTTACCACCTTTTTCAATCTTTGTTTCTCAGATTTTCGCAGAGTTTAATAGGCTCAATAAAAAATTGTCAGTATAAATCCTGTTTCTTCCAGCTTGATTGTATGACTGTTCTCAACTTTCATTATATCTAGTTGTCGGTTCGAAAAGACAGCTTTCGCAGCCTTCTCTAAGTCTTATAACCATACCTGTCCAAGGCTCATGGAAGCTCACGAAAACAAACACTGGGAAAACTGTGTATAATCGACAACGTCTCACTCGGATTGCTGAAGGACGGAAGGCTGTAAAGGCTAGTACAGAAGAACAACGGGCGAATATCATAGCACGATACAAAGAAGAAGTTTCACAGACGCCATTAAGACGAAAGATGTATCAAGATGCGGTCGATGATCAGCCGATGGGCACCATGGACTCGAATGGTGAGGGGTCTGGCAAGCGTCCTAGTGCGACACACAGACCCTCTTCTTCGATAAGTTCGATAGCATCGGCAATATCGAGTAGGGCTACGTCACCAAAGAAATATTTCTTTGGGAAAAGGTTGGTAGAACCCCCGTTAAATGATGGTGACGTTCAACCTTCTCCGGAAAAAGTCAAAGACTTTCCGTAAAGTATTCATATATTTAGATAGAAACACGATAGATAGACAAGGGTTGGGCCGGTAGCAAACATGAGCTACTAATAATTGTACAATTCACTGCATTAAATACAAATTCTACTTGTGTATAAATATTTTAAATATCGACATCGACCTCCATCGGAGTGGTCGCGTCTGAAGTACTTGTCGTATCCTTATCTTTGTCTTTGTCTTTGCCCTTGTCTGCAGCGCCACGGCCGCGGCCGCGACCTCTACCTCTTCCTCTCCCGCGACCCCTCTTCGCTGGAGCTGGAGCTTCTGTGGCATCATCTGCATCATTGCTGGTCGATGCCACAGGGGTGGATGGTACACTCGCAGACCCTCTTCCTCTTCCACGGCCACGACCGCGTCGTCCACCCCTTGCTCTGCGTCCACTTGTCGCACCACGCCCTCGTCCTGGAGTTGATGGTACATCTTGATCGTTGTCGTTATCTCCATCATAAAACTCATTACGTGCAACCGAGCGACCAAGGCGTCTCTCTCCGGCTTGTCCAGTGCCCCTCTCCTCATCCTTCTCTTCAGCAGTCCGGTTCTCATCAGTAAGCAAGCCTTGGAGGTCCGGGGGTATTTCTTGCATGGCTACACTTGGAGCACCTTGAAGATAGCGAAGTTTATTTCGTATGCTTATGGTGATGCGTTGCAGAGACGCAGCCGTATTCTGGTTATCGACCTTTCCGGTTAGCGGAGGATGCAACTTCCAGTGCGAGTCGGCGAAGAACGCGTCATAAACAGTAGCGGGGAGTTCATCCGAGATTTCTGCACCTACAAGTACGGAGGTCTCGTATGTCCAGCATCGGCTGACGTTCTTGATTGTATATCCACCACCTCCAACAACGAGAAGAGGGACATTGAATTTCCTCACAAAATTCACGCATTCTCCGTGAGCAGCAATTGAAAGATTGAAAGCACCGAGACGATCACATCCGAGGGAGTCAGCGCCACATTGCAATACAATTGCAGACGGTCGGAAGGCCGTTACAGTGTCTTCGATTACTGTTTTAAAAATGGTCAGATACATGTCATCGTCTATCCCATCCAGAAGGGGGACGTTTAAACAGAAGTGTTTTCCGGAGCCACTTCCGTTGTCGTCTAATTTCCCTGTCCCAGGGAAGAAGTCTCCGGTGTATTTGTGGAAGGATACGGTCATGACGCGGTTTGATTGATAGAACGCAAGTTCAACTCCATCGCCATGATGGATGTCGATATCAATGTACAAAACACGAGGATGGTATCTTAAATCACATCAGCAACATAGATCATGTATCGAAAGTGTCGTGTGGTATGATATTGAGCCACCCACTCACCTTAAAAGCTCAAGAATGGCCAAAACGATGTCATTCACATAACAAAATCCACTTGCTTCCCCTCTTTTTGCGTGGTGTAACCCGCCAGACCAGTTGATCGCAATGTCGGTGGTCCCAGCGCAGAGCTTGCGTGCACCAGCAAGAGAACCTCCTGCATACGCACGGCAAAAGTCATACATATCAGCAAAGATGGGACAATCTTCGACGCAGTTGAAGTTATCAATCATCTGCCTCATCGAGTTTTGATTTTGCGGTGAGACTCTAGAGAACAAAACATCTGATCAGACTTAAGAGTCGGAAAGCTGAGCACTTAACTTACCTGGAAAGAAAATCGATATAATCATGATCATGATAGTTCTCGAGTTCTTCTTGTGTGGCAGGTCTGGGATCGTAGATATTGTGTATTTGTTTATCCAGGCCGTATCCAAAGACGAGGGCGTTAGTCAGAGTAAGGCGATGGGGTTTCATGGGGTGCCTTTCCTGTTCGATAGTAAGTTGACATCAATGATTACGATTTGCATTGTCCTACCCCGTAATGTTGTGCTCCTACGCTCTTAGGGAAATAGTATGAAACTATAGGTCGTGAATGTGGCTGCGAGAATACATTAGTTTTGTTGACGTTTCTCAAATAGTCTTAACTTACGTTGATGCGTTCCGTGATAGGTTGAGCAGTTCCATGACTCCCTCGATCATAGAAATATGACGCGCTGGAGAAAGTCGTCGCTTGAGAGGCTCGTACCATCTTTGTATTTATGCGTTACGCGTCGAAACGAATGTTTGTTGTCGAGGTTTGGAGAGATAGATCGTAATTGTCAAAAGCCACTAAGCTCTGAGGGATTGATGACTTTGGAATGCGTTTGTGTTATATGTATTATATACGGCGAACCAGTTAACTTGAGCCCTCTAGATTTATCAAGCTAGCTCATTCAAAAAATGGAGTGAGTAGACAGCCAGGGTTTGGGTAAAAAGGCAAGTGAAAGTAAGTTGTGCGGACTCGAATTAACGCGAGGAGCGCGCTTGTGCAGATGCTGACAAATAAATCCATCAGCCATGTTTTCCCACAAATCCTGTTCTCCGGCCCGAGCGGTTTTCCGACAACGACACCTTGTATTGTAACTAAACGCGACGACATCCAAACGGACGAAGGGCTATCGGTGTATAATTGCAACTGTTAAACTCATGATAAAGCCATAAACAAATTTTAATTCTCAAACGAAGAGGACTCCTTAAAGCATTATGTCAGGTCTTCCTGTACTACTACCCGCCACTGTTATCCCCCGACCGACGCCTACATCTCACCTTGAATGGAAACCGAAAAAATATCTTTCGGAACCTCAACCACCACCGCAAGATGAGGGAAAGCTTCTGGAGCAAGAACTGGCCAACCAAAGACAAATGATTGACGGCAAAATCATCAAAAAGACAAGACCTAGGCGGACGGTGGATTACAATGGAGGGATAGGACGATGGGCACTGGTATGCTTGCAGTACCGCTGAACGTTTAATATCACATTCTGACTCCTCCTAGCTTCGCAAACAGCGTCCTAATCCTTTATATGTACCTCACATGAGGCCAAGCCCTCCGTTTGTCATCAATGTGAGCATACAAGACTACATAGCGATTTCGTACTAATAACCGGTCATTAGCTCCTACCTCCGAAGGCATATCCAGATAATCCATCTACTTCGTTATGCACCAAATTTGTTCACACGTCCACTAACAAGATTCGATGTCCCGTCAACGTTGTAACAGTAAGAGCCTTATTCCTCTTCACCTATAGCCGCTAATTTGGCTCTTAGTGGACGCCTGAATCGCGCCGCGTGCTTACTGGATCTACAAGTGGAGAATTCACACTATGGAATGGCCTTACATTCAACTTCGAAACGATTCTCCAAGCCCACGACACAGCGATATGTGCTATGAAGTTCACGCATTCAGGTGCATATCTGGTTTCTTCAGACAAAACCGGAATCATCAAATATTTCGAACCCAACATGAACAATTTAACCGCTTGGCAAGGATCCTCATCACGAGATGCTATTCGAGGTATCAGTTTCAGTCCAGACGACCGCCGGTTTGCCACAGCCAGTGATGACTCCAGTGTACGGATATGGTCTTTTGCAGAAAGTCGGGTAGAGAGTATATTGACCGGTATGATTTCTCTTTCGACAAGTATTCCTTCCGCTTGAGCTTATTCTAAGGACACGGATGGGATGTGAAATGCGTTGAATGGCACCCGACAAAAGGATTGCTAGTGTCCGGTAGCAAAGATAACCAAATCAAATTTTGGGACCCTCGGACGGGAACAGTGCTGTCAACGCTGTATGTTTGCTTCTGCTACCATTTTCTTTCCGACTCCCTAAATTTGTCTCTAGTCATCAGCATAAAAATACAATTCAAGCCTTGGCATGGTCACCCAATGGCAATCTAGTGGCCAGTGCTTCCCGAGATCAGACCGTTCGCGTGTTCGATATCAGAGCTATGAAGGAATTCCGTATGCTCAAAGGACATAAGAAGGAAGTTTGTTGTACGTCTTAATTTTTCAATGACATTGAAATATTCATACCTTACTTATTCACACATCCTAGCTGTTGCATGGCATCCTGTACATCCTCTGTTGGTTTCAGGTGGATCAGAAGGTGCAATACTTCATTGGGACCTTTCAACCCCAGAAGAAAATACATTTTCGCAAGCTGTTTCTCCTCCACGAGCAACACTATCGCAAGCTCATGACTCTAATGTGTGGTCTCTTGCTTACCATCCGTTCGGACATATTCTTGTTAGCGCCTCTAATGACCACACTACGCGATTCTGGAGTCGCGAAAGACCAGGAGACGCGACCTCGGTATTCTCGGGCGGAGGCGAGAAACCACCAGAAGATATGGGTGGGCAGGATGACGATGACGAGGCTATGGTGCCAGGATTTGGACAGGGCGGAGGTGGTGGGGTTCCATGGTGGGGTAAAGAAGAAGACGGGGGTCCTTCTATGGAGTCCACCTCAAGGGGAGGGGGAGGTTACGATGGGGAAGACTCTATACCTGGCTTTGGAGGTGGTGGAGGAATGGGAAGTATACCTGGACTTGGCGGTCTCCCTGGTCCTGCTGGTCCTCCGGCCGACATGAAACCAATGCACAACGGGTATCCGCCTTCCGGTGCACCCCAGGACATGTATAGAAGTGGTGAGAAAGATGAGTTTGGCAGGGATCGTGAATACCATTCTGGGGGTGGTGGCGGTGGGTATAATAACGATGACTGGGGGCGCGGTGGTGGTGGTGGCGGTGGTGGCGGTGGGTATAACCGTGGCGGACGTTATGGGCCTAGGAGGGGCGGGCGTTACTGAGAATTTTTATTTTGTACTATTCCTTCGTTTAATGGCTACTAGTTTGTATTACGAATGAAGCACATTGCAAGAAAATCTGACAAGGCCGTTGTGGCTACCAAGAGTGTCGCTCAGTATTTAGAGTATATACATAGGTACTACCGGTCTAAGCTCATAAGGTACGAGCACGTTGCGCTACATCAATCTGCATCAAGAAGACGTTGCAGCTGCTTAATACTTTTCTTCTTCATCTAGAAAATCTTTTAAACAAAGATACTCTTCATGAGTGAAGCCGACTATACCTTAATCTTTTCTTCTAATTTCTTGGTTAGTTCTTTCTCGAGCTTGTCTATAGCCTTGTAGCTTTTCTGGTTTGAAAGAGACAAAACTAGAATCATCGAAATATTAAGCAAAGAAAAACATGCCCTACCGCCAGTTCAATGCTCGATCCCAATAACTTGATGTCATCTGCGGTCTCTGACTTCAAATCACCAGCTTCAATGCTCTAACGACAACAAAAATCCAGCATATAAGTAATGCGAGGCCTCAAGATAGAAGCATCCGAAATATCACATTACCTCTTTTTCTTCATCCCAATCTCGGGCTTTCCTCTTTCCTATATCTGATGAGCTCTCTGCAATTCCTGCTGCAAATATAACGATTGATTTGGTTTCTGGATATTGTACGAATGTATATTCAGCAGTGGCCCAGTGGGATGGTCTACCGAAAGTTGGAATGTATAAACCTTCTTTTATTTCATCCTCCTCAGATTTAAGTCGGTCTACATCGATAATTTCTGGCGATGCGACTAGGCTTGTAGTTGCGATCCACCTTTCTACATGAGTTTGACTCCGATGTGGTTGGTCCGAGGAAATAACCTTCTCAATTCCGGGAGTTTTTCGAGGGCGGTGAATTACCGTGCCATTATCTAGTGTAGGCGAGGCCGCAGTATCGGGTAGCTGACTGTTGTTCTCGTGTGCATTTGCCAGGCCATTCGGCGTATGTTGTACAACATTCTGCGACGATCTTACACTTGGTGTACCGCCCTCTCGTCTCCGAGACCGCAAGGTCATCTCTGTTGGCATACAGTTTATTATTCATCAATGGGCAAGACGATATCTATGTGAACGTGTATTTACTTACGTGGTTGACTTCCAGATGCGATGGTTTCTTTAGCGGCTGAAGAATTTCTCTTCAAGTGACTTGTTCCTATTTTGTATTGCCCTTGAGGAGATGTAAAATCTGGTATCTCGATGATGAATTCTGCATAGGGCAAGAAACCTTCCTTCGAATCATCCACTATGTCCAGCTGATCCAAATTAGCAACAGTGGCGGGTACACTCCCTGCAATCCATTGCAAAAGACAAGTTTCTCCATTTAATCTTCTTATTTCGAGTCTCAATTTGCAAGGCCCTGATAACGGCACTTCCAAACAATTATAAAAGTGAGAGCAAAAGAAGAACTGATGAAACATACTAGAGAAAGGTCCGGGATACTTGGCGGAAAAATCACAGGCCCTTCCAGCCTTGAGGCAACCATGTCTTTTGTAAGGCGGATTCATGTAGGAGTGTGTTGACCTGCTTTGCGTCACCCTTCTATTTTCATCCATCACATTCGTTGCTGCGCAGAATTCATTGCTATCTACCAGAAAGTAGCCATTTTGGAGGAAGACTTGACATAGAGCAGATATGGGTTCAAGGCCTGTTTCTCTGCGCCAGTGAAGAGTAAAAGACTAGAAACACACTTTTTTTTAAGAAAAGAAGGAGTTGAACGAGAGGTTGCTGACCGTCTTTGGTTCCAGGTGGGCGCTGCCCGAGATCCTATGGAGTCCCTCATCGATGGTCATGCTCTTGTAAAGTGGGATTGATCTCCCTTGAGTATCCTCAAGCCATGTCTCGAGGCCTCCATATCTCAGAGTACGAGGCATGGTCTGAGCGACGAAAAAAGAAAGATGAAGCTAAAAGAGATTCAAGCAGTAAGAAATTTGATGCACAAGCTCCAGTTTAAGCTTTCGAGGAAGCAAATGAGTCTATCTTTCGGAACCTTCTCGTCGAGTAAAATTAGAAAAATAGGTGAACTGCTGACAGAGTATTGTTCATGATGGGTTTCATTGCTCTTGAATAAATCATGTATTTCGAGAAATAACGGGAGGAGCAAAGTCAAAGTTGGTGAAAAGGAGTTTTCTCGGTCCTCGGAGCGAACGGGTAACATAGAGGCAAACATGAACAAATAAACCGAGTGCAGCGAAGTTCAAACGTAACCTCGGCCACTGTCAGTGACCGCAGTTACTACTTACTGTCGACCCTCTTTTGAAGTCATACCCTAACGATATCAAGAACTAAACTGTCTCATGGGAGACGAATATTCTAGTCTTCTCCGTGAGTAGCCTCCCTCGTTTCTAACGAATGGCTTTACCTGAACTCAACGTAAGGTTCGGAGCAAATGAGCTTGGTGCAGTTGTTCGTTCCAACGGAAGTTGCCCATGATACTGTTGCAGAACTCGGAGAGCTTGGAAATGTGCAATTCAAAGACGTGCGTTGCTCAAGTATCTCTATTCTTCGCCGAAATACTCATTACATCATCCAGCTCAACCCGAGCGTCAACCCATTCCAACGTTCGTTCGTAGGCGAAATCCGACGCATAGATGAGATGGGCCGGCGCGTCCGCTTCTTCGCATCTCAAATTGAGAAGGAGAAAGACGTAGTGCCCATTCGTCCTCTCTACGAGTCGGCTCCTATCATCACTGTTGGACCACGCGCGGCGCAAACCATAGATGAGCTGGACACCACTTTGGCTGAACACGAAAAGAGGCTGGTGAACATGAACGAAAGTTACCAGACACTTAGCGAACGCACCAAAGAGTTGATTGAAGCTCGTCATGTATTGAGGGAAACTGCAGTGTTCTTTGAAAAAGTGTGCTTTTCGATCGGTTTACCCCTTTTACTTTCCTAATCTTCGCCTATGACCTTTCCTCTAGGCTCACGATCACCGCTCTGACATCCGCTCATCTCTCGACGATAGTGTAACCCCTCTCCTTCAGGATGACCATGAAGCCGGTTACGCGCCCTCTTCCATACAATTTGACCTCGAGTAAGCTGTCCTTACTCTTTGCTATATCATGCTCAACCCTTTGGATAGATTTGTTGCAGGAACAATTGAGCGGTCACGCATGCCTACGTTTGAACGCGTTTTGTGGCGTGTCCTACGTGGTAACCTGTACATGAACCATACCGATATTGCAGAGCCTTTCGTCGATGCTACCACTGGAACGGAAGTTCGCAAGAACGTTTTCATCATTTTTGCACATGGTGACACCCTTCTCGCCAAGATCCGCAAGGTTGCAGAATCGATGGGTGCAACACTTTATCCCATTGACCCCAACGCCGACAAACGTTCCGAGTCTCTTCGGGAGGTCACCAATCGTCTGGAGGATCTTCAAACGGTCCTTTATAATACAGGCGTCAACAGACGTTCCGAGCTTATCAAGATTGGTGAAAGCCTCCACAGTTGGCAAGATGTTGTCAAAAAAGAAAAGATGATATATGAGACCCTTAACCTTTTTAATTATGATGTTCGCCGTAAGACCTTGATTGCAGAAGGTTGGGTACCAACAAGGGATATTACTACCATCCAACTAGCTTTGAGATCAGCCACAGTCTGTCTTCATCTTGTTTCTGGATCATGATTGTTGACATTGTTTACAGGAAGGAGCGGGTACCAGCGTTCCGCCAATTTTGCATGAACTCACAACCCATAAGACCCCTCCGACGTTCCAGAGGACCAACAAGTTCACTGAGGGGTTCCAAACTATCATGGATGCCTATGGTACTGCCGCGTATCAGGAAGTCAATCCTGGATTATTCGCAATCGTTACTTTCCCTTTCTTGTTTGCAGTTATGTTCGGTGATATTGGTCACGGAACAATCATTTTTGCAGCGGCACTTTACATGATTTTTGCTGAAAAGAAATTGGCAAAAGTAGATCTAGGAGAGGTCAGTTTTTATTTAATTTAAAAAAAAAGTTGTAATGGAGTTGTTGATCCCTCTCGTCTAGATTATCGGCCAATTCTTCTTGTATGCGCTCTTCATCTTTGCTATTAGCGTCCCTTACTATACTGACTACTTTTTGAACAGTGGTCGTTATATCATCTTGCTCATGGGCATGTTCTCGATCTACACTGGCTTCCTTTACAATGATGTATTTTCCAAGACTTTGCATATTTGGCACTCCGCCTGGTCTTTCCCGGAGGCAAATGGAACATCTGCCGTGACAGGTGTCCTTAGCGACCACCGTTATCCTTTTGGATTGGACCCTGGATGGCATGGCGCGGATAATTCCCTCGTGTTCACAAATTCTTACAAGATGAAAATGTCGATAGTGTTGGGTGTGATTCACGTAAGGCACGTTTGATTATCTGGTAACATGATTTTCTAATTTCAGGTATAGATGACTTTCGCATTGTGTTTACAAGTTCCAAACCACTTCAAGTTCAAGCGCTATAGTGACCTCTACACCAACTTCATCCCTCAAATCATTTTCTTGCAGTCCATTTTTGGCTATCTTGTGGTCTGCATTCTGTATAAATGGTCAATCGACTGGTCCAAAGCCACGACGCAACCGCCGTCGCTTCTGAATATGTTGATTGGCATGTTCTTGTCGCCTGGCACTGTGGACCCGGCCACGCAGCTGTATCGTGGACAGGGCACGATTCAAGTTATTCTATTGTTGTTGGCGGGAATCTGTGTGCCGTGGTTATTGCTAACCAAGCCTTACCTAGCATGGAAGGAAATACATAAGACTCAAGGTCAGGGTTACATGACCATTGGCCACGACGGGGATATGCAACCATATACATCAGGTGTCAGCCCAGAAGAGGAAGAAGAAGGTAATGGACAAGCCATGCTTGAAGCTTCGGAAGAAGCGGGGGTATGTATTTGTTCTACAATATTACGTTTTTTCCATTCCTGAAGGTCTCCACAGGAACATCACGACTTTGGCGAGGTGATTATTCACCAAGTTATTCACACCATCGAATTCTGTCTTGGCTGCATTTCGCATACAGCATCGTACCTTCGCCTATGGGCTCTGTCATTGGCTCATGCCCAACTTTCTGATGTTCTCTGGAATATGACTCTGGCGAGAGTCCTCAATCCGACCTCATTGTTCGGCTGGATTGGGCTGATTCTTGTGGGGGCGTTTTGGTTCGTGGCGACGGTCGGCGTGTTATGTATCATGGAAGTCAGTGCAGATCTTGTTTCGAAAACATCTATCCATCAGCAGCCCCCTAAACTGATTTATCTCTTTGCTTGTGCCTATTATATCTAGGGCTTGTCGGCGTTTTTACATGCCCTCCGGTTACACTGGGTAGAAGCCAACAGCAAACATTTCGAAGGAGGCGGATATGTAAGTTGCAAATTGTGCCGGCTTTGAATCGTTGCTGACTGATACGATCGCGATGCTGTACACTTAGGCATTCACTCCACTGAGCTTTTCGAGTCAAGAGGTTAAAGAATGAAGCGAGTAGGAATACGCCTCTATGTAGTTTAGACCGGCTGTAGTTCACGCAATAAAGCAGATAGGGTTGGATTTGCTCATGATTGCTGGTATCCATATGTCCGGACACATCTGGGGTACCCCGCATCCGTCTCGAACGCCAACTAGAGCGACATAGCCCATGACTAGCGGACATTATTGTTGTCACGAGTTGCACGAGTTTGACCCGATTCGGTGTGACAAAGTAGCGATTGAATTTAATCGTCGATTGCAATTTTTCAAACTCCGAAAATGGAGAGTTATAAACATGACACCCCCGTCGCTCTTTTTTCTCCACCTCTCCCCCATCTTTCCTTTCATCTTTTTCTTCCTCCTTTATAGAGGTGCGTTGCTCGTCTTTCTCTTCATCGCATAATCCAGTTTGCTGATCTTCTTATCGCTAGGCATTTTTTGCCAAAGCATAGAATTAGAGCGTCCTTTGCTTCTTGCCAGCCTTTGCCAACCATTAACGACGTAGACCTAGCAAATATATCATCTTACAAGGTGCGTGCTTCCGATTTCTTTTACCGCTAAGTTTTTTCTTATCGTCTTGTACAGATTTTAGATATGCCTGCCGCTACCGCTTCTGCTATTGCTACCCCTTCCCCTGCTTCTCTCAAAGCCGCCGCTGCCCCCGTTGAAGGTTCGGTCGACGTTACCGCATTCTTCTCCTCTGACAAGGCAACCCGTGACGCTGCTACTGCGTCCCTGGCTGCTGTCGCCAAAAAAGACGGCCCTGTCGCCCTTACTTCCATTGGATTTGGGGACGCCGTGGTCAAGGCTCTTGCCGACAAAAAATCACCTGCTGCTCGTGAGGGCGCTGCTACTGCCATCTCTGCGCTCGTCTCCAACGGCGCCGTCAAGGCTTTGGAGCCTATTTTCATCGACTCCGGTATCTACAATGCCCTCCTCGAGACCTTTGCCGACAAGATGCCTGCTGTCAGGACAGCGGCTGTTGAGGCTGTACGAATGTACGTTTCCGCCATGAACGCCTGGGCGGTTTCCCTTATACTCCCTGCTATTCTTCACGAAATCAAGACTGCCGGCAAATGGCAAATGAAGACCGGTTCCCTCGTTGTCCTCGACGAACTCGTCAAGGCTGCCCCAGTCCAAACTGCCCGCCTCATGCCTGAAATCGTCCCCGTCCTCGCCGAGGCCATCTGGGATACCAAGTCCGACGTGAAGAAGGCTGCTCGTGAATCGCTCACAAAGGCCACTGCCCTAGTGTCGAACAAGGACATTGAACGCTTTATTCCTGCTCTTATTAAGGCTCTCATTAATCCCGTTGAGGAGGTCCCTGGTACCATCGCTCTCCTCTCGGCTACCACTTTCGTTTCCGAAGTAGACTCCCCCACCCTTTCCCTCATGGTTCCCCTTCTCTCTCGTGGTCTTTCCGAGAAGTTGACCGCCACCAAGCGTAAGGTTGCTGTGTAAGTTTTTTTATGTCGTCCGTTGTCTACGTATCATTTGCTTACCGCTATTAATAGCATCATTGACAACATGTCTAAGCTCGTGGACTCTCATGTCACCGTTCGCCCATTTATTCCCAAGCTTCTTCCCGGTTTGATCAAGGTTGAGAGCACCATTGGTGATCCCGAAGCCCGCGGCGTTGTCGGCAGGGCCATCGTCACCCTCCGTCAAGTCGGTCAGGTCCCTGCTGAGAGCGACGGTTCCGACCTTCCCGCCCTCCACCATGCTGATGAGAAGCAACTCTCCCACTCCCTCATCGCTGTCTACAAGAAGCTCGGTGCCACCATCTCCGCTGGCAATGTTGACATCATGTATGCTGCCAACCTTGCTGCCAACCTTGTCAACATGAAGAATTTCGAGGTTCCCCAATGGGAGTCCCTCGCTCCTTACCTCTCCTTCGCTGTCTCTACCCCTGACGCCATCACCGTCACTCGTGAATGGGTCGTCCGCTCTGCCACCGAGGGCGAAGAGGAAGAGACCGAGGAAGATGAGGAGGAAGGCGAAGACCTTTGCAACTGCCAATTCTCCCTTGCTTATGGTGCCAAGATCTTGCTCAATACCGCTACTCTCCGTCTCAAGCGTGGCCACCGCTACGGTCTTTGCGGTAAGAACGGTACCGGAAAGTCCACTCTCATGCGTGCCATCACCAACGGCCAGGTTGAGGGCTTCCCTTCCCCTGACGAAGTTCGCACTTTCTACGTCGAGCACGACATCGATGGATCTGAGGAAGATACCTCCGTTCTCGAGTTCATTCTCACTGACAAACGTGTTTTGTGCTCGAAGGAGGAGATCATTGAGACCCTTGCCTCCGTCGGTTTCACTGATGAACGTCAAGATCAGGCTATCGGCAGCTTGTCCGGTGGATGGAAGATGAAGCTCGCCCTTGCCCGCGCTATGTTGTTCAAGGCTGATATCCTCCTCCTCGATGAGCCCACTAACCATCTTGATGTCGTCAACGTTGCCTGGTTGGAGAACTACCTCACTAACCTCAAGACTTGCACTTCCAGTACGTATATGCATATTTTAGGGTGCAATAATGTTTACTAACTTTTTCTCAGTCATCGTCTCGCACGACTCTGGCTTCCTCAACAACACCATCACCGACGTCCTTCACTTGAACCGCTTCAAGCTCCGTAGATACCGCGGTAACCTTGAGAAGTTCGTCCAACAAGTTCCCGAGGCCAAGTCTTACTACTCTCTTGAGGCTGCTGAGGACTACAAGTTCAAGCTCCCCGACCCCCCTCTCCTTGAGGGTGTCAAGACTAAGGAGAAGAGTTTGCTCAAAATGTACGTCTCGTCTTTCCTATTTTCCCCAATGTTCATCGAGATTTATCATTGTCTTTTAGGCGCAAGGTTGGATTCCAATATCCTACCCAGCCCGTCCAGCAACTCTACGACATCACTCTCCAAGTCTCCCTCTCGTCCCGTGTTGCCGTTCTCGGACCAAACGGTTCCGGAAAGTCCACCCTCGTCAAGTTGCTCATCGGTGACATGGAGGCCAACAAGGGAGGTGAAATCTGGAAGCACCCTAACTTGGTTATTGGTTACGTTGCTCAGCACGCTTTCCACCACATTGATCAGCATCTCGACAAGACTCCCCTCGAGTACATGCTCTGGCGTTACCAGACCGGAGAAGATCTCGAGGAGATGACCAAGGCTAACCGCCAGATCTCCGAGGAGGAGATGCAGAAGATGAAGGAGGGTGCCAACATCGTCATTGAGGGTAACAAGCGCATCATCGACGAGATCGTCAACAGGAAGAAACTCAAGCAGTCCTACGAGTACGAGGTATCGCTTAAGGGTCTCAGCTCTTCCGAGAACATCTGGTTGCCCCGTGACGATCTCATCAAGCGTGGTTTCGAGAAGGTTTGTCTTGTCTTTTACTTCCTTATCGCACCTTTGCTGAATTATTTTATTGCTATATAGAAAGTCCTCGAGGTTGATACTCGTGAGGCTCAGCGCCTTGGTCTCCTCCGTCCTCTCGTTCGTCGCGAAATCGAGAAGCACTTCGCTGACTTCGGTCTTGAGCCTGAGTTCGTTTCCCACAACACCATGAGAGGTCTCTCTGGTGGTCAGAAGGTCAAGATCGTTCTCGGTGCTGCTACATGGCGTCGTCCCCACGTCATGTGTCTCGATGAGCCTACTAGTGAGTTTCTATTCCTTATCTCTTTATTCTGATACATGTCCTGACTATTATTCAAGACTACCTTGATCGTGAATCGCTCGCTGCCCTTATCGAGGCCCTCAAGGTCTTTGAAGGTGGTGTCCTCGTCATTACCCACAACCGTGACTTCTCCGAGTCACTGTGCAAGGAAGTCTGGGCCATGCGCGACGGTCGTCTCGAGGCCTCTGGCCACAACTGGGTTGAGGGTCAGGGCTCCGGTCCCCGTATCGACAAGGCTGCTGGTGAGGAAGAGGATACCTATGATGCCATGGGTAACAAGATCGACAACAAGAAGGCGAAGAAAATCACATCCGCGGAGGCTCGTAAGCTGAAGAAGGAGCGCATGGCTCGCAAGAAGAGAGGCGAGGAAGTTACCGACGATGAGCTCTAATCGGTTCATTTTCTGTTATCATTCGTTCTGTCGTCTCTTTTTCTATTCCTTCTTGTTTCCTTTACCTTACATTCCTCGCATACGACCCGAATTTATGATCTTGTTACATTAGGTGTTCTTTTAGATTCTTGCATACCACGATCGATGTTCTCTTGCTGTCTGTATTATCCTCACATAATCTATCTACTTCGTATTCGCTCTAATTATCCTCAAGTACCGCGCTCTTCAAGTCCTAAGACAGTGTAACCGAACTGAAGTTGTTCTGAAGTCAGTTGCTCACTGAAAAAATAATTGCCCTCCAGTCAAAGAGAGTTGCATATTCGGTGTTCAGTGCTAAGCATGAAGGGAGCGTAAGCGACGCTTATTTGCGTATTTCCCGCATACTGCTTATGTGTCACAAGATGTCACAGCCAGCCCGATTAGGACACTGATTGTGGAAGGGGTTCATGGCGTCGCTGGTTGCGCCTGCTCTTCTCCCGCTTAAAAAAACACTGTATATTGTATCTGTAGCACTTTTTAACATAGTATGGGACGTGCCCACCAAAGAAATACGAACATTTTCCACGGCAGATCCTAAATTGGCAATCACGCCGTTACTCTTCACAGCCACCTGCACCTGCGGATATGCGAATATGCGTCGCTTACACATGTGTCGTGAGCTCCCCTATGACTCGTTGCTACTCTCAAAGATATTCTAATTCAGTTCAGTCTATCTGATAGCCATCTTATTAAACATCTTAGGACGTAAAATTGTTCGAGTTATCTTTCCGAGGATAAGCTGAAGTCGTTTTGACTTTCATAGTAATTGGAACCGGTGTCTCGTTTATACGCGTCCCAATTTGCCTAATCGAGACCGTTCGCAGGTTATAAACCTGCCACCACCTTCGGTTATCGTTCATCTCCTTTTCCTTCCCTCTTGTCCCCCTAGTTCCTTCGTGTCACCATGGCTAACTCGAACTTTCGACCTATTCGGCTCTTGACGAATTCTTTCAAGATAACTGAACTACCACAAATTCGTTATAACCAATATTCGGGTGAGAAAACTTGACTTTTCTATATCCTCAAGAGGTGTTTTATTGATTATCTTTTCTCTCTATTGATTATCTTCCCCCACATTTAGTCGGTGAGTATAGCATGTCTTGTAGCGCCTACGCGTCTATCCTTCTAACGATACACTTCCAGATTTTCGCCCTCCTCTCGAGCTCAAACTGCGCCAGAAAAGGATTAAACTGATGTTCAGGTTGATGGACATGACCTACCCACATCTTTTCAAAAAACATCATTTTATCTACGACGGTCAAGCAATTGCCTACGCTGCTGATGATCCGAATATTCCGAGTGGTACTGTGAGTTACTATTGGGTGTCGTCGTTTGCTCTTCAGTGGATTGCTCAACTCTGGACAGTTCTATGTCAGTCTTGCCGTTGAAGCTCCTGGCGATAGTACTTTAGTCGGAAAACAGGGTTACTACGAAATCAGGTTGACGTTGACTGCTGGCGAGAAAATATACCCAAAGTCAGTCGTTCATGCGTCTTAAGCGCCGCTTCATGTTCATGTCAAGGCGCGCACAGTCAAATTATCCAGCACTACCAGTCGAAGGATGTTGTGAAGTCAACAGTTGCAACAAACCTGTTGCAGATGATCGTACGACAAGGTCCTAATAGGTGTGTGTGTGGATCTAATTGTAGGAATTACAATGTTACTGAAGCCTTGTGACTTCGCTAGAAAGAACGCGAACAACGGCAGGGCTTACTTTCCAGAGAAGGAAATCAAGGCAATCCCGAGGAGTGGTCTCGGTCTGGTCAGGGGAATCTTCCAGTAAGTCCTCAGAATGCTGAACGAGTATGTATATGGTTTTAATGCTGTCTTTCAGGTCCGTTCGCCCAACTATCGGAGCTATGATCCTGACTATCGATACGTGCACTGCTGCTATGTATGTTCCAAATCTGATGAAGTATGATTTCTTACTCACGTCGTTTCCTAGTCATAGGCCAGGCCGCTTCTACGACGTCGCCCTGGATATTCTCGGCCTTCGAAACCCAAGAGACCTTCGCCTCGAGCGAAATTCACCTGATTTCAAGAAGCTCGAGGTGTTTTTTAAAAAGCTTCGAATCGAGGTTAATGTCAAAGGAAGTAAAACGAAGACAAAAACAATATATGGTCTGGAACCCCGTGCGGGAGAATACCGCTTTACCAAGGATGATACAGACACGACAGTAAAGGTAAGTGCCTAATACATCGTAAGCGACAATATTATGCTTAAGCATGGACTCCGTCTAGCAACATTATCTTGAAGCTTACGGGGTGAACATTGAATACCCGCTTGCCATTGGTGTAATATCGTCGCCGAAATCCGCACCTTTCAAAGTCGTATTACCGGGAGAACTGTGCGAAATATTACCTGGGCAACTTTTCAAGAAGAAACTTCCTGACACTTTTACGGGTGAGATGGTCAAATTCGCTGCCCTCAAGCCTTTTGATAGGCTGGACAGGATAAAAAGAGCGGCAAGTATTTAGCCATTTCTTACCCTCAGTCTCAGAGCTCACCTTGGCCATCTTTTTCTTTACCCTTATTAACAGGCTGAAACCTACGACAATTCCCCTTTTGTTTATCAATCGGGGATGAAATTGAACAAAAACCCGATGCTAATTCAGGCGAAGCAGTTGAACGTGCCTACAGTCTCGTTCAGAGAGTCATCGGTATGTTCTTAACGCTGTTCGTTCGTTTTCTATTATGTTATTGAAAACACACCAACAGAATGTACGAGACGGCGCATGGAATGTACTCCGTCAGAAATTATTTGCTCCTGCGAAACTGCAATTCTGGATTGTCATGACTTTTTCGGACATGTTCAGCAACACTGAAAGTCTGAATAGCTTAATCAGATCAAGAGATGGGTTGATTGATTGTTGCAGCAAGCTTGGTGATTACCTTCTCTATTTCATCATTTATTCTTCGTGCTGATCACCAATCACCATTTCCTTTAGGCATGGGTAAAATACCTATTCCTAGATTTCCATACCGCAAACACTTACATGAAATTAGAGGTCCACGATCCGTTGGGTCCTTATCAAGGAAATTTACACGACGTTATCGGCGTATGTTATCTCTTTCATTATGCAAGTTACGATGCCTTGACACTTTGATAGTCATTGAACCACGCCCTTACGAATGCAGGAGGCAGGAACGATGTATTGGAGCAGCTTATCATCGTTGTCATTGTCCCAAACAACGCTGCCCATGTGCGACACGCAATCAAACATTGGGGAGACTGTATACAGGGTGCGTTCTACTATTATATGTGCAGCATATCGGACGTGTTATGCCCATATACAATCATTCGTATTTAGGTGTTTCTACTCAGTGCTTAAGAGACATTAAAGTGCAGAGTGCCAATAGCCAATATTGGAACAATATTGCTCTCAAGTTGGTATCGTATTCTTATTAGTCTTGAGCATGGCATAACTTACATTTTCTGCAGACTTAATGCTCGCCTAAAAGGTATCAACTTCCACAGCTTTTCCCCGGCTTTCCTCGAATTGAAGAGAGCCCCTTATATCATCATGGGTACATTATTCTATATCTGACTCACTTGTGTGCATGTACCGACCTTTTCGTCTTAGGTGCCGATGTTGGTCATCCTGGTCCTGGTGTACAAAAGCCCTCTGTTGCGAGTCTCGTATATTCTCACGATATGCTGGGGGTTCAGTATGCTGCACTCACTTCTATACAGCCCCCTCGAACGGAGAAGATCCAGGATCTGAAAAAGTTCATGATGACAGCGCTCAACAACTTCGGGAATAAGAATAAGGCATCTCCCGTGCGCTTGTTCTTCTATCGAGATGGTCTATCGGAAGGAGAGTACGAAGGTGTGGCGAATGAAGAAATTCAGGATATTGAAGGTGTGTTACACTGTGTCCCATAAAATCTGAAAGTTATTATAATTATGCATCACTAGAGGCTATCAAAGAACTCTGGAGCGAACGCGGCCTTAGTGTCAAGACCTACCCACTGATCACGTATATTGTAGTGGGTAAACGGTGCGTTCTAATGGTTGGACTAACCCTCTATATTTATTTGTCTAATATCCTTGGCCTGTCGCATACTAGCCACCACGCCGTATTGTTCCCCGAAAGTCAATCAACGTACGCACAACTCGTTAGCACTAAGGCCTTCCATTGACTAACAAACTCGCAGTGGTGATAGGAAGGGCAATGCATTCGCTGGTTCTCTAGTCGACAGCGAAATCACGCATCCGACAATCATAGATTTCTACTTGCAAAGTCATGCTGCTATCCAAGGAAGTAAGTTCTGATCTATTTTCCCTTTGAGAGGCCTGCTCACGTACGCAACAGCGAGCCGATCTAGTCATTACATTGTACTTCGAGATGATAACTTCAAGTCATACACTGAGCCCGCCAGGGGTGGTCTTGCCATGATCCAGGACCTGTCTTTTACGTTGTGCCATATTTATGCTAAAGCAACACGTTCTGTCTCAATCCCAGCCCCGGTTTATTGTAAGTTGGGTTTACTTTGTTTACCTACAACACTCAAACTGAACCTTTCGCTCAGACGCAGATGTAAATTGCTATGGCTTTTGTCCTTGTAACTGACTTTTAACTAATACTTTCTCCTAGCTCGTTTGCCAGCGAGGTGCTTTCCACATCGTTCCGGGTGCGAACGTTGGACTCGACGACAATGCTTCCGTCGCAAGTGGCTCAACCAACCAACCCTTCGAATTGTCTATGTGGCAGTCACACTTCCTACCTGTACATGAAAGGCTTGCGAAGTCCATGTACTTCCTCTGATTCATAGATCATGGAAGTTGGTAGGTCTTAATCCTCATTTACAACTGCGTCATTGAGTCATTATGCAACAACAGATCACACTTATTTCATCGTCTTGCATCGCGTTTTCGATTTTTTTTTGTACCTCTCCGAAACCACTTTCATCGTCATCTTGCAATTTTTGAAAACAATGTATGTATAACATCTGAATAAAATGACAAATATTTCTTGACACGAATTAGTTATATCCGCAAAAACATCAAGGATTTACTGTAATGATACAAAGTAGTAAGATTATTATTCATAACTATCATCTCCTGCGAGAGTATCCGTCGTCCCTGTCGCGCGATCGCCTCCTTTCCCGCTCATGTTCGCGCCTTGCGAATGCGTGCCTATCATCGTGTCTGCGTCGATCATCTGGCCTCTCATATTTTGAATCATCTGGCCTACCGCCACGGGACAGATGAGGTGGCGGCGACCTAGATACGTCCCCTCCGCGACGACGAGGGGGCGTACGCGAACGAGACCGAGATGGCGAGCGTCTCCTACCAGAGCCACCCCGTCGACGAGAATCTACCGATGACTTCTCATCAGAATCCGAAGAGCCAGAGTCGGAATCAGAGTCAGAGCTGGAGTCAGAATCTGAAGAGTCAGAATCAGATGACGACGACGATTCTGCTTCGAGCATTGCACGACGTTGTTCCATGATGAGCTTAGGTGCATTCTAAAAGTCCAATGGTAAGCATGGGTGGGCAAACCAGGGAAAAAGGGTGAGTGCGTACCTTCAAATACTCTCTCATGTCCTCCGTTAAAACACCAAGTCCGATGCTGGTGAAATAATTGATGGAAAACCTGGTGTTCTTGGGTATGTCCATCGGGAACATACCTGCAGCACCATGCTTGACTTCAGGGTCTCTAAACCTCTCGGCTAAGGTCTTTAGTCCCATACTTTCCATCATTTCCTGCATCATAATTTTGATGAAGATACGACTGCTGCTAGTCGTGTCGTCTTCATTAACTTTTACGCATTCAAAAACCATCCAGGATATAGCATCAGAGGCAAAAAGATGTCCAAAGAAGCGAGCAATGTTTCGCAGACGGTTGGTTTCGTATCTGTGGATAGTGGTATAGTAATTGGTGAACGCCTGTTCAAAGGCGTCGGTCCAAACACGATTCAATTTGCTGAAGCGTTCACCAATCAAGCCGTAGAATGTCGAATACGAGCGCTCCTGTGAGCAACACTCTATGATCATGTTCACCAGTTCAATCTATGCATATTATTAGACAGCTGGACCAATCAAAGACTATATTCGAAACACGAACCTCCTGTCCTTCCTGAAGCTGAACCTTGAGCAACTTGTGTACAGCTTCTTCGTAGTTGAGCGCGTTCATGATTGTTAGATAGATTATACGACGCAAGTTGACGAGATTCGTTTCAGTTCTATCTTCGATACCTTCTTTGTCTTCGGCAACTAGGGATGAAAATGAGCAAGGACTAAAAAAAACGCGCGAGTTGGTATGAGAGTACCTTCTTCATCCTCTTCATCTGAGTCTTCGTCTGAGCCCGAACCTGATTCATCGTCCGAGTCTTCGCCCAATATTTCACTTTTGATAGCTTTGTACTTTTCTTCATTCTCTTGATAGTTAGGATCAAACTTGAAAATGTCTATGGCCACAAATGAGTACCAAAGTTTACATGTGACATAGGCGAACTCACTGAGTCCCTCCTGGATTTGCAATTCTTCTTCCAATTGAATTTGATGGGTTATTTGTTCGTCCTCCTCAACCAGGTCCAAACCTTCAGGTAAAATCGGGTTGTCCTTGTACTTGTCCTTGCGGACTTGCATGAGTACCTCGATCATGTACTGGACCCTCTGACTGATTTTTCCCTCATTCAAGACAGCACGGAAGCGCTCGAAAACAGTGGCATTGGCCTTCGGAGAATTTTCTGCCAGGAAAGCACCAACTTCTCGAGTAAACCCAACAGCAATCTCGATTGAGTCATCGGTTGGCCTCTCCAACAGAAGTACGAGTATTTGAAGCGCAATGATTTCGTGAGCAACGGATTGGTTGACAAGGTGGGCAATAAATGTTGTAGTTGAATGACAGACGATCTGAAAGATAATAATGAGAATGCAAAATAAGTACTATATAATTGTTTATGACACACCTTGTCGTTTCTCTTGAAAGATCTTCTAAACTGGCTGATGAGCCTCGTCAGAACTAGTTCTCCCACTTGAGGTAGTTTGGTGTTAATAATCGAAACGAGGGCAGCAAAAACAGGAGTGAAGGGTAAACTTGCAGCCTGCGCTTTCATAACACTCCTAGAAAACAATCCTCGTCCTCGAATGAGATTTTCGTGGAAAAGTTCTGGTACAATCATCTTGATATTCGCAATGTTCACCCTGTTGACAATACCGGTGATAGACTTGCGAAGCGCGTCCCATGAAAGTCTTTGGTATTCTGGACTGGATTTGTCAGCCGAGGCCGCTGCTTGCATTGCACGAAGGCGTGCTGGAGGTATATAGACACCACCGGAGCGGGTATTCAAAAGTTTTGCGAACTCAGCACGCTGCGCAGATTCTGTTGCTTGTTGCTTTTCGGCAGCCTTTACGACTGCTGCTGCGTTCCTGAGATCCATGGCTGCTACACGAGATTCTAGCTTTCCATCCTTTGCAGGTGCAGGTCCATCCGAGTCCGATTCCGAGTGCTCATGGGGAGACCTGGACCTCCGTCGAGTAGTCGGTGGTGCATCTGGTGAATGCGACGTCGACCTTGAATGGAGCCATATTAGAATGCGAATATCACACAGAAAGAAACAAGTCGTTATTCACCTTTTTCTCTTTTGAGAGACAGACGCTGACGCTGAAGGAGAGCTCATTTTTGTCGTTGCGGATCGGTATCGTCGTTCGAGAGGTAAGAGTCACTGTGATACTATGATCATGAGCAACATGCCTGTTGTTTGTGACTAATTGGCATCGACTTCTGACTGTACCAGTATCGTTCCCGTTCTCTTTGTTATATATTGTCAAGCTCAGTATTGGCGCTAATTATATTCATATGACCGGGGTCATGAGCTATGATAATTCTTAAGCACGCTATATGGTGGAAAATATCGTCTTCTGGTACCCGGTCTTTCTGGCACAACGTCAAACCATTTCTGGAGAACCAATCACATGAAGTGCAGCTCCGCTCATTCTTGTCGCCGAATCCCCAAACTATAAGACACACATACAAGCTATCTTCGTAATTACCCTACCTTTGCTTATAGTCTTGCCTCCTCTAACTTAACTTTGGACCGGTACAGTGCTCGGACAATGGAGAAACTTGAAGAATTGAGCGACGTTACAAGAGTGTGTATTCGCTTTGGAAGTGTCTTCGAATATCCATTTAATCGAGGTCCACTTGCATAGCTCAGTGAACATGCAGTCCGAATTCTTGGACAGGTAGCTAATACTTACTCTTCCTTAATGTGATATCAAGATGTAACTCGATAATTCCAGAACCCTGGCAAGTTCACCCTCCAAGGTATATCCTTTCCATAAGCTCTGGTGGTGTTCCCATTTCCGACTCTGTTTAGGCACGAATACCTACCTCATCGGCACCCAGAATCCATACATTCTCGTCGACACTGCAGAAGGGAAGGAATCATACATCCCTCTACTATCTTCTGCTCTTGAGGCTCGCTCCGATCTCAGCCAACCAGACGTTTCGGATATCATCATCTCACATTGGCATCATGACCATGTTGGGGGTATTCCCTCTGTTCTGTCTCTGTTGAAGAAGTTGTGGACAGATCGTAGTGGCAATAAACCATACAAACCACCCCGTCTTCATAAATATCCTGCTCCCCAAACATCCAAAGGCGGGCATACTACTGAATACAATAAACTGCCTAAATTACTGGAGGAATTGTCTGCAGACATATACACCCCTTCTCCTGAAGGTGGTATATTCCATGACCTTGTAGACGGTCAAGTCATCAAAGACGACAACTCTACAACTCTTCTCCGCGTTTTGCACACCCCGGGCCATACCGTCGATTCTATTTCTCTTTATGTCCCTCGAGACCGGGCGTTATACACAGCAGATACCGTACTTGGGCAAGGTACGGCTGTCTTCGAAGATTTAGCTACTTATCTCGCAAGTCTCAACAAAATGCTACATTTCGGCTCTCCTTCCCGTACCCCCTTGGCTGGAGAGGCCACATCCGACGGTAACATTGATTCAGAATATATCACTCTTTATCCTGCCCATGGACCTGTTGTCGCAAATGGCCATGAGACCATCGCGACATACATCAAGCACCGACTCGAAAGAGAAGAACAAGTCTTAGCCGTGCTGCGTTCACCTGTGCCTGCAGAACTACAAGGTGATGCCGATTCACCCTACCGCTCGTTGTGGACCACATGGAGCCTTGTTAGAACGATCTACAAGTCCTATCCAGAGGATCTTTGGCTTCCTGCTGCGCGTGGAATCGATTTGCATCTGCGAAAGCTAGAAGGGGATGGAGTCCTACAATTAGCTGGAGGAGAAGGGGTAGAATGTCGTTGGAAACTGCTGTCTCCTCCCAGGTCTCCAAATCTTTGATTGTCATGTAATTTCCGAGGGTAGAGGCTCTCCGTCGTTCCTCAACGCGATTCTTCAAGTGTATGTACTTATCAGAATATGCATAACTTTCTCCAGTTGCGTCTGAGCAGCATTGATCTTTGGTGAGATCGTGTACTTGCTTATGCGCTTATATACGCCACCCACGGAGTGCTAGTAACGACTTGTTCGTTTCAATAGTTTTGGTAACTTGGAGTGTGCTTTACGAATTAAAAGGCGAGGGAGTGATACTTTCAAAATGAGACTGATTACCCAACTGTTCTCAAGACGACATTAAGAGCTATCTAACTTTTTATTATCTATTATTCAAGTCTCTTCTTTAGCGCTGGCAGCCCACTTTTATTCAAATTTACTACTCTCCATAGGTGATCGCGTGACATCAATTAATCTGGATACACGCATTACTTTAATATTTTTACGAGCCCCTGCAGCTTTGCCATATGGCCAGGCAACAATTCGCATGCGCAATGCGCATTTATGGTTTGACCCCTATCTAACCAGAGGATCATGTGATCTACGCGAGATTGCTACCGCTGTGACCGCAGCCGTCATCATCTTATAAGTAACAGGTGTGTTTCCCCAGCTTCCAAGTTCCAACATACCCAATATCCCGAATATCAAGGTACCGAAGCATGAAGGCAACGACTTCGCTGCTTCTTGCTTCCTTGATCTCTTCGCTGTCGTCTCCAGTTCTTGGGGCACCTCCACCGTTGGCAATTAATGAGCCTACCGGAGGCCTTTCAAACCAGAGACCTTTCTTAGGTGTCACTGGAGACCAGTTCAGAGATGTTGCGTCGGAGTGGCTGAGCGATGCCAAAAAGGCCCTTTTGAGTGGGAAGAAGAACATGGAGAAGTGGTATCATGATGGTAGAGAGTACATCAAGCAGGACAATCTATTGTGTGCGTGTTAAAACTCCTTACTTCTTTCTTTATAATACTTATTCTACAATCTAATAGACGAGTTTGTAACTCATCCTGATTTCGAGAGCTATAATCTGCGCGTGACGGAGCCCAAGTTGTGTGATCCATCTGTGAAGCAGTATTCCGGTTATCTCGATGTTGCCGAAGATAAACATCTCTTCTTTTGGTAAGCTACTTGCCTTGAAAGTTAGCTGTCATGAAATTAAATGTCTCTACCTTAGGTTCTTTGAGTCGCGTACTGCCCCTGAGGATGCTCCTCTCATTCTCTGGCTCAACGGTGGTCCAGGATGCAGTTCTTCAACCGGTCTGCTCTTTGAACTTGGACCTTGTTCAATCGCCAATAAAGGCCAGAACACTACACATAACCCTTACAGCTGGAACAAGAACGCCAATATCATTTTTCTGGATCAGCCTGTCAACGTTGGGTATTCTTACGCTGATGACGGCACCTCTGTTTCTACCACTCCAGTTGCAGGCAAAGACGTGTACGCCTTTTTGGAATTGTTTTTGAATCGCTACCCCCAATACGCCAAAGCACCTTTCCATCTCGCTGCTGAGAGCTACGGTGGCCATTATGCCCCTAACTTCGCGAGCGTGATTCACAAGGGCAATCAGCAACTGCAGCTTGCTCCTAACCCCAAGATCAAGCACATCAACCTGGCTTCAGTCATCCTTGCAAACGGTCTCACAGATCCTTATATCCAAATGGCTTCCGTACCGGACTACGTTTGTGACGGGCCTTACCCTGTCTACGATGACCCTCAAGGTCCTCAATGCCAAGCTCTCAGAACTAAGGTTCCCACATGCCAACGCTTGATCAAGGCCTGTTATAACTTCAATTCAAGGTTTGCCTGTGCCCCGGCCATCATGTACTGCAATACACAACTCTTCGGACCTCTCATGCGTGAGTGTTTTTTGTTCCGAGAGCGCTATCGTTTCTAATCACAATCCCATCTCGTAGAAACCGGTCTTAATCCTTACGATGTTCGCCGCCAATGTGATAAGTCCCAAAGTCAAGGTTTATGCTACGAAGAGATGACTTGGGTCGATAATTGGATGAACGAGCCATCCAACAAGGCAGCCTTGGGCGTCAACCCGGACCGCACTTTCCAGTCATGTAATATGGAAGTTAACCAGGCCTTTACCTTGAACGGTGATGGTGCGCACAATAGCGCAAGTCTCCTTCCCGAACTCGTGAATTCCGGCATCAGGCTTTTGGTTTATGCTGGTAACGCTGGTGAGTTCTTTATTTCATCCTACACCTTTCCCCTTGTGGAAACGCTATGCGTTGGATAAAGCTCTTAGTGCTGCTGCGGTTGGCGGTTGATGCTCGCCGCGGCTTGCCGCCACCACTAGAAGTTGCATGATGAGAGAGGTTAAGCGCATATCTACGCATATTCCGTTATACGTCGGATCATTAAACGTGTTTACCATTCTTCTCCATGCACCGTTGGGGCCTGGCTCCTTCCTTATTTATTTTTGTTTCGTTTATTATTGTACACATGCATACAGCGTTCCATGGACTACTTCTCATGGACATTTTGCTAACTATCCCTACGTTTCCTTTCAGACATGATGTGCAACTATTTGGTATGTCATAAAATTACAACCCATAAAAAACGGGCTAAACGATAAACAGGGAAATCAACGATGGGTCGAACAGCTGGACACTAAATTCTCTGATGAATATAAGAAAGCCGAATATGTGCCATGGGCCATTGCTGGAACTGGACATGTCGCGGGAGAAGTTAGGAGCGCTGGTGGAGGAGGCTTTGGAGCTGGAAATGTTACCTTTGTCACCGTTCACGAAGCAGGGTAAGCCCAATTCGACTGCTGTACTTCGTTCATTCGTGCTCACGACTGCTTTTTTTACAGGCATATGGTCCCATTCGATCAACCGGAAGCAGCATTTGTAAGCCATTTTCCTTTGTTTCATGTTCGCTGTGGCTATCATCGCCCGCTACGCCGTAGAACGTGCAAGCGTCGGGCCTCGATTGGCATTCAGATTCATGTTCTGACTGCGCGCCTTTCCTTTTTTCCCCAGGATCTGATCACGAGGTGGCTTTCGGACATTCCTCTGTCTGTAAACGCTGGTGCATAACGCACTTGAAGACCCCCATGGATATGATATAGCTCTATATCGTACTCCACATATTCTATTTCTCGCGTTGGTGGAACTGCTCCCAGGTTGCTCAGGATACAGTTACAAAGAGCCTGCCTCGGTTACGTCCATTCAAGTTGATCTTTCGGAAATGTATGATAGTGATTACTCCTTTTTTATTTGTAGATGTAGATTGTGTAGCTGATGCAATAATAATAACATCTCTCACTCGAAGAATGTGGCACAGGGTTTGCGAAACATCTCGCCGTGTTAGACCTAAATGGGCAACGTTTGGCCAGCTATTGTGCGCACTAGGTCCTATTTGACTATGTTTCACCTAGATTGCTGTAGGAGGTGCTGTATCTCCCTCCAGTGCTAGACATCTCTAGCCAAGTGGCGAATCTGACGAAGGAAATTCAGGAAATTCAACGTGGATTGACGAGCTAAGTAATGCAAGCAATATTTAATATACACATAAGTTATTGAACGCAGTGATAGGAACGAGTGACGTAAAATATATTTTCTACAGGAGAATCTCGAAAATAAGAACATTTAGGACCCAGAAAGAAACACACAGGACGAGAAAAGCCCAAAAATTTGGTCGGCTTGATCAAATAATTTATGGAATAATATACGATGACGGAAGCATGGAGGAAGGAAGGTGTGTGAAATGGTTTTCGTTCAGAGATCCAAATAACTCTGATCCGGGGAAAGAGGGACAAAATAACACAGGCAATACTCGGATAACATAAAAGAAACCAAGAAAGGAAACGAATAAGGAAGAATCGGCGAACGCGAACAATATACTGAAGAAGGCAGAAAAGATGCAGGCTAACCTAACTTGCTCTGGAAAACATAGGCTATCATAGTCGATTTGGACGCATGGAAGGGCAAGAGATTGTATCGAATCTACGTCAGTAGTTCGGAGTGAAGAATTCTTCGCTGTCCATCGAAAAAATGTTTTCTGGACTAGAAGGACACAGGTCGACCGAAGAGGAATTTAGACTGTAATCCATATGCGGTGCGTAGACTTGACTCATTATATCGTAAATGGAAGCGAGGCCGGTCGATGGAGGTAAGTACGTTTCTTTGTGCATATCGGAATTCGAGTCTTCACTTGTCGTTTGAGCGATGGTGTCGTCCCCATTGTAGTTATTGATTTGAGGGAGCCAAACATCATTTTCTGAGCGGTAGTGGTCGTGGCTGGCCTCGAAAAGGTTGTTGGTGTGGATGGGGTTCCCACCGCTAGTGAACTCACACATGGAGACCCCGGTCTCTATATTCATCTCAGGTAGGGAAGAGACAGAATTCGAAGACAGCAATTGTGTAGGTTGTGGTTTAGCAGGTACCATATGCTCTCCATTCCAGTTGAGCAGGGAAGAGCTCATGAAGGACATATGTCCGGCTGCTGGCTGAGGTGTAGGCGACACAAAATACTTAGGCGAAACGTAGTGTGGAGGCGAAGTTGCGGTCGGCGCCAAAGGAGTAAACTAACAACTTCAGTCAGCAATTTACTTGCAAAATTATCCTGAAGTAAAAGCTTACCTCTCGTGAAACTGCACCATGACCTAAACAATTATTTGAAGCTGCCGTGCCCAACATCGCTATCCAACCTTGACTAGCCGTTGACTTTAGGCGCCTATTTGTCAAATCTACAGTCCCAAACTTTGGAACAGAGGTAGACTTGCGAGGTCGGAGTCTGCGTAACCCAAAGTCTGTCGTTGACGACTGGCGAGTGAGAGAAGGAGAAACGGAGTCGAATACAGAGTCATTTGCGCTTTCTTCCTGGGCAGCCTTGGTTGGGGAATTGCGAGTTTGGCGCCTTCGACCGGCCACACTCTTCTTGGGTCGGTAGCGATAATTGGGGTATTGACGCGCATGTTCATTGCGCTCCCGATTAGCACATCCTTTCCAGTACAAGCGCTCATCTGGAGACAGCTTGTGCCATGCCTCAGCAGCTTTCTTGGAAAGTGTTTTCTCCGCCTCTGCCCCGGGAGCACGTCGGACGCGTTTTCCCTCGCGTTGATGCTTCGCGACATAGTCACATCGGAACAAGATGAACTCGTTTCGAGGACGCGCGATCTTTTCTGGGTCGGCGTGTTTCCCCTGTGACACAGCAGGCTTTTCCTCTACATAATTCCCGTCGACGGACAAAGCAGAAGTACTAGACGCAGGAGATGCAGATTTAAAATTCACCGATACGGCGCGACACGGCTGTTTAATCGGGTTCGGATTGGAGATGTGGAAAGGAGGGTTTTGGGCTGGAAAAAAGATGCAGGCAACGTCGATATAATCCACATCGCCAGGAGGCGTCCATCCAATAATTTGAGTCGCCGTCGACATCGTAGTGGATGTGAATTGGGACGAGGGGTAAGCAGGATCTGCAAGCCCCTTTTCAAGTATGCTCCCGGTGCGCTCTACTAGATCTTAGATACTCCTTCCGGAGTACATAATCAAGTGACCACAATTTCAGCTCAAGTCCTTAAACGGCGAGCCAAGAGTTCAATACTCCCTGCCTCCATAGAAGTCATCATACTTACATTCATGTGTATTTATGAATGCCCATTGGCGAACGATACCGACTTAGATTCGGCCACTCTCTTCCTGAGTTAAAAGCAATACTTATACGCTCTACAGAGAGCTGCTGAGTCAAAGAACGTCCAAGTCCTCGATACAGCGTAGTTTTGCGTCCAATCAGTCGCGCTCCTCGAAGAATTGATTCGAATTCTCAATTTAATTGTTAGGTCAGCGCTCTAGCCCCTATCCAGAATGGCCGGTCTCATTGTATCTCAATTCTAAGCCATGTTTTTTGTGCACCCTCTTTTCTGGGGTATAGTATCGCTCTTTTGGCGCCGCTATATTCAATAATGCCGGGCGCGACTCACACCTTTCCTGAAATAGAACACCCAAAATACATTTGATCTAAAATGTACCTTCGCGTTGACCATCCGAGAATGGAGCATAGTGGGTTTAGTGTTTGCTCCACTAACCCTAATTTTGAATCCGCATTTCCTATTCCAGACCGCATAAAATAGAGGGCGATTAATGCGTACGAAAACGTGAACTACTGCGGTAGACTTATCTTTCAGAGTCCAGAGCGAGTTGTAGATAAGAGTGTCTCATGGAAGCTCATGGAATAGCATATATATATATGTATTTACAAAAAAAAACTGCATCGTATAAATAAGCGCATGTGCCAATATGCCAAGCGCCGTACGAAAATATCCGCCGGTTTATCTTATCTCGGGGTTCCTATGCCGTCATCGGATCGTGAGAAAATGTTGAAGTCTAAGACGCTGTATACTAGTGTGGATCTTCCATGTTACAAGAAATAAAGGGGACGATCTTGTAACACTCCCATGCAATTTTTTTGTGAGATATCTGGAGCACTTCTGCTCTTTTTGAGGTGGTACAAGGGATTGACTTCAGAATGGTCGACGCTCGCAACCAAGGAGGAATAAGATCTTATCCTCTTCAAGTTCTCTTTGTCGGCATCAATATGTGCACATCGACCTTCATCGTCGATATCTTCATACCCTTCAATTACAGTGATAAATTTGGTGGAAGATATATCGGTCTGTGTGTCCTATTCATTATTTAGCGTATTCTTAAGTAAGAAATTATAAGAAACTTGCATGGATGGAGTACGTGTGGGGCATAGTAGTATTGTCCATAACAGGAATTACAGGCTGAAGAGTTGGCCTCAATCCGCCAAGTGTCCAAAGATGCGTAGGAGGCGCCTTCTCATCTCCCGAGGGTGACGGAAGACTATAATGAGCCGGGGAGTCTTCGTGTGAGTCAGGTATGGTTTCTATGACTAGTGGCCTCAAGCAACGGAGAAAAACGCAAGTCAAAGTAACTCGAGAGTGTAAAAGATCGTCCATCGCTTTGTTAAAATCCGTATCGTGCTCATTTAATCTGCTGACTTGGCGCGCAATCCTATCTTTGGTCTGCAAAAGGAGCAAGGTGGGTGAAATAATTAACGTGTAACTAGAACCCTTTCTTTACAGAATAACAACACACCTTTTTACTGAGATGCATAAATTCTACTCCAGACATTGATTGCCCTCCGAGCTTGAATGCGCTGTACACCCCATAGTTGACTCCACATGATCCATCAAATCCTACAACAAGCTTGAATCTTTCCAAAGAAATAATATTTTCAATTATTTCCGGAGAATAAAGGAGGATCCACGAGTGTTCGCCTGGTAGAATGTAGCTGACTTCGCGCAGGTCGTCCTCTAAAAATACAAATGGTTGAATAGGATGTTTCCAGAAGTCGTCCTTCAGCAGATTATTTTAGTATTTTGTTTGAAAAAAGTGGGATAATGAGAGCTAAAATCACCGTCTGTGGAGTAAGTTCCGTTGGCGAAATAAGTTCTACGAGTCGGCACATATATTCAAATGCGTTGGAACGTCCCGCTTTGATGAGATTATTCGTGCCTATGCTAATGGCCGTCGTACAAACATTGTAGTTCTCTGGCTGATAAAACCAATCATGTCGGAAACATTCAGAAACGAGTCCAAGAAGAAACGCTCACATATTCCAGAGTATCATAGCATTCCTTTACAAGCTCTCCTAGTCGTATAAACTCTTGATGATAAGATAGAAGTCCAGGAAGTTTGTTGTTCAGGACTTGTTTCAACTGCGTGGCTAAGAAATAGGGGGTATTAGCTAACGCGGCAGAAATGGCATGGTGATAATCTGAGCGTACAGGATATTTATTGACATCTTTGCAAAATTCGTTAAATTTGCCAATATATGAGAAAACCATGTCTCACAACTTTCGAGACAAGCTCGTTACGGGCTCTGGTATGGATTTCCGATTCGTTATCACATCCATTTTGAGGAAAAAATCGAGGAGAAAGGAATGAACGAGGGATCTAGATGTGTCGCATTATTAGCTAACTATATATACTGTATGTTGTGGCCATAAAATAATTATTGACATAGTTGCGACATGTGCATGCATTGTTTCTTCGTGGACAAAGGGCGCCACCGTGTTGTTCTGAGTTGCGCATCATTACGAAGTTGAGGGGCTATCAAGGAGCTATGGCGCGGTTGTGAAAGAAAAATCTACGCGTGATAATTTTCTGTGGCGGATCTGTGACCATTGTTATTTGAGTAACGAAGGATGAGAGAGTCGTCTGGGCAGGTGAAGCCAAGTTGGGGTCTAACTTTTAAGTTCAAATTTGAAACTCAATTGCGCTACCGCGCTTGTCTCATCACGTGAGACTCCTCGGCGCATCTCGGCTGGACTCAGATTCGGACTCGGGCAGTTATTAATCCGTTGATCATGCTTTGAACGCCCATTGAACTCTCCTTTTGTCAATTTTTACCGCATGGAATAATCTCAAGTGGTAGAAGAATGCCGACATAGCCTTTTTATGACATGATGGCCTCTGATGAGTGTTTTATGTTCACTGTGCTATCAGCAACTTGGGTAATTTGTGTTCCATATCCTGATCGGCCATTGCCTCATGGTACAGGGTCTCTAAAACATGCAATCATCTCACAGAAGAAAAGACCTAAAAATTGGACCGCAATTTCATCATAGCCAGGAATCTGGAGCTCAGTAATCAATTCTACTTGGTATTGTAACTCTGCCGCATGCTCACAGCGAACCCTGACATATCCTGCAATTTACTAAGTTTACACATGGGTCAGAGAGGATTTTCTGTACCCTAATAATTGCCTTACATCAAAGCACATCAAGGCAACCGTGACGTTTCATCCATCATGGCATTCAAAGTCTTACGGAAATTAATAACGGAAAGGTGTTATTCCGAGCGCCCATTCCCTGCTGTGAATTCTCTCAGGCTGACGTAGAGCCACGACGTCATGATTTGATGCGTGCCGTACACACGTACTAGCACGTAGTAATGTATAAAACATCTCGTATCTGTCATAGAATACACCCTAGATTATATGAACACGTACGACTGAATAATTTTTGTCATGGCGCACCATATGTCATTCGACCAGCAATGATGTCTGCCGTAAATGTGTAGATTGACTCCGGTTCACCGCGCGCATACATATGGTACAATTTCCTCCCCAAAGTTAGAGGGCCAACAAAACCCTGCAACGGCGAAACAGGTTTACACAGGTCTGATAAGACGGAAGGCAAGTTGAATGATGCACGACAAATGCGATCGTTTGAAGATCCAATGGGTAAAGGGTGAATATACCCTTATCTTTGAGCGGAAGGGGTTTAAAAACCATGGAAGCTCGTTCATTCTAATCTGAGGACTTCAGTCATGGTGCCTACTAACTTTTTTTTTCCCATAGAATTACTCTCCTGACTCTGTAGAGGAACTAGCTCCGTTTATCCATTACGCTACGTAGCCTTGTATCCCAAGATTTCTTGGAAATACATGATTACGTAGCCGAGGGATGTGTGGCGCCATCCTAGAGTCCATTCGGCCAACTCAACACTCGACATATTCACAAGCTAGAGGTGATGAGGAAGCAAGAGTTTTTGGAAAAGGGTCTCAATATCGATAACCCACATAGGTAGACATCGTTCAATAGGTATTAGAAGCGATCCAGTCGAAAGCGCCTTTCTCTTTTGACTAACAAGGTTAAGACAGCATTTATGATCATAAATGACGTCCGACTCGATCTACGTAGTGACAATAAATAGACTAAAAGAAAAAACATAGCCCAACTCTGCGAAAGCACGCATGATGAACGTTTACCTAGATAAGTAGATAAGAGACAAAGCCACGTCCAGGAAGTTAGGATATCCACACTGCTAGGAACCACAGCCATGTGGTGATCTGGCACTGACAGTTCCGCAGAATAAGGTTGTCACGGGGTGCAATAAGGGGCAATGATAAGGGGCAATGTTCAATTTTGTCATCGTGGAGAGAAAAAAACGAACAAAAAACGGCCAGAGAACGTTCCGAAAAGGGAGTATCGTCGAATTAGAGGGTTCTTCAGCGATTTTGGATCTAAACTGCCCCAAAGAGAAGCACAAGCAAGAAATACACAATGCCAGACTACCTTGATAGTATCACAACAAAAGGTTTTACGATGGACCGTGTGCTGTTCAATGCGGTCGCCTGTAGGAGCCTGCTAGCGGGATATAGTGAACACAAGATAAGCAAAGGGGAGAACATCGATTCTCAAGTCCAGGCTCCAAACTAGTATTCAATGGAACTCATCAGAATATATATATCCGAAGAATGTCGTGGAGCACGAGTACAAGTGTGAGCAGGGTTATCAGCATACCGTCGGATAGATGGAGGTCTATACCAAAGAGCTCTGATGTTTGTGATTTTTGGCCTTGGTATTACATCCAGATGGTGGGAAGACGCAACCCGGTTACTCTCGAGCAGCTCCAAGTAACAAATTCGGAGAGCGTCTGATCGACGGGGAAGGAGGTCCAATGGACCAGACTTGGACCAGACCTTGGACCTACACGTGACAACAGGGATATTCTCGCTGAGGTCTTGCTGAGGTCGCCAACAAGTCCAACGTTGGTCTCTCCAGCACTTGAACGCATTGTGTGACACTCATTTGAGAATATTTTTGACGCTTGCCGCACGGGAGTCACTGAAACTTTATTGGGGAGCTTTTAAGTGATTCAAGATATGTCCTAAAGTTTACCATCAGTTCTCAGCTAGAATGACTAGTTATAATTATTCCCTTGATAGGAAAAAGGGTTGCAACTTATGATTTATCCTCGAATTATAGTTGCTTAGTCTATGCCGCAGACCCGTATCCAGTGCCGCTGGGATTTCGACCGTGGTTTAGGGACGGCACGCAGCACGGTGTGCTTTCGGGTAAGCCGTGCAGTGCCGCGGCCAATAGTGACACTGCTGGCTCTGATAGCTATATGTCCGACATATACCTAAAAAATATATGTAATGTGTATTTATTTACCTATATGTTGGACATACAGATGATGTGTATTTTAGACATACGTTCGGCATACAGATGATATGTATGCCGGCCATATCTCCGACATACACATTAAATATATGTCGGCTGTATTCCAGACATATACTGTAGCATACACATCATGTGTATGTCGGAGATATGTCCGGCATACATATCATCTGTATGCCGAACGTATGTCTAAAATACACATCATCTGTATGTCCAACATATAGGTAAATAAATACACATTACGTATATTTTTAGGTATATGTCGGACATATCGCTATCAGAGCCAGCAGTGTGATTGCCACGGGTAAGCGGCAGGTCGACACCAAGTCTACGCATTGTCCAAGGAGGTACCACGCTCGGAGATCAAGAGAATTGGAGAGGTCTGAGTGAGGGCTATCTCACATTTATATTTCAGGTCCAAACCTGGTACAACTAAGGGCGGAGTCGTGTCTGACGTGGTATTAGTAGGTCCAGGTCTGAGGTACGCACAAGGTTTAAGGTCCAACTGGACCTGTGACCCCGTCGATCCGACTTTCTGCAAATTCGAGCCATCGGGACTCGGCCGAATAATACGTGACTTCGATGTACATGGTGTGACCTGGTGTGACGGTTCAAGATTCAAATTAAGCGCCAAAACTTGGCGATGAGGCTTGCCGAATTTGGCTAACGCGTCCTCAGGGGAAAACGAGAATTTGAGGATTTACAGGTCCGGTGGTAGTATACAAAATTCTGAAAATCATTCTCCATCCTACATCTTGTAGAGCAAATTAGTTCACCTTTCACCCTGCCAGGGTATGCCCATTGAGGTCGTTGTCCAATTCCCTGTTAGAGAAAATTGATAAATCATACCATCTCTGGTAAAAAAAACCCCCGAATTCTGCGTTCCACTTCTCGTCACTGATTGATCTTCAAGAAGGCGTATACAGTCTAAATTTTTTTGAAAGAGATTCTCTGGATAAACGCCCAGGGACAGTTTTGAGGGACATATTTAACCTGTGACTTCGAACCTTCCTTAAAGCTCAGAACTGCCAGTTTTATGAATATTTTTCGGAGCTAGAAATATGAAAACGAGGATATCATACGAGAGAATAAGTTATACTAACACGCACCGAAGAGCAACACGGAAAGCTCCTGAGCTCAATCAGAACCGTATTTAGGACGTATAGGCAAAAATTAAATAGATGTTTTCGATTGATACGTACTATTACGAGCGGAAATTTTGCAGAGCGCTCAGTCGAAGGCCCTTGAAGGAGTTTGAAAGCCATGGAGAGTGGCGACTATCGCGACGCGGTAGGACTGTGACGCGAAACTTCACATCACGTGAGTGCACCGCCAACACATTGTGCTTGGTCACACCCCTATCCTTTGAGGCTTTTCTTTTGACTTTCACCTCACGGTTAACGGTCTTGCTAAATTCTGCATTTACGCGCTCACGGAGTACTGAAATCATTTTAATTCACTCCTACTATGTTTCTCCATGGAATTGCTGCTCAGTGCTTGCAACTACCAACTTGGTTGGTTTCGAAGCCCACAGTGCTAAGTTCATCACCGACCACCGTTTCACTGTTTCCACTGCTTCTCAATTCTGGTTCTGGTACTCGGAATTAATTTGAAGATCTTCATAGAAACACCCCAAATCTTTCTTTTCAATACTTTGTGGTCAGTCCTTCCTATGAATTATTTCTGTCTTTTCCTCAACTTTTCCTCGTGAATCATTCGACTTTGAACTCACGAACGAAAAGCAGAAAAATGGCAGGTTACCAGAGATCCTGATAAATGGATACAGTATAACGCATCTTCTATCATGATGTCTACTTACTCTTAATCTATTCTGTCTCAACCCGCGGATGATTACTCTCGCTGCTACGGAATTCCGTAATGTCTGGCACATCTCTGTTGCATTCGGGTACGACATGTTCTTCGGTCATCGGTGCTTCTGAAAACTGTAAATAGTTTCTTTCCGATGATAATTCCATCATTACTTACTTGGTTAGTTTTGTAGTGGGCATTCTATTAGTTCCTTTTATCTGCCGTGATAAATTGTTTTGATAACGTTCTTGTGAGTCCATTCAATGTATCCCTCGTATCTCAAGGACGAATTCATGACGCCTTTAATAACATGCACATTTCTATCTAATTTCTAGTTGATTTATGTACGGGGAAAGATCGATTATAGAACCAGCCTTCGGAGTTCGTCTTGGGAATAAAGCTCCACGTTTTTATTCTCGTGTACGGGCATCTGTCAGATGTTCCCACTCAAAACATATGGAGAAGAAACATCACTAATTGCGGCATACGATTTCAGAACTTGAGCCCGTTGTTCGCCATCCCGGGTCGGATTCACTCGACGCGGTACAATCCAGTGGTCATTGTATCTGACTATAGGATTCTTTCATTGGATTTTCGGAATCTTCGATTATGGATCACTTGGTTTGTATTCTCTATATATATCTTACATATTTACGAGCTACTAACCAATACCACAGATGTGACCGACAATGCTAGAACCAAGAAAATACATTACAATATTGAGCGATCAATAGATCGTTGACGTCCAGAGCCCACAGCCCACAGCCCAATTCAAAGATCAGGTTACAAGGACGACCTAAACAACAGTACTCAACACTTCGAGTCCTATTATTGGTTCTACGGTAGGAGCGGATGCAAGGCTGCGTAAAGCGCACACGTATGCGTGCTCCTTAGGTGGGTGTTTACACATATACCATGTAATATGATGGATCAAGTTCCGGCTTATCTATTTCTAAGATCAGAAATCATGATCATGACGGGAATTCAATGGATATCGAACAAATCTCCCTGATTCCTAGTAGAGCGAACAATGAAAAGATCAATCCGTTACAAAATAGCGTCAGGTTCTTTGATGGGAGATTGGTAAGGTCTATAAACACTCCGCGCGTACGCATGAAATGATTTCATCTATTATATTTAGAACCAAGTACGTCTCCAGTCGTACTACGGATATCTAAAATTGCCGTTTTACTATTAAGGCTATTGTCTACCACTGGCAGGCAGATATACTATGTACATTTTGGCCCATAGTACTAAAAGGGTGCCGTCCAGAAATATACGCTGCGATCAACGGGCGCCTGAAGGCCGGCTAAATGGAGTCAGAACTCAGTAACCCCCTTCACCATGGGACGCTTGGTCGAAAGAGAGATAAATGTCGATTGGTGATTGTCAGGGTCGCAACTGTCAAGCTCCGAGATTAGATTTTGAGTGTCCGTCACCTTACATAGCCTGTCCTCCCATCTAGAAAACATTCCATCTGCACATGTATCCCAATGGAAGTACTTTTTGGCTTGTGCATTTAAAGAGATGATCTATAGATGGCAGGTGCGGGGATGCATTATATATAAACCACGGCAATGTGGCAGCGCTCATTTATCTGCGACCAGTAAAGCTTCATGGTGAATTATATACCTTTGGAAGGCCTGGCATACACAGCAGCGATCGAGGAAAGGGATCATTATGCATGATATCGAAAAAGCTATAAGCTTTTTTGTCCAATAAAATGCCATTAGTTACAACATAAGACCCAAAGTAAGGTAAACATGAAGACTAAATGCCCGGGCTGGATGAGGAAGGGGTAGTGGGTATAAAAACCAACAAGGCATTTAATCCAGTAAGGTAGTAAGTATAAGAATGAAAACCGTGAACCTGAGAGATATGGGATATTGTACAAATTTAGGACCTCGAGGTGAAAAGAAAACGAGAATGCTAGCCAGACTAGATGCTTGTGGCGGATATGAGTTATGAGTATACAAACGAAAGCAATCACGGAATATCAACAACAATTCAAACGTGTGAGTAAGAAAAACAGAAGGGTGTGCATGGAAGGGTTGGATATGGGGTGTCAATGCATGTAGATAATGGATGTGGCAATGAAGGAGCGATAGATGGAATGACGGACGGACGAGATGCCAGCTTGAAGGCAAACTGACCAACCTAAATACATACCTGGGTAAACACCAATATGTCCTTTCAGACAATAAAACCAAGATTTCATCCCCGACGCGTTCAGAAACCGACTTCAACTTGGAATTCAACTTCTACGGCCTTGTGTGTTCGCGCACAACGCGCCTGGGTTTCCAGAGGCACCTAGAGCGTCTGAACGACAATGGAAGTATCGTCAATCCACGCCACGTCCATATCGAGAGTCAGGACTCTGGACACGCCAAATCTGTCTTCACCTCCGACCGCACGGCGAAGAAGCCTTAATGCCATATTGTCCTGGCGAGAGCCAGGCTCAGAGTCAGTGATGCTTTCCGGCGGATTGCGCATCACCATACTGCGGGCCCAACTTTCTATGATTCTTTTTTGGCCCTCTCCATCGCATAGATCAGCAAAGCCGTCTGATGCCAGAATGAGGAACCGGGGTAAAGGAGATTGAGATGCGGGAGGGGAAGCTGCTACTGCCTTCGCGGTGGTAGTGCTATTATTACTTGAGCGAAACATATTTTTGGCGATGGAAGAAGCACTGCTTGTGCGTGAGGCCAGAGGTGCGGGGCTCACAGGCGCAGATGAGGTGGCTTCATTTTCATCTAAACAACGGTGGATAATCTGTGGTTCTGCGGTGATATAAGGTGGCGTCTGATTGCGTACAAGAAATTCCTCCCATGGCGAGGTATTGTGGAATCCGGGGAATAAGTTGTACAGAATGCGCCTCGTGAATGCAGGGGGTTGCTTGAAGGGGATGTCGCCAAAACCTGCCGAATAAACATTCCGTATAACACAAGTGTGTACGTATTTTGTGATCGAGGAGAGGACGGAATTGAAAGCGGGTTGAGAGTGGGTTGAGATAAACAAATTTAGGTCAGATACTTGATATCAATTAGGATTAGTGGACAAGAGAACGTACATCTGGTGGGTGCGAGGGCGCCGAGGACTCTGCGATCTATCACACACTCTGGTTCGCCTGGATGGCTTTTGCGAACCCGTTCGAGCTCGGCATCGTTGTCACCGTTGTGACTCGTAGTCAATACCTCGACTTTCCAGTCCTTTGCACCATTGCTGGGCGACACCATGACTAAACACAAGATAAAGTTTAATGTGTCAGAACAGTTCGAAAACATAACAACACTGTATCATAGCCGTAACGAAGCCAACGGCAACGGACGACGGTGACAAAGATTTGGACACTCACTCGCTTGACAATCCCCGATATTAGCTATCCACAAGTTCTTGTGTTCTGGATCGACCAAGGCGGCCAGTGCAGTAGTACCATACATGCAAAGACGAGCCTTTCGCCAGTTTGCGCCACCCTTATGTTGGTCATTGATGACCTCCCGAATTTGAGCATCCGTGTAATCATCAAGCTTGTCAACAGAGCCACCAAATAAATCCAATACATCATGAGCAATCGCATCGTCAAATGCCATAATTGCGTTGCTGAAGAGCTCAGAGATAGATTCTGCAGTATGTTGGCCACCATTAGTTTCCTCTGCTTTCGTCAAGAATTCACGGACGATGATCGGCAAGTGGTGTGCGACGTGCTCGACGGTAACGTCACCAAGATGACCTTCAAGGGTGAAAAGAGATAAGAAAACGTAATAGTTAGCCGTTGTCCGAATAAGCAAGAAAAATCCTCAGCAGAGGGGTCGCTGTTATGTACATACCGTCAAACACCCCCGTGAACGACCACAGACGACCATTGACCTTTAAGTGAGTTACCACATAGCGATCCTGCGTCTTCGTGTTTGGCGAGGGTTGGAAGTTGATGCTGTCCGCCTTGTACTTGGCTTCTTCTCCCATCTGTGCGGTCTGCGGTTTGGCAAGAATCCTAAGCTCGCGCCAGAGTTCGTCCTCATCCAGAACTTGGTACGGCCGTGGCCATGGTCCATCGTCCGGCCCACATCTTGAACCAGGAATATCTTCTGAGTACGCCCAGTTATACGAGGCCCGCTCGACAATCATAGCTAGAAAGCGGAAGAAACGTTGAAATTTTGCTCGGAGAATGGTGGCGACCTAAGAACGCTGTAGGGGCAGAAAAATACAGAGAGAGTTGGGAAAAAAAAAAGGAATTAGAAGGCAATAAAAAAGGGAAAGGGGAAACTGGAGATTATAAAGGAAAGAAAGAGGCGCTGTGTAGTCAGCCTTACCACGCGACCCGCAAGTTCCGATAAGACAGGCTTGAGAGAGGCTAAAGATGAAATCTGGGATCTCCGTCACGCGGCAACGACTAAATAACCATCCCAGCCCTGAGTGTATGTACTATGTACTATGTACCATCATCATGACGCCACGGTCTGAAAGTCATTTAGAACACATTTATTTTCCCAAATCATTACAGCGACGTGCGCGTCAAGTACAATTATAAGTATATACTACATGGTGGTGATAAGAAACTAAAAAAACATGCGGGGTAATGGGTGTAATGCTGGAAAATAGAAATGCTGGAATGTGTATGCTGCAGTTGCTAGTGGATGAGTTGTCATGATGCTTGATGCTAGAAGAAAGAAATATGGCGTAATGCAATCTGAATGAAGGGGGGAAGGTGAAAAAAGGAATGATAGGTACAATAGTTCGTCTAAGCAGAACGAAAAAAAAGTTCATCAAATATGTAACAATAAAAATCGGTCCGTTGACCGTATGTATGTCCGTCATTGAATATTCAATGTGTCGAGCACAGGCCTATGCTTAAAACATTCATTGTCGGAATGGATTACGAGAAGATCCACTGGCGCCGGTGTTCATTGGCTGAAGAACCACAGTGTCCTCAGTGTGGTATGGGTACACGTTGGATTGAGTCCCGCCAGCGTATTGCGGGTCGGGTATCACTGGCGTAAGCCAATACGAGCCCTGGCCACCAGTCGCGTTAGACGTCAGAGTCACAGGAATACCGCCTCCAATCGCGCTTGGCCCTAGGGGTGCTACAGGTTGAGTCGAAAGCCCAGGGCTCCCGCGAAGCACAGGCCGAACAGCTTGCACGTATGCCTGCGCCTCAGTCACTGGTGGCAACATAGTGTGGATCGGTATAGGCATGTAATGTGTCGATGACCCTGTGACGTGATTTGAAAGAGAAAGAGGAGCCATTTGCAAGGGAAAAACAGGTGTTTTTGCTTCCCTGTCGTCAATGTCGATTAAAACACCTTCCTTGGTACGATTCCGTGTTTTTCGTGTGTCGACGGTGCTGCCCGTAAACCTTGATGCACCAGAAGGCTCCCTCTTCAACGGCTGGCGTGGTTCGGGGGTAAGCCTCTGCTTTCCGGTGACTTCAGCGTATAGTGACTCTTGTTCAACACGGCGCTGCTTTTGGCGTTGTTTATAAAGTGGTCCGTCCAGATCAGGTAGCGTGGATGGCATCCTACTCGAGCGCGAATAAGTTGTATAATTGTATGAATCAATGAACTTGTCGGCATCGTATTCGGTCTCCCTCTTTCCCTTTCTATCCCTCGACGTCGTAGTGTCTGTCTTTATATCTTTAAGTTTAATATCCTGATAGTCGATGACGGTATGTGGTCTTGAGGCCACTGGAGACGTCTCGTATTGATGGTGGTTATGATGATTATAAGCCACAGGCAAAACGTCAGGTTCAACCTTCTGTAACCTGGTCTTATGACCAAAGAACCGTTCGCCAAACCTCACAAGACGCCACTTCCAACTATTCGGATTTTTGAGCCTTTTCGCGGTAGCGAACTGTGCTGTCTTCTTCGCCCGCTGCTTCTTCGCCCGCCTGCGACAGCACATGATGAACATTAAGAATATGAACGCACAGCCCAGCGCCATGAGCAAAATCTGCCACCAGGCAAGCCCTCCATGCTTCTGGATAACAATGGGATCTCCCAAGCCTGTAACACTAGGCAAAGGCGCTACACTACCCGTCCCAGATGGGCTCGGAACCAGCACCAATTCCGAAAGGCACACACCCAGCCCAGGAATAACCTCCGATGTGCCTTTGCAATTTGCAGATGCGCAAGAGCCGGCACGGAGCACCTGGGTCGAGCTCGAGCACGCAAGACATTGCGATGGACCAGATCCGGAACAGCTCGAGCAGCTCGAGTCGCAGGCTTGGCAAGAGGAGATGGTCTTATCGAAATACTGCGATTTCGCGCATATCGGAAGGCACCTCCCACTCGTGAGAACAGGTCGCCCGGATGGGCAGGTCGAGCACTGATTGAAGGAGGGCCCGGTGCAGCTTTCACAGTCCGGATGGCATTTCAGGCAGCTCCCCGAAGAACTGAATGTGTTCGATGGGCAAGTGGATACACATTGACCCGACGAGGCTAGTTGACCAGAAGTACAGGTCAGGCAGAAATCAGCGCTGCCCACGCAAGTTCCGCAGGATGAAGAACATGCTATATAGAGGTATATGAGATGATATTTGGAGGCTTTAAATTTATAACGTACCAGTACAGGTAAGATTATCTTTCGGCGAGACGAACGTGCCTGAAGGACAACTTGCAACACATTTGCCATTGGAGAGCACAAAACCGGGTAAGCAACCGGTGCATTGGAGCTGATTAACCGTAGACGCGACGCTGAAGTTGGGAATTTGGCAAGACGTGCATTTAGCTCCGCAAGCTAGTAAAAATGAATTAGTAAATGGGGTAAACATTAACTTTGCAAAAGTACGTACTGTCACATTCATTCTTGTTATTGTCTGCAATCATTCCATTCGTGCCCTGACAAACACCGTTTGAATCTGCACTAACACAGTTACCATTGAAGCGATATGAACCCGCTGCACAGAGAATGCATTCGTTCGAAGATGGTCCGTTACAAGTACGGCAAGAGGGGGAGCACCGAGTGCACTGGGCACCCGAGCTGAAGCTTCCATCGGGACAGACAGTTATTCCATCCGAGGTCCTCGATTCCAAAGGGTCACATTTCGTCTTGTCGTTGGCATCCTGGGTGAATCCTGATTGGCAAGCAAGACAGACGCCAGTTGTATCCGCGCATTGTGTGCATCCAAGTGTGCATACTAGATAAAACAAACGGGAGTCAATGAAGGGCCTTCCAGAAGTCAATCAAGGAAAAAGAACACACCTTGACAATCTCCCGTCGATGTAAGAAAAAATCCAGGAGCGCACTGAGCGCACAAAGTACCATTGCTCGAGTTGACCCAGCCGGGGTTGCACGCGCATTGTCCATTGACTCCACACTGACCGTTGAGACAATTACACGTCGATGGTGCATTCGAGACAACTGGGGTTAAGCAACGGCCAGAGCCAGAGATGCCCTGGTCGCAGGTCGCACAACCCGCCGGGCATGGCTGGCACGTTGGTCCAAAAAAACCATCTGCACACGACTCGCAAGAAGACCCTGTAAACCCCGTCGGACATATACATGTTCCCGAGGCCGAACATACACCAGAGCCGGAGCACGCAGGACTGCAAGCCGCAGACTGGATATCGACGAGGGAGAGGGTGCTAGATACTCCAGAAGGGAGTTGCGATACATCGGGGACGGAATCCCATAGAATAACGCGATCTTGATTCGGTCCTGTCGTCACGGCTGCCCATACATTGTTCGAAAGCGCGATTGAACTAGCTGTTAACGGTGTCGAGGAATTGGAAATAGGTGATGAGGGTAGTTGAGAAAATGCTGCTTGTCCAGAGTATAAAGACTGAGAATAAATAGCAAGTCCTGCATCTAAGTCTAAGTTGAGTGGTAAGGTCACTTGTGATGACTGGTTGAAGCCCGGAGAACTGGTCAACGTGGCAGAAGACGAAGTCAACAAGGTGTGTAATAGTTGAGGATTGGTCGTAGAGGAGTATTGTCCTGGGAGAAGCTGGACACTCGTAGGAGCGCCATTAGCTGATAGCTTTGCACCGACTATCGGGATTCTTGTCAAGCACCGATTTAAGGAATTACACAAAACACATACTTGTGATATTCGATAAACCTTGAAGACATTGCCCTGCAACGCATACCACAGAAGATTGGGCGACTATGCACTTGTGAGCTCGACATCAAGGAGGTAGACCTCACTACTCACCGACGGTCGCGATGAAAGCGAAGGAAAGAAGAAGGAGCGTCGTGAACATGACAGTTTTCGCGCTCTGAACGTGGAAGAGCGAAAGCAAGAGTAATCTGAGCCGAACTCGCAGCCCAAAAAGTAATTCCGACAACCTGGTTTTTAGAGCTCATTGTTCTTGCTAAGATGGGCGACTTCATTGTCTTTAGTGCCGCCGGCCTAGTTAGAAGACAATAGCACGCTAGCCGATGGTTGACGTAAGGTGATGGGGCCTTGTACATTTATTTGTACCTGCTTGTACAACTGATATCAACTTCATTCTCGATGGTAGCAATATCTTGGCAATATTGTTAGTATTGCCATCCTACTGTGGCCAGGAAGTGAAAGGAGGATAGATGGACAGGGTGTTGGTACTTGCAGAAAAAGTTGGGTGGCGAGCTCTAGTAACCACTAATTTGAACGGATTCGGCGTGCTGTGCCGAATGAAACTCCGAAGGCTCACGGTAACCATGTATAAAATCCCACCGTCACGTGGACGAAACAATTCGGTTCAGAAGAATTCCACAACAAAGTCACTCTCGTATTAAGCACTTAAGTTCAATTGAACTAAACACCCTCTTATACTTAAGTCGTATATCCGTGTGGTGTTGTCTCGATTTGTCCATTATGCCGGTCGCCCGTGACGGCGCCTTGTACAATTGCTTTAATCTATTTATATAACCGATATCCACAAGAGGCACTTACTTTCAATGGTCCCTGTGTTGTCTTCGATATGGTCATTGAGCCCAGATTGCGCCCTATTGTCATTTATGCCCCTTGCCCTTGTAATCCGACATGGCATTGGAGCCACTCCAGGGTTATGCAGTGCCAAGTACCATTTATTTCAACTTTTTTCCACTTGAAATTTGGGCCGCACGAGAACTTCTCCTCATGATCATGACCAACTAATTGAGAGACAGTAGGCGAGGCAAATTAATAGCTAGAATTCCCTATTCATTGACCCATTGACCTGGACTAGAATTGAATCGAGGAATGGGCAGGGTTCTGTGCGCCACGCCACCTCATCAGGGTGTCCATCGCGATGGCCGGACAAACTCTACTAGGACACTGCGGGAACAATTATACCATTTCTGTAAGTTACCAAAAGAAAAATACTTACGGAAATGAAAATTTGAAGGATTATTACTATACTATTAAGCAAACGCGCAAGTTCGTGTGTATATGTTTGTTTCCCCCCTTTTTGGGTAAGTCTTATTGTCTCGTATTTGATTATCTTCTTGCCGCAAACGATTTTAAAAGTCTATTTCTCATTATCTGAAAAACAAGGCAGAACCACGTCACGGGACGCGAGGTTGGAGAGGTTGCCGAAGTCGGCATTCGCTGCATTCATTACTATATATAAGTTTTGCAACACCCCAACAAGACCTGTTCCACTTCGTGTTCAGGTATTTCGACAGAAATGCGTATAATATCATAATATTTTATACAAGTCAAACTTATGTGCTGAACAAACAAAAATCAGATAAGTTACTGTTTTTGGAAGATTATAATGGCATGGCAAGCCGCAACCTGGCCGAGTTTCCCCGCAAGTTAATTATAAGAAAACACGGCAAAAGAGCGCAGCAGTACACATTTTTGGTCAGGTACACAAGGTGCTACACACAAAAAATGGTACTTCTATGATGTTTCGGAAGTCCGGACTCCCTATACCTTTGAGAGATGTAAACATCCGAAGTTTTTCAAAGGTGTAAGTGCACCAAAAGCACACAGGAGGCTGGGCTTGAGGCGCTGCATATCCGATGGATTTCGATACTCTTCAATCGTGTTTTTATTATTGTTATAATGAAAGCTCAGAAGATACAGCATTCGCTCATCGGACTCCCTGGAATCCCGAGGGTGGATCTTTTACCCTACGTGGAAGAGTCCAGTAAAAGTAGGCAGTCAGCTGCGAACTTGCGATTCACAGGCAGAAGACCCACGTACCACGGCCGAGAATATAAACGGAGTACGTACTTGCACAGGATCTCTAGCCTGCTCGACTGACCACCTCTGCATGGTAAATTGTGGGATGATCGTTCGAGAAGCAGTGGGAACATGAGGTAAACCTTTGAGTTACTATACTTCAGTGGATTGCCTTGGAAGCTGTGGGGACCGGGGCGATAACGATGCCATAAACTTACAAGTTATAATTGACATGCACCCTAAAATGTTAGTCCACATGAAGCGGAGAGCTTTTACAAAATCATGACGGCATTACGACCGACAGAACAGAGTTTCAGGAGGGTTTGAACAGTCAAAAAAGACGTGCACAATGCACCCATCTTCTAAAATACTCGGCTTTGACATTCTCAAATATTGCAAAGTGGCACAAGCAAGTGAGTTGAGCGGTTTTCCGACTAATATTGGTATATATTCCAAGGCAGATTCAGTGCTTGAATTATGAAAGGAACGTGCACCGGCGGCGCAGTCCGGGTAAATTACGATAAGCGTTGGCAACGATGAAAATCAAATCACCCGTGATTTGAGCATATAGGATCATGATGTAGGCTGGACGGTATTTTAGTTCTGCTCATCGAGGTGCACTTCAGGAAGCAGTGAGCAGGGACCTGTGTATCGACCACCGCCACTGCAATTAGCCCCATGTGGGATGCTGACTAATCCTCACGGGAGAGCCCTTAAAAATTCCATTTTCTGATGCAGGCCGATCCTGGTCCTCCTTCCCTCATCTTCCATGGCCCGAGAATTATCTTACTCCTCTCGCTCACCGTCTCCTCCGTCTTCTCCTCCATCTCCTCCGGTGCTTCAGCCTACCAACACTCTGGCAGTAACGTCTCTTCCTAAATCTTTTTTCGATCCTCTCATTCTCGACATGCTGCGCGACCATTTTGCGACGTTCGGCAATATCAACCAATGGGTGCCATTACCAGGCTTCGGCCGCATTATTATTGTGTACGACTTCGAGCAGCAGGCTGAGCTGGCGAAACAGAAGAGCGACCCTATCGTTCTCGACACCGCCCAAGATGGGTAAGCTCGCCATTTTTCAATGTCGGACTGCGCTTATTCATGCTTTCAATCATTATTTTTCAGAGAGCAGATTGTACTGCGTGTGTATCGAGCAGACCCGAACCCTCTCATTCCTGATAGAGAGCACTCGTGGATTCCCAACACTAGCTATCTGAAACCGCCGGCGATCGAAAAAAACTTCCTCATCTCTCCACCAGGGTCTCCCCCAGTCGGCTGGGAACCAGTCAAGGAGGACCCACCCAATTCTTCTCCTCTTGCGGATGACCTTATTCAGGCTCTCCGCAAGTTAAAGACTTTTGACGACGAACAACCTGCATATGAGCAGCTCCTTGACCCTCTTGAGGGGTCCGGCGTTGGTGTATTTGTCGAGGACTGTGATGCTCACTTTAGTCTGAACCCCGCCGAAGATGATTGGATTTATGGTGAAACCGCTCCTGCTAGACAGAAGTGGCAGAAATTCGCAACTTCCATGCCCCCGATCCCTTCAAATTGATATGTTCTCTTCGCTTTCTCTGTGAGTAAATATCTACATCTTTCCTTTCCTGTCTTCCGTCCTTTTTGTGTGATGATAATCTATCAGACCTGTTCCGAGTTTCTACTTTGGAGACAAACCGATATTGCCTTTTAAACTCTGATCCACTACTTTCTTTTCCTCGATCTCCATGATCCGTCTCTAACATATCACTGACATCATCGCATAGGTATCCGCTCTTCCCACTTATACTTGTATGGCCTAATATCTATACCCGTGAGTTCACTTTCTCCATCTTAATTGCGGCCCTTCTTTCTCGGATGAATACTATTCAGACCTGTTCTGATCCTTTTTGGAGACAAACCGAATATTGCCTTTTATTTCTGATCTTATCGATTGTGCCTTGTTCAAATTATAACCCGTTCTTCGTATTCAACCCCATTCTAACCAGTTTCTCCTGCAGACAGAAAATTCCCTTGTAATTTTGTACCATAAACGACACTGGCTGCTACCCATCTTGACACGACTCTCTTATGCATTATTATCTTTCGTTCTTTCTGTAGCTTGTCTCTTATCTTGGTCTGTAAATTAGAGGACATTCTATTGCTTAATCACACATACATTATACACAGATAATTTAAAAACTCCTGTAACACTTCGCTATAAATTATCATCATTGCTATCGATTGCTTTCATTTATTCCCCATCTATTCCCCGGACATAAATTGCTGTTTCAAGGAGCACAAAACATGGCTTCGAGCCATTGACAGATCATGACTACATACTTCAAACGTGTTCGTTCATATATCAAAGATCGAAGTCTGTGGACACGTTCCGTCGCGAGGAAAAGAAATGATGGTGATCTTACTTTTACAAGGTTGTGTGTTGGTAAGTACTAAGTAGTAGCAGGGGGGCAATTGGCAGATTAGTACATCATATGCCAGTCGGCCGTTCTAAGTATACATGAAATCTGATGATGATGATGATAAGTTCGAACCGCCTAGACTCTGCTGGGTTGTCGAGTAGCTCTGTGTCTGTGTAGTGCTGGTGGTGCAGAGCATTCGAACTTGATAGTGCCTGGAGTAGGGTGTTTATTTCTTTTCGCGGAGCCTTTGCTCGACTTGGGCTTGTTTAGCCTTTAGGGCGTCAACTTTGTCTTCCTTTGAGGCATCATATGAAATCGTGACTTGATTGTATCTGAGAAGATGAAGATGCAAATTGTGAGCTGCCAAAAGCAAAAAAGGACTGAAACCCAGTAGGACTGACGGATTCTCGGGAGATTTTTGGAATTGTTTGTATAACAGATCCTATGTAGGGGATAGACATGGTTACCGATAAGGGTTTCGAACCACGAGTAGTTTGGTTAGTGAACTGACCTTGTATTGCTGGAGTCGGAGGCCAGGGTGCTACAAAGAGTTGGGTTAGATATGTGCTATGTATCGTACACTTCTTATGAAATCACCCACGTCTTCTCTGGCTTGCGGTAGTTCACGTTCCGTATATGCTTCCAGTGCAGCCTAAGAACAAAACACATCAGCTCTGCTCGATTTGAATCCGCATCTGGAGGTTTTCGATACCTTGAATCGACGCTGGATAGAGGGCAGTATTAGCGATGAAGACATGGATTAAGGGGGAGAGACGATTGGGGGAGATCGCACCTCTGGATGCTTCTCGATTCCAGCAGCTTGCTGTCCAACACTCGCTTTGTCCATCTTGGCAGTGACAACCTCCAGGAGATCAAGCGCATTGTCAATTCCAGTGGCTGAAAAGCTCTCGATCTCCTCTGGCTCCTTGGATTTAGGATTCGTAGGTTCTGGTCCTTCGAGCCCTCCACTAGCAGCGATGGCACCGGGTCCGGCAGGTTTGGTGGTTTTTGCTGCCTCTTTCTTCTTTCCTGCAGCTGGCGCTTTAGGTTTGGCCTTGGCTGCCGAAGCCTCCTCTTCAGCAAGTAGACGTGCATTCTCGGCTTTACGGGCGAGATCTGCTTTCCGTTTCTCTTCCTTGTCTTCGGCCTTTGCTTTGCCACCTTTCACATCCTTGTCGGTCCATTTCTCTGCCTCCTTTCTTTCCTGTGAGTGAGATGGTAGTTGTTAGATTTGGGTCTTCCACGTATCGATAGAGTACCGACCTTGTCAGCGGCGGCTTGTTCCTGCTTTTTAGATTCGTTTTCTGCCTTTTTGGCACGTCCGCTTTCTTTCTTTGCGTTTCCACCCTTAGGAGGCATCGTTGAGATTATCTGTTGCAAATATTAAGTATATCTGGTGTAGAATGTAAAATATCGCCTCGAAATCGAAGGGAAGAGTAACGGAAAGAGTAACGGAAGGGGTGGATTGTGAATTGTATGTATGATCTTATCTTATCAGATTCCGATCGCACTGGTTTATTTATTTTGATCAGTTGTCTCCAATTTGGTAGTAGTACGGGTCGGGTGTAAGTATCACATCTTATCTCTTCCTCTTTAATGCCACCATGTTAGTACTTTGGACGCTATCATGTACTGGAACCTTCCTTCAACTGTTTCCACCGTTCTGCCTACGAACGAGTGGCTTCCTGGAACTAGGAGCATCAATCTGCTCACATTTCGCTATATGCTGGCGTCTGGATGTAACTATCCCTGAACTTCAGGGGCTTTCATTGAGTATGAAGGGAGGTTTATAAACCGTATTACTTTGAGGGTACTTCGGTCAAGGGCTCTTTTTCTCTTTCTTCCTCCTTTTGATTTCTCTTGGGTTTTACGGAGTTTTCGGGCTATATTTTTTTTTTATCATGACACGATATGTTGATCCAGAGCGAAAGGATCCTGTTCTGAAAACGCCAGAACGAACACCTTTCCCAACTGGGCAATTAACCATTCTTCTGTTTCTCAGATTCGCGGAATCAGCTTCTGCCTATGTTATTTTTCCATTTCTTAACGAGGTGAGAGACACGTTTATATCTTTCCGACTAATCCTGGCTAAAATTGTTACAATTTCTAGTTGATTTCGTCGGTGACAGGAGGCGACGACGCGAAGGTTGGCTACTATGTGGGCACTATGGTTGGTTTATCTTTCTAATCCTCTCATAATTTGAGTAACCCTTTCACAGGAATCTATTCGTCAAGGGTTGTCCCTTGTAAGCGTCATGTACTGGAGTCGATTATCAGACCACATTGGACGTAAACCAATCCTGCTACTCGGAACAATGGCATTGGCGGCTTCGATGACGTTCTTTGGTCTGTCAAAAACGTTTTGGGCACTAGTTGCTAGGTAAGCTTCACCAGTGAGAATACTCGATATAGTATGTGCTAAACGATTCTGATCTATAGTCGATGTATTTTCACGGCATTGAATAGCAATGCAGGTAACATACAAACATAGCTCACCAGGAACGATATGCACTTACGCAAATACAGGAGTCATTAAAAGTATGGTTGGGGATATAACGGATCACACGAACAGCGCCGACGCCTTTGCGCTGCTGCATGTACCATGGGCAGCTGGGGGTTCTTTTGGGCAAGTCGACTAAATGTTTTCGATATTTTAAATCTAATATGCACGATTATCAGAGCTTTCGCAGGGGGTTGGCTTGCGAGGCCACACGATCGTTTTCCAAATACTTTCTCTGGCACCTTTTGGTCTGAACATCCTTATTTTCTGCCGTGCGCTGTTATGGCATTGATATCTACTATTGGATGTATGACCGCTATTGTGGGATTAGATGAGGTAAGTACTGTTTATCACGTCGTTTAAAATTTTATCTGAAATTGTTCCAGACAATCAAGCAGGGATATTTTTACAAAAATGCCTACAGACAGCGTTCTTATGAATCCCAACCCCTTCTTACACGCGCAGACTCTGCGGAGGAGCCCGTTCCACTCAAATCTCTCCTTAACTGGAAGATCATGATACCAATTTTGAACTATGTTTGCGCTACATCACTGAAGTCATCCTCCAACGCAATTCAACCTCTCTTCCTAGCCATGCCGGTAAATGTCGGAGGCCTTGGACTTTCTCCTCTACAAGTAGGAGTCATCCTAGGAACTTGCGGTATCGTGAATAGTATATGCCAGACAGTGCTTCTAGGGAGACTTGTGCGCAAATTTGGAGTCAAGGAGATTTTCGTTGCTGCTGCTTTCTCGTTCATCCCTATGTTTATATTTTCACCGTTGATGAATCTCTTGGTGAAGAGAAAAGGGATTACGTATCTAGTATGGATAATGCTTGGGTGTCAATTTTCGTGCTTGATTGCAGCGGACCTGGCATACGGTGCGTCTTTTTTTAATGTTCATTTCAAATCTTCGCTAATAACATCTTTTTCCAGGTTGCATATACATGTTCATCACGGCCGCCTCTCCCAACAAGCGTTCACTGGGCGCCACGAACGGCTTCGCACAGACACTGGCGTCAATAGGGCGTATAGTGACCCCAGCAATGGCCAGTGGCTTTTTATCTCTTTCGATAGAACGCAACATCCTCTGCGGTTATGCAGCGTATGTGGTACTCGTCATACTAAGCTCAGGAGGAGTTTGGCTGGCTTGTCAACTTCCTCGTAAGCTGTATTAATCCACCTCTTTCCTCACCCGAGGATTTGAAAATCACCTGCGATCGATTTACGACTGAGTAGTGAGTGATATTTGTTTGTCTCGTTTTGGAAATTGCAAGCTTGATCATGTTATAAGTTATAATTAGGAGCTGGAACATACACGGACCTTTTGCTACACCACTTATACCCATAAAGCCATCCATTGTACATATGGAAATAAACACTAGCACCTTTTTTTGATCGCATCGATCGACTTCTGGGTCGTTAGACATAGTGATACGCATTTATCTGGAAGAATTTTGAATACTGCATTTTTTTAGTTCAGTGGCATCTTCTCTACGTCCCAAACACTGATTGTGCGGCAATAGGAAAATAAGTGTCGGAGAAGGGGGCATCTTATCTTATCTTATCTTATGCTATTATGTTGATGCCGGATCACTTCATTTCCAAACCTCTGTTCGACTGCTTGGTTCTGGAGTCCACGCACGGACTCAAATGTTCTGATTTAACTCTCTATTGGCATCTTATACTTGTTTCTTGCAGATCCTCGCTGTACTATGACACCATATGTGAACGCAGATCAAGAAAGTCCTGATTCCCAATCACGACGGACACCTCTCCCTGCTGGACAGCTAGCCATTCTCCTGTTGCTTAGATTTGCAGAGTCAGCTTCAAACTCTGTTATTGCACCGTTTCTCAAAGAGGTGAGCGATTAATAAAGTATGTTTGATATTTCTTTGGCTGACCCCTGGGGCCTTTTATAGTTGATTTCCTCAGTGATCGGCGGCGACGATGCGAAGGTGGGTTACTATGTGGGTAGTATGGTATGTTCGAGATTCTCCACGTCCGCTTTCTCGTCAGATAACCACAAACTATCTTAGGAAACTATGCGACAAGCACTATCCCTCTTGAGCATAATGTACTGGAGCCGACTCTCAGACTACGCCGGGCGTAAACCAATCCTTTTACTCGGCACAATGGCTTTAGCCATTTCCATCGCATCCTTTGGTCTGTCCAAAACATTTTTGTCCCTTGTAATCAGGCAAGTTATATCTCCAAAACCAGTGTACATGTCTTGATAGCAGATCTCTTGGTTTGTAGTCGGTGTATTTTCAAGGCCTTAAATAGCAATGCAGGTATGTTATTGTCTCATCCCATTGTGCACCAGGGCCCGGAACGGCTGAAGTCTAATTAATTATCATTAGGAATCATCAAGTGCATTATCGGAGAAATAACAGACCATACTAATAGCGCAGATGCGTTCGCACTGTTTCATGTTCCATGGGCGGTTGGGGGCTCATTCGGGTGAGCGAACAAGCGTAGAACGTTTTGACGAACCATGTTCAAGCTTGCATTTTTAGTGCCGTCATGGGCGGTTTGCTTGCGCGACCTCACGATCACTTCCCAAATATTTTCTCTGGTGCATTCTGGGTCAAATACCCCTATTTTCTGCCATGTGCCGTTATGGCATCTATATCTATAATTGCATGCTTTGTTCTCTTTTTTGGTTTGGACGAGGTTAGTATATATTCCTTAAAACATTTCAAGCATTGCTACAATTTTTCTTAGACGGTCAAACATGGATATTTTTATAAATCTACAAGGAGTAGCTTCTCTGAAGAGGAACCACTTCTCTCCTCGTCGTCAGCTGGGCCTACAGAAGAACCTGTTCCTTTCAAATCACTTCTTCAGTGGAAAACTGTTGCGCCGGTCCTGAATTACGCCGCGATTTCATCCTTGGAAACATCTTTCAGTACCATTCAACCTATATTCTTAGCTATGCCAGTGGAGATGGGGGGGCTTGCGCTTCCACCCCGACAGATAGGGACAATAGTAGGAACTTTCGGTATCGTGAACGGGATATGTCAAACTTTCCTATTAGGAAAGCTCGTGCGGAGATTTGGGGTCAAGGCCGTCTTCGTAACTACTACCTGTGCCTTCCTTCCTCTCTTCTTGCTTTCGCCCATCATGAATCTTTACGTCACATATAGAGGATTTTCGAGTACTATTTGGATGATGCTTGTATGCCAATATGTATGCTTGATAACAGCCGAAATGGGCTACGGTATGATTACTTCTTTTGAATTCGTTTGTTTTTACTCACGGTATCTTTTCTAGGATGTATGTACATCTTTATCACTGCTTCTGCTCCTAATATCCGATCGTTGGGCGCCACAAACGGGTTTGCACAGTCATCAGCGTCGATGGGACGTACAGTGGCGCCTATTGTGGTCAGCAGCCTCTTATCGTTTTCGATAGAGCGAAAAATACTTTGGGGGTATGCATCGTACGCGACGCTCATTGCAATCAGTCTAGGGGTGGTTTTGCTAGCTTGTCAGCTTCCCCGGAGATTACATTGAACACTACTCGTCGTAGTAACTCTGTACCGGAGATGTGGGACTAAACCTTCTGTTCGCGTTTATTTACTTTGGTCCAGGATTTATAAGGGAAAAATTGGTACAATCGGGGTATAATTATAAATCGAGTAGGAAATATGCCGTAGCCAACCTCACGTAGCGTTTTCAGATGGTGTTCTTGGTACCCTGGAAAATCTTATCTTATCTTACAATATTACCGGCATGGTGTTGGTGGATAATACAAAAATGTGATGGATACTGTATTTTTTTCGTGGTCAATGTCAATCGACCCAAGTCCGCGATAATCTTATCCTAGGATAAGATGTCCAGGAAGGAAGATCGATGTCCTTCTTGGGTCGCTCCTTCGAATCTTCATTAGCGCCCCTACATAACATCTTTAATATAGCAATATGTACCTTAAAATTCCTTCTCTTCTCATCTCGTCGCCCTTTCCTGCTCCCCGAGTACGAAAAAATCCTCACTAGCCTTTCTCGCTTTCTCGCTACTCTCGAGTCCTTTTTTCGCTCGCACCCACCTCTTCTGCACGCCACCGCCTGGACTTCCCCAACCCCACATTTATCCAGTCCCACGGATTTATGGTTTATCGTGTCCCTCGCGTACATATGAATATAGTTGGGCTTAATGGCGTGTACACCATTAGAGCACCATTCACTCGTGGTGGTAGTAGTTTTGTACTGGAGTAATTACCTGTACTTCTGCTCACGTTTATTTACTTTGATCTACATGGATTATGGCACAATTGTCATCATCGAGATACAACGTAGATCGGAACCTCATAGACAGAACTGTTACAGGTCTAGATACAACGTAGTGCTTTCGACGTTCTTCCCACTCTGGGATCTTATCTTATCTTACCGTGTTGATGACATCAATAGTTTACATCAACAATCAAACGGTGCTCTTCAGTCTTTGTTCTCTTGCCATTCTGTCCACGTATCTCAGCAGACCAAGAGCGGCTTCCTGGCCCTTTGAACCAGGATCTAGCAATCTATCAATTTATTACCACCCTTCTACGTGCTTAAATCCTGGTAAATACGGTGTTGGCAACGTCAATTAGAACATCCCACCAACGGGACTCGGACACACTGTGTTGGCATTTATACTGATTCTTGCAGATTCTTGCAGTGTTATGACACAACATGTTGACTTACAAACTCGACGGACACCTCTACCTACTGGACAGCTAACCATTCTTCTATTGCTTAGATTCACCGAATCAGCTTCAACCTTTGTTATTTCCCCTTTTCTCAACGAGGTAAGCGATCCGAAACACATTCATTTCTACTTTTCCTTTGACTAATATCGTGTTGAATCTTGAGTTAATTTCCTCAGTGACGAGCGGCGATGACGCAAAAGTTGGTTACTATGCCGGTATTATGGTGTGTTCGAGTACCCGTCATGCTTTTCATTGAATAACCACAGATTGGCCTATTCGTATTTTTAGGAAACTATCCGCCAGATATTATCCCTCGTAAGCGTGATGTATTGGAGTCAGCTTTCAGACTACATTGGGCGTAAACCAATCCTTCTACTCGGCACAATGGCGTTAGCTCTTTCCATGACATCCTTCGGCCTGTCCAAGACATTTTGGGGCCTTGTTGGGAGGCAAGTTTTGTTGGGAAAATATCATATACGCCTCGATTTTGAATTCTTTCTAGTCGGTGTATTTTTACCGCTTTGAATAGCAATGCAGGTGTGTTTCTCTCTTAGCTCATGTGAAAGGGTTCAGAATAATTAAAGTTGACCAAATGATTAACAGGAGTCATCAAGAGTATGGTGGGCAAAATAACAGACCTATCCAACAGCGCAGATGCTTTTGCACTGCTGCATGTTCCGTGGGCAGTCGGGAGCTCGTTTGGGTATGTCATCGAAAGTCAGATCATGAATTTCTTCGCGAGTTAAGTAGGTTATAGTGCATTCACGGGCGGTTGGCTAGCGCGGCCTCAAGACCACTATCCAAACATTTCCTCGCATATTTTCTGGGCTGACTACCCATATATCTTGCCATGCGCAATAATGGCAATTATATCTACCATTGCATACCTTGTCGTATTTTCAGGCTTGAACGAGGTTAGTATCTTCTCTTTTTATTTGAACATTGCTAGACCACTTTCAGACAACCGAACGGGGATATTTTCACAAATCAATAAGCAGAAGTTCCTCTGAATGCGAGCCTCTTCTCGCATCGTCAGGTTCCACAGAAGAGCCTGTTCCCTTGAAACCACCTCTCCACTGGAAAATCATGGTCCCTGTCCTAAATTACGTTTCTATATCATCTTTGGAAGCATCCTTCAATACAATCCACCCACTCTATCTGGCCATGGAAGTCCAGATAGGAGGGCTCGGGCTCTCCCCACGGCAAGTCGGGATCATACTAGGCACGTTTGGTATTGTGAATAGCATTTGTCAAAGCTTGCTATTAGGATGGCTCGTGCGGAAGTTTGGAGCCAAGCTGGTCTTCATCGCAGCCTCCTCCGCGTTCATTCCATTATTTATGTTTTCGCCAATGATGAATCTTTTGGTAATAAGAAGAGGGTTTTCGTACCTTGTCTGGATCATGCTTGCGTGCCAATATTTATTTTTAATAGCGGCAGAGTTGTCTTATGGTGCGTTCTTTACATTTCTTTTCGGCTTTTCTGTTGATTCACTATTATCACTAGGATGTATATACATGTTTATCACGGCTGCTGTTCCTAATAAGCGGTCGCTGGGTGCCACAAATGGTTTCGCACAAACGTTGGCTTCGGTTGGACGCATAGTGATACCTGCCACAGCCAGCAGCCTCTTATCGCTTTCGATAGAGCGTCATATACTCTCCGGATATGCAACCTATGCAGCACTCGTTGTACTTAGTTTTGGAGGAGTTTTTCTAGGTTGTCAGCTTCCTCAGAGATTACATTAAATCGTGTGTAGTGAGTTGGGCAGTGATTTTGAGATACGATCTCTCATTCAAGCGGGAAATATTCACCAGACTCCTAGACTTGTTTACCGTGTCCCTCGCGTACGTATGAATATAGTTGGGCTTAATGGCGTGAATACCATTAGAGCCATCCTATTATTAATACTATTAAGCGTGCCATGTACTATGCGGAAAGAAATTTAAGGGTATACGCAAGGTATATGTTATCTACATCCGATCTCTATACACGCTTCAAATACCCACTATTGTGATAATTGGGAGGCTATACGATAATACGTATATGACGGTGAAAAAGCAGTGCAGATAAGATTTGCGACCCAACCTCCGTTTAGGCTGGCTGGCTGATTGATATAATCAAGCTCGCTTTCATCCACTTACCACTCACAAGGTTCTAATTCTTACCACACTTCGAAATCCTAGTAGCTGAAAGCTAAGATATACTGTCAGCCTCTGCATTGAAAGAACAATCTCGTCATGGCTGCGCAACCCGTGAGCAGATGGGCTCCAGGACCGGCTTGTACGTAGTAGTCATTCTGGACGATGCTTCTACAGACGTATTGAACGCTGTAATGGGCCATGGCAGATGGTCCAGTTCTCTCTCAGACTGATTTGTATCTTCTGCAAACCAAGCTCGATATCAATCCGATCCTGGATATCAACGATGACAAGTCACCACTGCAATTCCATCTCGTCACTGGTACCCCAGTTTCAGGAAACGTCGGTGGACGCGAAGTACCTGGAAAAGACGAGCCCGCGACGCTTCCCAGAGTGAATCAGCTCATGTTGATCTCTTATCAGTCCCCGTGGTGCACGATCATCAAGAAAGATGCTGGAGTGACCGTTGGAGATGTCTGTTCGACGCTATATAGAGAGTGAGTGTATGTTTTTTAGGGTTCGTAATTCGCTCTTCAACCTTCATTCTAGATATTCAGATAACGACATAACCGACACCGAATTCAACTCTCTCAGTCAGAGAGTTCAAGACGCAGTGAAACGGGCTGCAGCTACTCATGCTGCCGAACGTAATCCACAAGCGTGGGCCGGTGCGTATTATACACCCCACGTTCAACCTGATAGGTTAAAACGTTTGGGTAAGCGCATCCCTTTCGTTCTGACCGTACGTATGCTTACCATTGCACAGACTGGCTCAAGGAACGTGTTTACTTTGAAGGCATTGACAGAAGCGAGGGCTATGCAAAGCAACGACTTGGATTCAGTGCCCCTAATATCTTCGTCATGGTGCTGAACCAGTGATTATTCACATTTCATACCCTCTTTTATTACGCCGTATACCTTTGTTATCGATCTTTCTTTAATTTACATCAATGAGATTTGAATGATATTATACCTCAGTGCTCGATCAACCTCTCGTCTGGTGGGCTGGGCACAGGGCCAGGTGAAGGTTCACTCTTCAAGACGAAAGTGCACGGGATATTTTCGCCAGTTAGTGCTCTTACGACTGAATCGTTTACTTCAACACCAGCAAAATTAACGTCTTCTTTCAAGAAATCCACGCGCTTCATCCCTTCACCTAGAGAAGGGTCCTCAGCACTCCCCGAGCGATTATGTCTGTAAACCGATGTCATTTTGAATTGCTCTGCAGGTGGGAGACGATGGTAATCGTCCGGGCTGATAAGCCTGTGAAGTTCTTGGGAGATTGTTTCAATCACATCTCCACAGGTTACTCCTCGTCCCTTTGAGGCTTCAGCGACGGTGAACGCCCATTCAAAATGCTCAGAGACAAGTCGCAACATAGTGACTCTGGGATGGGTGGCAGGTGCATCCCGACTCGCTTTCCATGGGACTTCGGGATCATCGCATGAGCGATGAGCAGTACTCGATGGAAAGAGCATATTCCATTTCAGGAAAGGCTGGTCTGCTCGGTCTTGGTCTGTATATGGTGAGATTAGTGGGTTTATTCGGACTTCAATGTGCAGGATTTTCACTACGAGTGGGTCGAGAACAGGCCCATCTAAAAATCAAAAATAGTTGTGGTAACACAAGAAGAGAATTATCGGGCAAAGGACGACGTACAATGAGGTCCTGTTGAGAACGCTGGCATACGATTGAGATTGGCGTAACGAGCAGGCGGTTGAGGGCCAAATGCCTTCCCACGTCGAGGCACGGTTTGACCTGGTGGCACCGGAGGAGGAAGTAGTTGCTGAGGTCGAATAGCTGGGTTATACCATGGCGTGGCGGCAGGCGGTATAAACGGCGTAAAAGCAGGAGGGCCCCATCCTCCCATAGTGGTAGGAAGCATCCACGGCGTAGCTTGCGGATTGGGCCACTGTGAACCCATAGCAGGAGCTGCCCATGGAGGATTGCCCTGAAAGTTAGGCGTTTGCGCGAATGTGGGATATCCAGTCCAATCTGCCGGTTGATTTCCAGGCTCTACACCAGGGCTATACAGCGGCGGTATGTAAGGTGTGTCCGATACATAGGGATTGCTGGGATGATGCTTGAACATGGCAATGAGTGTTGTTTATTATAAGTAGACATTCGTCAATTTATCATGAGGAGCCTCATATAATCGAGGCAAGCGTGGTAAAGGCCGGAATGTGTCATTTCATAATCAGACCAGAGTAATTAGTTTTTGGAATCACTCAGTAGTTTATATATAGACTTGAGTCAGTCGCCACCAGAAAGTGATGTTAACTGGCCAGTACTAACGATGTCTGGGGTGCCCCATTCCTCATCGCATGTTTTTACTGTTAATGAAACTTCGAGGTTTGGCTTGGGCGGGGCAATTTTCCAGTCATCGAGGGACGTTTGGAAACATAGACTCTACGCGTACTAACTTCTAAGTGGTCTCCGGCGTCCGTAGGGTCAAAGGGATCCCTTCGGGTTCTTCAATTCTTCTGACGGCGGTTTTGGTTCGTCAAAGTATATCGTTGAAGTCGTCATTGGTAGGTCGGATTACATAGAAGGTTTCTTTCACATTTTCGTCTTGAACAAGTCAAAATCATTTAGGTGTTAAAGGCGCTGGCCGCGGTGGCACTGGCAGGGCCCAGGCGCTTAGCTCGCTTAGCTCGCTTTGGCCACCTGACACTGTCAGTCATGTGATACCATACCCATCAACTCTTCGGAGGACCACTTTCTTGAATACTTCTCTGCTTTTTCAAATCTCCTGATAGGTCTACACCAGTTAAAGTTCAGTCGTCTGATTCGAAGCCCGGTCATAACATATAATCAAAGCTCCGAGAAATCCGGAGTCGGCTAAATGATCAGCAAAGCTTCCCCAATTGACCCATTATAGTTTGACAGGCTGTGCCCAATTATGTTGAAAGGACTGGTTTCTGTATAAAGGGTTTGAACCTGCAAATCAGTCTGATGGCGACTCGATGCGGTATCGCTGATTCAGAGAGAGGTACACTGGCTTCATTCTATGTATCAGAAGTGAGTTGGTACTGACTGTTCTCGCAGCAGAACAACTTGGACAGAACAAACTTGTAAAGAGGAAGATCAGGTGAGGAACGCAATAGGCCGTTCATGCTATTATAGCATATTATAGCATACCAATTTTCTGTATTCTGACGGGACACTGAAGGTAGATAATGAGCTCGTCAAACTTCGGTGGAACCGTGGTTTCAGGAATCCAGGACATATCAGCCATCCTACCTCTTCTGGGTACCGAACAATGCGAACAACACGTCGGATCTGCACTTGAAAAGGGTTATCTTTACCCAGCCATAACTCCAATATCTATCTTTGGGAGTCTGGGCATTGTTCGATCCTCGTTTAACATTCTGGTCGCCAGTCTTAGCATTCGGGATCTTCGATTCTTAGGAGCCACAAAACTGAAGGATGGAGGGTTTGACCCGAAGGGAGAAGTTGCACCTATGATTGCAGTGGACCCCAGGCATCCGCAGAGGTTCCTAGCGGAAAGTCGGCTGGAGGAGATGTTGGCGGAGGAACATATCGAGAATGTGGAGAATTTGGAGGTATCATGGGACGCAGAAATATTTTGGTGGAACATCAAGCTCGTCTTTTCGACTTCAATATTTGCTGGTCTTGGACTCCTCCCTTACGTTGCTATCATACGTCAATCTCGCCATCCTAGTGGCATACCGGCCTTGCCCTCAGGATGGGGGTTCCCAATCATCCGTGTAATGGGCTCTGCCGTTTGTGTCAACGTTGCGCAGTTTATAATTCAAAAACGAATTATGGTCATCTTAAAGACACGACTGCTTTTCATCACTCTCGACCGTTTAGCAAAGAAAGGGAAAGAAGAGGAAGAGGCTGAACAACAGGCACGAAACATGCACGACCAAATGGGTTGGAAACACCGTTCCAGCATCAGCACCGTATCTTCTACCCACGGGGAACGCGACATCCACAAATGCCTTTCAAATTTTGTATACGCGGAAGGGAACAGGCAACGCTGGAGCTCTGATTGGACGTCGGAAACCTGTATCTGGGAGTTGAGAAGTTGGCTTTCGGACAACCCTGAGCCAACTCAAGTCGAAGCCGGAACAGAGTTGGCCAACTTCTGCGATCTCAAGCTACGTACATTAGCATTTGTGGAACAAGAATTCAGCAAGCACTTCGGACGGATGGACAAAGCCATCTGGCTCTGGATACCCTGGATTCACCAGTTCCTCCCATTTCTTCTCGTGCTCGGCGCCACCATGATTATTATTGGCTATGTCGGATGCTTCAACCTTGTGGCTCACCCTGATAGCAAGAATACGAATCTAAGCTCCCTGAGTCTCTACTTGTGGGTGGCATTGGAAGGTGTTCTATCACTTTTAAGAATTGCGGTATGGGCAGTCAATCCTTCATGGGATGATTCAAAAGGTGTTACATTTTCCCTAAAGTTGGCGAAACGGCCCCCGTTGATGACCTGCAAGGAGACGGGCATTGATATCATAAAAAATGGCGTGGCTCCATTGACCAGGGCCGACAGTTTTCTTGAAGAGGTCGTCGCGTACAAGGGGCCTTTCCCGCTCTTTGACTGGAACAACGTCGAGCTGTACTACATCCTAACGGTCGACAACACAAGCCCTTCAATCCCCACTGAACCAGAGGACATCCCAGGGCTTCTCTTCATAGCGATTCACAACTATAAAGAAGATACAAGCAGGCTCATATACAGAGACAAGTTCGGGCAATTCCAAATTTATGTTTGTTATTTGGAATTCGACAACAAGAAGTCAACCGTTAACGTGAAAGTTGACTTCGTCAATGACAGAACACAACACGGTAGCCATTCCTTTACAGACAACGGAAGATCTATGGAGGACTTAATATTCCATTATAACGAAATCATTTCTCTTTTGTCAGAGAAGAAACTCTCCGGAACACGCTCTTTCAGTAAGACATGGGCTATGCAACGGTTTTCACAGAAGAAGAAGCAACGGAGGTATAAGCAACTTTCGTTGATGTTTCGACGAGTGTTATGCCTATTCATCCCCAAGTCACGTGTGGCTACTCGCCATCTTGTGGCGGGAAATGTGGAGGGGGTATCGGATACCATTAAATGGGAACCTTACTTCATTAGAGAAGAAGACAAGGCATATCTGCACCAGGTTCAACTGGAAAGACTATGGGCGGATTTTTTTCCACAACTGGAGGAATGGGTGCAATTGTACATTCTCCGTTATAGGGAAGAACTCTCCGATGATTTGCTTTCGCTCTCCATTCATCTATCAAAATTGCCGCCGCAAGCATATGCAAGGAAAGCGATGGGTGACATGCAAATTAGCGAATCTACAGAGGTGCAACAATTAATAATATGCTGCGAGGTCATCATGGAAGCTTTCTTGAAGACCACCTCAGAAAAATTATTCGAATTTGTGGGAACGAACCATGACAACATGGTTACGACAATCGTGCATGGTGCATCTCCTCCAAGCGGTCATAGCGATGCCGATATCCAGGAAGGCGAAGACGTTCAGAGAACGGGAAAACTAAAGCAAAGATTATATGCGGAGCGAATGACACTCTTTGAAAAACGAAAGGATGTCGAGGACAGGAATAGAACAGCACGCTGGGAGGAACCCGTGCGACGATTAACAAATGCCGATAGTCAATCCTTTGCTCTTTGGAAGAAAGATCATGAAGAAAACTTTCAAAGGATATTCCCGGATGGTCAAGCGCTCTTTGGTTCCTGGGACACTGCGACGTCCGAGACCTTTAGTCAGGCTATGAAAAAACACGGTTTCCAATGGACTACCCATTGGAAAGCGCCCACTCCACTCGCAATCGCTCCACTCGCAATTGAGCAGTCTTTCGAAGACTCACAGGTGCCGAGGGATAAACTTCTGACTCGGTTTGAGCAAGCCCATGTCGCGGATAATAGCCAGGAGATCATGATCAATAGATCACAAGAGAGGCTTCGTGGGCTATGGTCTAGAATGCAGGCCCAACGAGAAGAATTTTCATTTGTTTGCAATAATATTCAGAATATCCTGAGCGGTGTGCATCGCGAACAACTGGATGACCCTAGCTCGTTACTCGACCAGTGGGCATACTGGGACAAACCATCCCTCAAAGAACGGAGTCGTTTGATCCATCATCTGCAACAACACCTTGTAATATCCAACTCTTCCATCGAGAAAGTGGGGGGCCTGAAAAACTTTTCCCAGGCCCTGAAGAGAAGTCCACATACATCCTTTGTACAATTTGAAGATAAAGAAGAACAATTGACAATCGACAATATTTCGACATTCGTTCAAGATGTTCCGTGGATTACTGGTCTTTTACATCGTTCAAGCAGGCGGAACACTCAGCCGGAGTGCCAAAGGATCGAGGATCAACTACGCTTGAATACCCAGAACGCCATCGCAGAAGGGCGAGATGTGTGTTCATATAGCGGGCTCCAAGTTGGATACAACGCCGAAAATCATCCTCCCAAAGATAGGACTTGGCTCACTCCCTACGACCCGGAAGAGACATCCACTGTCGCCATAACATTCTTCACCTCCGAGCGTGGACGAGATCACATCATCACTCTGAGACAAGTGTGCGTGGAACCAGATAAAGTAGAGCTTGCTCTAAACGGGAATTCTCTGAAGGAACCGCTAGTGCTATCCGATCAGTTTATAGATCAGGATATTGTTCTTCCAGCTTCCCTGCTTAACCTTTCTGACAATGGTCACAACGAACTCAAGATTACTATACTATCCTCAGAAAAGGCAAGAGCACAGCATTATAACCACTACTTTCTGGCCTATGTTTCTTTACCAGTTCGCCTTGCACCTGCACCCAGAAACGCCGACGTGGACAACGTATCACTCATCTCTGCTATCTGACTCTATGCCAGGTCCCTTACGATTACTTCAAACGGCCGTGCGAGCCTCGAGGTCACGACGATCGTTTTCATCGAAAATGGGAAATTAAACTTATGACGAACGTTATCGTTCCGCTTTCTCCAAATACAAATACAACCCACCCGTTTATAACTTCTGCTATCTGTTTTTAGCCAGGCTCGGCGCATATGTAGACATCGGATTGGCGAATAACATGACTCTTATTTATATGATATGATTATTCGGACATGGCTGTTGAAACGTTGACAGCTGGTTCAACTTGATCACACTCTATAACAGCGGACACAAGGTGCTCGGTGCATAGTCGCTTTGCAGGATAGAAATAATGTCTGATTCGGACCATACCATTAGCAAATGGGCACCTGAGAATGCTTGTAAGCATGTCGAGTTTTCGTTGAACATTAACTGGTAGTTCGTATTCACGAGTAATCATATCTTCACAACGATTGCAGATGGTCCAGTTCTCTCTCAGATTGACCTTTATATACTGCAAACCAAGTTAGAACTCAATCCAATCTTGGACATACACGACGAAAAATTACCTCTGCAATTACATGTCACCACTGGTCTTGTCTCCGGCAAGGATGGTCTGCCTCAAGAAACGTATAGAAAAGAGGAACCTGCTACACTTCCCCGCGTAAATCAGCTTATTTTGATTTCCCCTTTATCTCCGTGGTGCACCATTATTGAGAGGGAGGGAGGTGTGACGGTCGGAGATGTGCTTCTGACTATATTCACAGAGTAAGCGGCATATTGTATTGTGCACGATGAATTTATGGGCAAGTCGCCATGCTCTTATCTAATGATAACGCGTGCTTCTCTCTAGATACACGAATAATGACATAACGGACGCTGAATTCAGTTCTATCGGTGCTAGAACGCAGGATGCTATCAAAAGGGCCTCAGCCACTCGAGAGAATCAAAATAATAGTAACGGATGGGGAAGTTATTATCCTCCACATTCTTCAACCAGACTGCTACGAGTGGGTGAGTAATCGTGCTTTTTCTGTAAATTTCATAGTTCTGGGTCGTTAACCAAACTTTTACATAGACTGGCTTAAAGGAAGTGAGTACTTTGAAGGCCTTAGTAGAAACGAGCACTATGCGAGGAACTCACTTGGGTTCAATGCCTCCAACGTCTTCATGATGAATTTCACCCCATAATCGTAATATTTCTCTATCAAATTCGTTCCACGAGTTGTTGTATATTATTCCTTCATGTTTATACAGATGCATGTAATCTATTGAAGAATTCAGATTCGATAGCGTAAATCCGTGCATTACTCGAGTAGCAGTAGCATCCGACCTAGTACTAGTAAAGACACCGCTGGCAGGAGAGTTTGATACTGCGTATAACCCATAAGGGCCATTATTTTGCCGACATGAATGGCCCTAACCGATGTTCTCCGAGTACGTGTGGCCCACTGAAATCCTAATTTGGAAGAGCAGTAGGTGAATTTCCTTGCATATTCTCTCTCTCATTGATACTCTTGGCACTCGCACTCACCCTCACTCTCTACACATGTTGTAGTATACTAGAAACTACGAAGAGCATTTTTAGAATACTTCCGAAATATGAAATATCATGTTTTTTTTCCGGTCAACTGATAGAAGTCCATTTCAGACCAAGTCATTCTGAATCTGATCTAGTAATTGATTATTTATCTAATTTCCTGTCCGGTTTATTATCAGTCAAAAATATCCGCATTGTTCTCATGGTAGATATGTCAGACAGAACGTATATAACAAATCATATATCCATCATCTCCTCTATTTTTCTCGTTTTCTTCTTTGCCGGAATGACGAAAATATCATTTTCGCAGTAGTCATTTTGCCCGATAGGTATTCCTCCTGCTTCGCAAAATGCACAAAAGCATCCTTTTGTACATTCTTTCCCGCGAACGTCTTGAAAGGTCCTCTCGATGTCCTGGGCGCTCGTTGACATGGGTCCAGTAAAATCTATAAGTTCGCAATCTTGTGAAATGCGAGAGAGTCCGTCTTTTTCCTCTTCGTTTCCCTCATTTTTTCCATCAATTTGGTTTAGGTCTTCTTTGATATTCCCGATCGTGTTTTTGTTGGCCCCTGGGATTGTGATATGGTCGCCGATGTCAAAACGGTAGAGGCTGTACTCGGTCATGAACCAAATCTGGAGCTTCTTCAACAAAACGTCTCTGGAGAACGGATTTTCAACAAAATGTGCGGCCTGAATAAAGCGTGAGACAAGCAAAAGAGAGGTTGAAGTGGTAGGAGTTCGCTACCTGCTCGTCGTCTTGAAGGATGCAAGACCAATGGTTTTTAGGTTGAGGAACCGAGCTTTGATGGACTGTAGTGCCCTGGACTTGTCTGAGAATGTACTATAAAAGAATCAGCCGAAAGGAAGAAAGATCAAAAATGAGAACAACATAGAGAACACCTACCTTAAACAAGGTGCGTAAAGTGGAATTTGCAAAAGGATCAAGAGCCAGTCTTATTTTGAAAAGGAGGGCTACAGAGAGCAGGAAAACATCGAATTGTCCTTCTTTCATGGCTTGATGATAAAACGGTGCAACAGACGCAAAAAAGTCCCTTTTGCGCGCCGAATGGCGGTGTTCTCTACAATGTGCAAAGGATTTAATAGCAAAAAGAGGAGTAAAGACCGACATAACTTACTTTTGAAGATCGTCCATGCTGATGTTGATTAGTGAGAAAGACAATTGAGGGGGTAGGGGGAGACAGTTGCACAGCGAAGGGTTCACCGGATTATTATAACTTATTAGAAATATCAATAAATTTAAATCCCGTCATTTTTGCCGTTCTTCCGACGCAGAGTCTAACAACTTCTACATTATCCGGCTAGAGTATTGGAGTCTACACTCCAAGGATGAGAGTTTGTAGAGTATGCGTGAGACTGTTCGACGACTTTACATGGTACATAATCTAAATTTAGTATTCTACGGCGCACAATATCTAATTTTAGTTCACTCTCGGCTCCGTGCCGTTGGCTCCGTCTTCCCTTACCTTTAGTTCGCCTCAACCAACATCGCCTCCCTCTTCAGTTTTAAGCACCTCATCCTCCCAACATCCTCCTCCTTCTCGACAACTGTACACCCACCGACTTCAACCATCTGCATCAGGCCATATGGGCTTCATGCTGTATCATCAGGACAGCTAATCCCGACTGATCTTTCTCCCAGTGGAAGGTCCTTTGACGTCAAACTTCACTCTCCTTACGAACACGGCCATCCTGGCTATTCCTATGTCAATCAACACCCCCTCAACTTTGAGAACAACTCCCCCGCTAAAATCAAGAAGCTATTGCGACCGCAAACTTTTCGGCACTCCGCCCTCCTCTTGCGCATTTGAACCACCTGCGCCATCAACCAGCTAGTAGCAATGCCAACTTGCCTTTTTTCGAACCTTTTACGGAGCCCCTTACACCCGCCCCTATTGCTAACCAGCATATCCAATCTTTATCTCAATCCGATATGGCGAATTCGCATTACAATTGTCCATCGCCTCGTCGTACAGACACTGGGCGCATTCCACCTATGGATTGGAGATTGAACCTGAACCAACAGGCTCATCTAGCTCAGCAACAAGCTGCCCTCCCCACTGACTGGCGTCATTCCGCTGCTGAGAAGCCTGTGGCGTCTGACTTTAATTTTGGTGTCACTCAAGGTCAAGAAGAGCACCTACGATCTTCCTTTGTCTATCAACAACAGTCTTTTACATCTCAATCATTTCAAAGCTCACATGAAGTACGTTTCTTACTATATTTTATCTCACATATGCTCATATATGCGCTATATGTAGCCCATAAACTTTCTTTAACTGCTTCATCCTTCATCCTCTCCTTACCATGTTTTCGTGGCTCGCATCATCAAGTCTTCTGATCAACAAGCCTCGATCTTCCTCCAGCAACAATTGAAGGTCGCCGATCTTGAAGAACGGGCCATGATTGTGGACGCTATATGCGCCCGTGGTTTCGAAATGATGGCGCATCGGTTGGTGCCTTCATTGTGATTTAATTTACATACTAAATCTTATATAGATTCGGGAACTGGGCTGTCCAAAGGTGCCTAGAAGCGGTATCTACTCCCGAAGAAAGGCGCAGAATCGTCTCTTGTATGTGGTACGTTGAAGAATATTTTCATTAAACTGCAATTAATTTTCATTTTCAGCGGATGTATTGTTGACCTGGCTACAAACTGCTATGGGTGCCATGTATTGGAAAAAGCTATGGATTGTGAAGCAGACGTTCGCCTTCTCATCGTCTCAGAGCTCCTCCTAGGTGATCCGGCTCAGACTTTGGTCAACAGGCATGCCTCGCACGTCTGGAGTAAAGTAGGCGTCTAATCATTTTAGCGCCCGCCGCGCCATGATCGTGGACTTGGCCTTGTCGGTCACGGGAAGCCAATTGATCGCCAACGTCTTGCCCACCGTAAGACGCTATTTTCGTCTGCTATTTCGTCGTACGCTAACAGGTCCTTCTACAGGCCGATAAGGATTAACGCGCCCATATTGGCCGCAGCAAAAAAATATCTTAGTCACACCCGGAAGGCGTAATCTTCAGCCAGCTCTGTCAAAATCTTCTCTACGCACATCAAGCATCCAGCATCCATCATGTCCAACACTCATGCATCCTTCGCAACTCGGAATATCAGCATCTCATTAAACAAATCACCTGTGGCTTATTCGGTCGTAAACGCTTTCGCTTTTATTTGATGTCAAGCAACTTGTATCATACATTTTATTTTCTCTGCAAAACATTTCTCTTCTGTCCCATTCTACCATCATCACCCTTCTATGCTTTGTCTTTAAATTCTTGCATTCGCAATTTTATTGTCATCAATCCGTCATTTGAATTTCTATATCCCCCTTCTCCTTTGAACCTTCGCATTGCACAATGTTTCAATGACTCTTCCTTATAGATAACTCGCATATTTCATGGACTACTTGAATCATCTTGCACTTCATCCGTCGCTTTCATGTTGCTTAGATTTGGTACATACTATTTCACATTCTTTTTTGCACGACAACAGCATGTTCCGTCGGATCTTTGAATCCAAAATATATCGATTTGCATTTTAAAGTTACACTCGGAAGAAAGCTGCTTTGCTGGCGTCATTGAAGGTGGCGGAACTTACGCTTGCGCACGGAAAACTATTTAGGAAGTTCCGTCTTTCATTTCACGAGGGTGAATGTGTATCAAAATCCTTTATAAGGCTCGGAGTAACAGTATCTGAGATATCTATGTCAGCGCGAAACCCTCGTAGTACCCGAGTTCTTCCCACATCTCAATTCCATGTTCTCGTCCGAGGGTTCTTCCTTCAATCGGCCCATGTATACGACCGTGTTCGAAACCATCTTGGTATCCGGTATCATAGAACCTGTGGAACGGAATTAGATCATGCTGGCGAAGAGTACCTGTGTGACCAATTCCGGTGACTAGTGACTAGTGACGCCTCCAGGTCAACGGTGCGGCAGGTACCAGTATTTTCATTCTTGTTCTATTCCTCACAACTCACAATGGCTCAACCTCAACCACAACGCAGAGAAACCCCCCTCCAACTGGCTCTAACGTTCATGGCTGATTCCTGTGAAAGTCTCAATAAAGTCTCAGACTTGCTCAATGTATGGCGGGCAGTTATCGAACGTGTTACTCTGAACTCTTGTAAGTCAATTCTTCTGAGTTGAAGTGGGCATATTTACTGAAAGGACATCTAAAGCAGGCACAAATCTTTCTAAGGAGGAGTGTGAGATCCTAGGACTGAATCTTATCCACCGTAAGCCAACAATGTCGTTGCTACCTCGAGCTCAATTCCTTACTCATACATATCTTAGAATTGTTCAAGGTCTCGTCCGATTCGCCAGATATCCAGTCCGGAAACTACAGGAGTGGATACCCACCATGGATCAACGAGCAAAGCTACGACTACTACCCCCCAATGGCAGGCCCTCAGCCGCCATACTACCCGAACTCCATTCCCGCTCTACCTGCCTATGACCCCTACCAAAACCAATATGCCCGACCACATCCAAGTCATTGGAACACCACACTACCAGCCCCAGCCATTCCTCAGCAACCAGTATTTTCTCCATTGACCAGGCATTTCTTGGCTCCATCTACTCCCAGGCCTACACAATCGGAATGGCCTTCAACTCCTTGCCCTTCTCCAGAACTTTATATTCGGTCAGGATTATCGCTGCCACCTACCCCCACTTTCCCCCCCATCGATAGGAACAGCCTCCTTGAAGCCAGCCTGTCCACTCTCCGACTGGGATCGTCCCCCTCAGAGGACAATCGTGTTCAAGGCACCAACTTGAATAACAGAGCTGGTAACAATAGGAACCGGGGTGGAACGAGCGATATTAACAGTCAAGAAGCAGATCCAACACCTGATTCTGAAGAACGTTCTGAGGAACGCGGCGGCGGGAGCCGCTCTGTTCATCAATCTACCAATGGGAGGCTCGCTGATATTAACACTTTTGAAGGACGTGGGGGGTGAATGAACATATGTAGGTTATTGTACTTGATATGAATATGTTTCGCTACTTTCTTGGTATTTTTTTTTGCTCTTACTGTCTATATGCGTGTCTCGAAAGCAATGTTGGTATGTCGATAGTAGTGTATTGTGTAGTAGTGTATTGTGTTTAGACTTTTTTTATGTAAAAAAATCACGCTTCTTGCGTTGCTAACAAAATTTTATTTGTTTCTCCCATTCCTTCTTGACTTGCTCTATCATCTTCCCAATATCAACATTGACATCCAACACGACGTTCATTGCTTTTTCCAACAAGCATGGACAGTCGGAATCATCCGCGCGTCAGTGCGTTTTTACGAGGCTCGGCACCACAAACCTCCTCGCAGCTGGAATTACCATCCGCCGAAAAAAACTACTTCGAGACACATTTGGGAAAACTTACATCGATCAATGATCTCAAGGATATTCTCGCTCACGACAACATTGAAGAAGACATTATCCGACGTGAACCAGGTCGGCGCCTCAACTCCATCGCACCTGGTTCTCGACAAAAACCCCCTCCTCATGTTGACGAAAATGATTTTTTTTCTCACCCTTCCAAATCAAGCAACAACATTCCATCCTTATTAAAATCTTTTGATAATGGAGGAAACAAAGCACGATCACAATCTGTCAACGATACCGACGACGATGCAGATATACTAAGATCCGGTGATTCTCCGAGCCCGGAGGGGAAGAAGCAAAAAGGCCGCATCTCTACGAAAGATCAAGTGTTGATAGATGAGTCGTACGAAAATTTGATGAAGACCAGGAAGGGTATACTACAGGACATCGCGCGCAAGACTGGATTTTCTGAAGGGAGAATTGAACATTGTTGGAAAAAAAAGGAGACTCAAATCCGCATTAATAATAACTGGAATTTATTCCAATCTTATTTTTCGGAAAACGCTCGTCGAGAACAAGAGAGAGTGGGTAATCCACATGCAAACGGTACGCTTTCTGAGCTCCAATCATGGGCACTTAGTTTGTTTAGGCTAATAATAAAATAGCATCCGAATGCTACAAGTCTTTTGTCACCGCGTATGAGAATTGGGAAGAAATTCTAAATACACATCAAGAATTGAAAGCAGGCGAATCTATGTCAAGATCCACCATAGGCCAACGATCAAGAACATTTTTTTCGTACGCAAAGAAGTTAGAAAATATTGTACGTATTTTTTGGCCACTCAATGACCTCTCTGGTAGTCTGATATTATTATTACCAGATGATTCAGGCTAGCTCTGTTAATATCGAAGGCTTTTTTGCTCTTGTAGGAAGCTCTATACATGAGGACATCGGATTGGCGACAACATACGAATCGAGCGGTGCAAATGGGGTAAGCTTCCTAAATTAGTTACCTTTCTTCTATATGGTGTTAGCGCTAATGACATGTTTGACATATGATGTGATTAGATTATCAAACACCTCAATTACGATGCAAACACCATTACTGCTCAGGTTAAACACGTTGCACAGTAATTAAATTCCATTCATCACAGATCGGCCTTATTAATATCTAATCTCGATTCTCTTGTTACAGCACCCATATTTCCAATGAAATTCAAAACAACCATCTCAAGAAAATATCACTTATTGAGCCCAACGAGTCCAATGGCCATCATCAAGAAACACCAAGGAAACAACCCAATACGACCGCCAATACTAGGCGTCAAAAAAATACCCAAAGTCCCATCAAACCCAAAAGAGAAGATCCCGAAGATCCCTCTGATCCATATAGTCTTGTTAAAAGTGGCCTGAGGGTTGAATACAGTACGTAAATGAGGATTTTGAGCTGGATTGAACCAGCGGGCGTACTTAATTTTTTTTTGATTTTTAGGCAATAAAGAGATCCCACTTCCAGAACAAAAAAATTTTATGTGGCAAGGACTCGTAAAACACACAGCCGAACATGGGTTTCAGCTTCATAGTTGGCCAGAATGCACGATGTTTCCAGGTGAAACAAAAGTTGACGGCGCTCAAAAAGGGATCAAAACTCTTGGAGCATCTGCAATCGAGAAGTTGGCATCTTCATTTCGCTCTGACTCGGAATCAATTCGCCCTACTTTGAAAAAGAGCAACTTCACTACGGGTAGGTTCTTTTATTGAAGTTTTACTGTAAAATATACCCTTAGCACATAGAGCTCATATTTATTATTGTGCATAGCGATGTTACAAAACGAAATTCCCGTATTTTTCGAGGCTGCTCCTGGCCCAAACTCCGAGCATGAATACGGTCGAGTATGCTACGTTTCCGGATTATGTGAAAGAAGTTCAAAGTTCGGAATGAAAAGAATAAACCTTAGCAGCAATAGCAAGGTGACCAACAAAGTTAACAAACCGACTTCGAACGTCAAAGTCAACTTGCAAGCCGTCTCAATTCCTGCAACTATTTTGGAAGAGGATCTAGACCCGGATTTGACCATATACCCGAAGCCCAAGTTGCTTCCTCTATCAGCACATCCAATCCCCACGTTACCATTACGCATGCGAAATGATCCCATAGAGAACACCCCTCCTTCTCAACTCAAGACCTCGAACAGTGTCCGAATGGATATATCAACCCTGATGTCCGACATGGACTCGTCAGTTGAACCAATCCCTGAGGCTCAACAAAGTGTGGAACAAGAAATAACTTCGCGAGTGTATCGAGACATGAAGATCAGTGGAAATTCGCCATCGCTTGCTAAAACCGAAGAACACCAACAGGCGCTGGCAGAACAGGCGCTGGCAGCTGCCGCAGAACAGTTACGCACAGCAGGGGGCTCATCAACGCTAGGAAAACGCAAAGCAGGGGAGTCACCGTCAGAACATATGGCAGCAGCAGCACATAAGCCACCAGTGGACAATTTAGCAGTGGTAGAAAAATTGCCATTTGCGAGACGGACGGCAGCTCAGCCTCCACCGGAATTCGAAAATCAATTCGAAAAAATCTACGGCAGCACTAAAATAGACCAATACACCCAACGCGTTGACTACGAGGCTGCGCAGCCTGCTGAACAACATCCTTCGGACTACAGAGGTAATCAAGGACACGGACAATCTTTCTCTTTCAGGAGACCTTCTTATGCAGAATCAGTACCCAATCCCTATTTCAAAAGAGCCAAAATTGGAGTCCCTCATAGTACTACACCTCTGCAAGACCACCAGCAGCTTCCAGCGCAATTGGCAGGACAATTCCAACCTACTTTCTATCAAAATTGGCACGAGGAAATAATGAACGTTGATGCCGCGCGTCCACCACCTGATTATCGTCCACCACCTGGTTACCCACTCCCGCAAAGAAGACTTCAAAGGGAGTCCGGGCGCATAATTGACTTTGAAGAACTTCCTGTCACCGAAATGCCACTGACAGCTAGTTCTCCTCAGCTTCGTTATGAACTTGAAGCTGGCATACAACAACCAGGTTCCACAGTGCCTCAGATGGGGGCTCCAATGAGTCAGACTTACGAGTCCTACCAGGGTTATCCAGCATACGAAATGGCCCAGCCGCAGCGCTCACGTTATCATGCTCCACCCCATCATGCCATGTCATATTATCAACCAACTCCCTACCATCGACCTTTTCCCGAGGCAAGTCACTCCTCAAACTCAAGCTATTATGAGAATCGCAAGAGGCACGAATCTCCCTATTTTTCTCAACCAGGGCCTAGTGGTAGTGGTCACTATCTCGATAATCGTAATTCAGATTGGCAAACACAAAGCAGCGCCGCATACAAAGACCAAGAAAAATTTCAACGGGACTCTTCAACTCATGATCAACAGTGAACGTCGAACATTGGAAGATGTGAAACTTGGAATAACAACAACTCTTAGCCGTTGACAGTGATGTATATAGATGTATATAGAATCGCCGAAATAACAAAAAAAACTTTCTTGTTAACCAGTCAAAAGTCGGTCAGTAAAGGATACAGGTAGAAGATGACTCGGATGAGTGTTGTAAGAAAATGTGAATGATAATTACTATGCAGTAGATGATTAGTCACTAAGTATTGAGTGGGGGTGACGACAGCTAGCTAATAGAACAGTGTATAGTAGGATACATATGATATAAGGCGTTACTTTTGACGATCAAGTCTAAGTCTAAGCAATAAGAGAACGAAGGGACATCCGCGAACGATACCCTAAGAACAGGACGATCAGTTAAGGGGACAACAGCACCGAATAGTCGACAGTGGAAAAAAGAGAGAAGGGACTTAATCCTTCTTCTCTTCCTCGTTCTCAGAGGCAGGCTGCTCTGATGACGATGTGTTCTCAGCAGCGCGCTTCTCGTACACCTTCTGGAAGAGACCGAGGGAGGCATTCTGGGTCTCTGAGATCTTCTCGCGGATGGTCTCGGCAGTAAGGGAGGCGTCGCCAGATTATCCCTTGGAAGCGAGTTCACGGAGTTCAGTGACGAGTTTGGTGACCTTCTCCTTCTCGGCGTTGTCCAATTGATCCTTGAATTCGTTCATTGCTAAGAAAAAAGGAGAGTCAGTTGCGGATAAGTAAAAATGAAACAAAAAAGACAAACCCTTCTCGGTATCAGCACAGACAGATTCAGCCTTGTTAGATTCTTCGATGAGAGCCTTACGAGCCTTATCGGACTCAGCAAATTGCTCAGCGTCAGAGACCATCTTCTCAATGTCCTTGTCGCTAAGACCGGACGATGAAGCAATGGTCATAGACTGGTCCTTTCCGGTGGCCTTGTCCTTAGCAGAGACATTGACGATACCATCTAGAGCAGTGATTAGAGAACAGAACGATAAGCGTTGAATACAAAAGTCACCGACACGCTGGATGGCCATGCGGTCGCCCTTCAAGTCGACGCCGGATTCCTTCTTGAGGACAGGGACGATTTCAGGAAGAGCTATTTTGGCAAAGAACCTCGACTCTGTCTCGGGAACGTCGCCGTATTCTTGAGCCTGTGCGCCAAGGTAAGTAACTTATCTCTGATGGATTTGATTCCATGTTACCCCTTGCGCTTCGATCGTGAGGTCAACTTCCTCCTCGCACACAGTCGACTAGAATTCAACAGCTTGAAGCACTACCCGCTCGTCAGGATGCTTCATTCCAACAACAGTCAGCTAGATAGAAAAGTTAGTCACGTCAGTTTCACGGAACAAAATGATGAATAAGTACCCCAAACAATGCTTGTTCCATGTACAATGCCATTTTGTCGTAGTACAGACTCATGATTTTGACAAGGCATTCAAAGGCGCCGACTTGAACGGCAACGGACGCGTTCTGAGTCGCTTCGCACACAACTTGCATGATATAAAATTTCTCGCCCTGCACATCTTGTGAGAATCGGAACGGAAGGCCTGCAAATGGTAACACTTACATCGCGATCGAAAGTTTCGCGTACAAACTCGAGAGAGTTGAACAAAGCGTGAATTGCAGCCAATTGTACCTCCAGTGAGGTTTCTTCTTTCCTGGAACCATGGATAACAGCGGTAAGGATTTCGTTCGATCGGACACTGAAGATTTGAGGTTTCTGTGGACTGATAAGGAAGCCGGTCAAGTGCGTATCGCGATGGCACACTCACAATCGCCTCGCAGATATAACCGATCGTCTGCAGAGTAGAAATCCTCAGGTTGACGTTACTCTGGTTGTTGACGAAATCACGTAGGATCTCAATCAGGTCTGACCATTGTGACCTTGATGAAACACTAGAGGATAATGTAATGAAGGGCAAGGGTAGTCTTGGGGGCTCTTGCGTATGCCATGACGGTCGTCGGAAAGAGCCAAACCCATTGTGGTTGACTCCTTCAATGTACGACCGAACGGATTTGACAGTCGGGTTCAATTGTGCGGATGAGCCTCTCTGAGAGCTTGCGAACGTCCTCCTCGGCGGCCACTTCCTCCTGTGTATGTAGAAGCTAGATCACGAAATCGAAAAGACACGGGGAGGCTTGAAAGTTAGATGACGAATCTCTGATTGGATGCTGGTCGGCGCTGCTGTATGGGAGGAGTGACTGGAGAATGTGCGGGGTGATATTGCTGTTGCATAGTAGCCTGAAAACCCGGCAAGTGCTGGGGAGCGCAAAAACTGGCGTGAAAGACGAGACCAAGGACGAACGTGAACTATTTTTAGGCCCAACACTGTCTCATATTCTTGGTAATGCTAGACAGGAAATGTAAAGGAGTTTTCGAAAATCTGCCATCTGTTCCTCGCTAAGGGAGGTTGTGTGGTATCCTCCAAGGATCGCCCCGATCACAGCTAATATCCAAAGACCACAGTCGTATTGGTTAAATTGAAGGCGTTCATGCTATGAAACATCGTTTAAAAATCGAGCATTAAATTTGACGAGCACCTACCTCTAATAAATGAGCTGTCCAGCCTTCTTCAACAACAATGTGTAGAGGAAATCCTTCTTTGTTTGCTACAAGGACAAGACGCATAATGAATTTCATTATGTCCTTTTTATAGGTGATCAGCAAATATCTGTATCGCAAACAAATTGATGCTACCTTCAAGTCCCTTTTCCATGGCTTTATTTGAGCAAAGCTATCAAATAAAAAGATTTGCCGTTTTTGTGGTATTACAATGGCCAATACCCAGTGAGATTCCGTAGCCCGGTGTATGGGAACTAACCATATGTCTTTTTCCCAATACACAACGTGCTTCGTCCTTTTCCAAAATGTCTCGTCGGCTATGTTGTACTTCACCATGGGAAAGTCGTGCGTTGAAAAAATTCCACATATACTAGCCGGTCCTTCAGGTAGTGCGGTATAATACGTTTTCTTCATTACTTCTGCGACCCCATTGATACACGTATCATTCAACCAGGCGTCTTCAGCCTTAAGTCGTTGTAGATCTTCGTGATAGAATATATCAGAAATAATTCTCCCTTGAAACCCCGTGAAGTCAACTCTTCGGGGGAAATGGCCTGGAAGAATTTGAACGTATTCATCGATGGCCTTCTGAAGATATTGTTGAAGATTGTATTGAGGCTCCTTCAGCATAATATAGTGGCCCTATGATACGGTGAAATATGAATAACGAGATATACAACCTCTATTTTGAAAAGAGGTCACCTACCTTTGTTTCAATAAATAATGGATCAGCTATTGAGCTATTCATTCCACTGATAATCCATGAGTTGGGGTGATAGTTTATGTTCTGACCTTCTTCGGTTAATATATCATCCAGTAGTGCTTCTTCAGATAGCTCAGCCAAAGTAGCAGCTTCAAGTCCACTCGTTTCTTGCTGCTGCCAATGCCGATCGTCATCGATTATGTCGTCGCAGAACTCGGACTCCTCCTCTTTGTGTCCTTCTTGATCGGGTTTATCACTCGGGATAGTTTGCCAGTGGATATATTGTATTCGTAGCCTAGTATTGTCGGTGGGACCGTTCGTTGCCTGGGAGACAATGTTTTCTGCGTGGGCGATGTGATACTGAAATCTCGATGCGGGTACAAATTGATTTGTCCACGATGACTTCAGTCGTAGCAGCTTGTTTTTTCTTTGTATAAGCTGGTTAAAAATAAGCTGATCTAAAAGAAGATGAGCTGAGAAGCACGATGATTAACTCGTGACGTATTAACTCACTTTTTTCTTTAGATAAAGCCATTTCCACAGAAAGATATTGTAGACCAAACCATCTACAGAGGTTATCTGCTTCGTTGCCTAGCCGCTTTCTCTCTTCTAAACATCGGTCCATTTTTAACATAGCCCTTATTCCATCCCTGACGTCTTGATCTGTTAGCCATTGAGGAATTTCGTTAAACGATTTGCTAATCCAAACATCTTGCATTAAGATAGGATCTTTTTTCAGCAATGATAACGAGACAGGTAGGGATTCTGGGAGCGGAATAGACCATTGAGGATTGTATAGCTTGGATAATTCAGCGCAGTACGAATTGAATTTCTTGATAGAGGTCATAAGAGGACCTGTACGGTTTTGAATAGCCTTTCGTGTGATTTGATGAAGACTTGTCCCTGAGGTGAAAAAAAAAAAAAGAAAAAAAAATTCAGGGGAATTAGAAATGTTACAATGTCAGTAGTATTACTCACCTAAAGCTATATCTTTTCCTCCGGATGCTCTATCCAGTTTATCCCATTCGAAGAAATTTCCTATAGCCCGCTTTCTGATATTTATTTTTAAAGTTCGGGCTAAAAGAAGTAATTTAATAAATTCTGGATTGATTCCTCGAAGTTCAGGCAGCTCTGGAATTTCTAGAGAAGAATAAAGTCTATCTGCTTCAAGTTTTGTCTTGAGATATTGCTTTTCTATTTCTGTTTCGTGTCGGCCTCGACTTTGTGGTCCTATGGCGGCCTGGATAGTCCGTTCAAGATTTTCTAAATCTGATTGAAGATTCAGAAGAGCATCGATATCCTTTTTCAATTTAGCAGGAGCATCTATGGAATGAAATCGATAATAAGTAAGCAACAAGCGCCCGTTATACGAAGCCTGTGACGTACGTGCTTTGATAGATAGCTGACTTGCTTTTTGTAATTCCCATTGATTTCTGAGCTCGGACATTGGAACCCCACATTCTTTTAAGATCTTCTGGGCTTCGTGTTCTTGGATCTTTATGCCTTTGTCAAATTTTCGTTTGATCCATTTACCAAGATCATCACGCAATTCTGATCCTATAAGAAAAGCGTGTCTATCGAGAAGCCAAATTCGTTTATATTTCTGTCGAACTATGGTTCGAATCATCAATTAATCATCGTTAAAATGAAGAAGGTCTCACCGCGCAGTATCTTGTGATCCCAATCAACTTGCATAAGCGTGACCACACCCGCTCCATACCCTCGCCGTCTGATAAACCCAGGCCCTTGATCAACCTGGGATTATAGGCAAGTTGGCAAGCCCACTGATGAGCGTATGAATGCATGGCACTTGTCGCAAACATGCATCGCTCATATATATCTAAGGGCATAATATCGTACTATAAACATGATTTTAATATTTCGGTTGAAACGGCAAGTCATGTAACTAACTTACAAGTTTTAGGCTACGATCCAGAACACAACCCACATCATAAAGAACCACAACATTCGCATTTTTTGGAATAAGTGTGAAAATGTGTTGAATCATCGCAACAGCGTATTTTTGCTGCTCTCCTGGTGTATCAATATTGGCTAACAGAAGAGGAATGGAATGTCGGCAGCATGCCCCCATTACTCCACCTGCATCAAACTTATCCATATTCGTTTTAACATTAGCTCCATTTCCTGCAGTGTGTCCATTTTCACATTCGTCAATTGCTTCATCGGGAACGTCGGGTGTTTTCTTGGATTTTGACTTCTTTTTATAGGGTTTTTTTTTTCGAACAGACTCAATGTGACTTCCGACAGCATCTACTTCCTCTTTAGTAAGAAAGTAGTCTGGTGTATAGAACGGAGGGGAATTTCCAGCTGATTTGAGATGTCGATGATTGAAGTTACCGTCAATAGCTATGTGTATATCACCCCCTCTTCAAAAAATTTAGTATGCTGTATTTCTAACAAATTGAATAAATTTACTCATCCCATGATCTCCCAAAATTGACACCTCCAAAACATGCAGGGCATCGATCTCGTAGTATTTTTGCACATTCTTCTCTTTTCTTATCATAAGATGGCGTAGACGACGGAGACGCCGGCAATGAAGGTTCTTCGACAATCTGAGCCTCCTCGAAATCGGGTGGAATGGGTACGGCATGAACATCATCTCCGTCGATAGCCTCCTCGATGGTATCTCTGATGAGCCGGAGAAGCCCGTCATACCATTGGATTGCATATCCTAGTCCTCTGCGGAAACTATCTTCCACTGGATTTCCCTGATAATACAATGGTGGCTCAACAAGACCATATGAAATGTATATCACATCACTCACTTTACTGTCAGAAATAACATAACCTCTTTTGTCATACGAGGTATTCAGAGCATTCGCCATGGCGTTTATTGCTTCGCAAGATCGTTCAAACAAAGCATTATAGAAATCCAATAGGTCAATTGAGAGTGCCATACGTGGTCGATAGGGTGATGTTGGAAATAATCCATTGCTAACAAGGATCGGTAGCAAGCCTTGACACTGGCACGATATCACAGATATTTCCAAAAAATCTATGAAAAATCATAGGCTGAGTTTTGACCAGAAAATAAGAAATACAGCGATACACGTACGGTCATAGAATAAGCACAGAATCTTATTCTTCTTGGTTTCGCAATTGTGGATGTCACCGCAAGAGCCTTTCAATTCCCCATTGGCGTTTAATTTGAGAGACGGAACAGGAACACCCATAGTCAATTCAATATATGATATTAGGGGGTTCACAAGCTGTGGAAGGACAGCGATCCACCTCTCGTAGAGTATCTTCTGTTCGTTATCGGGTTCAATGCGTTTTGGCCTCTTCGTAGGCACAGTGGTATTCTCAATCCCAGTCCCAACGTCTTGAGCTGTACCTTCTTCACTAGCTCGTACTTCACCCTCTTCCTCATGCTGAGATATTTCCATTGAACCTTGCGATCTAGTGTCATGGTCCATTGATACATCGTCTGCTCCCATAGGTTCGGTGTTGTTCGACTCTTCCTGCCCAGCGGCAGCACTAGTCAACTGTTCTCGATGACCTCCTTCTCTCAGTAAAGAATCGAGTCGAGCTTTCAATCCTTCTTGGCGCTCATTATGTCCCACTGGTGCCACCATAATTTTCGACTTCTTTGGATCGCGCCTCTTTTTCGGACTAGTAAAAATCTTCCCAATACCCGTGAAGATCTTCCCGACGGCGGTATATGGCTCCTTTGCCCGCACTCGAGATAGTTCTTTGGGCATGCCGCAAGCGTTGCGAGTAGGAAAGAAATGGAGTAGAAAAGAAAAGAAAAGATATATTAACTCAATGTGAATAGATACAGAAGTTACGAGCTGTCGTGTCCTGGAGTTGTCGATACTGTTGGATGTTATTGGTGGGTAACGTTTGCCGCGGTAGTGGTCGGCAATGTTCGCAATAGCAACGTGGACGGTAATTGGTGCGGACAATGAACTGAACGGTGAGCACTTGAGGGCTCGAGCAGTTAATGTCCGAAAGGTCGGATCAGGCCATAGAGAAGGAGTCAGAGTCGGTGATTGTCATCCAGGGACAGGGACCGACAGCCAGTCGAGGGCAAGCAGTCTGTCGACATTGAGCAGTGTGGAGCTAGTAGTTACCAAGCCTAAGTGCGAATTCAAGCTTCCAAGATACAAGTCTGAGGTCATTCGATCTAGATAACAAGGGAAACCGCAGATCCGAAGAAGCAGAGTATCGACGAAGACTTCTCAGAGTCAGAATGGGGGCGAACATGTAAGTAACAGGAGGTTAATCTTAGGTCTATTATTTCCGTCACATAAATGATACCTAAGAGGTGTCTGACTCAGCACAGACTACCCTGTCTTAGGTGAGTAAAGAGTTGGAGAAAGAATGAGGAAGGTATATTACAGAAAGAAATTCCACGATGATGATACAGTATCAACTAGTCTTGCAGGCGGAAACGATGTCAATGGAGGTTGGCGTAAAGGGGAGATTTATGGGAGAGATGATGCAGATGGTTGATGGTGTGTCGCGAGCAGGGTCCCGAAAAGGTAAATTGCGAAGGTGGAAAAAAAAAAGATGAAAAAGGAGCGCGATAGCAAGCACAGAAATAAATAAACCCGGAAGATAGTATATGATAAAAGTAATGGCGAAAAAAAAGATAAAATCATGCATAGACACGTCATCATCAGTCGTTATCAGGCCCTGAGCCGTCGTCTCTATCACTTGGGGAATGGACTGAAATGTGCACAGATCCTGGTCTTGATCTGCTGCGGTTGCCTTGCGAACTACTAGGTCTCAACCTATTTTGATCCTGTTCCTCTGCCTCTCGTCTTGTCAGAGATTCGCTTTTCAAGAGGAAGGTACAAGGGAAATTGCCCCCCAGTATCTTCCAAACCGCTCGTTCATTTACTTCAATGCCAGCGAAGTTTATGTTTTTCCTCAAGTAATCCATCCTTCTCACTCCTTTCCCGAGAGAGCCTCCAGGAACTCCAGGATTTCTTGATCGATTATGATGATAGAACATCGATACCTGAGCTTGCTGTGCAGCTGAGAGGCAGTTGTAGTCGGCGCCGGTAGTGAGTTTGCTCAGTTCTTTTCCAATTGCTTCGATGACGTCCCCACATGTTACCCCTCTATCTTGAGCACTCTCCTGAACGGTGAACATCCAAGAAAAGTGTTCGCTGACGAGATGCAAGGAGGATACACGAGGAAAGGTTGCAGGTGCCTCTCGGCCGTTCATCCATGATACATCATGTTTATCGTCCGACCGTTGGATAGTACTTGTTGGGAATAACATATTCCATTTCAAGTGGGCATGTACGCCTGGATCGTCCGCAGGTGACGAAAGGAGAGGGTTCAGCCGAATCTCGACTTGCAGGGCTCGAATTATGAAGGGGTCCAGTACTGGTCCATCTGTCATGTCAAGAAAGTTAGCGGCCGCATTGACGATGTCGTAGAGACAGTCAGAATAATGTAAGAGAGAAACATACAATGAGGTCCTGGCGTAAACGGCGGCATCCTATCAGCGTTTGGCTGTCCGGGTGGCTCGCGCGTTGGCTGGGGTGGGCCCATCGACATTGGAGGGGGCATACCAAAGTATGTTTGGTGCTGCTGTGCTTGGAACCATGCAGCGGAGGGGTCATTGAAGCGGGGCCCTGGTTGCGGTGGTTGAGGACCATAGAAGCCTGGATGCTGCTGGGCAGGCTGCCCCCAAGCACCGGGTTGAAGACCATGAGGTTGTGCAGGTCCGGTTGGTGGGAGACGAATCCCTAGTCCTGCAGCGGGAGTGAAAGTTTGATGAGCCATATGCCACGGTGACGCCCCAGGAGGAGGCCCATAAGGTGAAGACATGGGGACAGGCGCAGGAGCACCCCAAGCTGTGCCAGCATGACCACCCCAAGGCGGATGCATAGCAGCAGGAGCATTCCATGGTGTACCAGGGAAATTGGAAAATTGCGGTGGGGCCGATGCAGGTGTGTGAGCGCCAAACGATGCAAACATAGGTGTATAAGCGCTTGCAGGGGGTGAGAGAGGAGGTGCACCGCCTGGATAACCGGTGTAATCTTGAGAGACTATCGGTGGACCGGATATTGGAGTAGAACCTGGTATCACAGGCGGCGAAGAAGAATCCGATAATTCAGCTCCTGGAGGAATAAATCCTGTAGTGGGAATGTACGGAGAAGCATAGTATGGGGAAGTCGGGTACACGTAGGGTCCCTGCTGAGGCAAAGGTGCACCACCGTAATTTGAATTGGGTGTCCTAGGAGCGCTAGGGATGACAGGTGGCGGAGATTCGTTCGGGGTATGCAGAGGAGGGATAAAAGGAGTATTGGGGGTCCTTGAGCGGTGCGACATCGTGACCTTTTATTCTCGTGGGGTATAATCGCAACCTTGAGGTATTGGACTTGACTCTATTCGAGTCATTCCACATCATATCGCACGTGCAGGTCGAGATCATGGTAATTACGGGGTTCCCAGCGGGAGAAAAAGAGTTTTTGAAGGATACAAGTAAACAGGTCGTCCGAACTCGATCAGCAGTATGCACGAAACAATCTGTGAACGAATAACTTACAGATCTAATACGACCTCGATAACTAATGTCTTTATGGATAACCTGACAACAATTCCATCAAAGAGCATTATACACCTGGCACAAGTTCATACGTACCACAATTCCTAAATGCAACCCGGTTCCCAGATAACCAGCTCAGACACGAATCATCTAAACGTGCCAGTTAGATGGAGATTTCGCACCACGAGCCTGCTTCTACATGATCGAATCAGTAAACCAGAAAAATGCCCCTAGTGAAGAGGATATAATCATACCTTTGTATCTGCTGCACACCGATCTGTGTGCTACGGACACTAGGGAAGGTGCTAAGTCGGGAAAGTGAAGGGAAAGTTCAGAACCTTTGAGCGCGTTAGGCGTTCACGTGAATGAAATGAATTCGGCCCGGTGTTTCCGTATTCCAGAAGCGCTGGAAGTTTGCACCGTTCTGTCGGGACTGTTCTTTTCTCGTGCTTTAATGGTCAGACTGCTTTCATCTGCCTTGTGAAAGGAGCATATTGATGAGACATGTAAGGGGGGGAAAGGGTTATGTGGAGAGTTCTTCACACGCTTATCTTTGAGAGACCTGGTAGGCGAATGTATTCGTCCGACGGTCCAACAAAGATCATGCTTCGAATGGGACATTCCGCCCAGATTGATAGGCATCTAACTGTAACACCTGCAGTATATGAAATGACGGAGACATGGGCGAGGTGAGTGCGGAACTTTGACTAGTTCTGGTAGAATCCAGACCATTCATCAAAAGAACGTTTAACCAGGAAAACATACGAGTCAAAAGATTCCTACCTGGACCCAAAGTGATGGAAAACATCAAATCCAGTCATCTTCGTCAATTTGAAGTCCTCTTAAACACAATCCTCTCGAATATCTCATTGCCAGGCTGCGATGCGATGCTTGGTATATCGTGGGGAATGTGAAAGAGAGAAACGTCATGGCAGATAGGTCTTGACTCTAAAGTGCTATAGCACCGCCGCTTTCTCAACGCCGCCTTCTCAACGCCGCCTTCTTTTAGCTGTCCCAGCACGGGATCTTGGGTCTTCCTACAACGTTGGTTGGCCTGGTGGACATGCCACCTTATTGGAAAGTTTGTACTTCGCAGAGCACGGAACACGAACACTGGAACACCCCATCGAGGTGCTTACTGTCCGCTCATGTCCTCCCATGTTCCTTTCACAAAGAAATCATTCTCCGCGCGATTCGCTTTCTGCTGCCTCGAGATATTTCTGGAATGTGCATGCACCGTCTATCATCTTTTTGCTCAAAGCATGGACAGAAATCAAGGCGGCTTTAACTCTCTCTCGGGAAGTAAACTGTCGAGGAGTCTTAACCTCGATCCACTGAGGTTCTAACACTGAAAGGTTAAACTTGGTTCCGAGCACTTGCTGACAGGCGTTATGGTCTTGCTACGGATTTTGTTATACCTTTAGGCTTTCACGTCCATCCACCAAAGATTTTGCGCGCGGAAATAGCATCGGCGGCGAAAGAGAAAGAAGAAACAGAGATTTTAGGGAGGATATGCCCAGGTTGAGTCATCAGAGAGCGAGACCGGATGGGCGATTGAGTCATCTAGCCCTTGGGCAAGTTCGTCCTCAGCGTCACATCGACAAGCTCCCGCCATAGTTAATATAACCTCATGCGCAAAGAATGAGGTCACCACCTGGGACGAGTCAGTCAATTGAGCTGTCGAGAGCGCTAAAAAATCTTCAAGCAAACTTTGAAGGACAGATGCATCGCATTTCTACTCTGTTCTGCCCCAGGACTGTTACTATTATATATCTACTTCATGTTTATGCTTAAGCACTACATGTATGGGTAACAAACATACGTTTACAAGGATCCCCAAGGCGATGACTATGATCCCCATTTTTGTCAACGATTAACGATTGGTGATCTTGACGAAATGATACATATTCGCTCTCGCATCATTCGCATCGTTCGCTTTGCGTTTATCCGGCAGAGAGACTAAACTAGACGGCAGGCAGGCAAAACATGTTTCTGACTATTAACATGCGTAAGTACTACAATATCATTACCTTGTCATCACCGATTAATCGACTTTTGGATTCAGAAGATAGTTATATCTCTTGATCAAACAACAGCTCAAGTTCAGTTCATCCTGCGTACTTTCCTAGTCGTGCATATATAATTCGGTTCTGAAGAAAACATTCCATAGGAAGAATCCTCGTCAATTTCACTAAATTCAAAGCGCTGCGTACCCCAAAAAATTCTAGGTGAATAAGGTTGTGTTACTGCGCAAGTCAGAGTCTATATGGTATACACCCTTGACTGCGATAATTCGAACGGGTATGTTTTTGGTCCTGTCGATGTGTATCAACTTTATTCCGACAGCAAAGGAGCGAGCCTACATATACGAATTGCTGAAGGCTGCGGATCGCTGCGAAAATCCTGTTCGATTAATGTTCTCAAATTCCCGGTGTCGATCCATGGCAGTCGGAGGGAAACAACTTTACGGGCGCCGTGATTTCTACTACGATAATTTCGATTAGGCAACTAGGATATGTATCTATGAAATTAATTGAGCTTGTGAGCACCATCCAGTTCTAAGTATACACTTTAAGCGTTAAGGAGAGCGCACCGCTTAACGGTAATGAGGCCGAGGGCAAATGCCGTACTGAGCAAAATCTGATCATAACCATGTCAGCGGACTCCCATCCGGTACTTCCACCACAATTTCCACCCATTTTATCAAGATAACATGTCATCCTGCACTTTCCGGCATGCCCGCAGCACGACATACAGAAATATAATGCACAGTCAAAAAAAACGTGATAGAAAGCAAACATGTTCTAATTTTGCCCAAAAGCATGTGCCACTCGCAGTTGTTGTGTCGGAACGGACATACACTGTTTGATTGTCATATCATACTGCCGAACATTGAACGACGACACGTAAGGCCCCTCAAACCCTCGAGTGACTACACCGTCTAGTTACCAACCTTTCGGGCCTGGAAACTTTGTTACGGCTTAGATTCAGAGTATAAATTCTACGGTCTTGAACCCACGCATCCTAAACTATATTCCATGCCCTTCCAACAATTTCTCGTGTCTTTATTGGGCTTATTAGGAGTCTTCGTCGTATTCAAGGTCGTAGAGCTCATTTACAGGCAATGGACGTCTCCTTTGAATGTGCTTCCTGGCCCAAAGAGCACGAGTCTCGTATACGGGAATATGAAGGAGATCTGGGACGCTGTGCGTTGACACTCTATATGTGTTCCTTAGCATCCTCTCAAATCATTATCTTATTCAGGAGGCCTCTGTCGTACACGAAGAGTGGGTGGAGAAATATGGGCCAACGCTCAGGTATCAAGGCTTCTTCGGAGTGAGTGTCTCACTTTATCTGCAAGGGTAGCAGCACCTCAATTTTTTCATGTTCTAGATAAGCCGGTTTTACACCACAGATTTCAAAGCTGTTAACCATATTCTTATGAATGATTATATCTACCAAAAACCTGAAGCCGGGAGGTACAACCTCAGTTTGATCTTAGGAAATGGCGTCTTAACCGTCGAAGGCGATAAGCACAAGCAACAAGTGAGTTTGATCAAATATTGTATATCCGTGCCCCTTTCCTGACGGTACCACCTGGCTATGTAGCGAAGAATTATGGTAATTATACAACTGCAGAGCTATTTGACGAGGAGTTATGCTTATCCCCTTCTTTCAGAATCCAGCTTTTGGAGCCGCACAAGTAAGGGAATTGACGGAAATTTTTGTCGAGAAATCTCTTGAGGTAGGCTTTCTTATGTTTCTTATAAGGTTGTTGACGTCCAAACGCTAATAATCCTTAGCTCCGAGATAGATGGACTTCCGAGATCTCTAAAGAAAATAGCGACGGTCGCGTTGAAGTTCTTTCATGGCTCGGGAAAATGACTTTGGACGTCATTGGTCTTGCAGGTACATCATACTGTATCCTCTTTCGCTACAAAACTTATCTTACAAACACTCCTTCACCATCCAGGTTTTAACTACAAATTCAATGCGCTGAGCAGCGATGAAAGCAAGAACGAATTGAATAAGGCCTTCTCGACAGTCTTCAAGACTACCATGAGGTTCAATTTGGTTCCTCTTCTTAGGGGAATGTTCCCTGCGTTACGCTTTTTGGTCCGTGTTTTGTGTTTTGTCGTTCATACTGTATTGCTAACAGTGTCCCTTTATCTTAGCCTGCCGAAGGAGATAGCGCTCGAAAGCTCGCAATGAGTACCATGTCACGGATTGGCCATGAACTTTTAACCGAGAGTAAAGCACGGGTACTGGCTGAAGAAGGCGAGAAAGGCAAAGTGGGGAAAAATTCGAATGCGGTGAAAGGAAGGGATCTACTTTCCCTCTTGATCAGAGCGAATATGTCGACGGATTTGCCAGACCACCAACGCATGACCGATGAAGACGTCCTTGCCCGTTAGTGCCAATGTGTTTATGACACATTTCGAGATTCTAAATGGCTTTCATATCTAGAGGTTCCTACATTTTTGGTCGCGGGTCATGAAACGACGAGGTAAGGGAATCGTAGATGCTCAAGGGGGAAAAGCCATCCACTCACCCGTCTTATCTTCTTTATAGCACTGCCACCACATGGACCTTGCTCGCATTAACACAAAAACCAGAAGCTCAAGCTAAACTGCGGGAAGAACTATTGAGTGTCGGTACTGACAATCCCACGATGGACGAATTAAATGCTTTGCCATACCTTGACGCCGTCGTTCGCGAAACGCTTCGTTTACACGCCCCCGTACCTGCCTCAATGCGCCAAGCCGTTGCTGACGATGTCATACCTCTCGGCCAGCCTGTTAAAGACAGGTATGGTAATATGATCGACAGTATCAGGTACGCATGAACTAGATAAAGCTGCACCTTTACTGAATTTTCATGTCTTTCTGTAGGATCCGTAAAGGCCAGATTGTGTTCATTCCCATTCTTGCTTTGAACCGTTCGACTGTAATTTGGGGCGAGGACGCTCGCGAGTTCAAGTGCGTATTACTATTGATATCTTTCATCCTTGATTCCCTGCTGAACATATCCTATCGATTATATAGACCAGAACGGTGGGAGAAAGTTCCTGAAGGCGCTACTCAGATTCCTGGAATTTGGGGCAACATGATGACATTCCTCGGGGGTCCCCGCGCGTGTATCGGATACCGCTTTTCTCTCGTTGAGTAAGTGCCTTCACATTTATTCTGCGGGTCAACTTTGTCTAGAGCTCCTCGCTCATTGGTACGCGTTCTTGTGTATACAGGACGAAAGCCTTGCTTTTTACGTTGGTTCGGGCGTTTGAATTCGAACTGGCTGTGCCTGTTGAAGATATGGGTAAGAAGACGGGTGTTGTTCAGAGGCCATTCCTCAAGTCGGACCCGAAGGCTGGGAATCAATTACCGTTGATTCTTAAGCCTGTCAATCGCAATTAAGTATTAGATCTATCATCTTATTTTGTTGATCTCTTTGGACTTGTTATCTCTCCTAATCTTAGTCTACATGATATCGTAGCATCTATCATTCATGACGATAGCGTATCCTGAACGGGGATTATCTACTTATTTACAAACTACTTGTGAATTATTTGCGGGGATTTATTCTTCTTTTTGTCTGTACATTCTAGTATCTTATTTATCATGGATGTATGTAACTGTTACGTGTATATTTGACCGCATATATTATGCTTCCAGAAGGTGTCATGAATTCATTCTGAAAATCTTGATATTAATAATGGGCGCCTGTGCAAACTTCTTGTGGCAGAATCATGTGACGGATAATTTTTGCGAACTACGTTTCATGAATATTGCTTTACTTCGTCTCTCATTCTTCTTGCTGAACCTCTACAAATTTTCTAGGGAGATATTCTATTGCCTCCGAGAATTTACTTTATATCGCTACTAGGCCGGTCGGCAAACCAATTATCAAGGACCAAACGAAGCCACTAGAAGACTTCTTAACGTATTTCGCTTGCAATATTACAATCAAATATTAGGCCTTGGCTCGACTCCAGGAAATTACAGACCTTCGAAATTTGGAAAAACCCCATAATCAAATTCGATCCTGAATTCTGTATTTCTAAACAAGGCAAATGTGGCGTACTTTTTCGTTATAACCTTGCCTTACACTTTCACATCACCACCAGGTCCTCGATGATATTCTCACTACAATCCTGATGGTGGCCTTCGACTTTGCGAGCTCAGTATCAGTGCCAAGTTCAAGGCTAGGCACTTGGATTCGGGATCCGAGTGGGTCCAGGTGCCTTTAGGTGCCTTTATCCGAGCATAAACCCGCATTCAACCACCATCGTCAGAACAAATTCAATAACACAGTACTCTGCTCATGACTTTGTTTCGCCCTCTTTCGTCGCATCTTTTCGGTTGCGGTGGCCTGAGACCCAGGAATCAGGACCGTGCAAGGACCGTGTCATGTTTGCTTATCGCAGGCATATGTAATTAAAATTCCGGAAATTCCAAGAAAACGCTATTCACGTCGGTCGTCCACGATGCACTGTGGGCTTATCTGTCCGTACCAAGTTTCCCCTGGGATGCGCCGATCTGGCCGGTGAGGGACCAGGGCGTAACGGAAGCATTCGTGTAAATCAAATCACGTGACAAATAGCTGCTGGTGGAAAGAAACTGAAATTGAATTGAGGACTCTGTCCTGCTCTGACAGAAACTAGATCCGGTCTATGGATGTCAGAGAATAACTGGAACGCTTTCACTCCGACCATGGCCAGTGAAAGCTCAATAATGCAGGGTTCCAACAACAACTATCTCAGCACCGGTGGTTTCTCTTTACGTTCACGCTCTTCAGGCTCAAGTACTTCTTCACTATCCTCCACTTTTTCTGAACTTTCCTCTTCAACATCCTCGCCTTCCTCGTCCCCGCCTAATTCAAAGACAAATGCTTTCTTTGCTTCTCCATTTTCGACGCGGCCACCTTCTCCGCTGAATCCCGTATCACCTCCAGCTTCTCGCTCCATTACAGTAGAGTTTTTCGGAACTCCAGTTCAGCCATTATCGCCACCACCACCACCACCGTTATCAGGAATTAAGAGTCAGGATGTTCCTATTCATTCCTCTCGAATTTTCCCTTCGCGGTACACGTCAATACCAGATCGCAGTCAGGACTTCAATTTCCTCGATTTCGATCACCTTGATGAGACGTCTAAGTTCAACTCTCATCAACGCGCACCGTCAACTGGTTCAGAATCATCCTTTACATCCTCATTTCAGGAGATCCGACTACCAACTCCTCCTCCAACTGCTCCAATAGCGTTACGTACACCCCACAGGGAGGACACTATGAGGCCAAATTTTCAAGATGATCTTCGTGATGAACCTACACCACGCCCGGCTGACATGGAACCTCCTTTACTCCGTTTCGAACGCAGTATGCTGCTAGAGCCTCAGTCGAATCCGATGACTGAACCGCAACCTTTGCTGTTACCGGACCCAACGGAAGAGAACGCGGCTGACGAAGAAGTACCACATCCTGGAAGCATTATTTCCCTCCCCAGTCCCGATTTTTCATCTTCACACCTCCCTCTATCCCCTCTTTCTCTGACCTTCACTGTTGCTTCCCCGGTTCCAGGAAAAAGTCCAGGACCCTCCAATGACCGTCAAACCCCAACGCCAACAAATGAACCCTCCCGTTTTGGTAAGTATTCCACATGCTAGTCTTCGTAGTGTTTTCTTTCTTTCTGACTGGTGCTCAACGACAGCAATGCCAACAAGCGAAATTCCCATAGACTCGCCACCCAATTCGTCTTCGTCTCCGCGGTCTTCAGGGCTGGACACGTCGTCTTCCTTGTACAATATACAGGAACCGAAATTGCGCCTGCTGAGCTGTCTAGGTCATGGGGCTTTCTCAGCAGTGTGGCTGGCGGAAGATCTTAGTCGCGTCCCTCTCACGCTTGTCTCCAAAAAGAGCGTGAAGGACCTACGACGGAGGGCGAGCGGTCGAGACAAGGACAGGCAGCCTGAACGAAGGGCTGAGCAGCGAATGGAGAGCGATATGATACCGGCAGTACCGGATTTACCGCAATCAGCTATCGGAGAATCTAAAAATAGCGCTGCTGCTTCGCTTACTTCCTCTTCGGGAGGCTGGCGACCTCAAGACAAGCTGAGGGAAGGTTTGAGGAACATGCTGTCCTTTTCGCGATCCGGGCTGAGTTCGCCGCACCCTGTACCTGATTGTGAAGCGATAGACGACGGTGTTTCGTTGTCGAGGCAGTCCAGCATCAAGTCTTTGCCTTCAAACGCCAGTGATGGTGGGTCTTTGTCGCGTACTTCGAGCATCTCTTCGTCCAAGGCGCCCTCACGGAATTCGAGCTTGAGGATACAAGGTCCGAATGGCTTGACGCTATCTCGCGATTCGAGTATGAAGAAGTTCAGAGAAAGAGTGAAAGGGACGCGTCCGGCGTTCCGGCTGGGGAGGTCGTATCTCGACGAACGACATGGAGAGATGGGCGAGCCCAGGGACTCGATGGAGGACATGCACCGAACATGGAGCAATAGGACTGACGGAGAAGATGGTGTAGGGTTGGGTCCGAGCTTATCAAGGCAGGGGAGCTTAAGCAGTAGTAGTTTTAGTCGGCTAGTTGCCGTGAAAATGACACCTCGAAGGGTGCAGCTTCCCGGAGGAAAGTCGAAGGAGAGAGAGGAGGAGGAACGTACGCGGGTTGGATTCGTACGAGAGGTGGAGGTTTTGAAAGTGAGTTCCTCTTATTCCAGTTCATTGCGCCCACTTTATCCCCTTCATTGTTTCTTGCTCTTCATTTTCTTTCCTTTTTGTGCGGATCCTTCCAGCGTGCGCTGATCGATGAGCATCATGGGGATGATCTTCGCCGTCTTAAAGAAGCCATCAGTTTGCCTCTTAGGTACGGATAACTCACTCACATGAGTTGCTTATCCGAAGGCGTATTCCTTGCTCAATAATGGGCTTTTATATATTCTTATTGAAAAGACCTTGTCAAGAATATGACTGATAATTTTCATAGCATATCTCCCATCCAAACATCACTCCGCTCCTCGCTCATTTATCTACCCCGAGCCACCACATACTGGTCCTACCGTATTTACCCGGAGGTGACCTTCTGGGACTGGTCAATAATGATATTTCGTGGTCTATGTTGAGTGAGACTTAATATTTCATGCTTATTTTGCATAGGTGCTGATATAACACAGGTGAATCGGTGTTGCATAGAATCTGGTGCGAACTATGTAAAGCTGTCGGTTGGATGCACGGCGTAGGCTTGGTTCATCGAGATATCAAGCTCGAGAGTGAGCTCTCTCTTTTTGTTTTGTTTTGTTTTTTCGTCTCTAAAGCTTTTTTGTACAGATATATTACTCACAACTCAGGTGTTCAGCTCGTTGACGGCTTCTTTGCCTAGACCAACACTGGCTTCGTTGCCCCAACCTCCGGCTCCGTTTATCAAGCTGACAGATTTTGGGCTCTCTCGGTTCGTTGAAATCGACGCAGCGGGTAATGCAGAACTTCTTTCGACGAGGTGCGGCAGCGAGGCATACGCTGCTCCGGAGCTGGTCATCGGCGGGAATGGCGTGTATGATGCACGGAAAACGGATGCATGGGCATGCGGTGTCGTCCTTTACGCTCTGGTTGGGAGGCAGCTGCCATTTGGCGAGGGTGTAGAGGTCGGAGGTCCTGTTGTTGCTGCTGGAGGTGGCAGAAGGTCGAGGATAGGTGGCGAGAGGGGTGCTGCGGAAAGCGCTGCTGCTGCTACGGCAAAAGACAGGAAGCGGTGGTTAACGCGGATAGCGGCTGGAGAATGGTCCTGGCCTGACGGTGATGAGAGCAACAGCAGTGAAAGCAATGACTCCTCGTTGTTACCAGCGGAAGAGCTGGTTGGGCCTCGGCTGGTGAAGAGTCAAGGAGCGAGGCGCATTGTTAGCCGGCTACTAGTGCGAGACCCTAAGAAACGTGCTAGGATTGGCGACCTTTGGGACGACTCGTGGATGCAGGGAGGGGAAGACTCGGATTGGTGGTGGCGGATGAACGAGTTGGGGTCAACGAGCGATTTCGAAGACACTACCCCGAGACCTGGCGTGTACGTCGGCGGCAGCGGCAGCAGCGGGGAAATCAAAAGCGATTATATGGCATGGTCTTCTGAAGATTCTTATGAAGATGCCGTTATGTCGTTTTACAATGAGCCTTCTCGTCCATCGGATGCCTTTGGGGTGGACGAGGAGGAGGAAGTGGACGATGAAGAGGAAGAAGAGGAAGTGGACGGCTGTCTCCTCGACCAAGATGGAATCCACAGTATTACTCGCCAAGAAGTTGTCTAAAATCAGTGGCCGTTCTCTGGTCAAGTCCTGTTTACTCGACAGGCCTGGTCCTATCTTATTTCACCTCTCAAACAGCTTCTCATAGACTCAGTAACCGACAAAAATCCTGTTCAGAAAAAAACTTACGCTCTTTTAAACCTTTCACATTCATTTAGATTATCCATACAACAAAATACCCCTTGCATCCCTCTCTCTTTCTCTCTCACAATTATTTATCTCTGAAACTCACCTCACCTCCTCTCCCAGGAATACTACGTTCTCCTTTCTCTTTTGTTTTCTGTATGTAGAAAGATCATCTCCTCCTTTTTTATCATTTGCCTATCTTATTTGCTAAGTGTTACTGTACTCTTGTATATTACGAGTACTGCATGTCAGTTGTCGCTCGCTGACCACTTGTAATTCTAGTACTAATATTAAAAATATTTGTGTAACATCTATTGGGCATGATGTTGGACTCGAGGGACTCTTACCTTGCTTTTGCACGACCTTCTGAATAAGTACTATCATACTGTGATCGACTAACCCGATTTCCTGTAGTACGAAGTGAGGCTAATGCATAAGTGATCAAATGTTGACTTGGTCGTTAAACGCGTCACGTCCATACTATAAATTGTCGTGCCACGACATTTCCCTTGTTTGTTCTCAACCACCATCTTCTGCGCGGAGCTTAATAATAAGACGCTCTACTCGAAACATAGATAAGCACTATCAAGCTGCTACTGAGAAGTTACCTGAGGATGAATACGAAGATGTGCAAATAGAAGACAGCTTCAACTCTTCAGAAGAAGAGATAGAAAAGACCAAACCCAAGAAGAGGGCGCGAGCCACCAAACGAAAGACTGCTGTGAATGCGAATGAGAATCCGGCCCCAGTCAAGAGAGCTCGTGGGACACGGGGTACCCTCAAAGAAGTCCTCGAAATGCCTTTAGATATTCTCGTTGAGGTATGTAATTATCCATAATCTCCCTACTTTCAGGCATTAATGCCCCATTTACATAGATTTTTGCATGTCTGAAGCCCATGGACCTATTAAATCTAACTTGGACTTCGAAGCAATTGCGCACCTTACTCCTAACTAGAAATTTTGACTCTCGTGCGATCTGGAGGGCGTCATTTTTGAACGTTCCTGGAATGCCAGAATGTCCAGAGGATATGAGCGAACCTAGGTATGCGCACCTCGCATTCGTCTGTCGGAAAAATCGAAATAAGCATATCAATGATTACTGAACCATTTCAGGGATTATGGTCCCATATCTGACCATATCTGGCGAGATATGCCACCATAATCCAATGACATGGTTCAGTAATCAAGGATAACTACCGATATTTTAATTTCGATTTTCCCGACATCAAAGTCTGCCATGTACGTATCATATGGTTTCTGGTTTGCCATTTTCTTGGGGTTGACTGTTTGCCAGCGCTGTTACAGGAAGATACTTTCTGTTGACTTACATTGGTATGCTCGAGTCAGGTTATGTAGAGGGTGCGCTCTTGAAGAGTAAGTGTATTGATCTAATCCTCGTCCATATTCACGCTGCTTAGGGATTTCTTCAACAGATTTATCCAAGTAGAGGGCGGCCGTGCCATGGCTACCTGTGCCGCCTTGAATGGTTTTGTACCGTGGTATGAGGTCTACCCAAGTACGTATTCATCAAATCCCATGCCTATGCTCTAACTTATTTACATTTGTAAAAAGAGAAGTCCTCTGATCCTGTTATTACTAGATATCACCTCAAGACGATTGAAACGTGGTCTAAGGAATATAAAGCCTCTAGAAATAAAAACGAGTGGACCGCAAATAAGATTGAGTTACAGGAACGTATAACGGGGGTCAGATCATTAGCTTTACCGTAATATTGTATTGGCCTACTGAACCACCCTTTTTCTAGCACGCTGTGGCGTGTGAGGAATGGCAAAAAACTACGAGAGATTACTCCTCATAGAGAGGAACTCTCTAATTGACGCTCGTAAAACCATGTAAGTACGCTTCTCAAAATTGGAACCCACTCTTGTTCATAGCTTTCAAAGCGTGGTGGAGCATCTCAAAAAGCTTGGATGGGGAGAAGAAATATTTAGAGTAAAAAATAAGCAGGACCACCCAGCGAGGCTCGCCATTGTGATCAAGGCCTGCCAAAAAGATATCACTGAAAAAAGTGAGGTTCTATTTTATTTTTACCTAAGATATGACACTTATGCCGCCATGCTTTTAGTCCTCGATAATCTAGGAGCTGGACTTATTGAACATATGGAAAGGATCAAAAGCTTACGCCTGAAGAAGATGCGCGACGAAGTTGTGGAAATACGCCTGCCTCTGCTTAAAGAGATTTATAACGCGCATATCAACACACTCCCGGTGAACCTCATATATCCTGGTTTTGCAGAGGTCTTCCTCTATCCCGGCGTACTCAAAGTTATCAAAAAGGATCCCGAGGCGGATATTACATTGAAGGATTTGGAAGATATTCGATCTTCCATGCCAGAGATATTTCGTGATTTGCGAGCAAGCATAGAAGAACGCTTGATTGCATTGGTTCCTCCCAACCGCATTCCAGAAGGTGTCAATGGTCGTGAACTTTTGAACCTTGCGACCATTGCATTCAAATGCGTCAATAATTCGTGTTCACTAAAGTGGTCGAACCAGACACGCACGACGTTGCGATATCCTGAAGTACTCTGTCACCGGCACCCTTGTTCAACTAAAGGCAACATACGTTCAAACAGCGAACTCGATGCGCAGACCATCTGTGACCTCAACGTGGTCAATAGAAATTTTGGGTCGATTCCCTGGAACATGTCTTCTTGCCTCGCATTTGACGACACAGCTTTCAAAATATACGAGAATGCAATCAAAATGTGCGGCCAAAATCCCCTTACTACCACAATTTCTGAAATGAACGCCGAATACCCTATGTTCGAGTGTCTAACCTGCCACTCTGGATATAAAGGCCGGGCTACGATACCTTGGGACTATCTGGTAAGCAACTTGACCTTGTCTACACTAATTCGTCATTGAGATACTGTCCAGCCGGCCCATAAGAGTTGCTCGCACGAATACAACACCATGTCTCTTGCCTTACTGGAGGAACCAGAAGCAGTTATTGCGAAGGCGCGGCTTCTGGAACAACAACAACGAGCATGGGCACAAGAAAACTACAATGGTATGATTTGAGTACACTGCAAGAAAGAGGGAAATATCATCGACCTCGCCAAGCATGCGAAAAATGAGTGTGCATACGGTGTCTCTGTTTTTTATCATTCCTCGACTTATTGAGCTGATTTTCGCGGCTATAATCTCGCCAAGGCTACAGAGAAAGATATCGTCCGTAGGCCCTTGCATAATGGTTGTGTATCTGAAGCATCTATCTTCTTTTTGTGGCCTCCTAGAGATACGGTTGGTGCAGAACTGGCACCAACTGATTCACAACGAATTGCTTGGTATGGCTTGGACATGTGAAATCGTCAAAAAAACAGTGGAGTATAATGAGTTCGTATGTAAGTAATAATTACATCTCAAAGGTACCTCTATGATCTATCCTTTTTGAAGTCTCGGTAAATTTGGTCTGTGTAAATGAATATCTACTATGCAATCAACGTGTTATTTAAAGTTCTATACCACTCACAATACACAACACTTACACTAGCCCGGATGGAAGCTTTCATGAAGTTTCTGATTGCAATCATCGACCTCCACATACATCAATGTCCTTTTCCATTGTGGCCTTTTCTTCAGCTAAAATAGATTTAGACAGGACCACACAATTCCTCGATCGCGGCCACTAGCTGGTCTAGGAAATCTTAGAAAAAAGTCACAAAACCAACAGTGCTGAGTGCTCCTCCGCCTCTTTCTTCTCGCGTTCTCCTATTCCTCAGGTCAGAGTAGCCGCGTGAAGGCAGTGGAAATCTCTTCCAGGACCATCGGTACAAAACATGATGATTCGACACGCCATTGGTACAGGTCCAATATGTATTCAGTATTCAGCAACAACGCGGGACGGTCCTGGTTTGACGAATACTACCCATTTGGCGCAAGCGTCTGCCCCAGGAACGAGATTGTTGCGTCTTGCACCCGCCCTCCCGCCTCGCTTTCGTATTCATTCGCCGAAATCGCCAACATATGCAGGAAACAGGGACAAACTAGCTCTTTCTCCTCGCCGCCAGAACGGCTGTGCTTCTTCGCCATTGCCGCCATCCCAGCTACGGCCGTTGCCCCCCCACCCCGATTATTCACCAAAGATCACCTTTTAAAATTTCTGCTGATCTTATTCACTCAACTATTGCTGACAGAAGGTTGCCCAATGTCGGTACACAACAAGTTAAAAAGAGTCGTAGGATATACGTGAGTTCGCCTTTCTTTAAATCCATTACCAATGTGAGGGTTAATTCGTGTACCTACTAGTCACGAATCCGAAGCTATTCGGTCTTCTTTGCTCGTGGCGGGTACCGCACACAACGTTGGGCTCGTAATACGTCGATATGAGGAGTATCGGCCGTCGTACCTTTCTGAAGGGGGCAGGAAAGTACTTCGTGAGGGCCAACGTGTTTGGGACAATTTTCAAGGCCGTTGGCCAAGACAGCTCAATAGGTTTTCGTGTATGTAGGTGTGATTCGGATATTTTGCGACTTGGGATATACACTTACTATGGAATGTATAGGATAAAGGAAATTTAGTTTCTATATGTAGTTTGCATGTAGTTCAAATATAATCAATTTGTAAACATTTTAGATAAAGTTTGGAAGGCGTCTTGATAGCACGAGAGAATTATTGTAGTTTGCCATAGGTTCATAGTTTAATCGATGAGCATGCTGTAAACCAATTTGCTTTATCTTATCGTCGCAGCTTGAGAGAGAAAGAGGTATGAAAAAAGAGCGATTCCTTTACGCAGTTGATACTGGCACTGCGTCAGGAACCTCCCTGGGAGGCCATAGACAGAAAATATTCGGGGGTCCTCCAGTCCCGTTGTGTGCAACCCTACGTGCAATATCTTTCTCGGTAATATTGGAAATTTTGTGTCTAAATGATTGGGATGTCAAAAGCTTGAGGAGTATGTAACAAAGAAAGAAAAATCGTGTACGCACTCGGTTTTTATATGTTCGGCCAGATCGATGGAGTTTCCAACTTTTTTGCAGTGCATGCAAATCATACCGTCGAACGTCTTCTCTGCGCAAGCTCGCACTTTTGCTTCCAGGAGGCGAGCCTTCGCAGTAGATACGCCTGGTTCCTCCAATAAAGCAAAAGACACATCAACAACTGCCAGAGAAGAATGTTTGATGCGTTTATGACCCGGCTGGACAATAGATCCCATGAGTAAGATATACTTGAAGAATTCAAGTCGAAATTCCATACCAAAAAATGCCAAGGCAGGATAACACGACCGGTATATTTGTCGTGACAATTCAAACACTCGAATAGAGGCCATTCGGCATTCATCTCATCACTTGTGGTGGTAAGGGGATCCCGGCCGCACATCGTGACCGCATCCGCGATAGTTGTGAAAGCCTGCTCATCAAATTCAATGCGGGAAAGACCATTCCACGAAACCGTATGGAGTGCCTTTCCAACCATCGAAAGACCGTCAAATGTCACAGCCATAGGCTCGGTGAGGTACGTGCCGGGAGAACTCGTCGCACAAGGATGGCAAAGCATTTCAGGATATCGCAGCGCCATGCGAGTGTGGTTCGACAATCCTATCTGACACGGGTAGCTGTTGCACGTGAATGAAACGGTCGCGAGGTTGAGAATTTCGGGGCCGTTAACGCCTTCGGGAATGAAGTTGGCAGGAATCAAGGCAATCATGCGTTCTTCAATCTTTGTTCGCATTTCACGGAATATATCTGGCAAGGACGAACGGATGTCACAAAAATCGTTCAAAGTCAACTCCACTTCGGGATTTTGTTTCATGATGCTCATAACGTCGGGATGCAGGAAGACGTCCGCAATACCAGGATATATCGAGTTCGCTGGAAGTGTGTCAACGTAGGCTTCGTAAACCTCTTTGAGCAGAGGGAGGCGTTTTTCAACGAGTTCTTCGCATTCTTTCTTTAGACGAGACTTCTGAACCAATTCCATGTGTTCGATAAGACCTGGTTCTAGGTTGGAGAGAACTAAACGCAAGCCGGCATAAATGCCCATGTTTAAAATGAAATAAAAAACGAAACCCCTTACTTTTATCGGTGATGTCCTTTTGGCAGGCCTTAATCACGATAGCGAGCTCCTCGGGATAATCGTCGCGGTTTTGTATTTTAGATATTTCTTCGGCCCATCCAAATTTTTCGAGATGCTCCACTATACTTTAAAAAAATCATGCAGGGGAGATTTTTTTAAGTCGCAAAACGTACTTACAACTTTTTACGAGCGTCGATCATTGAGTTCTTCTCAGCGGCTAGAAAGACCTCGTACTCCGCGAGCCATGCTTCGCAGGCCTCAGCGTGCTGCAAAAAGATGTAGGTAGGCTAGGTTAACCAAAAAAGCGGATCTGACCTGTTTTAACCGTGTCTGCAACTCGATCTTGCTGTTGACCCACTCCTGTTTATCTTCATCTTTCAAGGCGAGGTATTGCTCCTTCCACGAGGAAGCCGTCTTGTAATGATATCCCTCATAAAATCTTCCCTCTGTTTGAGAGTCAGGAGTAAACTTAGAAGAAAAAAACAGAACCATGATGCATGAGGGACACTTACTCCGGATGGGAAGTTCATAGGATGGCACTAGGCCACATAATTTCCAAGGCAGTGTTCCGTTTGCGTCTCGACCAAATCTTTCCAAGTTTCCAAGAAACGTTAAGAAAATTTTACTGAGTGCGATAATTCAACTGGTATGCTCACTCTTGTTCGACGCATCGCCGACACAACCTAACTCGAGCATACCAAATTATTGTAATGGAAGGTATCTTTTTGTTGCAACACTGGCAAACAGTCAACCCCAAGAAAATGGCAAACCAAAAAAAAACATATGGTACGTACATGACAGACTTTGACGAATGCGAGGTGCGCATACCTAGGTTCGCTCATGTCTTCCGGGCATTTTGGCATTCCAGGAATGTTCGAAAACGACGCTCTCCAGATAGCACGAGAGTCAGAATTTTTAGTTAGAAGCAAGCTGCGGAATTCCTTCGTGGTCCAAGTTAGATTTAATAAGTCTACGGGATTCAGACATCCGAAAATCTGCGTAAATAGGCTATCAAAGCTTGAAAGTAGAGAGATTATGAGCGGTGCGTACCTCGACCAGGACATCCACAGGCATTTGAAGGACTTCTTTGAGGGTACCTCGTGTCCCACGAGCTCTCTTGACCGGGGCTGGGTTCTCATTCGCATTCACAGCGGTCTTTCGTTTTGTGGCTCGCGCCCTCTTCTTGGGTTTGGTCTTCTCTTTCTCTTCTTCTGAATCGTCGACGATGTCTTCCATTTGCACATCTTCGTATTCGTCCTCAGGTGACTTCTCAGTAGAGGCTTGATGATTCTTATCTATGTTTCGAGTAGAGCGTCTCATTATTAATATTAAGCTCTGCACAGAAGATGGTGGTTGGGAACAAACATGAAAAAAGTCTGTGGCATGCTTATATATACATCACGCGACGCGTTTAAGAAACCAAGTCGACATCGTAACATTTGCCTTTGCTCACAAATATGCCAAACAGCTCTGTTATAATTGTACAAGCGCGCATTTCATATTTTAACGTGAATTACAGTTCGGATTGCTGCACACTTAAGTCAACCAAATAAAGTCGAGCCAAGAGCGAGGCGAGGCGTACATCCACTCAGAACGAGAAATCAGAGACTGCACTCGCTGCTCGATTTTTGAAGTACGTGTCTTCAATGTTGGGATTAGCTATAGTATCAATGACCCCACAGTCATACGTGGTACCCCGACCGTCCATGATGCATCGGAATTGATGTGATTTCAGACCCTCCCCTACTCAAATTGATCTAAGTACTAGCTGTGTTGTCCTTCCGAGTGCACTGCGGTGGCCACCGGAAGAGGTTCTCGATGTCATGATATATACGTTTAAGCCCGAAGAATAAGCAGGGCGTCTGGAACGAGTGATAAGACGTCCGAGAGACTTGGCTGACTGAGGACTAGCAGGTATTGACTTGAATTCACGTACCAAAACCACCTCCCACAAAAGAAAGATACAACGTCGGGTCTCCGATGTTTTATTCTTGGCTCTGGTACATGACAGGACTGAAATGTGTAAAGTCTCCTGGATCACGATCTTCATTTTCATGGCGTACTTGAAGAGTCATGACTGAGAAAGTTGGAAGAATTATTTCCATTGTGTCATTTGAGCGCCCAGATATCTTATCAAATGTAGTTGTGTACAAAGAGGGTTTGCCGATCTCAAGCGAGAACGAGAACGTCGAGCCTTATAATAATAATGAAAGTTCAGGTGAACACTTCGGGACGGCAACGAGAATAAGAACACATACTTTTGGTCCCAATTAGTATCTTCAAATCCCAAAATTCATCTACCCCCTTCAACTCTGATAATCTCGCGTCTAATGGGCACCCTTGTTTCATTGGAAATATGTCAAAAAGCAGCGACTTTTGAAGATATTAAACAGGCCAAGTAATCATCGGGAAGTTCTGGTTCAAGTTCTGGTAAACAACGCAGCTGTGGCCGATGACGAGAACCAGAAAGAAAGAGAAATTCGCCGCGTCGAAGTTGTCTGCCAGAGGAATCGTTATACAATACAAGGCAGGCGCCTCGCCGCTCAAGAAATAATATGGAATGCATGAAAAGACGGGCGAGAATCGAGAAAAAAGACACAACCACGGACTTTCAAAAAAGAAAGAAGAGGAGAGCAATAACAGAGAGCTGAGAAGAAGAGGAAACCGATAACTACCGATAGCGAGCCTAATATGAGCGAGTCGAGCGAAAGCAGAAAATAACCGAACATGTACAAACGAATGCGTGCATCTGCTTGAGCATAGAGTAATGTGGCTGTGCTATAGGTGCCGTAAGCAACCAACCCTGGCAGTACCTTGATGGTTGACCAAACCTTGACTTTCTTCTAGTTCTGGCCTCGACATGCTCGAAATATCTTCTGATTCTCTAGCACCTTACTGGAATACCTCTGAAGCGAAGACAGCTAAAGTAGGACGGAGGACTACACGCGTTTCTTATTTGCGAATATGGCGGTGGGTAAAGAAGGCCATCTATGTCATGCCGCTCCTCCTTATGTGTTCTCTGCCTCAAGGATCATCTTTCGTATGAGTCATGAACAAATCGGTCGGGGTCAGGCGATACTGTCGAGGCCTTCCAAGACCCGTGGAACGACCGTTTTACCCAGGATAAATGACAATACATGTCAGATATGTGTCGTCCGATTCTGCAATTAAATACATGTCGACTCTATTTTGGATTTCGCATTCTCGACGAGGGCCAAATTCACCGCTCTGGATTAACCGCCCGGTAATTTGGGCGCACTACCGATAGGCTGTAGGCTATAAAATGTCAGTTTGAAGAGTAGGCAAGTTCAACAGCGAGCCTGCCTTCTTCCAAACTCTTCAAACAAACAAACAAAATCATCATGAAGTTCACTGCCGTCCTCGCATTCCTCCCCGCCTTCGTTTCCGCCATTAACGTCAGCTTTGATACCACCTACGACAATTCAGGACAATCACTTACAACAGTCGCTTGCTCCACCGGTACAAACGGCTTGATAAACAAAGGGTTCAGCACCTTTGGCTCTTTGCCAAATTTCCCCCACATCGGTGGTGCACCAGCAGTCACTGGATTCAACTCGGCCGGTTGTGGTACCTGCTGGAAGCTCACCTTCGTTAACAATGGCGTCTCGAAGAGCATCAACGTCTTGGCGATTGACGTTGCGAAACCCGACTTCAACATCGCCTTGTCAGCCATGAACGAGTTGACGGGTGGACAGGCTGTAGCTCTCGGAAGGGTACCTATTACTGCTACTCAAGTGGCAGCAAGTTCTTGTGGATTGTAATCGGTAAGACTTCAATTTATATTTATATTGATGTTTTGGTTTTAAACACTGTCTCCAGGGAGATTAAGAATTCGGACATCATGAATGGACTATTTGCCTTGGACTTGTCAATACTAGTCATTGGACATTTTTTGTATTTGTATCACGCCAGTGTAATCATGAAATGCATCCGTCTTCGTCGACGACGACTTTTTTGATTCGTTCTAGTCCAGTGCTGACGGTCTTCATGGGTTTCTTCAAGATAGTTTGACGAAGATCCGTGTTATTCTCACATTTCACACGAAAAGACGTCGAAGACCGTTGACTGTGCTACCTTCAAAGTTCTCAGTCACTTCTTGTGAATTTCTCGACTATGTACGCCTACGATGCCTTTCTGAACGCCACAGAATAGAACTGACATATTCAGAACAGACCTCGGGGAAGAATGTTAAAGATATGTTGCGGATCAACGTTCGACTGCGGATCTCCCATACTCTAAGTTCCCGTCGCTCAACTCATGACTTAAACCACTCCTTTCCCCTCTTTCACACATCAAAGTCACCTCTCCTAGAGAGTCGGCTGCGACCAAATTCTTGGAATTAATCCCGAGAGCACAAAAGAACGAAAATTATACACATGTGGTATATTTGCGAACGGTGTGGGGGGTAAAGAAGACATATTGCATCTTTATTGGGACTCGTTGACCTTATTTTATTACCAGTGTACTCAGCGGTCGGGTCATGAGATGCTGTCGGGCCCAAACAACGCGACTTATACCCAAGGCCATGGCTAAGTTGTTTGATTTTGATTTTGATTCTGCAAATAACTGTCCCCTAATTTTATTTTGGCTTTCGCAGTCAGGAAGAGGGTAAAGAAACCCGTGCTCGACTGTTAACTTTGACACTCTCTGCACAAGCAGCGGGTATAAAAGTCGACTCAAACAGTAATGATGTTCAAGCAATAGCTACCTCTCTTGCCTTCAAGTTCTCGAACTATGAAATACTCACTCTTCCTCGCCGCCCTCCCCGCTCTTGCTTCCGCCCTCAACGTTACATTTGACCAAGTGTATGATAACGCCAACCAGTCACTCGCCACGGTATCCTGCTCCAACGGATCTAACGGGATGCTCACCAAGGGGTTCACCACCTTCGGTTCTTTACCCAACTTCCCCAACATCGGCGGGGCACCAGCCATCACAGGATTCAACTCTCCCAATTGCGGGACGTGCTGGAATCTCACCTTCGTCAATAACGGTGTGCCGAAGACCATCAGCATATTGGCCATAGACGTCGCGACCCCTGATTTTAACATTGCGTTGTCGGCAATGAATGTATTGACGGGTGGGCAGGCTGAGTTTATTGGGAGAGCTCCTATCACTGCTGTTCAAGTTGCGAATAGTGTTTGTGGATTGTAAGTTATCAGTCAGTATTCTGTTGATATCCTATTTTCACTTCATTCGCTGTTTCTAGGAAACCTTGAAACCGTTTAACACAAAATTCGTACGGAAGGTACCACCGCCATCGTTGGATTGAGTTAGGAATAATCGAACTTTTTTGTATTGTATTTGAACTATGAGTCAGGAAAGGGCTTTAAAAAACAATATCGTATTTCTATCTTTACTCAAAACCCTCCAAATGACCTCAGAAGCTCAAAGATTCGATGCACGAGTCCCAAGGAGCAATAGACGCCGATGTACAGTGATGCCGAAGTGACGCCGAAAGGACATTGAGCCGCCGTACAGCAAGAGCTTAACTCAATTAACCGATTTTTATCTCGCTATACACCTAATTGAGCTTGCCGTATGCGTCCCCTTGACTTTTAAAAGGTACCAGAGTAAGATTCATTTAGAAATCCACTCTAAAATAAATACTTTGCGTAATCCCAGTTTGGGTCTGCTTGAGCCTTGCACACGGCAAAGATTGCCGCTCGCCGGTGCTTTCTCTCTCCTGACATCCATGTACTCGAAACAGGCACAGTGACATACTACAGACGATTGTCTATTTGCGATAACGTTTATAGGGACCTCTCAACAACAACACCCGAATTAATGTGAAATCTCTTTGCCAATGGAGTACTATTCAAACACCTTGGAAAACGTCATGGTTGTATATTTGCGAAGAGAGCGGTGGATATAAACAAGAATGCCTCACCTCCCTTCTTAGGCCACATGAATGCGTTGCGAGGAATATACTTAGCCGCTGTGGACATTACATGCCGTCGATGCCTTTCCAAGGTCCGGATGCAACCTCAACTTGCCCATTAAAGATCATGGGCTGAGTTTGCTTCCGATTTCCAACTTTTGGATAGATGTCTATCGACTTTATTTTGGTTTCTGGACATACGACAAGGACCAAGAATGCCGCCTCTGGATTATCAATTTCCGAGTTTTTTGGACGTCCAATAGGTATAAAAGACGATAACTGACAACAGAGAAATTCAAGCAGCAATACCAAGCCCGCTTTCCAACATACTCATTCTCATTCTCAGACAAAACACCATGAAATTCGCTTTCGCTTTCGCTCTCGCCATCCTCCCCGCTCTCGCTTCTGCCGTCAGAGTCACCTTCGACACCGTCTACGACAACAAAGACCAATCTCTCGCCACCGTCTCATGCTCCAATGGGTCTAACGGGTTGCTCACCAAGGGGTTCACCACCTTTGGCTCCTTGCCCAACTTCCCCTATATCGGCGGTGCACCCGCAATCATGGGATTCAATTCCCCCAGCTGCGGAACGTGCTGGAAGCTTACATACACCAACAACGGCGTGTCGAAGAGCATCAATATCCTAGCTATCGACTTTGCCCAACCGAACTACAACATTGCGTTGGAGGCCATGAACGACCTGACGGACGGCCAGGCCGAGTTCCTTGGAAGTGTCCCAGTTACGGCTGTCCAAGTTGCAAACAGCGACTGTGGATTGAAATATTGAAATGGTACGCATTCCGAGCGTGTTCTTCATCATGATATTCCGGCGCTTATTCGTTGTCCTTTATCTCCAAACAAAAACAGAAGTGCATGAATATCAAGAACGGATGATGATGCCGCATCCTTTTAGGAGTGTTTTCAAGTTATAAAATCCTTTAAGTAGCCTGAATCGGACACTTGGCATTAATATATAAACGTGCAATGTTATAACATACTTTCTTCGGTCTTATAATCTCAGAGTTATCTTGACAGAAGGTAAGGCATCACGATTGCAATGGAAATCAAGCCCTGCACTTCGAAATCTATAATCAGCTCGTGAATTTATTGTAATTCACCGTACAAAATACACATTATTTATATTTGTCAAGCGATACCTGTCCAACATGGGTGAAAGCGATAAAGACACAGACAAACAACAAAGCATAAAAAAGACCATAAGGATATCAAATAAAAAAGAAGGGTATATTGCAGACCGCGGTTTTGAATTTTTGGTCACCCGACGCTCCTCAGCCTAATGTGAGCACCCAGTGTATGCATCATAGTGCTCGTCCTGCTCTCCTCGAGTTTCTCCTTTCGCCGTAGCTTATTTTGCATCACCACAAAGGACATTATGATCTCAATCTGTGTTTCTTCCCAGCAATCCAAGTCTGTCAGAACCAAGGTGAGAGTTGGAGGGTTGTTTATAATAAGGTCTTGCAGTACGCGATCGACCGAGAGTACAAAAGAACGAAAATTATACACATGCGGCATATTTGCGAACGGTGTGGTGGGTAAAGAAGACATATCGCATCTCTATTGGGACTCGTTGACCTTATTTTATTACCAGTGTACTCAGCGGTCGGGTCATGAGATGCTGTCGGGCCCAAACAACGCGATTTATACCCAAGGTCATGACTAATGTTTGTTTTGAATTTGATTCTGCAAATAACTGTCCCCTAAATCATGAGCTGATGGCGGTCATAAGCGTTAGACCCCCTTTTTAAACTTAGGTGGACAGGTCGTCAAATCGAGGTCCTGTGGGATCGACACCTCATTGGACGGCCTGTCACAAGTCTAGCCGCTCGGTGCCTTCTCTCTCCTAACATCCATGTACTCGAAACGGGCACAGTGGCATACTACAGACGATTCTGTCACCCCGATATTTACGATAACGCTTATACGGACCGCTCAAAAACACCACCTGAATTAATGTGAATTCTCTTTGCCAATGGAGTACTACTATTCAAACAACTTGGAAAACGTCACGGTTGTATATCTGCAAAGAGAGCGGTGAATATGAAAAAGAATGTCTCACTCCCTTCTTAGGCCCCTTCTTAGGCCACATGAATGCGTTGCGAGCATATACTATATACTTAGCCACTGTGGACATTGCATGCCATCGAGGCCTTTCCAACGTCTGGATGCAACCTCAACTTGCCTATGGCCTGCGTTTGCTTCCAATTCCCAACATCTGGGCACATAGATGTCTATCGACTTTATTTTGGTTTCTGGATGTACGACAAGGACCAAGAATGCCGCCTCTGGAATATCAATTTGCCGAGTTATTTGGACGTCTCATAGGTATAAAAGACGATACAGACAGCAGAGAAATTCAAGCAGCAATAACAAGCCTGCTTTCCGACATACTCATTCTCATTCTCAGACAAAAACATCATGAAGTTCGCTTTCGTTCTTGCCATCCTCCCCGCTCTCGCTTCTGCCGTCAGAGTCACCTTCGACACCGTTTATGACAACAAAGACCAATCTCTCGCCACCGTCACATGCTCCAACGGCTCCAACGGGATGCTCACCAAGGGGTTCACCACCTTTGGCTCCTTGCCCAACTTCCCCCATATCGGCGGTGCACCCGCAATCTCGGGATTTAACTCCCCCAGCTGCGGAACGTGCTGGAAGCTTACATACACCAACAACGGCGTGTCGAAGAGCATCAATATCCTAGCTATCGACTTTGCCCAACCGAACTACAATATTGCGCTGTCAGCCATGAACGAGCTGACGAACAACCAGGCCGAGTTCCTTGGAAGTGTCCCAGTTACGGCTGTCCAAGTTGCAAACAGCGTCTGTGGATTGAAAATTTGAAACCGTACGCATTCCGGTCGTGTTCTTCATCATGATATTCCGGCGCTCATTCGTTGTCTTTTTTCTCCAAACACAAACAGAAGTGCATGAATATCAAGAATGGATGATGATGCCGCATCCTTTTAGGAGTGTTTTCAAGTTATAAAATCCTTCAAGTAGCTTGATTCAGACACTTGGCATTAATGTATAAAATGTACAATGCTATAACATACTTTCTTCGGTCTTATAATCTCAGAGTTATCTTGACAGAAGGTAAGGCATCACGATTGCAATGGAAATCAAGCCCTGCACTTCGAAATCTATAATCAGCTCGTGAATTTATTGTATTTCACCGTACAAAATACACATTATTTATATTTGTCAAGCGATACCTGTCCAACATGGGTGAAAGCGATAAAGACACAGACAAACAACAAAGCACAAAAGAAAGAGCATAACATATAAAATGCACAGAAATAAGGATATCAAATAACGAAGGGTATATTGCATACCCTGGTTTTGAATTTTTGATCACCCGACGCTCCCCAGCCTAATGTGAGCACCCAGTGTATGCATCATAGTGCTCGTCCTACCCTCCTCGAGTTTCTCCTTTCGCCGTAGCTTATTCTCCATCACCACAAAGGACATGATGATCTCAATCTGTGTTTCTTCCGAGCAGTCCAAGTCTGTCAGAACCAAGGCGAGAGTTGGAGGGTTGTTTAAGGTCTTGCAGTACGCGATCGGTTTCTGCGTAAGGGTGTCAATGGGGCAATAAAATAAAGGCGGCGAATAGCTGGATGATGTTGCACTCGGGGCTTCGCTCTTTTGTGCGTACAGCTGATTGGAGGTTAATCGAATAAGTCTTTTACCAGATTCATCCGATACTACGTACTGCCAGCCGGTGCGTATCGTTCGCTACCCATGTATAACGTCCGTCCCGCGTTGTTAGAGCTGTTAAAGGCCTATACAAGAAAATGAAAATGAAATCACCAGTTGTCAGCCAACGCTAAAGGAAAACAGTGCAAAAAGAATAGACAAAAAGTTTGACTAAAAATAGAACTATGACACTCGGTGCACCCTATTAATCACCACAGCACCAAAACATGCTGCACGAATAATGAGAGGGAAAAATCAAAGAAAAACTCACGGTTTCCCGGGATGTCCATTTTTCTCCTTCTTCAACCAGCTACCGAGCCTCATCGCCTTTCCCTGCCTGTGTTTGAATGCCACGACGTTCGGCAAGAATTCGCGCCGCTTCACCGAAGCTACAAGTGTCTGTCCCTGTGAAGCACCTTGTCCATCCGATGGGCCGGTACTGGGCTCCTGGGATAACTCGTACAAATCTGTCCTCGTCACGGTCTTGTTTGTGCTTATCCGATACCTGGGCCCGGTGCGTGAATGCAACGTTGCAGAAACGACGCTGTTTCGGTCGAAAATAAGACTGAGTGGTGGGGAGGGGTTAGTTAATGTTGGTGTGGATGCCGAGGTGGCTATTGAGGAGGCAGATGATGATCCTGAGCTCGACGATGATGAGGTGGAGGTAGAAGATAAAGTACGTGATAACGAATTGGGTACCCCCGATGACGCTGTTACCCTTGGGGATGGTGTGCACGGGTAGTTGGTATCGTCGTCGAGATGCCGTGGTTGGTGAAGTGCCTCTTCGTAATTTGGTAATTCTGAACCTCCGTTATAGTATGTGGAATAACTTGTTATTGAATCTGATGAAGAAGAAGCGGACAAGGACGAGGTTGACAGAGACGAGCTGTTGGAGGGCATCTGGGAACAAGGTGGGGATATTTGGTAGATAGGAAGGTTGGTTTATATATAACGAAAATGACACCTGCGCCGGGACGTATGTTTTAAGTGAGCCTGGGGTTCCTTCTTTTCAAATCAGAATAGGTTAAATACAAACTCGGATTCGGGGCCTGAGGAAGTATCTATAGATGTTCTTGGTAGTTCCCCACGCGAACGCCGCTAATAGATTTCGAACGCCGGATTTGAGTATACTTGAGCAGTTATCAGGAATTTCCAGGTACGATATGCCGACAACTTTGACGTCTTGAATGTACTTGCCCAGTTGTCTTGGTGAAATGATACTGCGATGTCAATAATCAAAGCAACTACTTTTCGTAATTAATGGTCGAAAAGGGCGAGAAAAGGTAATGGAGAGGAGAGGAAAAGTAGTCGATTCGTTCATTTTGTCGGTCGGCTTATAATCAGTAATCGACCTCAAGCATATTCGGTTCCCCACGAACTATGTTGATCCTAGTAACGTCATTATGCAGGGATGGGGACGGAGATCAAAGTCTGTTCAATATGTTTTAAAAAACATTAAGCGCACGGAAATACATGGACGCCGGTTCAATCAAGAGCAAACATGCCTAAGAGCGTTAAATGCATAGCAGGTAAAACGCATTGTGGTTTTGGGAGGTTTTGGGGACATTTATGCACTCGAATAATATATGGTGGATCCAGGTGGTGCTCGTTACGCCTCTCCACAGGGTAATTCGGCACACTATCAAAAAAAGGTGCGTTGTACTGATTCTAGCTGCAATCTGATATCAAAACAATACATTAACATGTAAACTAAAATTGAAACGCACCTAGTACAACCCTTCCAAACGCAAAACAAGCATAGGCTAGTCACTCCCGCAGAACACGGTTGGAGAAGGCTAACCTTCTTAAGCAGGCTCCAAGGCATGCAGAGTTCGACCTTCAAATATCGTACGAATTCCTCTGTTGACCGTCTGATTGAGAATCAAAGCGAATTCACGGGAGGCCCAATTGTTCTGCAGGACCTTTTTGCTGATTTCGTGTACTCTGTTTCATGTCTTCTTTTGTTATAGGGCGTCTCCATTTCATTTGGTGAAAATCTCTTCGTGGTTACGTTGGAACATGGAGCGTCGGCAGTACAAGGAGTCAAAGACCAAGCGAGTTACATAATCATTTACAACAAGAATATAACAGCGCGATGTTGATAACTTTCAAATCTTCTTTATTCCCGTCATCTCCTCTCTGGTGTTGTGTTTTCTCTCTTTTTCTTTCTTTTCTCTTTACTTTCTTTAAGGATTCGAAATGTTTTCCAAGGTCATCGTCGCTCTCTTCCTCACTCTCCTTACCGTTTCGGTGGAATCACGTCCAGTTCGCCGTAGTGGTTCTTGTCGTGCCAGGACCTCAAGTGCAGTACCTACTGCCACCCAACTTGGTGAAGCAGTTGCATCTGCATCTGTCCCCACATCCTCGATTGTGGTTTCTTCTGTAGTTTCGTCTTCGGTAGTTTCGTCTTCGGCAATTTCGTCTTCGACCCGCGCCCCTGTCAAGACAACTTCTGCAACCGTTGTTCCAACCACAAGCTCCAAGGCCGTTGTGAAGACCACAAAATCGAGCTCAGTTGCACAGGCTGCACCAACATCCGCTATCAAGGGTCTGCTTGGCAACTTGTTCCCAGTCAACACATTTAGCAAGTCATGGACAACGTCTCCTTCGTCCAGCGCTGCTCTCGCCCTCTCTGACGCGGCTTTCCGACCCACAAACGTCCTCCGCACCGTTCCCCACACCTACACCACTGCACCCGATGGTAAGGCCGCCATGAAAGCCCACTACCCCGAGGGATCCTACACTTTCGGCAACTACCCCCAAGGTGGCTTCTCGTTCTACGCACCTGGACCAAACAACGTCGATTTGACGACTGCCAAGGAAGCCACGTTTGGTTACTCCGTATTTTTCCCTGAGGGCTTTGCTTTCAACCTTGGTGGAAAGCTACCCGGTCTTTGTGCGTAAATTCGCTGCATCTATTTTTATCCTTTTTACTGAATTTAACAAAATTGCAGACGGAGGAAACAGCGACGCTGAGTCCATTGGTTGCTCAGGAGGGTCCAGGTCGACTGCCTGCTTCTCTGCTCGACTCATGTGGCGCGAGAATGGCGCAGGTGAATTCTACACCTACCTGCCTCCCTACACCATCCCCGCGTTCTCGGCAAACGACAAGGTCTGCAATGTCGCTCCCAAGTCAGACTGCAACCCCGAATTCGGTGCATCTATTGGTCGTGGCGCGTTCAAATTCGCCACCGGTGCATGGACCACCATCAGCGAGCGTGTCAAATTGAACGATGTCGGCCAGGCTAATGGCGAGCTCGAACTGTTCGTTAACGGCGAGAGTGTCATCAACGTCGGAGGGCTCATCCTCCGCGACAGCGCTGCGGGCCGCATCCGTGGCATGCAAATGCAAACATTCTTCGGTGGTTCCAAGCCAGAATTCAAGTCGCCCAAGGATCAGGATATGTATTTCTCCGACTTCTCAGTCGCGATCACCAAGAACCTTTAAAGGAATTCCCCTCCTACCTTTCATACCAGAACACAACACCAACACCAACACACTCCACATACACATCCCAGTCAGCACACATGCAACATAGCAATATACAACATCACGCACTAGCTGCGTTGTACAAACACACTCCTCGACGGAAACCACAATCGCTTTCGCACCACTCGTTTTATTCATTGGGATCTGGATCACACTTGTTATCGTTTGCTTTTTTCAAATTTTTTTCATTCATCACAAGGGACATGCATAGATATGCCAGTCATATCTTTTCCGTGTATCCTTTGCTTTCAGAGTCGACGTGATCATGTAGCATCACGTCGCCGGAATCGCGCTCTCCACCTTTTACATTAGTTTGCTGTGACGTCGCAGTATAGTAGTCGATCTACCTATTCATTATTCATTTAGAGCTAGACTCAACTCATCTTAATTCTCCATGATTTTTACGACCTTTATTACTACTCACGTCCTCATGAATCTCCAAGTGAGATCTTTCCATTGGGCTCCTTTATTTTTTCTCTCATGACACGGGTATCATGATGATTTTATAGAACGAAGTTACTTAGATACATACATATGCAAGTACATAGGGAAAGTGTAAGTGTAAGAATACAATTATGTTTTTTTTCTTCGAATCGAATGCATCGAATCAAATAAAAAAAGGTACCATTCTCCCGCGTTTGCTCTATCTTTAGCTAGACGCAATTTTTCGTGTATGTTTATTTTTGGTCTCCATCATTATTGTCGTTGATACTGTGCCTCGAGAGTCGACCAACGATGTAATAATAATTCTCCCGTTTCAACTCCATTTGTGCTCGCTCGGGCCCTGCATCTGCATCCTTCCATAGATCCATAAACTGGAATACAATGGCCAGGCTTTGTCCGAGTCTCTCTTTTTTCATCTCAGCCTCCATTTTTCCCTATGGCACACCCCAATGCCAATGAAGAGCGAGGATAAATAAGAGCAGCGACGGCTTCAAACGACTATGCTCTAATTCCTCCTTGCGATGTGCTTTCCCACTCTTTTTTGTATTTTTGGTACCGGAGCGAAACGAGGCGTATGCCTTGTCCAAATAAAGCAGGATGTCCGTGCGGTATTGGCCAAGGTAAGAAGAGCCTTCTCGAGCCATATCACACAGCACATTATTCCTTTCCCTGATGTCGAGGAAATTTTGTCTGGAATGGGATTTTTGCCTATATCATGCGTGTGTGTTGGGGTATGTACGATTCGCATTAGGCTTTTGCCGGTGCCGTAGGCAACGTAGGATCTGTGCCTCTTTCGAAGGTCAGGCTTGGTGGGTATACTGCATGGTGATGATCGAGCCGCACGCTAGAATTGGGCTACGTAGCTAGTGCTATGGGAGAGCAGGTAAGTGAGGGATTTCTTGACGGTCGTTTCTTCCTTTTTATCAAGCCAGTCATTTTGCTAATTTTCGAAGTCGGCGGTATTGGTCCAGGCAGTCGAAAGTGGCTGGCTGGCCTGATCCACATGTATAACGTCCAAAATTGAAGACCATTTATCGTAAGTGAGATTTTGGGTAGAGAATTGGCGAGCTGTTGCAGATATGCGTTGTCGGCGAGAATTTTCCTGCATTAGAGAATTACTTTGGGATTTCCGATTTTCTTCACCGTCGTTCCCACGTGCGCCGTATGTCTTACAGTCGACAGCTAGCTGGGATTTGCGGTTTGATTCATTTGAGGTTTTGATTCTTTCTTTCCTTCGTAGTGGCGAGCCTTCGACAGGCAGACTACAGGCTCGTGTGGTACCTTGGCATGGTTATCATCATCGAGGGCCGGAGGTTCGAGCATGTAAGGGAAGGGTTGATATGAATTAGAGGTATAGGTAAGTGGATTTATTAAAGGGGTGTCATCATACGCAGCCTTCGATGGTACGACTTCTTGACGATCATACGAGGTAAGTCCCAGTCCCGGCTTTCCATTTATTTGGGGTCTCAGCCCTGCTTGAGCTACCAGCTTTCCATGGGTGAATGTAGTGGTGGCATCCACAAAGGAGAAGGTACTCTTGTTGCTATGTCACCATCGTGTAAGTGAAGGGGTGGCAGGCTTCAGTCGTTCACGTAACAAGGTCCTATATTTTAGGCGTATGAAGGTAGGCATCTGTATTTCGCAGGTTGTTACATGGCTGTCTGTTCGCGTAAACAGCATTTCGACATGGGAGGATGGGTTCACAAGTGAAGGCGCCGGCGGGAAATTGGAAATTTGAAATCCAACGGGTATTTCCGCATGCTCGTCGGCTATGGACAAAGGCAAGGATGACAACTTCTTGCCCAAAACGTTTCACATGCCCTCGTCCAGGTCTACAAAACCCATGGCGCTAGCCACGCCATGTCCTGTGTAGCGCGATGCATGCTCTCTTGGAGAAGGTGGAAGAGTGTGACTCTCCAGCCCCAAGAGAATTGTGCCTACGACTTTTTCCCTCCGATTTGGCACGATATTTGGATTTATAGGCGCATATATGAGGGTTATTGGGTTGTAGGATGACGAGGTACATTTTTGAAAAATCTCAGCATGAAAGTGTGGTGGGAATCTCAGTTCATCCGTTTCTTCACTTTCAGATATTTTGACGCGTTTACCCTGGTCCGGAGGAGGAGAGTTTTTCTGCAGGAAAGCTCGCGTCAAGGATAATAAAAACAAGAAACCTCGACAGTTTTCGCTGGAATAAGAGCCGTATAATGCCACGCGTTGGCCGCACCTTGACGGATGTCTGGATTTCACAGCATGGGGCGTGTAGCCTACTCCTTGCCATACCCTCGTCTAGGCCTACAACACCCATCGCTCAGGCCTTCAGGCCTCGCCGTGTCCAGCGTAACGTGATACACGCCCTTTCGCGGCAGGTCAGAGTGTTTTCAAAGGCAAGCTGATGACTCTTCAACCACCCGAGTCAAGAATCGTGCACGCGATCTTTTCCTCCAGTTTGGCACGATGTTTGGACTTTCCAGGCGAAAATATGAAGGTTATTGAGTCGCAGGGTGACGAGGTACGTGCTGAAAATATCTCAGCATGAACATGGACTCGTGGTGTGCGTATCAGTTTATCTTTCTCTTCGACTTTCAGATGTTTTGGCGTGTGTACCCTGGCCCCTCGGAGTATAATTTTTCTACAGGAAAGCTCGCGTTGAGGATTTCTCAAAACCTCAATATTTTTGCTGAAATACGTGCCATATAGTACCACGCGTTGGCCTCACCCGACGGATGTCTGGATTTCACAGCATGAGGCCTGCGGCCTGTCTGTGGCGCCTGGCATATTAAATGCTGGTCGTGTAAATGCTGGTGTTTTCTGGAAATACTCTCGCTTCCTCCTGTGTTCCAACGCCTTAAACCTGGTCGCTGCCTTGTACGGAAACAGTGATAACGTCAACCCTCTTGCTACGGTTGCCGCGACGATTCTCGCGACGTGCTGCATCATATTTTCGCCATTTAGGCAACCAAAGCTATTTTTTGTGTTGAAGAGTTCCTCGGATGGTCATGCTGCTGTCGATGCTATCTTTTTATCAGCGATGGAATTCGTCTACGTTGACGTTGGAATATTCACCAAGTATCTCAGATTCCTGAAAAACCGCTTGCTTCAACTCTTGGATTCGAGTGACGATCCAAGGAGTATTTTAGGCGCTAAACCCTGTGAAGCGCCGACTATGATACTGCTCACCATACGTCGCGTTGACGCTGGGATTTGGAATCGCCACCAGTCCTTTTCTGCAAGTCGTTACCTGCCTGGAGACGACGTTCTTGGATAAGCTTTGTGTCTTGTTCTTTTTTTAGCACCCTCCTTCTCCAATTGTTATCCTGGTTGGTGCCCGCATCAGCGTATGAGGACATGGAAGGGTAATTGCTGGTTACAATCTGAGGTTTCTCGCTTTTGTTAAGAAGGTTGTTGTGTCTTTTTGAAGGACTAGGTCGTTATGAAAGTCGTGGTCCTTGTTTTTGGTGCGCAACCATCACACCAGGATGATACACGCGTTCAGTGGCAGTGTTATGGAGCACAGGCTAGAAACATGTGTTCGCCACATAGCTATGGCCCATGAACGTCGTCGGCACGGATCGCTTCTGGAGGCGTCGATCCCAGAATTAGCAAGTGATGACCGCGGAAAAGAAAGGGCCCTAACATTAGGACTGCGCCTGATGGAAGTTGAACATTGAGTCTTCGATCGCCTCCTTACTATCCCAGGCTGTATTCGTTTCAGATGACCTGTAAATCACTGCAATGACTATTAAATCGCCGGTGAAGTACATAAAAAGAACCACGCCCTACCATATCTGACTTTTTGTGATGGTTGCGTCGTTCTGGCAAGACGACCTTCACACGGCGGAAGGTTTCCAGTGCCTCGTGGAGCTCTATTCCTTCTAGGAGAGTTGTTTCAAACCCAAGGATGACGCCTACTTGTGCCCCATAATTGTCGTCATGCCTTTGAACCATCAGATCGACTGTCGCCCGTGTGTACCACTACAATTATATCCTGATTCTCGACGTAATCTGAGAAGATGGCAGAACAATGTCGAATGTTAGGGTGAAAATTGGGATTGGCTGGCGAAGAGAACCTATTGACACGTATCTATCATAGGTTCATCCCCGTCTCCGCGTCTAATGAACGGCCCAGGCCAACGGATTTGGCTCCTTTCGGCTTGTTTTTGTTTGGGTCTCGTGGGCATAAAAAGTGCAAAACTTCCTTCCCTCTAGTTTTCACCATCCTCTTGGAATTGGCCATCCTGGAGCCCTCAAACGAAACCGCGCAGACAGGTCGTCGACGCTCTGTGCTCACTCTCCCTGCTCTCCTGCTTGCCATCCTCTTTTTGATCAAGTACCGCAGGCGCTTGGCGCACTTGTTCGCTGTATGCTATCGCCCACCACAGCTGCCGGACCTTCGTTTGGAACAGTAATGTCTACCGACACAGCACCCTCTGGGAGTGGAAGTGATTCCGAAAAGGCTAACTACTCCACATCGTTGAGGGCTGCGCAGTCAGACTTGACCCCGGTGTACACTGTACGTATCACCCTCTGTATTTTCCTAGCGGCTCCACTGCGCAAAAACTCATCTAGCTTGACAGAAAACACAGAATGTTCGACCGTTAGCGTCTTTCGAAGCTTCTACGAGTACGGCAATACTGGTAAGCACTGCCCTGACTTGCGGTGGCGGTCGTACCTAACGAGTCATCGCCTTACCAGAATATTGGGCAAGTTGCCCAAGAAGTTGACCCCATGAGGTCGAAATTCTCTCTCAATTCTTCTGAAATTAATTCACCCGCCGGAGCCGACGCATCCTATGCTCGAGCTCTATTCGTACGCCCTTTTCATTAACAGTTTTTCTCTCACACTGACGCGAATACAGGATAAGGTTATTTCCTTCACTAAAAAAATATCTTGCTTTACGTTCCAACTACCGTTTAAAATTTAGAAGACACGCTCTAGCTCAGACGTGCACAGCTGATATGTTGATGGGACTAGTAGTCGCCGATGTGATTTCTACAATAATAATACCCACAGGTTAAACTTATCAGGCCTGTTATACCTTCACTCAATATATACCCATTTATCTGCCATTCTGTGCCTGTTAGTTCTGCATAGCATGAATATCATGGTAATAATAATAAAACAAATGTCGTAAGGTTTTGCCCAGAGGGAAATCGGGAGCATCAGAACAAATGTCAGATATGGTTCATTTCCTTTTTTCGATAGTTCTTTGTTCTTTGGTACACGGCAATCAGATTAATAGAAATTATACATGGATTCTCACTTTTGAGTTTACATGATTGGATGATCGCGACTTTTCAAAAAATCACATCCCGTCGCCCAACGCGCGCGCGCGCCTAGTCACGTCAGGTGCTCGATGTCACGATGATATACTGTACTATTAGTATTACGACCAAGTGTTCATGGGTTTTAGCACGGGGTCTCCCGGAACGGTCGGCCCCGGCGTCCAGCCGAGCTTAGGTGAGTGATGAAGTTTTCGCGCGAGTTCACCAGCAACTTCCATCACTCACACCGCGACGTTCCACAGCTCGAACATCGCGTCCGTTGCCTTAATGATATACTGTACTAAGTATTACGACCAAGTGTTCATGGGTTGTGACGCGTGATGCTAAGTGTTCACTGGACAACTGTTCATTCTGGTCATGTGACTGATAAATCCGGTAAAAACCCCCCAAAAAATCAAGTATTCGTGACTTTTTGTTGCAAAAATCACTATATCGGGACAGTACCTACCTATGTAAATTGAATGTGAGGCGTGACAAATGTCATAAGTGTTCAGTTCATAGGTCCCTGTTATGCGTGACGTGAACAATCGGTTGTAATAGTACAGTATTCTTGGACTTGGTGTCATGGGTATGAACAACATCCAGGCAAATGGAACGAACTCTGTTTATAGAATTAGACGGCCAAAGGTCGGAAAATTTCAGGCCTTGTGAAAACGTCTGACGACTATAAATAAACCCAATGGACCCGTATCATACATCGATAATCAGTCAATCTGGACAGTCAGTCTAATGATAGATAGTATTGGAAATTCAACCTTGTCCCACTGCACGAGAGCTAGCGTGAGAAGCATAAGTAGGTTTGGTCAGGTTGTGACTCATGGGAAGTTATGAATGTGGAAATTAAATTGTGTATGTCCCGGACCCTATACATATGTTGAGTTGTGTTGGTGTTCTGAATTCTTGGTAATAAACTATTGCGTGTTGAGTAGCGCCTCAGCAAATTTGGGCGCTCTTTCGAATGGTAAGGATCTGATAGTATGTAGCGAAAGATTACCGATACTTATACTTAAGGGTATAGCGTAAGCCTTTGACTCTAAATGGGGACAGATCACGAACTGATGCTTCAAAGCCTTACGCTTTAAGAATTACCTATTAGTGTACAGACTTTAGACCCATCTATCTGAGTATATTTATGTGTGCACCCCATTCCAATTCGTCTGTCTAATATCAGATGGACATACATCTCAAACTATTTCTTTTTTTGAAATGATTTCTGATTCGAATTGCTATCATAGGCCCATGGTCGTATAAAAAGGTATCCAGGGTCATCGCAGTGCGGTGTCGGAGTAGTGTGGTTCTTCGAGAATAACGGAAGGAATCTTAAAATCCTTCTCCGACTTCAAACGGAGGTCTATCCTGCTATCACAGGAGTCTGCCTTATGGACGGTTGTTGTACTCAAAATGTATATAGTGGGTTTCATAGGAATATTCCCACAGCATGTCAATATTTTTCTCGATATTGTCTGACTGGTTGCTGGATGTATTAACCATGATAGTTGGAGAATATCTAGTAGATTCAAGCCACCTCGTGGGATTTTAAATAAAGACCAGTAGCAGACTCGAGAGCTCTCCTGACGGTAGCGCTCCGTTAAGCGAGTCGATGCCGAAAGTATGACCACTGTTGAACGTTGATCGATTGTAGTGCTGTACGTCTTCACATCTTGAATGTCGCTACGATAATTTTTTCTCCTTTGCAACGAATCTATACGTGACCTTTGCTCTCCCAAAGAGACCGATCCTTGTGAGCTCGAGGTATCATCAATATTTGGCTGTATCGAAAATGAGAATTCTCACGCCCCTTGACTCCTGCCTATCCCCAGCAACAAAACTTTTGAACTTCGCAGAGAGTGTTTACCTTCAACAATTCGACACACCTTCCATCTACTTTGAGCATCATTTTGAGCATTATACATGAGGACAACACGAATATCTGTACCATTACACATTCGACCCAACTCAGTGCCGCAATCCTTGGTAAAAACTCAATCTGTAAATATGCTCAGCATGCCACTCCGCCACGATATTCACCGCTCGCAGATTATTCTTTCTTTCTAGCAAGAGGAAATGTCATGGTTTACTTCTCACATATCGACAAGGGTCATGCCTAGACCATAGCAAGAGTGGGGGTTAAGAGGCGATGCCCAGCCAACTCACACACCCTCTTTACACCCGTTATACCACTGGTGGTCAACCGGTCAAAGAGGATTTTCAGAACAGGACTGCTTTGAGCATGTAGAGAAGCCAAAATACCGAGTTTATGAACGTATGGAGGTCTTAAAGGAGGCAAACTCTATCTCCCGCCCATCTCTCGAATCGTCATCCGACTCAGAATCATCTCGTACTATCAAACCGGGTACAGTCGACGTCAACATCAAATATTTTCGTGCTCTACCGTGTTGTATAATAGCTGTTACCAGACGCGCAGTATAAACGAGGTAAGCAACGTGGTTTATAGTCGTCCCAATTAACATGATTTTAAGGTTAACTTACTAACCTAATCTTTTCAGGAATTCTGTGGAAGCGAAGCATCCCTAATTTTGTCATCCTTCTCAGCCAGCATCTTCTGGACCACACTACCGGTCAGAAAATCCTCATTCACGTGAACACCAACAATGATCAATCTCCTCCGCCCTCTCCGTCTCCAAAAATTCTCAGAGATGAACAAACTTTGCCAACATGAAGTATCACATCTGTTCCGTTCTGAAGCAACTGGATCACATTCCCCGTGCAGCCTTCCCCGACTCATTTGCTGAGCTCGTGGACTCATTCGTCATTCGTGTTATCGGAGACCAACATCCATTTTGTCGTATGCGACGATGCCATCTCCTGCGCAGCGCATAATTATGCATGGCCATTTTATTATTATAGGATTTTCTCTGTTCAGGTGGAATCTTGTATGGAACCTCGGAATATCGTCCCTGCGTATTAATATGACTGGGCGAATTCCATGCGAATTTTCTGATCCCAAAATCCGCAGAATTCTCCTCTTCTCAACATCTGATCATTGGCGACTTGGAAACACTTTAGCAAGAGCAAATAAGAGCGGATAATATACAGTTAAATAAAAGGTGCGCGTACCGTATATTGCTATGGCATTTAGTACTCGATTGTAAGCTGATGTTGAAGTTGAAACCAGTGCCGGGGCTGTCCGGCTCGTCACGCCCCATGGTCATGCACGCTGGCCTTTGTTTTTTTATTCCCTGGTCCTCAAAATAACAACGGTAATTTGGTAACCTCTTTCGTTAAGGCTCAATGCTAATCGCAGACGGTTGCAATAAGATATTTGAAAAGCGACGCCAGCAGGCGTCCATTGGGCGTCCAGGACCAGTCCAACACAAACGCGGGATGCCGGACCGCCATTCGAATTCTCAGTGAGTCATCAACGTGATGTTTCCAATGAGGTCCTGGTCTCTTATTAGCCCTGGTTCGAAGATATCCATTATGCACCTGAAAATACTACCAAAGCCACGCTTTGTATACTAGCCAGTTAAGCCGCCACCAATCACACTACCATGGACGTTGAAACTTAGAGTGTGCCGTTAGTAATATGGCCCAAGTTCAAGCCTTTCTCATGAGTCTACTGCAAGCTCCAGAAGGCACCCCATACCGCCAATACGCCTCTATCAAGCCAACCAGTGTCCTCTGGTGCACGCATTCAAGATATAACGCAGATATTTCCATCGATTTGTGCAGTATTGCAGGGAGAGATTGTCGGCTATGTCACAGAATGCTGGGATGGGATAGAAGGGCCCGAGAATGGCTATGTGAGGTCGGTCCGATTGTTATCTATTTGTGAGAGCTTACTTGTTCTTCTTTCAGAATACTTGGGCTTAACTCAATGAGTCCCTTGGGGGCATTCCAAACAATTTCAGGCGATGTTGGATGGACGGAGCCTTGAGATATAGTACAAATTGGATCTTCATATTTTTGGTACTAGATATTCAGTGCTCCGAAACTCTACCTTTTCAATTTGCAGTTGAGCCATGAGCGGTTGGTGGACTTGGGCTGCTTTGCGAGTATATCGACCTATGATATTTGAGTAGGAGTAGTAATGTGACCGAGACTGCGTCACTAGGATATGCATGATTGAGTTGCCACGTCGTTAGTAGATAAGATATATTAGAATGAAATATGTATTAGAGGAAAAAATAAGTCTCTGACACGGAGGTCTGAGGTACAAAGAATATTAATGAAGAGTATCAATCCACAACATGTATACTCTTCTTCCTAACAATTTGAGCGTAGGTTTCTGGTATCTCTGTCTCCGTGTCGTAATTTCGCGTAGACAGGTTCAGGGAGAATGGCTCATCCATCGGAAAATCAAAAGCATTCATCATGACAGGTATATTGTAATTGTATTACTTACACAGAATTTAGGTATAGGCCACTGCTGGCGCTGCTGCTTGTGTCTTCAATAAACTTGCATTAAATAATATGTCCTATATTAAATTCTCCTCCGAAAAGATAAGTCCGTCGGGGATGCCAAGTATGGTATGCCCGAGCTTCTGAAGTTTGTCTCGTCAATAGGAGAAATCACAGAAGAAATGTAATTTCATACCTTTTCTCTCTAGATAAACAGACGTTGGGGCAAGCACCGAAGGCTGAATCGGCTGGCAAGGTTGTCGTGGCCACTCCCGCCTGTCATCCGACTCCATTTTCTTAGGAGGGAAAAATCGGAATAATGGATGTTGTAGAAGGGACTTGAATGCGGTTGGACGTGCCAACGTTGAGGTCAGAAGGGCCATGCAGACGGTCTTAATTCCTCCTCTCACTCATTCCTTGGAAAGGTATGCTTGGGGCTGTAGACTTTCTTGGCGCGTTGTTGAGTCGTAGATATCTTCTACTAGTGGGCTCGTGACCAGCCGCAGAATGAGATATCGCGAAGCGATGGAGAATCTCGATTCTCTCGAGGTTCTGCACCGACACCTCATATAACGGCCTTTCACAGGTCTAGATATCTTCAGGTTTGGCGGCGCTCCGCACGAACTGAGTTTCACAATATATGATTCATGCTGTAGGTCCGTCGTACATTTGTTGGGGTTGAGCCAAGATCAATGACCATCGATACTCAAGGCGAGTAATATCTACAACGCGAGGAGACTCTTGGTAGGCCTTGGGTTAGTCGTACTCCTTCGTAGAAAGTATGAGTTAATCTGTGTCTTCATATCATATAACGGCGTACCTCGCGTCCTCAAAATTGTCAGCTCTGGTCATCAGTGTACTTCTTGGGGTGCCAGGTATGAGGGTACGAAAGGGTTCTTGCTCCTGGACACTCGAAATGACGCTGTTGAGCTTGGTTGGCATTACACAAGTAATTCATTCGGGTTTCGTGAACCATATTCTCACGAGAGTCTAAAAAGTCCTTGCTTGGGAATCGCCCCTACTCTGGATCTCGCAGTATTGTCCACCCCGTGGATACTTGTGGTGGGTGGTGTATATGTGAGAAATGGAAGATGTGATCGGGAGTCTGAAAGCGAGCTTGCTCCCGCAGACAAGATGTCACACGCTCTGATATTTGCCGAGTCTTTTACTTTCATTTCCACTCTCTTGTTATGATTACTCGTCCGATTACAGTCTCCGCATGAAATAAATTACGCTAAGCTAATACATGCTGACTGCGGGCTAAATCTTTCCAGGGTCGTAAATAATGTTTTTTTTTTCTAGTCGCCGGTCTTTAACCCCTCCTCTCGGGCAGAGATTAGAACGATTCCAATGATGGTCCCAATTCGCAATATAGATGAGCTCCTTTCCACTAAAAAGCTGTGTACCGAGAGGAGCGCATTGATCCCTAGTATGATATCTTGCACAGTGAAGAGATCTTCAAGGAGTGGATTGCGAAATTGCAAACGTTTGTGCACTTGGAAACCGTTTAATTACGTGCTTCAGACAATAATATTTCTCTCCTTCTAAGTAACGTATAACTTACCAAATATTCTTCGCCTCCATTTGTCTTTTATTCTTTTTCTCATGAAATCCGCGTTCTATTTTTATACATACACCTCGGGCCAATGATAAATCAGCGACAAAGGGACGACCTCACTGTCCTTTCGGACCTTCAAATTATTCTACTTGCCAGTATAAAAGCCTCGTAAACTCTCGTCTTTGTATCATCCGACTTTCCACTCGACCGCCATGTCTTGGTGGTTTGTGCCCGGGGTTTCTTCGTACGAATCTATCTCTGTTTCACCTCCCCATCTCTTGCTCATATTCTTTCGACCATTTTCAGCGTTAACAAGGAGCAGTTAACAAGCGGTCTACCTGGCCGTGCATCAGAAACGCACGAACCGTATGTCGCAATTTTTTTCCTTTATGCCGTGAATATATTGATTCAACATGTTCTTCGTAGGAGAGGAGTATGGATAGACTCCCCCGCGGTCTCCAACATTGTTGGGATCCGGGAGGATGCGCAACAACTTGTCCCAACCATGTTGCCTGGGAATGTGGCGTGCAACTTCTGCAGCCAGAATTCTGGACCTTCGTCCAGAATTCCTGTCAGATTCCGCCTTTTTGGGTCAATCGCTTTCACTATAGCGTTGGTCTTCGGACGGTTGTGAGATTATTACCGGACATTCAACCACGCTTTAGCATGTCTATAGTTTGACAATATGTTTTACAATTGCTTTCTGCGCGCTTACACACTCGTTGTAAAAAGACCCAAATACAACAATCTGAGAAACATATCCTCCATCAACATCCTAGACAAATTAGGGAAATTCTAAACTTAGTGACCATTTCGGATTGCCTCTTTGTCAATCTTGGAGGAGGAGATATAGTGCCCGCTCAGTTGGTATAGTAGCGATATTATGTCCACCATTATATTTGGATTATAACGATAGATGATCTGGTGTATTGTCGGGGCTGTAGAATACAAGTTGCCATCACACCAAAAATACACGTACAGGCGGTTCTCGAAACTTGAAGGTCCGAGTGCTCAGCCATGCCGAATGCGAACGAGAACGAGAACTAAAACTCCACTAAACCTTGTCGCTGAAGCGATTCAAATTCAGTCAACTTCAGCCCCCCTATATGAGTATATTTAGAAATGTGGCCCATCGTTATGAAAACACTGGCTGAAATCAGCTGGTGGCTCATTCAACTTCATTGGTGGATAATTGGAACTCAGCTTACTGTGGCAACGCCGGCAAATAGAGAGTCCGGACTCCGGATTATGCATTCAAGGCAAGTTATATCGCAGATTTTTGTATATTTAAGTCGCGTGCTTTAACTTTATTTTTATGGTTGTAAGCGCCTTGTCATTTCTTGGATACCGTAATAAAATTCAAATTTATACATCAAAGGCTGACATTGGTGACCTCGAAAGTCTGCACAACGTTCGTATTGAAGTACGACCAAAACTTGGTCCCACTAATCGTCGTGTCCTGATACGGCGTGTATTGATCTCCACCCGCCGTATTCGTGGACCACCTTGCAACACTTGCACCATTACTCGACGGTTTGCTGAACTTGCTCAGATCGAAGTTGATATATTGAGCACTGCCGAAATTGGCCGCCACGATGACGAGCTTCGAGTTGGTCGCGTCATAGGCTGCCATGACGGTGTCGCTGCCCGTGTCGAGGATGCGCATGCCCTGCTTGATGTGGCGCGAGAACTGCGCGATGACGAAATATTTCATGGCGACGTTCGCGAGGGAGTTCGCTTCGAGGTTTCCCTCAATGAGACCCCACCCAGGGCTGTCGATCGCCTGCCAGTACGTCCATGCAGTTGGGTGCAGCCAGTTGAAGTCGAGTAAAAGGTCCTGCGCGAGCTGCTTCCCCGTCGCGTCGCTGTCACCGTACTCGGTATTCCAGATTTCGCGTCCTGCAGCTTGGGCAGCGCTGTATAGCAAGTCGCGCCGGCCACCTGTTTGTTGGTACCCGTGTACGTTGATGCGTCCGACATTGTTCCTGGTCGTCGAATCGAAACTGTTCCAGGTGGATACGGCGAGATCGTACGAGTTCTCGTCAGATGCAGCGACGAGCGTGCTGCTCAACCCACGGTTGTTCAGTTCGCTCCGGAGAGAGGCGATGACGGATTTCTGAGTGGCAATGCTGAAGAAACTGCCTTCTTGGTTATTCGTATCGGTCCACCAGTTCGAGGAAGGCTCGTTGAAGGGCTCGACGCTAGTGAAAGTGATGCCCCAATTCGCTTTCGCGTATTGAGCAATGGTAGCGAGATACACTGCGTGGTTTGCAATGTTCCATGACTGGATATTCTCCGCTCCTCCTTTCGCACCTGCCGGGTTGTGGTTTTGGCACATCCACCACATGGGTGAGTTGGAAAACAATTCGAAAAAATTGGCACCGCGAGAGTGCGCTTTCGACAGCATGGCACGTTGGTTGGCGTCAACGTTCCAGTTCCAGCTAGACGACGTTGGGCTGGAGCTTGCCCAGTCGAGCCAGAATCCGTCCATCTTGCGACTAGCGAGAATGCTGTTCGAAGCTATGGAGCTGCCGTTGTAGGTGTTGGTGCTGCATGCCCCAGCATTATAGCGTACGATGTTAAGACCGAGTCCCGGTACGGGTTTTCCGTTCCAGGTTGACGTTTGGGTGGTGAAAAAAATGTCGGCCAAGTCGTCCCTGTTGCCGAAGATCTTCCCCCACCACGCAAGAGAGACACCCCATCCCTTCCAGCTCCCTCGGTTCGAAGTTGGGTCGATGGTGACAGTGCTGTCAGCCGCAACTGGTACGACGACGAGACTCGTACTGACGACGGCAAGGATAGAGTAATGTAAGAGTGCTTTCATGTGGAGGAGGCTTATGTTGATGGGTATTTCATCCTCTTTCCTTTATACGTGCAGTTGCTGGGACCGAAACTTCTTCTGCGACTTCTTCAACGTGGTCATGGGGGGTCTAGCATACGAGCCCACTTCGCGGAAGTTGGCAACTGAATGTCCGAAGTAAGTGAACGTGAATCTCCGTCAGGTGTCCCCGAAGCCTAAATAAGGCAGAATATTTGCGGTTGAGGCCCGGAAAAAATTCGCACAAGACAAACTAATGTAGCTGTTTCCTTCGTAACCAAAAAGATAGCGAACCAGATTTCAGCCTACGGGGCCATATGATCCTGGTAATAGAAGTCGCAGGTGGTGAGTGAAAAGGAAATTTTGTGATATTTCGAGAAAAAAATACTGACCTGGAAGCCTTATGATTCATTAACTTTTTCGCGATGGTAGGAGATATGAAAAGTCCTGGAAATCGAGATATTGGATGGGAAACATGACTGGCAAAGAAATACCCGCCGTCGTTGCCACAGAGTCTATGCGAGTCCGTCCTAGAAAATAGACCCTGGTGTCTCTTGTAGGGGTTCCTGCACGAGTAGTCCGCCAATTTACACGCGACTGTGGTATGTTCTCCTATCGCAAACGTTCGGTTTCTCTTCCAGGGTGATTCAAGAGAGGAAATGTCGGTTGGACTGCAAGGAAATGGTCATAGTATTGAATTGTTGAATGTGCGTACATGATGTAAAGAAGGGAACCGCTTGCATGACGGGTATTCCCGCTGGCCGGCTAAGAGCCAAGCAGGAGCAATTTTACCTGTTTGTCCCAAACTATTCCAACGCTACAACTTGCTATGTTTTTCTGCTTTCAACATCGGTCTGTCGTAGCTTGAAGCATGTCGCGTAGCTCTAGAGAGATGCTTTCCAAACAGGCCTTTGCATTATCAAAGATGAGCAACGTCGAGCATTCTTGTCAAAGCTCCCAAAATCGGGTTTTCTGTTCTGGCGTCTGCGGTTTCTGGTGAATCTATAGCTAATAGGATGGTTAATCAGGGTCAGGTACGTCTTGAACTCCTCAATAAAATAGACCACCAACCAGAGTTCCGGTTTATAATTATGCTTTTATTCAAGAATGGCCTATATTCTGACTGAAAATTCGATATATTTCTCGGCGAAACTTTTCCGAATTTCTTTGGAAAGATTCTTCAAAACATCGATCTTCCGCGAATTTGGTGCATCCGCAGCTTTGAGGCCGGTTGCCTCGTTTCTCAGGGTGATACCATTTCGTCTTCCTATGGTATCTGGACTTGGGCGTATTCGAAGCCGGTTATGTAATAGCTGCGGTGGGCGAAACTGTATGAAAGTTTCAACGCTCGAAATTGCTACTGCGCTGCAGCATCATACTGGTACTCCGTTAAACATGAGGTGTCTTGCACCACGGAAATGACAAGCTGCTTCTGCCATATGTGTTCATTCCTGGCGATTCGTGAAGCATATTTAAGCCTATCTGGTCGAGGTCAGGCTTCAGACTTGGGCATCATTGACCAACGGCTCCTTTTACACACCTGCTCGTGTATCAGCAATGAATTGATGAACTGGTAGGTATGCATGGGAGCTTACATCTTTCGTCTTGGAATTTTTGACTGCTAGCGGTTTTCTAGGTCAACTGTTTTCTTCGTCGAGGATAGGATGACCCCGCACTTGAAGCCCTAACAGAACACCAACAGTGTCTGGTCCTTTCTGCACCTACTTCACGCTGTGCTATGGACATTAACCTCGCTGCTGTCCCGGAATCTTTTGCTGGTGTACTGGGCCCTGATCCCATCTTTTCCCGCTTATGCTTGACAATAGCTAGTCCCGCGTCCAAAGGCTAAGCTGACGAGTGTCGCTTTCTAGATGCACTTGATGCCTGGTAAGTTTGAAGGAGAGATGACGAAGAATGAACCCTGAGGTCATGAGGGGAAGGTGTTATTTTAGTTCTCCTCACGCAACCATGGGAGTCAACGTGATGGGGCGGGGAAGTGTGGCAGTGTAGGCGCGCACAGGTTTTGTAACTGTGCTCGCCACATAGCTATGGTGCGTATGCGTAAATTAGGCAGTAACAAGCATGTTTTATGAACGCGTCAATCCCAGAAGTCGGGTGGTGTGTAAATCCAAACAAGGACCGATTTCCGAGATTGGCTGATGCGAAGTGTCCAATTGTTCCCCCCAAACTCCCGCCTTATCCCAGCCTACTTTATGTTTCGCATGGTCAATAGGCTAATTTTCCAGCGCGTGAGCGGACGGAAAACAATGTTAGCCCCTCTGTTATCCCCTCCGTTATCCAAGTTCAGAAATGATGGGGGCGTCAAACGCGCTGCGTATTTTTTTTCTTTGACAGCAGGTAAGCTTGTAAATTTATCCCTGCTGCTATACTTCCTGAACACCTTTCTCAAGCTCCCCATTGAGTTATCTGTGAATACCAAGGCAGAACCAACAAATTAAATGCCTTCGTTCTGGCCAACCGGGGCCAATTATAGCCTGGAACTGGCCCTAACCTACAAAATCGGCAGAACAACGTGGGGATGTGGCGGGGAGAACCAGGACTGCCCGAGACAAAAATGGATACTTGGTACGTGTCCCATTTCATGAAATTATTCACCCCTCAAATTGTACCCAGCCCGACCCACATTGTTGCCTGAGAAGTTGATCTTTCAGCTTCTTTTTGTTTGGGGTGTGTGGGCATAAGAGCTGCAACACGTTCTTCCCTCCATTGTCACACCAATATTTCCTTTCCGTTTGTCCCCCCGACATCCGAAATCCTGGAAAACTTCAAGTCAAACCCACCCACAGACTGCTCGGCGTTTGTCGTGCCTGTTCTCCTCATTGTCGTCTTCCTTATATTGAGGTACCGACATTTTGGGTTTCCAGTCCCACAGAGACAGGAACTGCGTTGATTGTCAAGCGCTGGAATGCCCAAGGAGCCAGCATCCCCAGGAATTGCAAACGCATCCACCAACGTACCAAATGTTTCGTTGTCTGAGCTCTCTGGCGACCTCACAATTATTGTGAGGATTTTTCTGTATTCTCATATGTATATTATTCTCAATGAGTCTTTCTTCCGTACCAGAATACCCATTATCCTCGAAGTTTTACTTACTTTGAATCACCCATCACGAGTAATAAACACAGGTACGTGTCGTGCTCTGGCCATTGTCACTACCTGCTTTCGTTACTCATTCTTGCTCTTTAGACTTCTGTCCAACGGGACATATAAGAGCCCATGAGCTCTGAGTCGTGGCTCGATTCTTTCAACTATACACCAACAGGGTTTGGCTATAGTATCGCGCGTGTCAAACCTTTTCTTTTCTCGTGAGCTTTCCCTATCGTGCTTCGGGTATCTATTTCACGAATGATATTCAGGCCGCACTCTTTCATTCCACCAAGAAACCCTCCGGTTGCATCCAGATTCCAGTAGTCAACGTTGGATTGAGATCCATCTAATGCAGCATAGCTCTGGAAGCATGGCTGTAATGGATATCTATTGGACCTCGATGTTGTAATCAAGCGCGCTTTATGTTACGAGAGTACCTATCAGTATAATCAATTGTTCGACCTTATGCACCTGTCCTGGGGACATAACACCTGTGTCACAATCGAAAGAGTTTTGTGGTTCGGCTAACGCCGACGTTACGGAAAATCATGTAGGCGTAGTAAGTACGTCAGCCTTATCTGTGTGGGGAATATTAATTGATGAACTAGTCCATCGATGTAGGATATAAATCCATGTATGTACAATCCCCTTTCCAATGCACGACCTTCCAAATGGAAGGCCCAATCGCACCAGGTGCCCCTTAGCGCGTCGGGTCACATCAGGTGCTGTGTGTCACGAGCCAAAACAGCCATGTGCAATGGGCAGGCTCAGTCCTTCGAAGTGAATCTCAAAACGCAAAGAAAAGCACAAATTCGGATAATTTGTACTGCACCGCAAAGGCGAACTGCGCGGCTCTGTACAATGAATGAAAGCTGAGCGCTGAATATCAATTATAATTAGATATTACTAGCTAATAACTATTGTCGGCGTCTAAACTTGGAACGCCGCGTTTTAGAGTCCGCCATGATAAATGGAATCAAGTAAACTGACGGATTCATCGAAATCAACTGTTACCTACGAGATTCCCTGTTGATGTTTTCATTTCACGTTTAAAGTGGATAAAACGGGCGGAACTTGGTTTGGGACAGAGATTTAGAAAGTGCTCTATTTCCGAGCACAAGCGCTTTTGGACATGTGTTTATGATAATTTCATAACGGATATAACGAGGCGAGCAAAAGCGGTGGTACATTCTCAGAGAGCTTAGTATGTATGGCTAGAAGTTAGATTCATGGGACTTTGTCCCAAATTTCTAAGGTTAGTGGTGTCGGCGGTCGAAGCGTACTAATGATACACACTTCTTCGATCCCCGCAGCCGGCTCCAGATCTAGAGACACCTGGATGCATACATTCCCAGCAGCCAGCTCTGCAGATTAGTACAGCAGCTCCATTCGAAAAGCTCCAAAAAGACGAGCCGAAATTACAGAGTTATTAAAGACCGCTGCAGCGGAGTTGATGCGAGACCTTTATCTCATGGAGAGTTTGATGGGGAAGCCGAAATACACATACATATGTATGTTTCATGAATGGACAAAAAAAGAACTCACGATCTAACTGGACAGAGTAGCTCAACACTCTTACGGAACTTGGTGAATCGGCCATCATGCATCACTCTTTTCGTAATCTGTTCCCTTAGAATCAAAAATATACATTCGCATGCTTCTATGCGCAGCAATATAAGTATTTTAGCTCAATCCAATGGATAGTATCCGCGTAAATGACAAAACGATGATTGTTAATTACCAAATACTGTGATTAGTTCAAACGGTGAGTTAAACGGCGATCCGAGCCCAACTTTCAGAAACTATGGCATATAATGAGGTATGTTTAGCAAATTAACTACCTTACTATGTACATATATTTTTGAATAGATTGAAATGCAGAGCTCCCGCGGGAAATATGCGCTGGCCTCATATGCACTTCAAGAGTTTCTTTGGCAAGATGCCTCAGACCAGTGCAAGAATCAAAATCACGATTCATTTGTATTCGAATTTGTATTCTTTCAAATTAAGTTTGACCCCTAGAATTCGTGAATAGCTTAAGAGAGCATATGTCGCGTTATTATACCTTTAATAACGGCAGGCGAAGAAACATACATGCCAATCAGCGCCATATCAGGCGGCTCAGCGCTCAAGACGCGGCGATCAGCGGCCACGGTCAACGCCGGGCCGAGTCGATGTACCTTTTTGTTATACCTTCTCATAGACAGAACGGTCACCGGTCTAATACCTTCTGCCCAGGGTTTACTATTCAGCGAACTTGATTGGACTACTTATTTTTCAACGCTGGATTCTTCTCTCGTTTTACCACAATTAATGTTTCGGATTGGACCAATATCCGACTCAATACGCGAACCGAATTTTCTTCCGCATCAGACGACAATTTGGCCCAAGATGCATCCAATCTTGCAGTATACGAATGACACGAGGGAAAGGGGGAGGGGACAGAACGTACGCAGAATGCCATCCTATCTGCCCCAAATTCATTGCATGCTCATTATTCCCAGCCAGTCATATATAAAGACGAAGGAGATCCAGCTTGAATTGATTGGACATTTCCAAGGACATATTTTTCGACACATTCCAGCGATGGTCTCTATTCCTTTACTCCAGCTCAGCGGAAGTGTTCAGTAAAACTTTCATCTGAACCCGCTAAATACTCCATCTACGGTATCTAGGCGGTAAAATCACACCTTTATTACCAAAGCGGAGACAACTTATACCCCATCGACATCGCAAAGAGGTACGGTTCTTCCATGACCTTTCCATTGTTCGTCAGAACGATGAACTGCCGTCTGTTTCGACGTCAAGTCGATCAAAAGCCAACATCTGCTGGATACGAGCGTTCAAACAAGCGGCTTCTCAATGCATATGTGAGAGCAGAGTGACGCGGAAGTATTCGAAGATTTGCATCCCATGGGCTAGGAAGACAGAAATAAATTATCGCTTGAAAGAGGCATCGAGCCCTTCGACATGGGCACGCTGGACGATCAAGGCTCCATTGAGGCTGAGCATTGCCACGAACCCAACCATTCGCGTCGCTTAGAACCACTACGTTCCCTACGGCAAGAACAATCATCCATTCACTGAAAGTGAGTCCTTCAGTAGCCCTGTGTGCACTTTAATTATGACCCTATTAGTAGAAAGTGCCATGTCGGCCCAAGGCCAACAATCTCATATATGCCTCGAAGACATACAAGAGATCTTAATCCTAGAAGCTGCGCTCTCAGGCCTATGTTGAATGAGAAATTGCATGTTTCAACTGTCAGGACAAGAGGGACCTACGTTGTACAATGTGCGCTGTGGGCTGGGCAGCGGTACCAACGACACATCCCAATATTTTTTCGTACGCAACTCTTATCATGGGTATTTATTTCTTTTCACTGATAGAATCTAAGAAAGGAATATATGTGTAACGCTGACGCAAACTATCACCCTGGACAACCTGGAGCCTCTCCTCGTTCGTTCTTGCATCGATGATCGCTCCCCAAGTAGACCAAACGTCGAGTAGCGGATGCCGGTCCGCTCCTGCCGTTTCGGCGACAAGGTTTTCTTTACCACACCATTCTTAGGCGCTCATGTTCATACGAAACCAATGAACACCCCGTATCCTATCGACTTCGGATCCGAGGTCCCTATCACGAATCCACTCAGTAACCTTCTGACTAAGCACACACACAACTTCACAGTCACACGATGTCATGGATTCAAACACACAATCGATTGTACTAATCGATTTCTTTCCCCCGTTTATGTACAAGTCGCTTAGAGCACCCATCACACCTCGCGGTAGCTACCTCTGATCTATTTGATCTATACTGGGCAATAATGGAGCCTCGATACGACGTGGAGTCGTTCAACTATATTATGTCGAATTTTAGGCAGAGATTATTGGAGATGGCCGAAGATAAGAAGGAGTGGCAAGAGCACATTCATACGATGAAAAGAGTGATGGTACGCACTGACTGAGCTTCGGATTGATCTATTCATTTTCTCTCTGACTCATTTGCTTTCTGAACAGGACAATATCATACAGACTGCCAACGATCGCTCCTTGCCTATCGATCCGTTCATTTACAGAATAAAGGACCTCATACCAATGCATGGTTCAGATCATCGCGCATTTTGGAGAGTGAACGAGGTTTTTCAAAGGTGGCGCGAGCCGTACACGATACACAATTCTATGGAGAGCGCAGAAGGGAATGGACCTACGTATTCGGATTACCAGCCATCGCCACCTTCGTCCACCACCGAATACGCACCTCCTGGAATTCTGTGGGGAATCGGGCCACAATCGATGGATATTCACAGGGAACCACGGACGTTCAGTCCTCATGCGGATAACCCGGAGATACTAGATGCTGCGAAAATGCTCATCGCCATGCAGCGTCAGGCGTCTCACTCTCCCCCGCGTGGTGTCGGACTAGCGAATCAATATCAAGCTGATGGACGTTAATGCACTTTCCAAGTGCTAAGACTTCAATCACATCGTGCCGCACGAAGGTATGAGAGTATATAACTTTGAATCTTATTATTCATTTTCACTAATTATTCGATGCGCAGACTTCTTTTGGAGTCCTACTCAACATGACAGCAGGAATATTCGGGGAACATTGATAAACACAATTTTTTGGGGGGAACGTTGGGACATTCTCGTCATAGTAGAAATTCTTGCCAGACTTGGAAATTTAAAAAATGTATCTGCACATCGTGACTATTTAGTATTAGTGCTATTTATTATTATGTCAAAGTCTGTTCCAGAAGGCTAGGGAATATATGGAAGTCTAAGACACTGATAGGTTTTAATCTTGAGGCCTTGAGGCCGCATACATGCATCAAAGCTTGAGCACCGACTATTACCGACTGCTTGCGAGCCAATCATCACAGATACTAAAGAAGATGGATGCTTCTCGTCATAGCTCATGTCACCATCTAAGTGCCGGTCGGTGGCTCCGTGGGCTGATGGGGTACTGAACAAAGAGTTCACATAGCAATTTAAGTGCATCGTGCGCAGGTCTCGTTGATGTTCGGAGGTATGTACCTGGCGATATCGATTCAGTTGAGATGTGGAAATTAAGTTTTTTTTCCGAAGCAGTCGCAAATATAGGAACCGTACGCGTAACGGGAACTCGGCTAGATCCAGTGATTACGAGTGATGGGAAAATCATGACGCCCATTGTTATTCTACCCGAACGAATTGAAAGCATCTTTCAAGCGTCGTCGGGGCACCTTTTATTGATCGTGGAGTAATCAAGTCTGATGCAGATGCTTAGAATGCCCAACGCCTTCATCCCTGTACTCCAAAACACCTTCCTTCTGGAGCTGCGTGGCGTTCTCACCTCAAGGGATATTCACAAAATTCTCACATGGTCGTGCTTGCTTCTCCCTTGTTCTCTATTAAGGCAATTTCTACGAGCACATCAATAATTCGTCGTCAAGTCTCCATCTCATCACCAGATAGTAGAACCTACGAATCTCCGTTTATCTGTACGTGCTGTTCAGGTTAAATATAGCCGGAACACTTGATGCATTCAGATGACAGAACAATACAGATGCACGGTGGCGGAGAAATGAGGGCATGCCGAAGTCAATTCTGAAACCAAATTTTGGTTGTGTATTTCTTTCGTGAACTGGGAAGAGCCTAAACCCAAATACACGGGAGTTAGACCTGTCAATCGAGGACATATTTGATTTTCGAAGGATATTTGGATTTGAGGTTGATTTATTTTGCCGTCCCATTGTCTGTGTCTTTCCTTCTCTGCCTCTCTGCGCGCACGACATCCTGGACGCCTTGATAACGCAGATTTTCTCTTCCTTCTCGGTGGTCGCTCTTCCACTTGGACTATTCGTTGTCTTTCTTCTGTTCAAATACGGGCGCTTTATTCCTCTATGTCGGCAGCAGAGACGATGGACCCTCTTTCTTCTAGTGCAATGACGCCTGACGGCACTGGAGACCTCCGAAGAGGCCCTGGGCCATCCAGGCCATCTGGCTCTTCGAAGAACGCAGTGCAGCTGGATGCCAGAGCATCAAGCGCAAGGCCTCCCCCAGCGTTCGGCGTATGTTCTATTATTTTCTCTTATATCTCCATATAGCTTCTGACGGCCCGCTGTTGGTGTTGCAGAAAACACAGAATCTTCGTGGCTTTGCTTATTTCGAGCCAGATTTAAGCAGCGGGATAGATGATATAGTACGCATGATGATTACCTGTATTTTTTGCGTGCTAGAGTACTTATGCAAGTCATCATTACACCTTTCCTTATCTTAGAATCTCGACCAAATGGATTCACAGAGGCCCATCACGTCATTGGATCCTCCTTCCATGAGCACGTCGAGCAACGCATCCTCTCCCGAACTACGCAGTGTTTCGTGTACGGGATCTTTTTTTGTGGGTCATATCCTCTTCTAATGCTGGCTGAGCGTGCCGAATTTGAAATAATGTTCGAAACTGAAACTAATTCCTTAGGCTAAATTGCAGACCGTCCTTTGCTCGCGTTGTTTCTCCTAGTACATAGCGGGAAGCTTTGACAGAAGACTAGTAGGGACATTGCCACACATCAGCGGCTAGACATACCACGTTGTTATCTCCGAGTTCTCCGAGTGTTGTATTCCAGTACTTGGTACTGCCCTGAACAATCTCGTTCCTAGACAGGTTACACAGCTGATATAAATATAGATATGTTTTGCTTCGCTAATGATTGCGTAAGGACAATGATAACGGAAATGCTTACTCGTCTCCTAACATAACTTATAGCCTTCGGTGGACGTCCCAAGATATGGGTTTAAAGGGGTTATGGGTCTACGAAGGTGTGCTGTATATAGCCCCCAAAAACCTTGGGGAAATGATCAGAATATCCGGCATGATACATTTATTGCCATTAATCCCCCAAACTAACCCTAAAATATGTAGACTGCATAATACCTATGGGTTTTTCTCCAAAAAAGCTATGGGAATGCGGACTCTATGCAATTTTTTTTGTTCAATTTGTCTACCCACCAATTGGAGAAAAAAAGCCTGGGAAAGCCATGCCCACATTCGCGGTGTCTGAATATCCACGTGGATAACCACAATCGTGGCGATGCCAACACTAACGATTAGGACTACTCGTGGGTAAAAAAAGTAATCACGGATTATGTAATCGGCCAATAATTCCCTTCGCTATCTCGTTCTTCAATCCTTTTTATCACAGTCAGTTCCTTCTCTATTTCTTCACAATTTCACACAGGAGTAGACATAGTTATACATAGTAAGATTCTAAAATTAATGTGGTGTATGTCCTTCCCTAGCTTGAGAAATAGCGGACACACGGTTTAGCATACTGTAAGTATGTTTGTTAATATCATCTATGTCTAGTTGCTCCCATGCAGTATGAACAGCTGTTTTGAGGCCATCAACAGTGGTAAGCTGAGGTGTAATTGCTCGTATGATGGTTTTTAGCTCGTGCCAAACAGGTTCAATAGGTAAAAAATGTGGTGAATTAGGCCGGGGTGGAATAAACTAGTGGAATATTATGGCCTTCAAACCATTTCTTGGTCTGTTTTCTTGCATGGAACGAGACAATAACATGCCGGAAATGTACTCTGCTATGCTCCTTTGTAATTTATGCATAAAACCCCTTCAAAACACCCTCGGAGAAACCAGGGAATCAACAAGATGCGATGCGACTGAGACATTGTTAAATATTACATAATCCGTGATCACTTTTTTTACCCACGAGTAGGGGCTCAACGTTCAACGCTCAACTGTAGCTTAATTCTCACGTTCTACCGCTTTCGGTGCGGTGTACGTACAATTGTATTGCATACCATTAATTGAGGTTTATTTCTTCCCACCTCGCCTAGACGCTCTACAGCTGCCCGAGACCGCTCAAAACGCTACATACAAACGCGGCTGGGATCGGGATGGGAATCGATCCAACCTCCTTGAAATTCGACCTTCTTAAATTTCTTGTAATTAATATAGCACACAATGGCCGGTTACCATTGTTCCTTTTCTTGACATGGCTCGGATATGAATTAATCGAAACTACATTAACCATGGAGCCCCATGTTATACATATCTATGTATGTGATATTTGTGATGTGATACAATTCGAGACTTCGAGTCGTTTCCGCTTTCAATTTCCTCCCCGATTTGTCGGTGCCGTAAGCGTGTAAGCGTAAACCGTAGGCAGCTGAATTCAAATGCGCCCCCTGGTTTTTTCTTTTCTATTAATTCTGACAACAATCTTGACATGATAAGCATCTTGACCGAGTAGTACGTTGCGGATGGACTATTCTTTGAAGGCGGGCACAGAAGATGAGAAGACTTGTGTCACGTTGACAAGCACAAAAAAATCCAACATCATGATGATGCTTTGATTACGCTTAAACTTTAGAGAGTAGTTTGAGCTTCAGAAGATTTTTGCAGTGTGCTGAGGCGAGGAATTGGTAGCAGGACCAAGGCGGAGGCCAGGGGGATTGATTTACTCAACTTGCCGACAATTTTGGCCCAGCGATGACGAAGTCCGTTTTCCCGGCGTCCGGCATTACCGGATTCCAATGACTTGATCATTTGATGACGCCTACTACACGGTTTGAACCTCTCTACAATCGTCCTCTGATTTTTCCTTCGCGTATGTTTGACCCCTAGCCTCTTTCTAGTGTTTATTATACCTTTGGCATTACTCCTGGCTAGCCTGAATTACTAAGCAATGCCAGTTCGGCTACAGGATTCACACCGTCGCACGGTGGACGATTGAGCGTTTGGATTTAAACCTTTGGCTAGTTTCTTGCGCTTCGTGCTTCGAAACGTTCCTGAGGAGTCTCTCTGCAGTCGACTCTTTCTTAGAAGCGAGAAGAACTGGTGAGTATGATTATGACGAAGTGATTCATAGGCTGCCAGTTTATATGTTAATGATATGATCAGGATGAAATCCTGAAGATAGCAAGGGAAAATCATCTAGTCACTTTTCCCTTGACTTATGTGGTGGATCGATTTATACCAAGGGAAGACGACGACGACGTAGAGAAGTCCCGAATGCATGCAAAGTGCTTCTTCAAAGGGGTCCTGCAGTTCCATTTCTCTCCTCTCGATGGCAGCAAGAAGGCTTTTCCAAGCCGCATTGATATCTCTATAAGGCCAGATAATTCTACGGAAGAAAAAGGAGGACACGGGGAGGATATCGAGGATCCACCTGCCCTGTGTCTTACTATAATATATCCTCCTCCACCTACTTGGTCAGAAGAGTCCAAGTCTCCGATAATGCATGGGATCACTGGAGACGGAGCCGCGTACAGTCCATACGAACAGGTAATCATAATTGCTTGCTCCTTTACTGCCGAATAGTCTATTTAGTGACGTCCTATATCAGATGAGATTATCTGCTCTCTACAGACCACCGGAAGTTTCGATCGGGGTACAAGCTGAAGAATACAGAGAGTACGACAACAGTCGTGAAATACAGATGAGAGGATGGGTACAGAAACTTCAAGGGTTGGTGGATTACGGGTCCAACAGAGATTGGGCAGAGAATATGCCAAAACATAGATGACATGATATGTGTGATTGTATCATCTCATAGCGTTGTTTCTGAACTTTGATTTGCAGTATCGCCTTCTTTCGCTCAATTCGGACGGAAGCGAGATACCATACGACTTTGCTATCATGGCGAAGTCCCTCCCAGAAGAAGGCGATATCAATATCGAAATGCTAACTCCAATCAAGGAGACCCTTCAAGATATCCGTAACTGGGAATTATACCGAAAGAACAACGTTGAGTTGTTAAACACTCCAATTGCCAACTCTTCGTCCCTGCTTGACGCATTTGAACAATCCAAGGCCAATAGAAAAGTGGCAGAAGATCTGTCCTCCCCTTTTAAGGAGCTTACTATCCGCTCTTTGAGCTGGGAAGCCATGACGAGCATGAAAGCACTAAAAGGATTCTTGTCAGCAGCAAATGAACGCGGAATGGCTGGGTCAGTGAGCAATCTCCTTAGATTCTACTTTGGCAATCCAGGTGAGCGACCCAAACAATTCTTCCTTTTCTTACAACATCTATAGAGTATGGTTATTGACCTTCAACTCCAGCAAATAAACGCTCATTAAACACGAAGCCAACACCAACATCACAGCCAGTACAGATACCGGAAGAAATTCTCTCAAAGATGTCGGAGCTGCATCGCATGACAGAAGTCGGACGTCGCCGCATGTTTGATCTCGCGAGGGAAGTGCAATTGGCGATGGAAGAGGATCAACCCACCGGTGGAAACAAAGCACATCAGATGAAACCATTGCTCGTTAAGGCCTCCCAAGATGCTCAACGTGTCAGAGAAACTTTGGCGAGCATGATTCAGGCTTCGAGGGAAAGAGCGCAGGCCATTTTGGACGCGTCTTACGAGGGATATGCGCATGCATGTGTGCAAACGGAGTAATATGTTGTTGATTTTTGTACCTTTAAATTCTCTTCTAAAACCAAATGTCAGATTATATTGCCAACAGAATACTTAGACATCGTATGGTGACTGCAGATGTCTGATGATTCCGGGGATGATTGATGACCATGCGGTTGAGAACACGCCGCGGAACCTCCGCGGTCCGAAAGAGCCGGTGTATGCCTACTTTGCGCCGATTTCGGTGATGGCTTCGCACTTGGCGTCCATTGTTCATTTGCCAACATCCCTCACTAGGCGCTTAACTGCAGTACCCAATATTGTCAAAAAAATCATTGACTGCATACTGGGCGCAAATACAAGCATAACCCTCAGGGTTTAATTGTAATATTACTAAGCAATCACTGTACAGTGTGCCCTGATCCGACGACTGCCAGCACAACCAAACAAAATGGCGCGTCACATTTTTGCTTTCTTTCCATTAAACTTTACCTCTGATTTTCTGGACTTTTTTTTATGACGGTCTAGGTAGGTAAATTTTGGTTCGTTCTACGGTCAACACCAGCTCTCTTGATCGTCGAAACTCGACCCATATGTTTACATATCCGGCGGTCCATCCCAATAATTATAGATTCGTACTAGGCTCGACATCCACCTCAACATCCTATCCTACTCAACATTTAACAAATGAAGGTTCTAATCATAACAAACCGGCCTCCACCCCTAATTCTAATCAAAAATCACAAACCCATCCTGTTTCGAAAACACGTCCTAGTTCTGCTTTGTCACCAACCTACCTTGCAGAAAAAGATTGCCAAATTTTCTCAATACAACCCTATCTTCAAGAACTTCTCGCGAGCGGACATCAGGCGGTCCAGGCGGTACCTGCTACAGCAGATGACAGAACACCCAAATTACAACTATATGAGACTCGCGCCGATCTTCCTCGAAAACAGAGCCCACCCGACAGCAAGAGAAAGGATACCTTACTTGGCAAACCTACCCAAATCGTATGTGGTGGACAATTTCCCCCAAAGCCAGGCGCGAATTCTACGCTCGTGCAAAGCTCCAAACCACCGGAGACCTCGCATGCTGCCCGTAGGCTCCATACATTTCCCAACGAGAGTTCGAAGCCTGCACTTCTTGGAGATGTGAAATCACAGGTTGCACTGGCAGCCTCCCCTGTGAAGGATGCAGGAGATATTCTTCCTAAAATCGATTTTCGTCGAATACGGTGCCCACCCGACATTCAGATGCAAAAGGCTACTTCTCGCCCCCAAACTGTACATATCACGAAGGGTAGCCAGAGTATCATCCTTCCAGATGTCGGTGTAGGGCCAGTCGTTTCACCTACAGATACCTATCCCGCTGCACCTTCGTTCTCGGATTTATCTACTTTGGAACCAGACAAAGTCCCAATGGCGTGTACTTCCTCGCCGTCTATTCCTTCAGGCAAAGAGAATGGTCCTCAAGATCCACGATACGTCGGCAGCAGCAGGCAGAGTGCTACATTACGGCAAGCCACTACATCCACGGCGCCGGTATGTCCAGACCAGATCGAACAGCTGGATGTGACGATGCGAGACGTCATCAGCGCCGAAGATAATGCAAGCTCTATCTCTATGCAAGACCCTGGGACGATCAGTAACGCACCTAAACCAAAACCTTCTCTTAAAAAACCTCTCGCGGTATCGCACGTCAGTCGGAAAATAACAATGCAGAAATGGGTACAGATTCTCCATGAAATTTTGGAAGACTTCGATGAAACGCAATGGACTGAACGAATAACCAAACACCGGGATGAGATGGTCAGCCGAAAATACCATCTTACCGTACGCGTGCTTCCCTTACTAAAGCATTTTATTCCCAGAACCGCATTTTGATGATCCCAAAGGACGGCAGCAAGATACCTTACGACTTCGCGCTTGCAGTTAAAATTCTCCCGAGGCGCGGTGATGTGCATCCCGATCTTCGCTCTCAGTTGATAGGTCGTCTCCAAGATTATAAGGACTGGGACGCGTATATGAAGAGCCCCGGCACAGACGGTACATCCAAGAAAGCTAGAATTCGCACGTCCGCCGCCTTTCTGGAATCCATTGAGCAGTTTAAGGCGGAGAGGAAGAAGCTGAAGGGGAAAGGAAAGATGAAGGCTAATTCAGTCTTACTACCCGTGGAAGTCAATACTCAACGAGACGAAGGTATAGCACAAACACAGGTCGACAGCAGTGGAAGCGATGAGACGTTCGCTCCGTGTACTGGTTAGTATTATATTTCAGATCGCACAATGAATACGAGCTCAACTAGAGACTTTACTTCTGTAGCACAACGTCCTTCTTTACCTTCAAATAGCGATGACGTGCCAAGTGCATGTGAGGATGTCAAGCTTATCATTCTTTCACCTCCTTTGAGTAGTCGGCCAGCGGCGTCTCTGCCAGACGAACAAAGCGACGAGTCAAAGTTAAACCCAGGTACCAGAGACTTCGCAGTGCAGGTGTCCTTTCCCATGTCGGAGCAGAGTATCGACTTACCGGAACAAATGCACACAACACGCCAGAGGGTCCTCGCGATGGCTCAAGCACATCAAGAAGAAATTCGGCAGGCGATCTGTATGTTATGCGAGTGTCGTGATGCGTTCTGGGACATCGACAGGAAATTATTCGAACCGAAGTTGGAGCAGGGCTATACCACCATCATCAGCAGTTCGTCGCATGCACAGCAGGAAGAGACCAACATGAAGCTTCAAGAACTCCGTGTGTTGTCTCAGCAACGTCAAAAAATGGTTTGGGAGAGGATGAGCGAGCTGACAGAATATCACGACAGCCTGTGGCATGTCGACGAAGGGCTGCACGAAAAAGAGTTCCATGCGATCTGTAAAGAGACTCTTGCGAATTTGGGAAACGAGGTTATGGGTCCTTTGAATGGAATAACGTTGAGGACCCGGGAGGTGTTGGCGGAGCTTCGTTTGGTGGGAATCGAATTCCTAGATGATAGTGGCAAGCTGGGCATGTACGACCATCGTCGTTCACGAGTCCGGGTTTTCGATCCTGCCCGTCTTCGTGCAGGGCGTGATTTGAGCTAGTAAACTTCGTTTTTTAGTGTGTGGAATTTGGATGCCACTACGAATTCAACAGCGAAATTTTACCTCTTGGCTGGCAGTGATAGGATTCTTCCATTGTGGATCGGGATATGAGCGTCCAGCAAGTCGAGATGTTCGCAAAATATATGGAGGATTCCTCAGAAAAAGGCTCGATGGCGCTCGAGAGTCCAGACAAATACGCAGAGTCCAGACGCAGAATTTGTTTTGACTCAGATTGTTTGTCATTTCGCCGTCGGATGTCGGTGTCTCGGATTGCCAAGCGAGCTTCAAGGCTTGTCCTTATTTTCTCACGTTTTTAATCCACACGTGAAGATAAGCGGAGAGGGAGGACTCGTTGCAATTATTCCTCGACAAATATTTTATTCCGCGCTTTCTTGGGAATTTTTCAATAATGGGACGAGTTTCACTCCTGGGTAGAAGGGATCGATGAAGACATAAATGCAGGATGTGATTTACTATGAATCTCAATGGGTAATTAGGGGTGGGAATAGGTATGTTTCAGTCGTCAGTCACAAACCGTGGTGTATATTAAAAAGTTCTTTGCTCTGAAGCTCTAGAACTTAGCTCTGCGCATTGCAATGTAGCAGAGCCCACCTTCAGCTGCTATCAAGCTCAGAGTCTATGACGTTGCCTTTGAAGTTGAAGTTCAATCGGGGCTAATTTGATAAAATCGCACGATCATGACATTTAGCCTTAAAGCCAATACTCAAAATTAAATTCCGCGAGCAACTGCCAGCTCGGCAATAATGGACGCAAAACTACCCTTTTGTTCCAGCATGCTTCGACGTGTCTTAACTACTATCGATGCGAGGTACCAGGATCGCAATTTTTCAACGCACAATGATGCAGGTCGACGGAGGTCGTAACTCCCGAACATTCTGGACGATGAAACTATCCGTATTCTGCACGGTGACGATCGAGAGCAGAGCCATGAAAGAGACTACGGGGTTGAATGAAGCTCGACGAGAAGGATTGGACATACGCCCAATACATAGGATTCCAACAAATATACACTCCGTGTGCTGTGGGAAGCCTCGCCGACTATAGAGTAACCCTTTGCATTGACCTGGACGTCCACGTTTCACGCGTAGAAGATGTAGACAGGGAAGAGGCCCGTGCTCTTCACTCACCACTACGTTCAACAAGGCAGGAATCATGAGGCGAATCCAAGCGGGCATTATGCAACCCTTCTCTATGAGGTTGTCAAGCAGGCTCCTTGTCCATGGACGTTCCAAAATTTACCAGAAGGTCAATATCCTTGTGCATATTCAATTTTCTTGCGACTTACCAGAGAATCTATCAAAACTATACATAGATCCGAAGTTACCCCGAATCAGGGTCGAAGAACAAAGGCCCGTGCGGCGTGCACGTAAAAGAAAGCTTTTGAACGACATCTTAAAAAATCCACCTCCCTTGCCTAGATACAAACGTGCGTTGCTATTCAATATGCCCGTAGCTACGTGCTTCGATAATTTTTCTATGTTTTCGAGATATATTAAACATAATTTCAACAGCGATTGGCAGGTTCATATCGAGAACCAGCCGAACAAGATTTTTTACATATAAAATCGAAAAGCATACCCGTTTACCTACTTTTTGTCCCTTGGCAACCGTGAACACAAGCCTGCTTCCGAATGCGTCTTTTTGTACGCCTTGAGGCCCTCGCCAAAGCTTGACAAGTTAATCCTCAAATTAACGAACAAGGCAGAATTTGAAAGTCAGCTCCTCGTGTTCGGACGACCAACAAAAAAGAACCGGCAGCTATTCGATTTTGCCCAGGTGATTTGTGCTGATAAAGAGTTTGAAAATCGGACGGCTTCGAGAAGCGCGCCGAAAGGTTTAAAAGCCTTTCCTTTGTGCCACTTTGTAATTATGGAGACCCCTTCTCCCTTCTTCGACCTCCACTTCCTCTCTTTCTATCATCTCTTTTTTCCCCTGAGTTTCTACCGAAAACCATGCCCAAGTTATCTGCGAAGTCGGCAACGGAAAAAGACAACTCTTCGAATCGGAATCCTCTTTTGTCTAGAAACAGCACGACGCGTAGTTCGACACCAGGGGCGGCATTGCTAGTCGACCGCGAAGATCAAGTCAGATACGATAAAGCAAACGAAGAGGAAAAGCGAGTACGTGCCTCTCTGCGTGGGCACCTCAATAGGGGAGAGCACATCTCAGTCACTGATCCTGATGCTGTTGGGCAGTACTACTACGATGAGATGCGGTGCAAGCAATGCATAGAGAATTCGAAGTATTGCTGGACGGAAAAGACTGATACGAAGAATTGTGTTGAGTGCTTGGAAGCAGATCTAAAGTGTGTTTTACCTAATGAAAAGAAAACTACGCTCGAGGAACAGAAGAAGCCTCAGACGAGAAGTCAGAGTCGGTCAAAGCGGAAATCGGAAATCGCGGCAACGACGAGCGAATCCACTGCCACTCCGAACGAGGAAGTTCCTGTGGATACTTCTGGCGAACTTCCTATGCTAGGCAATGACGAGCGTGAAAGTGGCACCGAGAACGAAGGAGCTAAGAGCGAAGAAGCTACCCCCGTCGATGAACCTGCTTCAGGAGCATCCAACTCGGAGGAGAAAGATACAGCTGGCGGTACTGACGCATCTCATCGATCTGACGACTCGCCAGGGACAGCTTCTGCAGGAACTTCCCTCCAACCAGTCGGTCATGCAAATGAGGTCCTAACGGGTGAGTTATATTTATTCCATTGCTATTGCAGGTCACAGGACGATTGACGATGTGTTGGCCTCCATAGAAAATGCAACTCTCACAGACCAGCTGTACAAGCTCTGCATCGACATCGATAAGATGCTATCCCTAAATCTCAGTCTTCTAAAGCTTTCGCAGGGTTCGGCGGAGCCTGTCCAAAGTATCGAGTACCCCAATTTGACCAGCAGAACTGAGCATTCGAAAGACGTAAATGACGAACTGGACGATTGGGCCAAGAAATCAGCAGAGTTTGATCTTCGCATTAGGATGCAAAAGGAAGAGCAAATCACTATCCTGGCCAAAAGGAAGGAAGGTCTAGAAGAGATGAACATGAAGATCGCTGCTTTGGCTGGGAGGAAGACCACCGAGCTTCGTGAGAGGAGTCAGCAGATCGAGAAAATGAAGAAGGACTTGGAGAATCTTGAGAAAGAGCACGAGCAAAGGATCGAAAAGCTGGAGAGGGAGATGGGAAAGGAAGCAGAGCAGCTGTCGGTTGTGCTCAGAGGAAAGTCCGAGGCTACGCTAAACAAGAGGAAGGCGTCGCTTGGGGAAAATGCGGCCTCCTCTATCAAGAGGACAAAAGCTGACTGACATGCTTGCTAATTTTTCTTTGTTGTCCGTACCGCTTGGAATGACTCGTGTATGGTATATTAGTGATATCTTGTTTTTATGCCTTCCCTTCAAACCTGAAGACTTCGGGTAGAGTCTGTCCAAGGGTCAATCAAACTAAGAATATTAGACGAGCACTGGTAGTACGAACCTCCCACCAAGGCACGTCCTTCCCACTTCCCTCAGCACCTTCTATGAAACTTTCTTGCATACCATCTGTCAGCTTCCACCATCTCTGGGTCTCTGGATCTTCAGCAACTTTCTTCATGTCGGCGTTGTAGTCTTCGCCAATGTACTTGAAGTTGGCGATAAGCAGTTGGAGAGGGGCGTAGTGGTGGATAGAATAATCGACGACATGTGCCCGTTCAAGGGCTGCCAATACCCCAGGCCAAACTGCGCTGTGAATCTTGGTATATTCGTCGACGTGCTCTGGTTTTAGCTAGATGGATTGACGGCTTGAATGAGTCCCGAGTGCCACCAAAATTAGATATAGAATAGATGCTGTACCTTTATGATTTGACAAACTCTTTTCCCAGACATCGTTTATTAGTTAAAATATGAAGGAGAGGGGAATGCGTGAAATTCTGTGGGATACAGATAATCGATATTTGAGTGTAAGTAAAGATCAAGGATAATCGATAAACCACAGACCTCCAGCTTTTGATCCTTAAAATCGACGTTGGGTATCCGGCCCGAGCGGTACGGTGAACTTCAGACAAAATTCGCATCCTTAGGAAGGATTGACCTCGAGAACGCCCATTTTATCCAAATAGCCTGCAAGACGACGCAGTGTCATGCGACCCATCTTCGCGTGGTCTTTTCGAGTTTATTAATAAATACTTTCAAGTGGGATTATAAAGCGCCCATTCACTTGTTTGGAGAGGGATCAATGGAAGAGATACGCCAAAGTAAGTCGGGCTAGGGCCCTAGGGACCAACATTTGGTGTTAATTTTGCCATGTCTGGTGGATTTCGCGAACTATGGCCTAGACGATGGCATCGCAAGGGGTGAAACACACATGCATAGTTCTTGGAGCATAAGGAAGTGCCGGTGTCGTCAAAAGATTGAGCTCCAAATATATGTTTGAAGTTCTTGGAATGGATGTTTTCCTTTCCGCTGTCCCCTTTGCATTTGGAGTTTCGAGTTCCGTGGATAGGCCATGACACTGCAGCGCTCGACCAATCGTGAATCATGTCGAAACAGTCTGATATACAACATTCTGTCAGGGTCCTCAGAGCAGTGCAGACCTCCTTCAGCTCAGTTCAAGTGTCGCAGCCCTCCTCGTCGAAAGGAGAAAGAAATAGCACCATCCGCGTGTGACGGTGAACAACTGAAGGCTGAGCGCTCCGTCGCGACTCGAGTCCTGGCCTCTCCATTAAATAGAAGGATTATCTTCAACGTCGTTGACTCTTTTCTTAGGGTCATTGTATAGGCGGTTGAACAGTAGACTCTGATAACGAAAATTGATAAGGAAAAGGTCCGATTCGAAACATTTTTAGAATGAGTTGCCCGTCCGTCGGCTAGGAGCTGAGTTTGAAACCATTGGGGTCGCCAACGGGGAAATATTGGGGCTCCGCTTCGCACCAGTCCCTCCTCGTTCCCCTTACTTGAACGGCCTTCAACTTTTCTCTTCCAGCCCTCTTATTTGTATACTCTCAATCTCGCTTAGAATTCATCATGGCTGAAGGTAGCAACTACGATTATCTCTTCAAGGTGCGCTTTCTCGTCGTCTGAGAATCGGACTGCGTCTAATGTACACTTTATTGGAACAGGTCGTCCTGATTGGTGACTCTGGTGTCGGAAAATCGTATGTTTCCCTATCTCTGGGGGTGTGCTGAGCACTGAGCTGATTTTCTTTGTCTCTGTAGTAACTGTACGTTCTGAACTTTAATGACTCGAAGAAATTGTGCCAATCATGCTGTCTATCCACTACAGTGCTTTCGCGATTCACACGTAACGAGTTCAATCTCGAATCGAAGTCGACAATCGGTGTAGAGTTTGCCACTAGGTCGATTAACGTCGATGGAAAGACTGTTAAGGCTCAAATCTGGGATACTGGTGAGCCTCATTCCGCTGGTTACGATGACGAAGCATTGTGTTGTGCTATGTCTCCGTCTCCAGTTTGAAACGGAACTTACACTTACCGCCCTTTTCGCCTCGTTCCTTAGCCGGTCAAGAACGTTATCGTGCTATTACTTCTGCGTGAGCATGAATTTGGTTATGCAGACCTCACCCTTTGCTCATCTCCACCCCCCTTGCCAGCTACTATCGCGGCGCAGTTGGTGCTCTGCTGGTATACGACATCGCTAAACATGCCACATACGTCAACGTGACAAGATGGTTGAAGGAGCTGCGGGATCATGCTGATTCAAACATCGTCATCATGCTTGTCGGGAACAAGAGTGATTTGAAGCACTTGAGAGCTGTGCCTACAGATGAGGCGAAGACGTTTTCTAGTAAGTCCCATATTTACTCACCTATTACTCACCTTCTGATCTTTCGTAGCTGAGAATGGACTCTCTTTCATCGAAACTTCGGCGCTGGACGCCTCAAACGTTGAATCTGCTTTCCAGACTATTCTGACTGGTGAGCCTTTCCCGAAGTGGCTCCATGATGGCCAATACTAAAGCGGAATACAGACATCTATCGCATCGTCTCAAGCAAGTCGCTCGAATCATCCACGTCGAACATTGAGCCTCCCAAGGCCAGTATCAACGTCGGACCAACCGTAGATTCGAACGCCCAGCAAGGAGGCAAGTGCTGCTGAGCGCTTCGCAAGCATCTAGCCCTTTCTCTCAGCTGGTGCGGTTGTTGTGGTGCGGCAGGAGAAGCAGGACGAGCATGTACTCTTTCTTGTATGTTCTGATGTCAGTTCTCGCTCCCTCTGTCATCCGTCGTATCATATAGTAGCACTTCTGTTTTGGCTGGCCATATGTTTGGGAGCTTGGGAGTTTATTAGGGGGAACTAATTGGGATGTATATATACGAATACCATAAGCTACGTAGTTTACTTCCCCTTGTCTCGTCTTGTCCTTGTCCTTGTCGTTCGTCTTTTCTCTCCTTCCTCTTTAGTTGTTACCGTCCCTCATATATGTAATTATTTCTTATCCCCAATTTTGTATTGGATGAACTGAGATATTGCGTCTGGTAGCCGTTTGGTGGACGGGACTGACCTCGCTGGTTGTTCTCGTTGCTGCGGAATACGGGTTTGGTTCTACTTGTATCCATGAAAGTTGACATGTTTTCTTTGGCAGATCAATCGTACAAGAGTAATTCCGTTCTATGTTTGTTGTCAAATTTATTCATGACCATAATAAATACACAGCAAGTACAACAAATTGTTAATAGACATGAAAAAAGTCCAAGATTGTCAAGGTGGGTGCCGGTGATAGGTACATGCAAGCGTAATATACTGATACAATGTTCTTGTGAAGAAAGACCGCGATGTTGTGTTTGTAACTCTTCTAAATCAAAACAAGCCCAGGGCACTGAGCGAGAATGTGATTGCCAGAACCACTAGAGAAGTCGGGGACGCGGAAAATGTTCCACTTGAGTGGGTTCCCGGAGTGGGCAAGAAGTGGGAGGAGTCCGCCTTCTGCTCGGCTGCGTTTTGCTATAGGGGTCAAATTGTTAGTTTTTGTAAAGGCTGAGTAGTGGGAAGAACTTTTACTTTGAAGGCAACGAGACCGACTATGACGCCAAGTGCGAAGAATATGACAGCCACGATGAGCCAGAGGAAGCCCCAGACTAGTATGCGCGCGTGTGCGTTAGCGTTGAATTCTGTACATGAGCTTGATAAGCGTACCTCGAGAAGGACAGCAGCCGCAGCTGCGAGCGAATTCAGAAGCATCAGAAGTGTTGACCTTCCGAGCTAGCGTGTCGTCTTTTTTTTGGAGATAAGCAAGGATTGCAAAATTTCGCAACGAAATTCCATGACGAACCTATGACATCCCAGATGACATACATGCACGACATGACACCGATGAATAGGACCAGGTAACGCAGTGCGATCCCTTGGGCGACGAACCAGAATAAGATGATCAACCCTGACATGCCTAGGATAAGAAGCCAGGTCCTGACATGTCATCACCGAAGTTGAGAAGTCGCGTTTTTGTATCCAAAAGAGGGGTTGGAAAACTCACAGCCAATTCTTCCTCGCCCACCATAGTGTGAAGATGAAGAAAACGGCCAAGACAATAGTGGCGACTTTGCTTGCGTCAGTGTTGAAGCCACATGCGATGAGGCATGCACCAATGAATGAAGAGCCTAAATATCCTGCAGGAAGTGTGAGCCAGGCTATTCCACCTGACATGCTCGTTGCGCCGCCTTCGTCAGCTATTAGGTTCGGATATGAGAATACTCCGGGAGAGCGAATAAGTAGAATATCATACGATCGAGTTCTATAGAGTGGATTTTTGCGCATGTTAGGACACCGACAAAGGCGTGGCTCATCTGTTGGTTGAAAATTTAGAAAAGGAGATAAAATATTTTGTGGTCAACCATACCTCATGGAATCCGACGGTCAGTAATCTGTGGGCATAGTTTAGTTGTTTGTCGCCCTCCCAATATTTGCTTTGACTCACTTGAAAGGGTAGACTGGATGTTCGTTGCTCAGCTAACTGAAATATATGCAGCCAATAAAATACTCACTAATAACGCGCAAGTATGGCAAGTGCCTATCAAGCAAACATATGACTTTAGCACCCGGACATTGAGCTATATAATTCATTTTAACGCACCATAGAATGAATATGACGATAACATAAATCCCAGCAACAATTAAGGTATTCCGCTGCGTCTCATTGGGCGTAATCCGAGTCTGGATATTCCTAGCGAGGAGAAAAATAGGTGCGGGGTCAAAGGTCCCGGTCGTGTTGAGGGTATTTGACTCGAGATATGGCATTAATTCGCGTTTGTGAGTGGCACCAGTCGGCTAGTTTGTTGGGTGATAGTCGAGTGATGGAAGTATTTGAAAAGAAGCGAGTCCCATGCAGGTTGGGCTATGCCGCAGTTGGAAATTTGGCGCTAATCTCCCAAAATGGAAGTTTTTTTCTATTTGGAATGGAGGCTATTGGCTTCCACCCCTGCCACTTACACGTTTATGGACGCGACGTGCAACCCTTCAAGTATAAACTTAAACCACCTGAGGCTTGAAATCTATGCTGCAGTTCGACAACTAATCATGTCTAAATCAAATCGACCCCTGCGAGTTGCGTTTATTCATCCCGACCTTGGAATTGGTGCTTAACAGGCTTGTTGGGATGACTTAGAATGTTCACCTGATGGTCGTAATATAGGTGGCGCTGAGCGACTAGTGGTGGATGCTGCACTAGGTCTGCAAGGATTAGGGCACCATATCGACATATACACTTCCTACCACGATCCGAATCACTGCTTTGAAGAAACCAAAGATGGTACGTAGCTTAAACTCTTGTGTTTGGGTGTAGCTTATGTTCCATTTACAGGTACCTTGCGAATCCATCACGTCGTTCCACCATTTCCTCGCTCCCTCAAGGGCAAGTTTCACATACTGTTTGCCCATTTACGCCAGCTTCACTTGATGACGGACCTCTTATCGTGGGGGGCTCCGACTTATGACGTTTATTTTGTGGACCAACTTTCAACATGCATACCTTTGTTGAGGCTTTTTGGACGCATGCGTGTCGTATTCTACTGCCACTTCCCCGATAAACTTTTGGCAAATGGAGCATTTGTTGAAGGAAACCTGGTCAAGAAAAGGACAAGCTTCTTGAAATGGCTATACCGTCTGCCGATGGATTGGCTGGAGGAAGTTACAACGCGTAAGCAAGCCCAAATCTATGCATTCGAAAGCTAACTTCCACTCCAGGACAGTCGGATGTTATTCTGGCCAACTCCAAATTCACGGCCCGTGTATTTAAATCATACTTCCCATCTATAGCAGAGATTCCTCGCGTCGTGTACCCTGGTATCAACATTTCAGTATACACGACACAGGTTGATAGTTCTGACAGGGATATTGTGGAAATTAGCTCGTAAGTTGGTGGACAGTGGCCATCTTTATACATCGACTCAACGTTACTTTCAAGGACGCGTCCTACGCTTCTTTCTTTGAACAGATTTGAGGGAAAGAAGAACGCCCTACTTGCTTTACAAGCGTTTGTATTAGCTAGAAGTCGGGCTTCAAATTCTGGACTTCTGCGACTGGTCCTTGCAGGTACGACATCTCCCCACCATCGTTTTCTTCGTTGATTCATGATCAACAGGTGGTTATGATCCACGTCTGGAGGACAACGTCAACACGCTAGCACAACTCCTCGATTATACCAAGGCGGCCTCCCTGACATATCATGTCGCTTCTCCCGGATATTTACCCGACACCCTCAAACAGGGTACCACCACCAATCCCGACGTTCTGTTCCTCCTCAACTTTACGACATCGCAACGGACAGCACTCCTACGGGACCCAAATTCGTTGGCGCTGCTATACACACCTGCTAACGAACATTTTGGTATTGTCCCAATAGAGGCGATGGCATGTGGCATCCCTGTCCTGGCCTGTGACTCGGGAGGACCTACTGAGAGTGTTTTGGCTGCTCCATACTATTCAAAGGACGAGCGTACTGGATGGCTTCAGAAACCGGATGCAGAATTATGGGCAGAGGCTCTCACTGAGATAGCTTCTCTTAGTCCAAAAGAGAGAACGGCTATCTCAACACGCGCTAAAGACAGGGCCAGAACTCTATTCGGAATGGAAGCTATGGCACGCGGGTTAGACGAAGCATTATTGCAGGCCGTGGATATGGGCAAGGTTGAATCATGGGTCTTGACGGTGGCCATGATGCTGGTAGGGTTTCTCATCGCGTATTTAGTGGGACCATTCATCCTACCGGCTGCGAGTTAAAACACCTTGGACCTTTCATTGGACGTCGTAATTATTTCCATATTTTTATTTCAGATGTTCATGTTCGACTTTCTCGACACAATGAAGATTCTTGCTGATGATTAATGTTTTGATCAGTTGAAGTTCGGTTCGATGAACATTCCTTTCCTCCATAGTTCCTTGGAATCATACTTCACCTTCAACTTCCTCCAAAGTCTCGTCCCCTTGAGCGAAATCGAGGAAAAATCCTGCGTCTTTCCCTGCTCTTTCAGTATTGAATTGGCGATTCATCAATCTCAGACTTGCACACTCACGTCGCCGAGTTTGGACTTACAGTTCAAGCTTCAATTGACACATTTCTCCGGTACCAAAACTCGGAGACCAAACCGCAACGGCTTTCACAATATTTTTGGGATTCGGATAAGTTTCGGATAAATTTCTAATTAGTATATTACAAAGGGTATGACTATCGGATATGATTATCTATGCAACTTGACCTTTAGAGGCACGAACATGTTTGTTCGACGCATCCTACTATTCTACTTCGCGTTTGAAACGAGACATAGATGTGAGTCAAGATAAATCCCAGAATCGCCAAAGTTTCTTATTTGTACTTTATTTGTAAAGTAAACAGGAATTGTTTGTCTCTTTTGATTTTGAGGCCGGAGGGCTTGGACGCCAACTGCTTGAATCTCAACCACATACAGCCATACAACTTTTGTCCTCAGCACTTTTATTTGAATAAAATGGTTCTACACAGGAAAGCGCAGCTTAATCCGCAAGTTTCAGAATCACAAGCTATCACAAGACAAAAAGAGAAGCATCGCCAAGCTGTGCAACGATGGCGGTGTACATTTTGGTCTCGGCATGATGATGACGTCGGACAATATAATGGCTTTCTCGACAGTCGTCCTCTCCTTCCATCACCACCTCCACGATGATGATTAACCCAGAAGCTTTCCTACTCATCAGCCTACCAAATGCAGCCCTAATAATCGGTGGATCACCTCCAGAGAACGGCACACTCCACCTGGAGTGTGTATCCATCCCTAGTCCGGATTCGAAGGATGAACAGGACCGAAGTTTGTATCTCGTTCTGCGAATAAACTCGACGGAGATGGCGATAGACCCTTCGAGGATCGTTAGGCGATTCGATGAGCCTGGGAGAAGGGTGTATTCGTTTGCAGGAACCCAGATTGATCCATCCCAGTTGTTTCTTACCATCGCCCTTACAGCAGCCCAGGGCGAACTGCTTGACAAGATAGACGCTTTCGACAACATCATAGAACAATACGTTACCGAATTCCACGGCCCCTCAAGTCAACCTCAGTCAGACACTATTGCAGGCCAGTCGACGACGGTCAACTACAAAAATGCGGACTCCAAGAGAGACCTCAGGGGTCAACTCGTCATGGTCAACGAGGACACAGGCGAAGTTGTTGGACAGGTAGAGGACAAATTCAGAATTGAGGAAGATCCGGTAATGTACCAGAAAGGACACGAAAGCGACCCTGTCATTATTGAGGTCAGCGACGAGTACACTACTCGCGAGTCTGACGCGGATGCACTACAGGCATTCGCGCGAATCGTGCCACCTGAACAGAGAAATTGGATAACCTCCTCTGCGCACATCGCAAGGTGAGTTTTTTTTTCTTCCAACAGAAAATCAATGTTAATCCCGTCATATCTAGCCATGCAATCTCGATGACAACTAATCTTGTCCTTACCACTATCACGGCCGCTTCTTCATTTTACATCTCTCATTCTAGTCCATCTCCACATGCTTCTGGAACCAACACCCCTGCCGGCAGTGCTGTTCCAGGAAATCGTGCGATCTCAGTCAAAACTGATAGTGCTCCGCCTCCTCCCCCTCGCGCTCTTCTATTCCTCACGTCAGAGAAGACGCGTAAAAACCTAAGCACAGTGCATGCATACAGTGGCGAGGCAGTGAAACTCTCTTCCAAGACCGTCGGTATGATCGATAAGATGATTCGACACGCCATTGGTGCAGGTCCGAAACGTACCAAGTATTTTGCAACGACGCGGGATGGTCCTGGTTTGACGACTTCCACCCCTACGGCCCAAGCATCTGGTTCAGGATCGAAATTATCGCCTCCTGGACCCACCCTCCCGCCTCGCTCTCGCAGTCCTTCACCCAAACCACCACCATATCCAGGAAACGGGGAAAAACCAGCTCTCCCTCCTCGCAGTCCGAACAGTCGCGCTTCTTCGCCGTTGCCGTCGTCCCAGCCACCGCCCTTACCCCCTCGATTATCCACAAAAGACCACCTTCTAATCTCTGCTGATCTTATTCTCTCAACTATTGATGACTCGACGAGAAAGTTGCTCGATGGTGGTACACAACAAGTCGGGAGAGTTGTTGGTCATAAGTGAGTTTTTGCGTTTTTCTATTTCCTTAACAACGTGAGGGCTTATCTGTATATTTAGATATGGCCCCGAAGCTGCCCAGTCATCTTTGCTCATGGCGGGTACCGCACGTAATGTTGGGCTTGTATACGTCGATATGAGCGGTATTGGTCGTCGTGCCCTTTTGAAGCGGGCAGGCATGAACTTTGTCAAAGCTAGGGCTTCTGGGATGTCTCCTAAGGCTTCTGCGGTGCCAAACCAAACTGGGGCACTGAGTCCTTTGCCTAAGGCTGCCCAATAAATATAGATTTTCGTGTAGGTACATATGTATGACTCGGATATTTTGGGACTTTTGGACATATGTAAAGATTTCACGACGTATAACATATACAGATAAACTATTTTGTAAGTAACTCGAATGTAATTAATGTGTATAAACCAGTGGTTTATCTGGACAGTGAAGTCTGGATGGCTATGGATTCTGGGAACGGTTGTCCTGCCGTACAATCAAATCGAATGATGGCGTTTATGACTTTTCTCTTTCTCCAGAGAATATGGCGGAGATTGATGCATTGGACGAGGGTAAGGTTTAGGTGGGTTCAGTGCAGGCTGGAACTTGCCTGTTAATGCATCGTAGTTTGATTTGTCTCGTAAATTCATCCATCATGTGTTGCGCTCTGAATGCCATTGCGGCGGCGGGCCCGGGGCACGGAAGCCGTAACGCGTAACGTGTCGCGTCTGAGACTCATTCTCCAGCGAAGCCCATAAATCACGTCCATTTGCATACGTATCCTGAATATAGTCCTGTGTACATTGGAATAAGTATCGCAGGAAGTCTGCAAATATGTCGACAATGGCATTCCCACGAGGAAGGGGAGGCAAATCCTGCGTCAAGTGTCTTCCACCCTTGGAGTGTAGTAGATGTAGGATGAACTTGGATTCAGGGTTCAGGAAGATCGACGTCCTTCTTGGGTTGCTCCTTCGGATCTTTATTAGCTTCCCTAAAATCTTTGATTTGGAAATATATACCCAGCCCTGAAATTCTTCTCATCTCGTTGCCCCTTCCTGCTCCTCGAGTACCAAAAAATTCTTGCTTGCCTTTCTCGCTTTCTCGCTACTCTCAGGTCTTTTTTTCTCTCCCATCCACCTCCCCTCTTCAGTGTTGGTACAGCCACTGGACAGCCGCATCTGTTCGCCTAGGGCATCCCAAACATTCAAGTCCTTGGCAGATGGCTCCCAACGACGCTCTCTCTTTGAGTCGAGTCGTTTGGGACGCGTCCTCGATCAGATACGTGATCTCTCGGACGCGCCTTTTCTGCACGCCACCGCCTGGACTTCCGCAACCTCCCATTTATCCAGTCACGGATTTATGGGTTTCTTATACTTCTTTATTCAATAGTATAGTAATTTGATATCCTTATGGTCTTTTTTATGCTTTGTTGTTTGTCTGCGTGTTTATCGCTTTCACCCATGTTGAACAGGTATCGTTTGACAAATATGAATATAAATAATGTGTATTTTGTACGGTGAATTACAATGAATTTAACGAGCTGATTATAGATTTCAAAGTGCATGCCCTGATTTCCATTGCAATCGTGATGCCTTACCTTCTGTCGAAATAACTCTGAGATTATGAGACCGAAGAAAGTATGTTATAACATTGCACGTTTATACATTAATGCCAAGTGTCCGATTCAAGCTACTTGAGGGGTTTTATAACCTGAAAACACTCCTAAAAGGATGCGGCACCATCATCCGTTCTTGATATTCATGCATTTCTGTTTTTGTTTGGAGAAAAAATGGCAGCGAATAAGCGCCGGAATATCATGATGAAGAACACGCTCGGAATTCGTACCATTTCAATCATCCAATCCACAGACCTTGTTTGCAACTTGGACAGCCGTAACTGGGACACTTCCAAGGAACTCGGCCTGGCCGTTCGTCAGCTCGTTCATGGCCGACAACGCAATGTTGAAGTCTGGTTGGGCAAAGTCGATAGCTAGGATATTGATACTCTTCGACACGCCGTTGTTGGTGTATGTAAGCTTCCAGCACGTTCCGCAGCTGGGGGAATTGAATCCCATGATTGCGGGTGCACCGCCAATAAAGGGGAAGTTGGGCAAGGAGCCAAAGTTGGTGAACCCCTTGGTGAGCATCCCGTTAGACCCATTGGAGCATGTGACGGTGGCGAGAGATTGGTCTGGGTTGTCGTAGACGGTGTCGAAGGTGACCCTGACGGCAGAAGCCAGAGCGGGGAGGATGGCGAGAGCGAAAGCGAAAGCGAATTTCATGATGTTTTGTCTGAGAATGAGAATGAGTATGTTGGAAAGCGGGCTCGGTATTGCTGCTTGAATTTTTCTGTTGTCAGTGTCGTCTTTTATACCTATTAGACGTCCAAATAACTCGGAAATTGATAATCCAGAGGCGGCTATCTTGGTCCTTGTCGTATGTCCAGAAACCAAAATAAAGTCGATAGACATCTATGTGCCCATATGTTGGAAATCGGAAGCAAACGCAAGCCATGATCCTGGGCAAGTTGAGGTTGCATCCGGACCTTGGAAAGGCCTCGACGGCATGTAATGTCCACAGCGGCTAAGTATATTGCTCGCAACGCATTCACGTGGCCTAAGAAGGGAGGTGAGGCATTCTTTTCTATATCCACCGCTCTCTTCGCAAATATATAACCATGACGTTTTCCCAGTTGTTTGAATAGTAGTCCTCCATTGGCAAAGAGAATTCATATTAATCCAGGTGGTGTTTTTGGGAGGTCCGTATAAGCGTTATCGTAAATATTGAAGAGACAGAATCGTCTGTAGTATGCCATCATGCTCGTTTCGAGTGCTTACATGGATGCCAGGAGAGAAAAGGCACCGAGCGGCAATCTTTGCCGTGTGCAAGGCTCAAGCAGACCCAAACTGGGATTACGCAAAGTATTTTATTTTAGAGCAGATTTCTAAATGAATCTTACTCTGGTACCTTTTAAAAGTAATGGGGACGCATACGGCACGCTCAATTAGGTGTATAGCAAGATAAAAATCGGTTAATTGAGTAAAGCTCTTGCTGTACGGCGGCTCAATGTCCTTTCGGCATCATTTCGGCATCACTGTACATCAGCGTCTATTGCTCCTTGGGACTCATGCATCGAATCTTTGAGCTTCTGAGGTCATTTGGAGGGTCTCGAGAAAGATAGAGATGCGATATTCCTTTTGGAGTCTTTTCCTGACTCAGAGTTGAAATACAATACAAAAAAGTTCTCAAAAAAGAACAGTTTCAATGTTCCAGCTGAGCTACCCAACAGACACAAAATAGAAGAAATTAGACTCAAACACAACTCAAACAGCAGCAGTTGAAATGGAGCTTCAACCAAAATGGGAGGAAAAGAAGAAAAAAAGCCAGCAAAAAAGCACACCCCAAAATACATCCAGTGCACTTTTATGAACATACCCAGGCTTGAAAAGATATTAAAAATAATATACTTGGAATATACAAACAAATTCGGCGCGCCAATTAGCAGAGATCAGCGCCCAGATCTTCTTCATATATAGGATCAGGACCGTAAACAACCTTAGCAGGTCCTCTAATCAGATTGTCAGATATTTATTAAAAAGGTCAATAGATTTTAAATTGCGCACCGTTTCTCGATTCCCTTTGTTGTAAATTCAAGGCGGATTAGTGCTGAAAGATGAACTTTATTATTAGAGCGGTCCAACTCACATTTTCTTCCCAAGATATTTGTGCTTTCAACTCCGCCAACCCGAACAAAAGGATAATGTTGTAATCCATCACATAATAGATGTTTCCTTGTGCGTTCCGTTTTGGAATTTCCGGTACGTGCAAGGTATTTGCAGAGACCGTACACAAAGCGGTGTATTTCTCTGTGGACATATTTGAAAAGGAACTTCAAGAGAGCGGTAAATTTCTTAGATGAGGAACGCACCAGTATCAATATCTTGCCATTCGGGCTTAGCCAATGTACCCCTGTAGCACCATACTATAAGACTTATATATCCTACAGAACCTCTGTTGTCAGCTTCCCGGATCACGGGAAGGCGGAATTCCTTGAGCTCTGATACCTGAATATTCTAAAAAAAAGTTGAGTCAGGCATATGGATAACCACTAATAAAAAGGCAAAGAACAAGCCTTTGATAATATAATAAAAAAGCGGTTACTGATCACTTGCTCCCCAGAGAGCATAATGTACAAGTTATGCAATCTTTCCTGGTGGTCGGAGTCATAGGGATTGTATAGTACCCCACCGAAGATTCCATAAGCAAGTTTCGAAACTCGACTGCGCACGAAATGATCCAGATAGAATGATATGGCACCATCGGATACTGCTTTATTGCTATAGAGGTTTAAGTTTGAAGAGAACATGTATAAAGGTTACTGTTTTCAGAGCTTACATGTGGTTTTCTGGACGTAGGACATTCAAATCTTCTTTGCTCAAAGATTTGGCTACGTTATTGAATAACCAGTCACTGGCAGCAAAGCCTCCGACGAGGACGACGTGCTATATTCCCAAGCGATTAGAGTTCATTCTATCCTATAACCAAGTTCGTACAAGTACACATACCGAGATATTTGAATGAGATGTTTTGCGTTGATTGATAATTGATGATACGATACACTTGATGGAGGGTTCGAAGAATTTAGCAACGTCAGAACTAAAGAGAACATGGTTTCCATGTATTGATAAGGAGAAGATAAGATCGCTTACCCAGCTAGCTTCAGTTGTCCGATGCGTATGTTGACGTGGGGATCGTTGTCCCTCAGCGATCCGAACTTGATATATTGCGGCTCTTCCGAATTTCTGAACCTGGTCTTGGTCGTTTCGTCAAAACACTTCACGATATGATCCAAATCATCGAGGAATTCGGATTCTTTGAGGAATTCTAAAGTATATGCGCGTTAATACGGCGGCAGAAAGTCAAGCTCACGACAAAGACATACTTACCCATGAGGAAAACCTTAGCATTGACAGAGACGAAGATCGATCCATGGAAATGACCTATTTCGACGACATAAGTTCGTGGCAACTCTAACAACTGACGTAGAAGTGACTAACATTGCGGCACCGCGATTTCTTCATATGTATTTGTGGTGACATCAGGATTGTCTTTATAGCTGCTGATATCAATAGTTCCACCACCCGCGTCGACGATAATGATACCATTTCCTTTCTGTAATCTGTAAGAATATGAAGGTAAAATAATAAGAAAACAAAAATATACCTTCATGCTAGCGGACAAAACACTGTACTGAATCGCATGATGGAGACTTGCTTCTCCCTCCGTGACGAAAGAGACCCGTGCATGTCCGCTGTCCGTGTCTGTGATGAGACCGGATAAAACAATCGCCTGCCTCATCTGGGTTTGTTCTTTTCCTTCCCACCCATTCGGGTGAGAAAGTACATAGTCGATTTCTTCTTTGACAGAGGCCCAGAGATCTGGCCCATTTGCATGTGTATCTTGGATGTACGACGATGCGCATTCCTGCATATATCGAAGGAAATCCGCGAAGACTTGGATGACGGTCTTGTTGGGTGGAAGGTCAGGTATATTCTCGTTGAGATTTTTTCCAGCACCGATCTTCGAACGTAAATGAAGTTTGAACCTGTAGCGGAGGTAAAGCCACACGTGGAATTCGACGTGGAAAGATACGCACCATTCAGCCTTGGTCCATTTCCCATCCTCTGCTTCCTCCAGAATACCTTCGCGAGTGGCTTCAGCTCCCACTGCGCGTACCTTTCCTTCTGCATCGTAAAAGATGATGGTAGGAATCTTGGAAGCGCCACTTATGTGTTCGTGAGCGGGAAACCTGGTCACTCCCTTGATCTCGGGTACTTGTCCTGGATCGAGGATGCTGCAACAAAGTTAGGTTTTCAGCTTTCACTTATCGAATGGAAGTTCGTAATCCATACCTGTAAGAGATGCCACTGTAAGTGGTCCCTATATCAAACCCAAGCACTAGTTTTCGACGAGAGCCTTTGTATGCTGATCGACTGGTCATGATCGTCAGATAGAAGGTCAAGTAAGAATAGGCGCCCGTATCTCAACAGTTCAATTTCTGCCTCGTGCTGGACACATGATTTTCGGAAGTGCCGGATTACATCCCACAAAATGCCTATCTTGAACGTCCGCCGTAGAAGTACATACAAAATGACGTCCGTGAATTCAACAATGGCACAAGAGGAAGATGTATGGGCATGTCCGAGATACATCCGGAAGTAGATATGTTTTCCTCAAAGCGAGTATGCAAGGATGACAGATGTCCCAAAGTCAAATCATAGTTCAAACAAATCATGACAAGCTCTGACGGACTCTGTAACGTAGCCGGGGCGGCATCTTTCGGCATTTGAAATTGTATAGTCATGTGACGCTTCCATTTCTGCGTCCGTAGAAGTCCCGACGATCTTTTTCAATTTGACCACCACCCTTCACATTTCTCCAAGACCTGAATCGCGACGGAGAAAAAGCCCCTAAAAGAGCGAAAATGAGGCTTGCAGGAAGTCAAGCAGCGATTTTTGAAGCCTTACCAATCGAGCTTCATTTACATATTTTCTCCTTCTTCGAACTCATTGAACCATTTTTGCGTTCACATGGTGTTTGCAAAGACTGGAAGACACAATGACTCCACTATATCGTCAAATCCCCAGAAAATCAGGGTTCGAAATGCTCATTAAGTGGGCACGAGAAAACTTGATTCCTTTCGAGTGTCGACCAAAGAGGAATATACATGCTCACTTCTCTCACAATACCCCTTCATTCCCGAAGATTTTTGAATGTGGGTACTAGAATGGCCCGCTTTCCCTCCTGTGCATTGTCGATGGCCAGCACTACCGCTCTTCGAGTACACCAGACAGACCGCGTAGCGGCCTTGTGGTGTCTACTGGATTGCTTATAACTCGTTCTCTCCAATTTCAAAGCTTCACGCCATTGTGTATAAACACAAAACTCTGGAAGCAAAATTTGTCTCAGCTTTACTCATCTGGAGGACCGACATGTTTACGACGTGGCTGGTATTTGATAAAGATGATCCCACTCTGTGTGGCCACGTTTTTTTCTTCTTAATCAGACTACCGCTAAGTAACAATCATTGCATGTCTTCGCTTTAAGTAGCTTCTTTGCAACTTCTTTGAGGCTGGACGCGAAACCGAGATATGTAATCAATGAATTGATCAGCACGCTATTCTTGACTCAAAAGGATGACGTCAGTCTGGATACTCATCCGATATCTGCTTTCTTGCACGCTCCGTGTCCTATAAAACCACGGCTACGCTTAAGAAAGACTTCAGAATTCCTCTTACCGATTCGCTTTCACTCTCTTTTGAAAATGCCCGCACCATTCACGATCAAATCCACTGTTAAACTTCGTTCTGGGAATGAAATGCCTATTCTTGGTCTAGGCGTCGCTGCAACTAGCGATTGTTATGCCTCTTGTAAAATCGCGTTGGAGAATGGTTATAGGCGTGTTTCGTTGCTTCATGCCGATTCGTTTTCAAATTGACAATACTTTGCAGACTTATTGACACCGCCCAATACTATGATAACGAAGGAGAAGTTGGGAGAGCTGTTCGGGACTGCGGCTTGCCTAGAGAAGAAATTTTTGTCAGTACGTACGCCATATAGTATATATCGGAAGCCTCATTCTGAAGACGACGTTTATCCAGCGACTAAAATATTTTCGACTGACCATGGCTATGACACCACTAAGGTTGCAGTGCAAAAATCATTGGATAAGTTGAATCTCAGTCAGTTGTTACCTGCCTACCCTGGTCCTTTTGCTGCAATTCTGATGCACCACGACAGGTTATATCGACCTTTTTCTCATCCATGACCCAACGTCGGGAAAGCAGAAGCGTCTGGAAACGTACAAGGCACTTCTAGAAGCGAAGGACGCAGGAAAAGTGCGAGCGGTGGGTGTATCGAACTAGTTCGTCGTTTCTTTTTCTTTTTCTTCTTGTTAGACGGATTGCCTATTATCGTCGTTTAGTTCTGGAAAACATATGAATGAAATAAAAGAAGCCGGGTATGAGATGCCCTCCGTCAACCAGATTGAGGTTCGTATTCAAATTATGGTCATAGGACGCAAGCATATTCTTACTTATAGCGCGTCTCGGAATGTAGCTTCATCCGTTCAACCAACAGAAAGAGATAGTCGCCTACGACGAAGCAAATGGTGTCATCACCCAGGCTTTCTGCCCACTAGCTAGAGCGAAATTCGATAATCCAGTAATTCACGAAATAGCGAAGAAGGTGAGGTCTATCATCGTACCTTGGCAACCTGAAAGATCCCTTACAGACAGGAAAATGTCAGATGCATAAGGAGGCGGCCCAGATATTGATACGCTGGTCAATCCAACGCGGATTTGCGCCCATCCCGAAATCTTCTCAACCTGCAAGGATAAAGTCGAATGCGGATGTTTTCGATTTCGTCTTGTCTGAGGAAGATATGGCTGAAATTGATTCTCTGGATCAAGGGAAGGCGGGCTCGGTCTCTTGGAATCCAGTTGATGTCGCCTGAGCTGGGTTGTTGACGCAGAAATTTAGACAGGAGTTCTCTACTGTGGCAGCTGGGGGAAAGATAGCGTTGGGTGACGTCGATGATAATAAGGGATTGACTCTCTGAAGCGCCTCTAGTACGTACCATAATCAAGTCCATGTCAAATGTGTTGAACGTCGATACCATTGTGATACGAATTCTTTTCCTTCCAAAGTACGAGTGGGTCCAGTGGCGGGTTCGTTTAGTGGCCGCCTATGCTGTAACATAGTGCAAATTAATGGCTGGTATGCGTCGAAGAGCGAGTAGGGTATTGGTGGAGTGTTTTCTGGTGCATCGCTGGCGTGTCGACTGGCATTGTTTCAAATTCGGCGGCGCCATGCAATCCAGAATCCAGATTATTTCATGAATTCCCGCCTTCAGTTAATGATGTCGTCAGATTCAAGGATATTGAACATTGGAAAGCTCCTTTATTATCTATAGAAAGTGAGTTGGAACAGAGAAAATTCTCGTCAAATGAAGACATATTATTATCATGACGCAAGGTCGGCATAACTTATGAGGAATACCTTCCACCGTAACTCGCCAGCATCCTCATCTAAAATCTTAAGACACCTTCGACAATTCCTTCGGTGATGTTTGTGTATTTTGAGACGGCGGTATAACTGAGACGGCGGCAGGTATAGGAAGATTTTGGCTTGTATGTGGTCTTGAACAGCTATAGCTATCGCTAGCCGTTGATATTAAATGTCCTCGTCCGTTATTCAGGCGTGAATTGTCGACGACGACGCTTTAGCCTTTGCCTGGGACGTTTGTGGGACGTGTGTTGTCCATATGAGAACAAAATTGCAGGTCATATGTTTGATGCCGCTTGTTTTTCCCATTTTGATTGAAACCACGACGTCCGCGGCTTCCTTCCTCCCAAATTCGTGCTCCGTATCGGCGTATCTCGCTGGTTTCTGCAGATGCTCTTCAAGGCTATAGAAATCGCAGGAAGCTTTGTCGACAACGACAATGATCAATGACCACTGATGGTCATGGGTCAGCGTTTAACGACGAACATGCACAATGCACATCGATACGCAGCCCGACAAATAATCTCGCGAGGAAGATTTCTGTCTCTTCCGACGTCAGATGCGAACACATCGTCGTAACCAACATCAAAGGCAATCCAATCTCCAAGTCGAGGAGTCTAATCTGAAGAAAATTCGGCGTCCGTCTGGATCTCAAAAACCTGCGTCATATTGTCGAGTTTCGAAAACGCAAAAAAAACAAAAGATAGACAACCACAGGAAAAACAAAAGCAACAAATGGGATTTTACTTCCAGATACATTCATGGGAAGTCACAAAAATACATCAATATGGCGATACATTAGGACTTCAAGACCACCGACACAGTATTTCGAATGGAATAAGGTCCTGGCGGGAGATGTGGATAGCAATATTGCTTTCGCTTCCATTCTGCTCTCTCTATTTGGTGAATCTGGCCCAGGATGCTGGTAACTGGTCAGCATCGGTCAATATATGCGCTTGAAACGCATTGCTTTGGTGCCCCGTTCCGTTCTAACGTTCTCCCTGCCTATGCCAGCGTTGTCTGCGTCTTTGGCCAAATGGTCCTCAATGATCCGACGACGGTCTGAAATCTTATCGGGACATCCAGGAATGTTGAGAATTGCGAGTGCTCCTTTAGGATGCTCTGCTGGCCATGATCCTATAAATCTTCAGGAGAAGTTTTCCCGGTACCTGTCCGTACTCCCCAACGTATGCGCCTCGAACAGCGTATGGCGGTACGGGCTGTTCCGGGACATCACGTCCTCGTCGTCCAAGAAGTCAAACCCGACCTCGCCGTCGTGTTGGGCATCCCGCACGAACCAGGGGAGGGATGGCTCGTCAAGGCTTTGGCAAGGATAGAAGCATTCTCAGCAGGGAGCGGTGGACGACAGAACGTTTTGAAACCGAAGTCGGCAAATAAACCAAAAGCACCAGCTCGTGTCGTGGGAAGCTTTCTCAGAGCTCCTGTGAAGGAACTGGAGGGTTCTCATCTACGCTGGCGTTGGCCGCTTTCTGGTGCCAAAAGTGCAAATGGTTTGGACTCCAAAACGTCGTCGAGGCCATAGTTTCTGTGGTGATTCGCCTTGAAGGTGCGGTGGACGTCACCTTTTTCCTCCCAGGGACTCTAGTTAAAGAGAGTGCTGAAGAAAGCTATCTTGTTGTCGTCTTCAGCTTGAACTGCAGTGCGCTTGTTCGACAAACATACCTGGTTATGTATTTCTCGGCCCCGACATGTGGCTGTGGGTCTTGACGCGTGGGAGGCGGCTGCGTCGTACATGATCGCTTCTCGCTAGCTATGACATTCTGATACCTGTCGGCTCTTGCTGGCCTGATTGGACGATAGTACAGCGAGGTGTGTGGTGACGCGGAAAAACCAAGAAACAAAACAAGATTTGCAACGATATATTTGTCTCTATTTTCTGGGCTTTTTTTGATCGGATTCCCGAAGGCTGTATTTTAGGTGGCCGAACCGTGGACCGCCGCCGAACTCTCGAAAGAGGCAAAAGTTGTATTGCAATGTGGCCGAAGGAAGCTGTCAAGAAGTCTTATGACATGAGATCAGCCGCAGCAAGTCGGTGTCGCAAGGAATCCCGTACTTGCACCTTACTACTTCTAGGTTAAAAGAACAAGCGAACCAGCTATCATGTCCCTCTATTTCGACGATAGCATTGGAGCCAAAAATCAGAAATGTCAAACTTTAAGGGCCCATCACATCGTGTTTTTGGTTGTCAAGTGTTACACGACGATAAATCAAACTCGTGTTGTTTTTTGTCCTGTTCGGACAGCTTCTTCCTATCTAGGAGCTGATAAACTCACTTTTTCTTCTGGATGTTCACAGGCGGGGGCGTCATTGGTTTAATGATCCAAGGACAAGAAGAACACATGGGCATGACATTTGTGGGATAGTTCGTAACAGCGGGCCCAGGGCGGTGGGTAGATGTTGATATGTTGATATCGAACTTTTGTCCGAATAATGAAAGCACCAAGCATAAAACCTCCGGGACCTTGTTTTCATACCCTCAGTGTTCTCCTCCCTCTTCTTGCGTTCTCCTCCATCCTTTCCAAGGCTTTATATATACCGCTGGCACACTTTCTCACGTCGTTCTTTTGCGTCGGTTCAGTGTACACACTCCCAGCGGTATTTATACTGACGCTACTTGTCCTCAAATACGGGCGCTTCCGATTTCAATGCCGTCCTCGACGAATAAATCTTCTTCTTCTGTTGACGCAGTAACCTCCACGCAGGCCGCCGCCTACGCGTCTGGTTTGCAATCCCGCGCGGTCAATCAAGCACCATGGAAGAAACCTCTGAAGTCTCATCCAAGTCTTGTATTCTCGGTACGTTCGTATGCTCCCCACATACCTGCAGCTACGCTCACCGAACCCAGCCAACACAGAATCTTCGAGGATTTGAGTATTTTGAGCCAATAATCAGCAGTAGCAGCAGTGCGGTACAGGTGAGCTTCAGATGCCTTTTTTTGAATCGTCGCTTCTTTGCTAAGCAATTGTGTACGCAGAACCTGAGTCAGGTGGATATCCAGAACTCGCTGACGATCGAGTCTTCGATTTCTGAGGCGAGCACTTCGTCGGGATATCGGGCATCGTTTGTCAGGACTGTTTATGTGCGTTATTTGTCCCGTTTGTGTCGCTGTATACAAGTCTCGAATGACACATTTTCTCTTACGCAGGCGAAGCTCGTATCCGCGTTGAAATACCTCCACTGCCTTGCATAGGAAGTCTTAGTGCATGTATCCCTGTGAACTTTGGGTGCCTCATACGTCCCGACCGAGTTTTTTCGAGAGACTTCCCCCTTTTATAACCTTCGCTACTTTTTCTTCGACTCGCCTCTACTTCAGCACAGTACTGCATAGCACCCTTTAATTCACGCTACTTTATCTTTACGCCCCCTTTAGTTTCAGTTCTAGTCCCAACCTCCCGCATCATATCTTGGCTCGACGCTATGAATATGCGATGCTCTATACAAAGCCACTCGCTTGCGTTTAATGGAATTCAAATGTGTCCCCGATGGCCGCTGGGTCGTGAATTAAAAATCTATGAAAAAAGTGTGTCGTTCTCATGAATTCAACATTGTTTCTAGTATGTATTTCTCCCCGAACATGTTTACTTCGCTCAACATCGGCAGAATTGAATTCTCTCGTGCTTAAGGGGGCGCGAAGGGCCGCTTATCTTAGGATATGAGGACCAGAGAAGGAAGATCGTCTTCTTTCTCTGGTCCCTCCTCTTGATTTCATTAAGCCCCTAATATAGAAATATATACCAAGCTCCGGCTTTTGCTCTTCTCTCGTCGCTTTCCTCAGCCCTTCGAGGACTAAAAAATCTCGACACTCTCTCGTCGTTTTCTCGCTATTTTCTTCGAAGAACCACACCTGAGGCCTGATGACTGACGGCACTAGTACCACTGGTCCCTGAGGTTTTCCTTCTCCTCCAGGTCCTTCTGGTCCTCCTTCTGGGTCCAGAAGTGGTCCCCCGCCTACGGCTCCGAATAATGGTGGTCCCCCTCCCACCACTCCAGATACTGGTGGTCAGATTCCTCCTGGCCCTCCCACGCCTTCTCGTCGTTACGGAAAAACTCACAAGAACGAAACGGTTGTTGCCGTGCTTCGCAGCTTCTCTCTCTGGGCTCGGCTTTCGCTCAACAAAGCCATCGAAATAGCCAACATAGCTCGGGAGATTTACAGCTACAGCCGGTTAGTTGACCCAGTCACTTACCCTCGCGCGCACTCCCCAGCGGCCTCCTTCGTTACTATCTCGGAAGAAGACATGGCGACTCTGCGCCTTCCCGGTATGTTCGACGAATACAAGACAGTCGTGCCTTTCTTTCTGGCTCACCAACTCCTATCCGAAGCGAAATCCATTCGCATCGAAAAACGCAAGTACGATCTTGAAGAGGCCGACCCGGCAGCCCACCGCCGATGCGTCTACGGCTCGCAACTCGTCAAGTACGATCCACTCGAATGTGTGGAGGACGAACTCTAAAATAGACCAACCCCAGAGTTTTATCCAGCAAATTTCTGCAAAGAGTATATTCAATACATAGAGTGTATCATGGGGTATCCAATCATACGATCTTCCATTCAAGGACTATGTCCAGATTTTTGAAGGTGTAATTACTTATATATCTTCGGGAAGGGGAACAAAGCATTGCGATCTTCGCGCTCTGCAGACCAAAAACAACCTAGTCCCAATGGGCCACTTACGTATGGCCGATCGCGTTCTGTGGAACGTATGGCTCTTCGAGCTGCTTGATTTCTTCTTCGGAGAGTTTCACGTCGACCGCACCTGTGTATATGTAGATTCTCAGTACCCTAGTCCTCCTTTAAATATTTTAAATTCCACTAACCAAGCAGGTCATATAGATTGTCCAAAGACGTCGTTCCTATGATAGGCGCCGAAACACCTGTCAATGAATGAATTATCATAAAATCAGCGTTGGAGTTCTGCGCGATACGGAGTGTCGAACACGATGCGTACCTTCCTTCGACATGACCCATGCCAACGCGACTCGGGCCATGCTCACGCCTTTTTCTTTGGCGATACGTTCGACACTTTGTATAAACGATTAATTCACAGCTTCATGTGGAGAGTATGGCGCATGATGCTAAACTTACGTGTTTACGATAGCTTCGGTGACGTTCTCGTCGTACCTCTTCTTCATGCGGTCGACCTGTCCACGCGTCGTGTCTTTTTGGTTTGCGAATGGTCTCGTGAGTGTCCCGCGTCCGAGAGGTGACCAGGGAATGGACCCGACGTTAAGGTGCTATGGACAAATACATATACGGTTAGTTCATCGTATATCGTTTTGTTCATTTGATGCATTGTGGGGTTTGTGGAATTACCTTCAGGGTAGGGAACATTTCGCGTTCTTCTTCTCGGTATACCAGGCTGTAGTGGTTCTGCATTGATATGAAGGGTGTGAGATTGTTGGTTATAGCGTAGTCTAGATAGGGTATAGTGAGCTTTTGTAATTGACGGGTCCCTGAATAAACGCGGGAAAGATGTGAACGTACTCTGCATAGCATGAACTATGATAACAAAATGTATAACGTTAGTATAATTTCGGTCTTTTTATTTCTATTTTTGACAAGACGCACACTGCCATGCCCAACAGGACGACATCCCGATGTACCTGACGTAACCGGCCTTGACGACATCGTGTAGTGCTTGCATCTACACAGACAAATTAATTGCGTCTTTTGCGCATATATGAAGTTATGACACACCGTCTCAGCGATGGGCGTTTCGGGGTCGAAGCGGTGACCTAAAAAAAGTGATTTATTGGTGAGCGCTTAGCTCGAGACCTGACAGCGTAGTAGAAGCAACGTGCATTGAAGAACGTCGATGTATTTGAGCTGGAGACGTTCCAGGCTGTGTTTTACAGACTCGAATATATGCTATGTATGAGATAGGCGATAAATTAACGTTAAACAGTGATTATTGGCGCATATACGTACCTTTCGGCTCAGTCCTTGTTGGTTAACATATCCCTCTGTAACTGGATCGTTGATAAAGACAGAGCCGATATCCCTGGCGACGGTGAAGAATACCTGTCATAAAGTGTAAGTCCAGTGCATATATGCTATGAAATACTTGGGTTGAGTGCGTACTTTTGTCATCACTACGATTTCGTCCCGGGGAAGATTGAATTGCTTGATGGCTTTCCCTAGAATGACTTCGGACAGGCCATTGGAGTAGACCTAAGGATAGAATGCGCATTTAATGATGGGATGAACGCTAGCTAGAAGAGGAAATGACGGACGTTTGAAGTGTCGAATGTGTTTATCCCTGCGTCGTACCTTTGATGATTGACATAGATTACTTAATGTGCACCGATGGAAGAGAGGATACGGTAACTCACGCAGCTTTGATATGTTTCAAGGACTCTTCCTCGGGGAGGACCCATGTTTGCCATTCAGGAGATCCATAAGACATACATCCCAGTATGAGCTGGGACACCTTGAGTCCAGACGATCCGAGGCGCACTGTAATAAGACGATCAGCACCGTGCAGACGCGACAAGTTGAAATGAGAAGGTTACCATAGGACATTCGTTTGTTGTCAGGCATTTTTGTGTTTTAGTGGCGTCTGATGCAGAGAAAAACAGAAGGAGAAGGGCTTTTGGTGGAAGAGTCGTTGGTGCAGTTGCATTTATACTCCTTGACGAGGTCGAAAAGATCTTTTAAGCCGTGACCTGCGGCGAGTCGCGGTCATGAAATTAGCAATCCTGGATACATTTTTAGTTTTTCCTTCCTTCTGGTCCCTTGACATGTTATTGAAAGGACTGTATGGACGTCATTCGCATTGATTCTTCTGCTAATCCACGATCCGAGTGAGGTACGATTGATCAGCCTCGTGAGAACTCGGTTGAAAGGAGCAACACTAACCGCGGGTGGCTTGGATCCGGTCTAACAATAGACACGCGTAGCGTGAGAAAGCGCTGTTTGCCGATTGCCTTGTGCAGGTCAACATTATTATTATTATGGGTGACTGCGACGCATCTCGAAACTGAGTGGCTTGCGACGCAATGTTGTGCAACAGAAAGAATGGCATTGTAAGCGCCAACAATGCGCCGCGCGAGTCCATGGAGATCTTGATCGCCACAGACTCACGGTAGTTCTGAAAACATATAAATACTAAGCCCCAGTTTGCAGCTCTTTTCTAAAGCTCCCCTCCTATCCAGCCACTAGAGCTACACGATCAGTATCTGTAAAGCGTACGTGTACTAGTTATCTTTGATAATGGTGAGTGCTAGGATTACTTGTCCATCATATTTATAATAATCGTCGTCATTCTAGATCATTCGTATCGACTCTCTAGGGTTCATAATATTTCACATCAAGATAATCGCTAGCCCTCCGCTTGCCAATGGAGGCGTTTTTCGTTCAATTAAGTCAGGAGGCTAAGCGCGCGAGAGAGTATCCTGGCTATACATACTCTCCCAAGAGATCGAAGGGAAGGCAACCTAAGGCGCTTTCGTCTCGGTCTCGCAAGAGCAAATGCGGGCCCATCACACATTCGACACTTGTGAGAGACCAACAGCTCTGCTATTGCAGAACAACCACGGCGTCCCCAGTCATTCCACCGATACACTTTATACCTTCCGGAAACGAAAGAAAATTCAGGGCCTCCTACTGAATATTCAAAAGGAAGTGTATCCTACTCCAAAAAAACTTACAAGACCTGTCACCTTGATCTTGTTGCCTTCAAGGATATTTATCACATTTCTATCCACCTTGGGACATATACGACAAACTGCAACTTGGGTCTTTTAAATTTTTGGAGCAGTACTACTGGCTCTCCACTTCTCGTTGATATATTGGACAAAACCGTCCCGGAGTCTTTATTTACAGGTTTGAAAAATCATTTGAGCCCACTTCATCAACTTGACGTCCTATTCAGCGTTAGTGCTCTACCCTTTTTTTCTTTCCGAAATTATGCTTAATCTCGATAATTGTTTAGTTCCCAGGATTTAAATTCCCGCTACGCCGGTAGCGTTTTCAAAAGGGTGATATAAATGATGTATATGAGACTCTCAGGATCATATCCAAAACCATCTTGGATTATTTCAAGCCAGTCCCCTTCAACCGTCAGCTTCAAAATATCCAGTCTATTGGCTGCCGTCACGCGTGATTGGAGTGGTGCAAGGCGAATTGCTCGGGGATGTCTATATAAAGGTCGTGCGTATAAATATATGCAAGATTACTTACTGTTCAGCTTATAGTCCGCCAGAAATTAGATACGCATCCGTGTTTAGTGAGGGACTCGAAATCATGAAAATAAAAATGATTTACAATCCACACCTCGCGTGATGTCGTTACACTGAGCGCGTGGAGTCACATCACGCACGCGCTCGCGTATGTTGCCAAGCCTTAGCCGATTGAGCCACAATCGAGTCTTTCATTCAAAGCTCTTTATCAAAAACTCTTTATCAAACTCATCCATTGTTTGAATTTTCGCATAAAAAGTAATGGCTCAAAAAAACAATCCCCCATCCTCTCTTACCTTCTTGCCTCCTTGACGGACACTCATTCCACACCTGGTAAGTGCTTGACGCATTCCCCAAGCCCATTCCACCGATTTCCATCGTTCAGCAGAATTATCAGCACATTATCGTCATGGAATCAGCTCGCTTCAACCAGGAAAACGCTGGCGTTACCAATGTGTCCTCGAACCTGAGGCCGGCCCCGAGGCGCGGCCTTCTCCAGGAAGTCCTCAACTTGCCAATGGAGATGTTCTTCGAGGTATAATCCGTTCTCTTCTAAGCAGTTCTTGAAATCCAACTCATCGAGCTATCAGATAATAAGTTACCTCCAACCGCTGGACTTACTGCGCCTATCTCGAGCAAGGTTTCCCAACCCTCGCATCCCCAATCACTCCTCCGACTCTCAATTACTTGCCTACTATGTCCCATCGCCATTGGAGTGGCGCAAGACGTTTGAAAATGTTCAAGGCCTACCCTCCCCGCCCCAAAACATGAGGGAGGCACAGTACGCGCGTATGATGTTCGCAAAAGAGTGTCATGTAAGTTTTGTCTCATTTCTGGCAACTATGCTATGGACCTAATTCTTCTCGTCCACTAGGAATGTGGTCGGCATTCTGGGAACATAAAAATACACATAATCTGGGCCGCCCGAATGAGGCTTTGTACGCGGTGCTTGGGAACGTTGTGAGTGCCACTAACAGTTCTTTATCAAAACTTGACTCATGCCTTCTATAGATTTGTTGAAAGGAGGGAGGTCTTGGATCGGACCACCTACCCCCGCGAATTAATAAATCTTCTTCCGACTTTCAAAACATCAAAGGTGTTATACTGCACCAATTTTTTTGAAGAATGGGAAGAAGATTATACAAACGCACCACATCAAGGTCGATGGGTGGCTAGTAAAATGGCAGCACGTTTACGCGCCATCGAGGTACGCTGGACTCATACAATGCGTTGCTAATTTGGGAGCTCAATTCTCCTGGCAGGCTGACGCGACATACTTGGCCTGGTTCAAGGGTTTGGAGGAGCTTCAAAAATTGCAGATAGAGGCACGGAGAGAGTCGTGAGTTTCCCCTTTCTATTTCTCAGTATACATGAACCTAAAATGACGTTAGGGTGATTCAATACTTGCGGAACCATGGCTGGGCAGACGAAATCTCAAGAATGAATGAAGTTGAGGTGAATTCGATAAGGAACCACAAGTTTGTCGTAAAAGCCTGCCGGAAAGAATTCAACGACCGAAGTAAGCCCCAAATTCTGCTTTCCCTACGTATAACTTGCTCACCTACCTCTGTCACGCCAGCATGCAATGACTTGGCATCAGCGCTTGTACCCCTCCTTGAAGACATCCGTTCGCGTCGACTGGAAAAGGAACGTATGGCGCTCCTGGAGCAACGCCTTCAAATTTTGGCCGAAGCTATGGAATTGTATTCAACTCCATACTTGCCCGCCAACGCTCTGTACCCCAGCATTGCCGACTTGTTCTGTCATCCTCTGATCCAGAACATCTTTGAACAAGCTTCCCCGGCGGACGTATTTACCCCCGCTACGTTCCTTGGGTTGCCCTACATTTCTCTCAACTGGCAAGAAGACGTGGAACGCCAGCTGTGCGAGATGGTACTGTCTGTATTTCCTCATTTAAGGTCTCATGGGGATATATTGAACCTCGCCGTCATCTCTTTCGTGTGCTCGGAATGCCGTTGTCGTGGTCCAGATTTGACTTATCCAAGGGTGCTCATGCACAAATGCGCCCGGGAGTCGACTGAAGATTTGGATGGTCAATCTGACGGCGAAAGGATTCTCAGAAGGATGTCTAGTAGTGTCCGCTGGAACGCAAAACGCAATATCACGCTTGACGTTCCGATGTATCATGCGATGCGGGTGATTTTGGATACTGTGCGCCTTGATCCTTGGGTAACGACAAGGATGGATATGGAGAACCTGAATATGGGCTTCGAGTGCGTGTCCTGTAACAATCCTCACGCTGGCCGGCCTTGGATGACTTGGGGTGGACTGGTACGTTTGATTTTTATTTCATACAAACATTGCCGAGCATTGAAATCACAACTTCATATAGGCCTTTCACTTAATCCTGATGGGACGCAACCAAGCTAGGACCCACAACTTTCGCCCACTTACTTGGCAGGCAGCAGAACAGTTCAGGCAAACCGTCTTTGCCTACCACCAACGCCAAAGAGCAGACAGGAACCACAAAGGGCTGGTGTGCATGGGTTGCAAGCTGGTTGGGAATTCTGTACAACTTGCTGAGCATGTTTATTCTGTGTGAGTTTTTTTTTCTTTTCTCGACTTTCACTTGGTTCTGCCGTGACGATATCTCTAACTTTTCCTTTTCTTAGACACGGAGTCCAGCATCTGACGAGGGAACATATTACCCCGCTGCTTGATTCTGATACAACCCCTCCTGCTTTCATGACATGGCCTCCGTTGAAGTGACGACCGTCGGGAATAACGGCTTTCTGTGTGCTTGGGATTGAAGTGGATGATTTTGTTTTTCCCTTTCTGTAGCATATACAATCTCACGGAATATTTTTGTTGTTGATCGTTCGAAATTCGAAATCTTACATCCCAATCATTATCAAGGTCCGTCAAATATATACATCTTGTACAGAAAATGTCCATAATTTCAAAAAATCTGACTGTGATGTCCAATGCTGCTACTCGAAAATGTCTATATGAGGATCGTGTGCGTAAATATATGCAATGTTCTTGTCCAATATCAGCGATGGTTTCGCTCTAAGATTTTCTGGAGATGCACGTTTCTTTAGTAAGGGAATTGACAGAAAGAAAAGAAAAGAACTTACAATCCACACACGGTGTTGTTGACTTGAACTGCAGTTATAGGGACCCTACCGAGGTTGACGGCCTGCCCGCCAGTTAATTCATTCATGGCCGATAAAGCGATATTGAAGTCGGGAGTAGCGACATCAATAGCCAAAATGCTGATGGTCTTGGAGACCTTGCTGGAGTTGACAAACGTAAGGTTCCAACACGTTCCACAGGCAGCAGAGTTGAAGTCTGTGATTGCGGGTGCGCCGCCGATGTGGGCAAAGTTGGGCAAGGAACCGAAGGTGGTGAAGCCTTTGGTTATCATGCCGTTAGATCCGGTCGAGCATGCGACGGTGGTGAGAGATTGATTTGCGTTGTCGTATACGGGGTCGAAGCTCACGTTGACTGAGGCTACGAGAGCTGGGAGGAGGGCGAGAGGAGAGAGGATGGCAGAAAGCTTCATTGTAGAATCTTCGAGAGACGCAATGTTTGAATCCACTTGAGCTGAAATGGTCGTCTTTTATCCTGGATAGAAGCATTGGGTCCGATTCTCGCGTTCATGGTAATTCAGAGTCTGCAGTTCTCATGATCTGTTACGGTGAGGATTGCCCATGAATCGAAGGCAGTAGGACAGTGCTCAACTCCTCCTACATACGTAGGACCATGTGCGGAAGTCGAACAGAAGCAGGGAAAAGATGTTATTCATCAAGTATATATCAATTATAGGTCCAAGTGAGATATTTGCTCCACAACAAGGGTGGCTTCGCGGTGAAATTAACAGAGAGGTACGGAATTTGCCTTCTAGACTTGTTTCGAGGAAGGCCTGTCCGGAAAGAGGAAATAGAGTATATGTCGCATGACCCTAACTGGTGACAGCGACACAAGCAGATATTTTCCGCGTGGCTACGCCTGAGAAGATGAAGTGAGGAGTTTTCTATAGTTTTACATACATTTTGAGCTATTATAATCATCTCCAACGCTTCTTGAAACCGTGATCTACTCAGCTGGCGAACAAGAACCAGCGTAAAAGTGGAATTGCCAGTGGCTACGAGATATCGCAGGAAACGGTTGAGTCCAAACACAAGGTTAGGTTTATGAGAGCAAAAAAAGAGTACCTGGGGTATGTTGGAGGAGGAATTTGAAGGAGTGATGACGGCGACGAGACTTCGACGGACGCAGAAATGGAAGCATCACATGACTGTACAATTTCAAATGCCGAAAAATGCCGCCCCAGCGACGTTACAGAGACTTGGCCAGTCCGCCCAAACTATTGGATAAGCATTCCCACGTTTTGACAGCTGATCCGCCATGCCGATTGACATAGACTGTCAAAATTTTGTAGAAGCCGTCATAGATGGTTTGGGGAAATTAAGAAGGTTTTCCTGCCGAGACGGCCTGAGATTGCGGAACTTTCATTTTGCGAAGTCCCTTCACAGCATATGGCCCCGGGGGTACATATATTAAATACGATTAAAAGCTAAGCTATAAAATATGTTTTCTTTTCTGAAATATAACAGATCTCTGTGGGATGCTTAACTTATTATTAACGGCTACATAATAGGTTGTACACTGAATTTTAAGCCAAGTTTAAGCCAAGTCAACGTTGCGTTGGAAAAATTCAGTGCTTGGGTTGGACTAAAAAATTGGCTTGATCGAGAACCGAACACTGTGCTACTAGGACGCACGAGACTTATAAGTTGCAACGAATACAACCACTGCTCTATGACGTCTTATTTTTAATGCCGTTTGACGTCGTGACGGCGGATGCGCCTTTCCGCTTTTTTGAGTCGCAACTGATGTATTGTTGCTGAAATCCGAGTGGAAGTATTATTTACAGCAATTATAACATTATAAACCTACAGCAATGCCATATTATAAGGAAAGCGTGTTGTTTCAGCATCCATCCTAGATCAGGACTCAGTCGCTCAATCGGCAAGGCAATCTGGCCTAGCGAGGTTGAATATCTATGTAATTCCGCCGCTCATGCCGAAAAACGCCGCATCTCCTCAGACGGGATTCCCTGTCACGTCGCGCTAAAGAAGCGGTTCTGTCAGGAAATTAACGTGGGATTGCTTATCCAATAGTTTGGGCGGACTGGGTTTTCCAGAGACTTTAGTGCTGCCGTAGAGTGAAGTGCAGTCGGCTGTGCAGCCATGGCGCTGCATCACACCTCACTGTGACATACAGTGGGGATGCCCAATTCCCGGAGCCACAAACAAGAAAATAAGAAAATTTCCCTGCCAAAAGTGAGGTCCAGAGTAATTTGAATAGATCTTTTCATCCAGGGCATCTATGAACATGGTTTGTAGAGGTATTTTGCATAAAAATAAAATCTGAATTAATTGTAATGAACGAATTATGATTTATCTGACTCTGGGGGGAGATACTTTACACCACGTAACTTACTAGCACTTTTACATAGTTGGAGTTCAAAAATAAGTATTCTGTTTAATGAAAATTGTAGCCTCAAAAAAATAGACCAATTTACATCTGCAAATCAAGTAATAATTCGTAGTGGTTCGAATTCCGTATTCCGAGCATGTTTTACCCGCTAAAATGTGCGTTGCACAGCCACTTATAACGAACAGTCACAGGCACTACAATTTCAAAGGAGTCACTACACTGCAGCGGCAGCACTATACAGAGTTCGTCAGAGCAACTGGACATGATTTTCTTGAACCAAATTTCCTTGCATACTTGCTATGAGAAAAACGTATCCATTCCTGAATGTATCTCGGACATGACCGCACATTTTCTTCCTGGGCCATTGTTGAATTTACGGGCGTCATTGTGTACTCCCACGGCGGACGTTCAAGATAACTAGGTATTTTGTAGGATGTAATCCGGCACTTCCGAGAATCACGTGTCGAACACGAGGCAGACTATTGAAATACGGGCGCCTATTCGTACTTGACTCTCTATCTGACAATCATGACCAGACGATCTGCATACAAAGGCTCTCGTCGAAAACTGGTGCTTGCATTCGATATAGGGACCACTTACAGTGGAATCTCTTACAGGTATGGATTACGAACTTCCATTCGATGAGCGAAAGCTGAAAGCCTGACTTTGTTCCAGCATCCTCGATCCAGGAGAAGTACCCCAGATCATGGGAGTGACCAGGTTTTCCGCTCACGAACACATAAATGGCGCTTCCAAGATTCCTACTATCATCTTTTACGATGCAGAAGGAAAGGTACGGGCAGTAGGAGCTGAAGCCACTCGGGAAGGCATTCTGGAGGAAGCAGAGGACGGGAAATGGACCAAGGCTGAATGGTGCGTATCTTTCCACGTAAAATTACATGCATGGTCTTACATCCGCTACAGGTTCAAACTTCATTTACGTTCGAAGATCGGTGCTGGAAAAAATCTCAACGAAAATATACCTGACCTTCCGCCCAATAAGACTGTGGTTCAAATCTTTGCGGATTTCCTTCAACATATGCAGGAATGCGCATCGTCGTACATCCAGGATACACATGAAAATGGGCCAGATCTATGGGCCTCTGTTAAAGAAGATATCCACTATGTACTTTCTCACCCGAATGGGTGGGAAGGAAAAGAACAAACGCAGATGAGGCAGGCGATCGTTTTATCCGGTCTCATCACAGACACGGACAGTGGACATGCACGGGTCTCTTTCGTCACAGAGGGAGAAGCAAGTCTGCATTATGCGATCCAGAACTATGTTTTGCCCGCTGGCATGAAGGTGGATTTTTGTTTTCTTATTATTTTCCTTTCATATTCTCACAGATTACAGAAAGGAAACGGTATCGTTATCGTCGACGCGGGTGGTGGAACTATTGATATCAGCAGCTATAAAGACGATGCTGATGTCGCCACAAACACATATGAAGAAATCGCGGTCCCACAATGTTAGTCACTTCTACGTCCATTGTTAAAGTTGCCACGAACTTACGTCGTCGAAATAGGTCATTTGCATGGATCGATCTTCGTCTCTGTCCATGCTAAGGTCTTCCTCAAAGGTAAGCATATCTTTATTATGAGCTTGACTTTCTGCCGTCGTAATAATAGCGCGTATACTTTAGAATTACTCAAAGAATCCGAGTTTCTCGATGATTTGGATCATATCGTGAAGTGTTTTGACGAAACAACCAAGACCAGGTTCGGAAAGTCAAAAGAGCCGCCATATATCAATTTTGGATCGCTGAGCGACAACGATCCCCACCTCAACATACGCACTGGACAACTGGTGCTGGCTGAGTAAGCGGTCTTATCTTCTCCTTATCAATACATTGAAACCATGTTCTCTTTAGTTCTGACGTTGCTAAATTCTTCGAACCCTCCATCAAGTGTATCGTATCATCAATTCTCGATCAGTGCAAAAGTTCTCATTCAAATATCTCGGTATGTGTACCTAGATGAATTCAATCATAGGACGGAATAAACTCTGATCACTTGGGAATATAGCACGTCGTCCTTGTCGGAGGCTTTGCTGCCAACGACTGGTTATTCAATAACGTAGCCAGACTTTTGAGCAAAGAAGATTTGAATGTCCTACGTCCAAAAAACCACATATTGTAAGCTCTGAAAGCATTACCTTGTATACATACTCTCTAGACTTAAACCTCCACAGCGATGAAGTAGTATCCCATCGCGCCATGTCATTCTACCTGGATCATTTCGTGCGCAGTCGAGTTTCGAAACATGCTTATGGATTCTTCGGTGGGGTACTATACAACCCCAATAACTCTGACCACCAGGAAAGATTGCATAACTCGTACATTAGGCTTTCCGGGGAGCAAACGATCAGTAACCGCTTTTTTATATTATTATCAAAGGCCTGTTTTTTGCCTTTTTATTATTGGTTATCCATCTGCCTTACTCAACTTTTTTTTAGAATGTTCAAGTATCAGAGCTCGAGGAATTCCGCCTTCCCGTGCTTCGCGAAGGTGTCAGAAGGGTCTCCGTGGCACACATAAGTGCTACAGTATGGTGCTACAGGGGTGCACTGGCTAATCCCCAATGGAAAGATATTGATACTGGTGCGTTCCTCATCTAAGAAATTTTCCGCATTTTCTTGGCTCTCCTTCTGAAATATGCCCACAGAAAACTACACCCCACTATGTACAGTCTTTGCACATGTTTCGCACATACCCAAGATTCCAAAACGGAACGCACGAGGAGATATCTATTATGACATGGATTACAACATTATCCTTTTGTTCGGGTTGACGGAGTTGAAAGCACAGCTATCTTGGCAAGAAAATGTGAGTTGGGCGGCTCCAGTGATATTGTACCTCTCTCAGCCCTAATCCTTCTTAAATTTAAAAGGGAGTCGAGAAAAGGTAAGTAATCTAATATCTATTGACCTTTTTGAATATATCTAACAATTTGATTAGAGGACCTGCTAAGGTTGTTTACGATTTTGATACCACTAATGTCAATTGGACGCCGGTGTTATCGTTCGTCGGATCTCCTGGGAGTTATCGCAAGAGCATAAGGAGCCAAAAAATACGGTGAAAAAAGTAACTTGTGCAAATTCACATTTCACTTTTTCGAATATACTCGCAGCCGAAGAAAGTAACCGTGATCATGTGATCTGGGTCTTAATTCCCTCTTCTCGCATACGAAAAGAACTGTGTTCAGCACACACACTCACTATAAGAGTTCTTAATTTTAATATAAATTAATAGAAGGGATATTGAAATATCCAGGTGTAAACTTACAATTCAAAATGATTATTCTTTTGCTGTGAAATATTAATAACTCTTTCGGGCATATGTAAAATATGTTTGTCTACATTAACAATGACTCATTCCTTCCACATAGTGTACACAGTTATTTTGAACTTGTTAATATGTGCAAAAAGAGTTGCAGAACAACCTATATTGTTTTTTGGCCCGTGATAAACTGGTCCAGTGCTATAAAGATCAAAAAATTCCAAGGAATGGTAAAACAGTTGGATGCCATACTCATTGAACCATATTTTGGAGCCTATACAGCTGTTATAAATGGAGTATTTTGGTAGAGATAAGCTGTACTATTTTTCCCTTTTATTTTAGCATAATTTCTTTGCAACATACTATCAAATAAATGTTTGCTTTGCACCTTGGTGTTCATTCCTCTGCACTGTTTTACCATCCCTTGAATTTTCTTGATTCTTACGGCACCAAAGCCATTTAGAATCAGCTAAGAATGTTATGGAGTATTTCCTGCCTTCACTTGCAGATATTAATGAGCTCAGAGTAACTCTGGGTGTTATGTGGAAGCAACTGGCCATTGCTGATGTTGATGGACACATTTTACATATGCCCGAAAGAATTATTCTTATTTTAAGAGGTGATACTGTTATAAATGTGCACATATCCTGTGTAACAACACACTTTTGATGTGTGCACATGCCTCTGTAGCACCCATGGTGTGCACACTTTTGTGTCGCGTCCCAACCCCCAATTCGGCAGGCCTTGCTTACTAAATATGGTATACTTTCGCCTTTCGCCGGCTTATAAATCATTCAAATATCCCTCTTTCGGTCTCACTTTTATATCACACCCAATTTGTCCATTTTGATATCCACTTTTCTCCTTTTGGTGGTACTATCTAATTGTTGATATTTGGCAACAGCCTCGTTGGTATGTCTTCGCCGTTTGGAATTCCTAGATAAGATTAGATAATGACTTCGAACTCAGAGTTCCCTAATATGATACAATATGATAAGATTAGATAACGACTTATGATTTTTCGACTTATGATTTTCGTTCAGAGTTCTTTTTTTGATAGAGTCTCAAGTAAGTTGTCTTTCGTAATGTAAACCATGAAATTTATTTTAAATTTACTACATTTCACTCTCTAATGAATATTTGGATACTATATAATCAGTGATCACTACCTGACGGCAGAACTTTTTCATGTCAGATTTTGTTCCCGCGCCTTTTTTTTATTGGTGATGGTGCAGAACCATCGGCCCTCAGTGGCGCTCTGATTTCTCTCCGAGGGCGACCGATTGCAACGCTCTCGTCTCCGGTGGCGGTCCCTTCGGTTGAAGCTGCAAGGGCGTTATTCTTTGCTGCTGAGACCTTGGTTCGAGTCACATTGACGGTCGATTTCCTTTTGGACACGGTGGATGTCGACTTCGTGGGTTTCACGTTGACACGCGGTATGACGTCGGAGCTGACAGGTGACGTGATGTCTCCGTTGACAGCCATGCCCCCATTTACAGGACTTTGCGAAGCAGCCGAGTCTTGTGCTTCCCCTGTACTGCTGTTCTCAACGCATGTTTCCTCTTCGACGAACGGCAAACCTGAACCTTGAACCGTGTAGTCCAAGTTTTTCCAGCCCAGCTCCAATTCTCGACTCGTGGAAGGCGCGCTATAATCCGGTCAGTTTACATCGCGTTTATGATTCAGGAATCAGTACTTACTTTACTTGTGATAGATTCGTTTTGTCCAGATTTTGCACGCGCTGGGTCTTTCTATGGAGGGCCGCGGGCAGCGTAGACCCATTCCTTGGCAATGCTTTGTCACGACTTGGACCCATGGCGAGTAATGCTGGGTCAATCACGAACTGCTGCTGCTGCTGACTAGGAGGAGGCGAGGGCGGCATGGTGTAGAGTTGCGTACGCTGCGGGTTGATTCCAGACATGCGCATGAACCCGTTTATGAGGGGAGATTTTGGACCTCCTGGTGCGTTGAGGACTTTTTTCGGAATTCGAAATACCTCATATTCACCGTCATCTTGATGCAGGCCGCTATCCCGGGCAGGTTGTGTGGAATGATCTGACAAATTCCAATCCCTAGCGGCAGGCGGAGTTGCCAGATGGGTGGCACCGTAATCGTTGGACGGTCTCGGACGCCGCTCAGTGGATGATAGCGTCAGGCTGGAAACTGCTGATGGAGCAATGGGATAGGCAGATACTGGGTGAGTACTCTCAGTTCCTTCCTGGCCTTGTACAACGGCACTCATTGTCTCGCAGGCACTGTGTGGCTTAATCATCGCGTCCTGCGATACTTGGCTGTCCTCTTCTGGAAGGTCCACGTCCGACCAACCGTCCCCCAATTCCTCTTCTTGCGAATCGGCCATGCCCTGCGTTCCTCCTATGTCGTCTTCTGGGAGATCAACATTCGATGGATCGTCTTGAATTACCAGCGCTTGCGCTTCGCCCGACGTATTCATCCGTTCCTCAAGCTGCTGCTCGGAGTCGGGAAGGGCATCCGCCGATGTCTCTTTTGGTGCTACGCCAGACGTATTGGCAGCTGTTGATCATAATTTCTGTGAGTTTTTTCTCTACATGTCTCTGCAGGGTATTTGTACTTACGATGACAATCTTTGACATGCTTGAAGAACGGCTTTTCTACGAATTTTTCATAACCGGGATACGCTTCTCCAAAGCTGTATCCTGTCAGCGTTTTTGGTCCGAAATGATATCTGTTTCAAGGTTAGTGCGACGACTTTCTTATTAAACAAGTTGAACTCACGACTGCATCTTAACCTTTCCAGTTTCTTCGCCCTTAGGAGGTCCTCGTCCACCCACAATAACCGTGATGTTCACGTTGGCGGCCGTGGCTGCTGGATCCATACACGCTGTAATGAATTCAGGTATGTCATTCATCGCCCTTCAGTTTTCATCCATGAGTCGTTTAAAAATATGTTGCGAAACAGTAAACTTACTCTTGACACTCCTCAGGTGTTCGTATAACCTGTTCCCCAGCACACCCTTGCTTATCCTTTTCCAAAATCGCTTTACGCGCCGTCCGTTCGAGCTCAATTTTCTCTTCGATGGCCGCTTTGCGCTCTGGAAGCGCCTTCTCGAAAAGATCCTCGGCAATTTTGCGACGACGTGCCATTCGTTGGCCAGCGGTGGCCAGAGGAGCATTTTTGGTGAGTTCATCGTAAATTTTGTCCACGGCTTCCTTTTCATCTCTCATGAATACCTCGATAGGTTGGTGCACTCGGCGACTCTTGGAAACATTGCCATGAACGGCCTTCATGATTTTCGTAATAGATTGGGTACCTCCCTTGATAGGACGACGACCAGTGATCTTGCGAATGTGCCAGGTGTACCAGTGAGTTAGCATCTTCCAAAACAAGGTGAGTCTGAAGTTCAGTTGACGGAGTCATCATTAGTACTTACAGATTTCCTTTCAAGAACGAAAGCAGACACTTTCTCGCGTTCTTCCTCAGTTAACATGGTCACTGTCTTCCCAGGGTACCGCGCCTCTTCCTCGGGCCATTTTTCGAACCAGGTCTTGTGCGTTTCCGTATGAAATCGTGCAACCTGACCTTTTCCCTTTTCCCTTGCTAACAAAAAGTCGTCGAGTCTCCCTTGCAGCCATGATAGCTGCGGTTTCGTGGGCCATTGCACCCCCATGATCTCAAGTCGGACTGTTGGACCAACGCGCGCGGATCAACTTGGACGAAAAGAATGTGATGTCTTAAGGTCAGAAATTTATTTACAAATCCAATGTGCGTAGTAACCCTTTCACTCATGTTTTCGTTCGCATTTTCGTTCGCGTTTTATTATTATTCACTTTCCTGCTCCGCTACCTCGAGGTACGTCTTGGCAATGATCTATTTTTAACCTCTTGCTAACCTTCCTGTTTTTCCTCGCTTTCCTTTGAAGTTCTCGCTAGTTACGGTGAGCAGGATGAAGATCATCAATATATGTATGTACGTTTGTCATCATTTATGTGTCTAATATTCACTCGTCTACTCACGTTACTTTCTTTCTAAGTCACTGGCGCCTGCCGAGGTGTGCCAAGAACTCGGCAATGTCGCAAAGGGTCAAACGTTAAAACCACCGCAGCAAAGAGGCGCTCAAGCGTCAAGGACTCCCCCTCCCCCCCTCACACTCCCTATCCTTTCACCGCCACATTTACGGTCATCGATAATTTGAGACCTGACCGCCTAGCATTACCTGTCTCAGAGGAGTCTGATCGGAGAAAAGTTTACGCCAGTGCTGGCGGATTCCGAAGGAGAGGCGGATGTCGAGATCTTGAATCTCAACATCCGTTCTTGAATCTCAACATCCGTTCTGTCTCAACTTGACCTCCTCTCGTTTTCAGCGTCTTATCATTCTACTGCGTCTCGTCATACTACTCTTTGAATTATACATGTTTCAAATGTAATTGTATTTTGTATTGATAATGATACGTTCTTTGAGGCATGGCCATCGTACTAGTGGGGGGTAAAAGTTTGCTTGTATTCCGCCCGCTAAGCCCATATGGTCACTTCCGCGATGACGTCTTGGAATTCTTCTGCAAAAAATAACCCCAAATTCGGGCCAACTGTCCCGTTTTCAGGGATACTCCCTCCAGATGTCGAATTGACTTATCCCAGTCCGTTGAACCAGGTTCGAGTACCTTCAGTGCTTCGCCTATCGTGTTCATGAGAGCTCTTGAACGATCCAGATGGTCCTCGATAAATTCTTGAACCTTCGAGCCTTCGTATTCGGATTTAGAAGTCCACCCATCCTTGATGTTCCAGCAAGTATCGAATAGACCAATGATTGAATCGACCTTGTTAATCCATTCCCTGTACATAAAATTAGCCTGTTGCTCCAATAAAACTGCTTCTTCTTCTTCGCGATAACTGGCTAGACGACGAAGCTGCGTCTGTGGCGGCGCTACAGCGGCGTTCGCCTCTTCCTCCAAAGCGTCTAAATCAATTAAATCTTCGATAGCTCTGAGCAAAGATTAATTAAGGTGAGATTCTCGAGAGAATACATTACATACCGTTGCAGTTGACGGTGTTTTCGGCGCACGGTATTGGCTTGGTTGACCTTTTCTCGATTTCTGAGAGCAAAAAGAGGGTTAGTATCATGTTTATAGTGTAAATACTTAAATACACGCCTCATAGCATATCTTTGTTGCTTGGTGAGGCCATCAGAGTATTTCTTGGGGCGACCTCGACCTCGTGTCATGACAGGATAATAGGTCAAAAAAGAATCTGGGATGACAATCGAATTACCTTAATTCTCGGGCCGGCTTTCCCGGCGTCCCTTGAGCAGACACGACTTGAATAACAGACAAATTAAGCTTGAATGTGATTATTTACACACTGGAAATTTTGTTTACAATGGTCCCAAAGGCATAGAAATTATGTATGTGGTTTAAGAAGCATAAAATTTGCAACATCAATGCGACCTGAAAAGATGCACAAGAAAGAGCTTCGACTCGAAGACAGATTAGGCCGCTGAACATGAATTCCGACACTTATCGAACATACATAGTTGTACTTGTGAATTTTTTTGCTGGTAAAAACTGTGTTTATTAAACAGATCTATTTCTTTACATGTTTATGCAAAAAAAGATGTCCTTTCCTGTTAGAAATAGGACCATTACAGCCAACATACACGTAAATGTGACCTAAATGATACCTAATTATTCACATATTTCGATTGTAGCTTTGTCAATTGGTCGACTATTTTTATGCCACTTTGCCACAACCATTAACACATATAATTATCCATATATATGGTGTTTACTCAACGTAAGACGCGTCTCCCCTAATATAAACTGGCTCGGAGTAGAACACCGAAATTGTCTATGGCATAGTTCTTCTTAAAGAATACATCCCCGAGTCTTTTTTTTGGATGATAATTTAATCTATATCTTGGTAAAGATCTCAAACATATATATTTATGATTTATTGCCCTTCCAACTACTGTCTGTAAGTCCTTCAAGATGTCCTTCTTGGCGGAACGAGATGCACGTGACACCATCCCGCGACGCGTTATAATTTAAATTACGCGCGCGACCTGGTAAGATGTGCACATTTTTGGGTAAGGCACTAAGACCACCAAAAAGGTCTTACCCAGAAAATGTGCACATCTGCGGACATTAAACGTTAAATTTTAAGACTATATAGCTGTCGCCAACAACAATTTTTTTAAATTCTTTTTTCAACACTCTTTTATTACCTTCCTCGCTCGACCAATAATCTCCACGATGTCCAAACTCATGGCGCACTTCAAGCAAGCATCCGATGAGCAGCTTCGCGAATTCAAGATCCATTTTCTTGGTACGAGATCTGTCACACTCGTTGCCGTCTCCCATGAGCTAACAAAATCCTCACTAGGCATTCCTGATCACATCGTTGATGATCCGTTTTTCTCCCGCGACAACACTGACAAGTGGGCATTCGCCTATGAAAAATACGTAGAGTACATCCGACGCTTGATAGGCCAAAGTGGTGGTCCGAGGTAAATTTTCATCTCTTTGTCAATCTTTGTTCTGACTTTCTTGTAAGCCCTTCCATCTCCCAACCCGCCACTCCTTGCAGCTCTTGCAGCTCGACACCATCCACTGCTTCTTCATCGGCTTCGGGTTCTGGCGCAAAAAAGACGCGCAAGCGTGCTAACCCAAACGCTCCTTATACCACGCCGATAGTAAGTGATTCAAATTTGTTCCCTTTGTCTTCGTATTCATCGGGCTATAGACTCGCGCTCGAGCTGCCTCAACGTCTCGCATTACTCGATCTCAGACCAGATCTGCTCGAGAAGGATCATCACCAATCACGGGAGGCACGCCTCCGCTCCAGATTCTTCGTCAAGGAAACACCGACCTCCGCATTTTTTCTAACGACCATATTATTTTTGATATGACGACGCCCCTTAAGAAGAAAGTTGTTCGCTCGTAAAAATACTGTGTTATATATAGCTATAGAATTTCTATTTACTCCAAGCTCGTCGATCATCGTAAACAAATAATATTTTTGATAACAAATTTCGTATTGAGTTTAACTCTCCAACCTTTTCTCCTCAGCTATAGTCGATGGCACGCCTCAAAAAGCCCGCACAACTAGTAGATGTGGATTTTGCCGATGATGAGAATGACCCATTGCGACAAACTCCGAGTTCAACGCGGGAAGAATGTGTCACTTCGACGCATTATGAGTTTCAGGCTGACGGTTACCTCAGCACTCGCTCACACACTCTCAGCATCGCCCTTGACCAGAACGACTCCAGTCGCCCTCATAACGAGGATAGCCATGAAGATTTTTTCAATGACCACTACGACTCTTCGACGAGCGAAAATGAGTCGCAACCACCTCCGAAGAGAAGTCGTCTTGTAAGCTTGTCCACGAAATTGGATGTTCATACTGAGCTGAACGGATTTATTATCAGCAAGAAGATCCTCTACGTACTTGGCTTATGGATAGGGATCATTACCTTTCGGAATTCATTCGAATGGAGGGAAGAGATGATGGCACCAAAACCTGTCCCAGTTGCCGTGAAGAAGATTCAATACCTGCATTTCGTTGTCTCGATTGTGACAGCTTGGACCTCCAATGTCGAGGATGTATTCTCCAAGGTCACCGGTATATGGGATTACATCGCTTGGAGGTACGCCGTTTTATTTATTTATTTTTTGATCTGTTTTTGTTGATGATTGCCCGCTTACATATAGGAATGGGATTTTAGCCGCCGATTTTTTGTGAAGACCTCCCCGAGCGCATTAGGCCACATTATTCAACTTGGCCATGCTGTTGGGGATCCGTGTCCAACTCCGACCCTCTGTCATAATGGCGTTTTTACGGTACTCGACATCAACGGCATTCATGAAGTTAAACTTCAATTCTGCAATTGCAAACAAAAGGACCAGCTTTTTGTCCAGCTACTTCGGTTTGGATGGTTTCCAGCAACGAGTAACTTCCCTCGCACGGCCATAACGCTACGCATGTTGAAATTCTTTCAAGTGCTTTCGTTCGAGTCTAAAACAACGGCGTACGAATTCTTCGCGACACTCAGCCGCCTGACCGATAACACCGGCATTGAACAGGTACCGGTGAGTTTAATGATCCATACATTTTCTTATTCATAATTTACATGGCACTAATTTGAATATCTAGGATCGATACAGCACGTTACTCCGCGTTGTTCGTGAATACCGACACATTAAGTTACTCAAGAGGGCCGGGCGAGGACACGATCCATCAGGAGCGTTGGGCACCAAGATTGGAGAGTGCGCGTTACTATGCCCAGCGTGTCCGCAGGGGAATAAAAACATGGGTCCAGAATGGGAGCAGTGGGAAAATATACCTATGTCGAAACGGTAAGTGTGTAAGTCCATATTCAATATGTGTACTTACATTGAGCACTCCTACTAGATTTCTAGGTACAACGTTCCTCGGCCTGGACGCCAATTTCCGTCTCAAGCGACGGTTAATCTCCAGCAATGCCAAGGACCCAAGCCTCTCGCAAGGATGGTCTTACTTCGTGGAGGAAAATGTTTTCAAGAAGTTTCTCCACGTTTTTGGAAAACTCGTTGTACAGGAGGTAACTAAACATTCAAAAATAATTGTGTACGTATATGCACTGATCGATTTCTAATTATGCAGCCCAGCCAATGCTCAAACCACGACGCAGTCAATCGCGAACGAGCATCGGAAGGTTTCGCGGCTTCTGGTGTAGGGGCATGCGAGTGTGTGCGGCATGAGTTCAAGCTTCCCGCCTCCGTGGGTGATATCCAGAAGGGGGAAAGGTACGTCAGCTCAATTCATTCTTGTTTCGAGTCGGGCATTGTTTCTAACTTGCGCAACTTTTCAAGATACATCAACATGGATTATATTTTTCTGTCAACCTTGAAGGCCTTGGGCACCGCTAGGAAGCTGGTGACTCTTTCCTACGACATCGCGTGTCAGTGGAGCATCAATCTGTCGAAGAGAGTGGCTATCTACCCGTCGCAGCTGCAAACAAGCTTAGAAAACTTTCGTTTCATGGTCCCAAAATTTCATCTCCCCGCACATGTCCTTCCATGCCAAACGCGCTTCTCATTCAATTTCAACAAGTACGTTGGACGAACGGACGGTGAGGGTCTGGAACGTGGATGGGCCGGGTCAAATGCGGTTGCCACAAGCACCTGTGAGATGGCGCCAGGGTCTCGTCGAGATACTCTTGACGATCACTTTGGTGACTGGAACTGGAAGAAAACGACCAAGCTTGGTATGTATTTCTTCTCTTCTATCATTTCAATTTTTAGCTAATTTTGAGTGGGAATTTGGGTAGCACAATTGCTCTTGAAACGATTCGAGGATGCAGTCCCAAACACATTTGAACACAGCATACATCACCTGGAGTTCACCAAGGGACTGCAGCCGCTCGGCCTCGTAGATTCATGGACTCACCAGCTAGATGCTTGGGAAGCAAATCACGACCTTCCGAATCCGTTCGAGCGTACGTACAAAGGTATGCTGTTTATTGTCATATGCAAGTGTTTTGTGGATTATTTACTATCTATCTTCGCTAGGACTTACGCTCGAGACCGTCCGCAAGCAACTCGCAGAAAAGGAGGCTAAGGAAGTGAATTCCGTAACGGCCTTCGTAATGCACGAAGCAGTATCGGCCAGCCAGCTGATGTTCATGGGGTTAGAGCTCGAAATCCAGCAGTGCGTTTGTTCGATGGTTCTAATTGATATTCTATACTAATAGTAAACTAAACAGACATCGGCTGGCTAGGGAATACAAAAATCTCGGTGGCGCGAAAGTGACAGATAATCAAAAGACGAAATGGACGCTGAAGTCGAACACGCTGCGACGAAAAATCAAGTATTGGATTACCATCCAGCACATGTACATCCCCATGCTTCGGGTGCACCGTGACGATCTTTGCTCACGACTTCCCGAGGACCAAGAAGAGCCGGCTGCATACGAAATCCAACTGTTCCTCCCGTCCAGTCTTCCCTCCAACGTCGTCTGTGATAGCCGCCTACTAGATATCGAGTTTCAACTTCGTCATGCGCAGTGCACCGATGCTCTAGACGGCCTACGTGACGGACTATGCCTCCGTTCATTTGTTCTGATCGACAAATCACGTTTTCAACGGGGCCAAATTGCGAATACGCGCTCCCAGACCATTGTAAACCGCGTGCAAGAAAAGGTCGAAATGTGCTCCACACGGTATCGACGCTCGCGTGCAGCACTCGTACGCTTAGGCTCGAGGATTGGAAGGGTGGGGTGGGAACGATACCTACTTGAATTGCGTCCTGAAGACGTGCGTACCCTTTCCGATGAGGACACAGTTCGTGCGCGACAGGCCAAAAAGGCAGGCAAGGAACAGCTGCGTCAGTATGGGTTTGATGGGGACAGGATCGTCTCGGAAGGGCATCGTACTGTATCGTGGATATGGCGACAAATGGGCGGAGAGGTTCTCATGAACAATCAAGAGCGTCTCGATGAAAGTATGTAATATTTTTCTTTAAGACTAACATACATACTGATATATCTAGGTCTCCGTATCGAGTGGTGTAAAAGCCGTGCACGAGCCGACCGATGGAAGGAAGAAGTACAACTTTTGGAGGAAGAACGCCGTCGTGTTTTGGCGTTTTTTGAGTGGCAGGCCACAGAATGGGAAAGGAGGGGTTATTTGAAGAACACGGAGGATCACAGCGAGAAGGTGGATACATCGTGGATGCTATCCGGTCTCCCTTTTGATGCCGTCGTTGCCTCGGGACGGGAAGCATACGCTCGACAGCAAGCATATCAGTTCCGGGCGATGCGCTCTCACTGCGTGAAAATTTGGAAAAATGTAGATAGTTACGTTGCAAAGAATGGGCAGGGGGTAGATATAGAGTCTGATGTCGTGTTACCAAGTGTTGAGGACGACGAGACTGTGCCGATCCCTAGGAGTACCAATTAATTATTATCCTATCTTATCTTATCCATACATCGGTGTATACAAATTAGGTGATTATAATTACAGTCTTATCTTATCTACTCGAACACAAAAGAAGCAATTCTAACGACCGCCAAGGACTCTGGTTGAGGAAGGAGGAATTTCCTAAAGGAGCAGTGGAACTATGTATAACGACCCTAATTGTGTGCACACTCCCGGCAGGTGATAACACAGTTGTGTGCACACATGCTAAATGGGTCATTACAGTAATGTGTGCACATTTAGGCCAATATCTGGTGATTTTAAGGCTAGAAATACACACTCACACTCGTAAGTTTAAATTATAATACTTCACCATATAAACTGTTAATTTATATATAAAAGTCTGGACTCTTGTGGTAAATGCGTGTCCTGTACACAATTCTTTTTGTGCGCGAGAAGAGAGAATAAGACCCAGATCACATGATCACGGTTACTTTCTTCGGCTGCGAGTAGTCCATATACATATTACAGCTTAACGGATCGTAATGTAATTCTCGTTGAAAAGGGTGATGTACATATGCCATGTCCCTACACAAGATCGACACATCAAGTGTATTTAGGGATATTGTCGTTATACACTAGATGCAGGGTTACGTGTTTTTGCTCAAAATATGTGAAAATAAAGCAAAAAACACGTAACCCTGCATCTAGTGATACGAGGTCGCTCATATCACTCATTATAGAGCACATCTTCGCCTAGACTCGTGACCAGTACGTTAGGTGGTGATTACTCATGTGTCATCCGTGATGCCTCATTGTTTGGTCTCTGTTGTGGGTTTGTTTGTGCTTCCTAACATCAAGCGGAACTCAATCGGACTTCGAAACCCTTTCGGGGTTTTAAAAAAGAAACGGCTGGTCACGAGCCTAATCTTCGCCATCAAATTCTCGTGTTTTTTTGTCTCCGACTCAAACTCCGCTCGCTTGTAGCTCCCCTCTTGTGATGTACCATGCGGATGGGTAAAATCGTGCTCTATAAACGCCTGTACAGTGTACCATATCCCTTGCCCTTGCGAGAAATGGCACGGGCGTACCATTTCTCTCGAACTTCACAAGTATGGTAAGCCTCAGCTTTGAGGTCATCTATGATGTCGCCTTTTATGGCTGTTTTTCTCTCCTAATTCGAACTAACTTAGGCGCTTGACGCGTTATTGTCTCAAAGTAGTCCGTGAAACAACGCTGACTCTTTGCCTGAACCTCCTCCCATACCATTATTCATCGACGTCGCATTCAAAAACAATGCATTCGATGAAGAGCGTCATTGCCCCATAGGTTTCAAAAATACTCAACAGACTTTTGTTACTCGGGGTAGATTCCTACACTTCTGAAGAAACATACTTCAACATACTTCTTGTTTAAGGTAATCATAAACCCTATGAGTACCTTTCTTAATATGTAGTTTATTAAGGATTGGTGTCTACTTGTTGGTTATGGGCCAAGCGGAGCTGGCGGAGACGAGCCGGCCCCAACCTCGCATTTTGACTCAGCACTCCACGTTCCACTCCTCAAGGCCTCACTGAGTATTGAGCATCACGCCCCTTGCAATTCGTGCGAGTTCACACACTCTTCACGAGATGTTGTGCGAGTAAACGTCTCGTCTTCCCTCCAATTCTGTAAGCAGCCCAACGTCGCCGGCATCATACCCGCCTGACATCGGATTCCAGCATATCTATTTGCGTTTTCTCCATGTAAAACCACTGGTCGTTTTCCATTGGCGAAAGAAGGTCAGGAGTTGTTCCTTATGCCCGCGAGACCCACTCGTCCAAGTACGCTTTGCTAGTCGTGCATATAGCCACTACGACGTGATATATAGATTGATCCGAGCACATCTGTGTGCCGCCAAACGAGGCGGGATCTGTTCAAACGCTGGCCTATATGCAGTCGATAAGCTACGAAAGATACTGAAAACGGCTGTAGGTGTTCGATGGCAATAATGTGGGCATGTCCGTACAACTTTCTTACGGAAGCTGACGACGACGTTAACCTATAACAAAGGATACTGGAGTAAGAATTCAAACTTACCAACATGGCCTTGCCCAAGGATGGCCACGATGACAGTGACCCTCTGCGTACTGTGACGGACAAACAAAAAGAGATTAGAAACACGCTCAACGAGTCGGTAGGTAAACTTACGAAAATACGCATCTCTTTATGCTCGTCGCCTCGTTCACGAAGACACGGGTGTACGATTCGAACATCTTCGAGCTTCACAAGTAGAGGGTTCCAATAGTTCGAGGACTCTAATTAAGGGGGCCAGCATAGGTGAACCTCTCTTCGCTGATGTAGATAAAGTAGCGATCGAAGACGCGAGGTTCGAGATCAAGTACGTTCTTGGGAGAAACTATCAATGACCGGCGCGGAAAGGACGAGTGGACGTAAACATGAGTTCACCAGCAGGTATAATACCAGAGAAAGACTGGGCTGTGATATTGCATGATCCTCGAAAAGCATTTCATACTTGCATTTTCTTCGAAAGGTGTGCTCCGAGTTTAAAAATAAAATGCAAGCAAGAGCGGAGAAATTTAGAGTTCGGCTTCTTCTGTCGGAAATTTCCGTGACCCGTTACGATGCGTTCCAACGCATCGTAACGCCCTAGAAATATACCAACCAGGGTCAACGACTGACCCTTAATATCATACAGTATCTGGACTCAGGGATTAGTTGTAATGACGGATATAACGGATGAAACTAGTTGCAACTGGGTTGCAACGTCAGCAACCTAGCCATAAATAGAATTGTACATCTTTGACTTGCCTCTGACCGAGTTAAAGGGGCATGCACGACTCCCCACAGAGTATTAGGTTAAGAACAACATTACATATGTATTATAGTATTTCCAACAATTAATAAAAATGTTTTCTCCACGGTTTTCGTCAGCAAGGGACAAGAAAGGCTGTCAATGATGTCGTATCGAAGCCGGATGACTCTGTCATGATGTCATTCTTGCAGAGAGCATAGTTATTGACCGTGTCGAAGGTATCTCGAAGGCAAATAATATAAGGGATACAATATTACATGCGTAGATTACATACTATCGTAATTAGTCACTTCCTAGCGGCACGTTGAGAACGTCGAGTCTTGGTTTGGACACGTTGCGGCGCTGTCTCGCTGGCAGGCTCGACGAACTCGGGGTGTATTAAATTCGGATTTTCCGCAATGCGGGAGTTGGCAGGCAACGTTGTACCATGCGCAGCGCTGGTAGTATGCTGAATTGTACCATCAAATGTGGCCGGTGTCCGAGCATGCTCCTGCTCAGTTCGCAAATTTGGTGAACTTGCCTGCTGATCATCTCTTTGTGCTCGAGCGGTTACAATTGCATTATCATCCTGTAAAATAGAGTAAGTATGATATGTATATAGATATAATCGGATGGCTACTTCGTCAAATGTGTTGGGGGCAATAAATGATATGTCGTGCTCGGCCCATCCATCATCCTCGTTGTTGTCCTCTTTTTCAAGACTCTCGCCATCTTCCTTGTCGCTCGCAATAATATCTTCGATATCGCTGCTTAAAGAGTCCTCGTTGGATGCGGCTGCCGTCTCCCTTGTGCCTTTTCCACCATGGTTTGCCGACTTGTACCAATTGAAGACGTTCGTGTTGTACATTTTCATCATTTCTTGATAATTCGGATTTTTGCGGTTAATCTCCCTCGTAATTAGCCGCTTGTAGTGCGCGAACCACTGCTCGTAAGGGATCTTTGAGATATGACCAATGGGCTCGAATTTTTCGTCAGGAGAATGAAGAAATATTGTCTATCAATACAGAAAAAGGAAGATTAGTACAGCACCAAACGAGGAAAAATCGAAGAACTATACGAAAATAGCAGCCATAGAAATGCATCCCGGTGTAACAGATGTTACACCCCACAGGTGGCCGTAGGTTGATGTTTTCGTAGAAACTTTTTTCTTTTCGTCGAGTGATGATGAGCCAAACAAAATAGACCGAAGCATCTAGTACCCCGAAATATGTCAGTAGGCAATAGTGTTAGACTGTCAATCACGTACAAGTGGTAAGGATGGGTGCTGAAATAGCTTCTTTCCATCGACAACATAATTTGGAAATAAAAGAGGTGGAAATTTTGTATACTTTGGGGCGTTATTTCGGCCAGGTGATGTGACTTTGAGAAGCTTGTCAAATTCTACACGGTGGATTGATGCAACTGACGGGTCGTTATAAGCTCTCTGGTCTCTCCCAAAAATTCTTCCAGCTGTCGTATATCGGAGGCTGTGAAGTAGTGTTGCCGAAGTTCGGTTCAGTTCGGTTCTCACGCCTTTTTTGAGAACCGAGAACCAGAACCGACGGGCACATGCCCGAACCGAACAAGAACCAGAACTGAACCGTGAGAACCGGTTCTGTCGGTTCTAGAACCGGTTCGAACCGCAGAACCGATTGTAAATGTAATAAATTACCATATAGTATGCGCAGCACGTAGAAATATATATATTATTATGTATCTACCATAATTTGAAGTGATAATATATTTTTCACGGCACAGAAGCTCGTCGAGCATGTCGACAGCCTAAAATGGTAGTCATACACGTCATTGATGTGACATCACACAATAATCCGGTGCTAATTATATCACTAATCAGATCATTAAAGCCGTCGGCTGGAAAGTTAATTATATCTGCTGTTTTGAAAGCCCGAAACATGACATGTTTGTTGTTTCCAACACTAAAATTTGCAGTTTTTAAGGTGTCTAATATATCGGTTCTGGTTCGGTTCGAACCGGTTCTCCAAATTCTCAAATTTTGAGAACCGAGAACCAGAACCGTCCTCAAAATGGCCGAACCAGAACCGAACAGAACCGAACAGTCGGTCCGGTTCGGGCGGTTCCGGTTCTCCGAAGCGGTTCTGAACCGAACTTCGGCAACACTACTGTGAAGAAGAGTGCGACGCAGGCCATCTAATTTTTCTGTGAACTGGAATACAAGGCGAGATTGGTAAGTATTTATAATCAAATTGTATGTTAAAGATACAAAAACTTACCACATCACGGAATTGTGGTAAATTCTCCAGCATATCATGTAATGATTCGGGTAGATAATGGTAGAGCTCGTCGACTAAGCCCTGCATCGCATTTTCGGAGGTATCCCAACGATTGTTGCTGTCGAAAGTAATAGTTCCGTCTGGATATGGTTGAAGAAAGGCAGCCTTTGGAACGTAGATCTCATTCATTACCATAAACCGGCGTGCATGAATCACAACAAGGTCTCGGTGAGTACCAAGCATTGCCTCCTTGGCAGATCGGTTTGCAGTCGCGTTATCTGATGCTGACTTTCCTTTCGATTTCTGATCCCGTAATAGTGTTTTATATTTAGTTTCAAGCTCAGAATATTTCAAGTTCACCGCACGAATATCATTTTTAAGTCGAATGACTTCTTGCTGTGCCCGACTTAGTGCCATCTAATAAGAAAATGCTGTGAGTCGGAATCAAAGGTCTTTGAGTAGAAAATTTAGATTCATACATGAAGAGTATTCCAATCAGACTCGGAACGTGCTTGAGCACCAGCCGCACCACTTCGATGAGCGGCAGTAACGGGTCCACTAGCTGTACGTGTGGGCTGAGACCGAGCAGCCTGGCCAGTAGATGGTAAGTGGTTGGGTATAGCTCCACGAGTAGGATTTAATCGATGCTGGTTACTAGGCAATGTTATTGTAGATGGAAGATCTGATTCGGATGAACTATTAGTGCCCGGAGAAATACCGGCATTGATGTCAATATATTCATTATCGGAGGTGTTGGCATGAGACTGAGTAAGACGGAAGCGTGGAGGCATTGGATGTTAAATCTGAGGTATAGCTACTTTCGAAAAGTGAAGATTGCCACTACTACTGTTGCATAGATCATGCATCTTATATACAGAAATTAGTGATGATGAGATCGAGAATTTCGGGCTACGTCATATACAGCATTTCTCATCGGAAGGATAATGGTCGGATTAATCTAGGATGGTGTTGCACAGTGACATCATAGATAAGATAAGAATAACTACATCATTGATTATCCTGTTTCTTATTTTTCCGAATCCAAATAAAAACATAGATATTTATAGAGTACTCTTCAAATCCTGTACTCGAAATGCTATGTCAGCATCGAGAACATCAAACACCAGTGTGTGATCTGGTTTGTCATATGCTGGGACTACAACTGCACCACGAATAATTGACTGTGCCCACACAAATTCCATTTGTGACTCCTTGCGCTGTTGTAGTCGGAAAAACCCAAGGTCCTTGTCCTTTTTTTGTAAAGTGGCTGAAACTGAAGTCATCGTATCAAATGCGCGCACCAGTGCAACAGCATACTCAGTTCCACTGAGCATGACTGTAAACACAAGGTAGAGCTGGGCAAATACATTGCCATCAACAGTATTCAGTAAGACACAATCATATCGTGGCTGTCCATAATGTTTTGGACTGCATCGTAAATAGTCGGTGTTTGTTTTCCATGTTATGCGTGACTCGTACTGGACTTTGAGAAATCGAAATTCTGTAATCTATCAGAGAAATTGAGCATTAAATAGCACAGATAGAGAAAACCTTAATGTACCTTATGATCAGAGGATAGTTGGATATTAATATCTTCTGGTACGGGAATCTTTAAAACCGGGAGCTCTGATTTGAAAAATTCTATGAGCTTTTTGCCACTGAAATAAGTGTGTGTATCTTTGATTGATCCAATTTTTGAAGGCTTCTGGGGTGAACCAAGATAAATATTGTCAAATTTTCTGGTTGTTTTTTTCTGGGAAGTGGCATCATTCTTGGTAGAATCATTTTCATCTTCTGAGTCCTCAGCTGTTGTGTTCTTTTTTTGTGAACGTTTTACAGCTTGCTCATCCATTGTGTCGATTAGAGCCTGAATATAACGAGAGGCATACAGCCATTCATCAGCTCGTAGTATCTATGAATAATATGTACATAAGCCAAGATTAAAATCTAAAATTAACTTAAACTACTTACCTGTTCAGCATACTCTCTGAAATTTGAGCGTAGATTGTATGAGTCCTTGAGCGGTCCATGCATGCCCTCATTTATTTTTGTATCATAGTTCCGAGTAACTCCTTTAGCGAGAATGTCAGAAAATAAATGACAGTGCATATGATTTTTAGGAAAATTCCAGTTCTTTGGTTTGGCATGATGCCTGGTTGCCTGGATATATTCCTTTATATTATTAGTATATATATCCCATAAATCTATTTAAATTTTAATAAATACCTCCATAATATCAGCATATGTGTTCAGAGCTTTTTGTCCATCTTCTAAGGTAACAGATGTGTGCACCTCCAATGAGGCATACAAATCAAGGACTAAATATGCACGAAGAAGGCGGAGTAAAATATACTCCTCAGTGGTTTTTTGTGACCCGAATATATCATGCACAATAAAGAGTGAGATCTATATATGTAATGCTAAATTAAAATTTTCCAAATTTCAGATTTACAAATACCTTAAGCATATCTTCAAATTTGTTTGCGTCTGAGAAGTGCACTCCTACTATTGAGTCAAAATGAATCAATCCTCTCCAGCGTGGAAATTCCTCTGCTCTAAAAACCAAGTAAGTAAGAAAATTATAATATCAGTTTCAATGACTAAACCTGTTGTCAACAATATTTATCGACTTTCTTCCACTTTTAGTAATATATGTTTCAAGTATTGGCTTTATGTGTTTTCCTCCTAAACCATGTGCATAATTATGCATTCGGTCAAATGATAGTGCTTTGAATGGATCAGAATTTTCAACAGTCCAAAAAGCATTCTAAAGTGAATTGATCATAATTGGATCATAAAGTAAAACTTTATAAATAAATTTGGATAATTAAAAACAAATAATTCATACCTCAAGTCGACGCAAACCTAGTTGTTGAAGTTGAGCCTCTGATTTACTTGGCTTGACTTGCATTGCTGCATGTATTATTTCTTGTGTATCATCAACATCGCGTGGCTCAGCTTGATATGTTTGGTCGTGTTGAAAAGCATTTGGAATTAAGCAAACGGGACATGGGCATTCTCCATTCAATCCACGAGTAAGAGCCATGACACATCTACATTATGAATTGATAAATCAAAAAATATCTCTTAGCAATAATGACTTACTGTTCTTCATAATCAGCTGAAAGAATAACAATGAAGGGAAATAGATGTCGGACAATTTTGTCGCCACATTCAACATAAAAACCTGTTTTTGAATGCTCTTTTATACTTTCGAGAAGCTTTCGGAATGAGTCATGCCAAACTACACGTTTATAGTCAACGTATGCAGTCTTCCCTGATTTATCCTCTTCATCGGATGTCTAAGAAAATTATATCATCAATAATAAAGGCTGATTAAAATTTAATCTTACAACAGGAAGCCATCCTACTACCCGTCCCCCACCAATTGTGTTATTTCCATTCCGTATCTCAGCTGGAAGATTGGCTAAACGTGCAATAATAGGATATCCTTTTGAGGTACCAAAGGAAGACAGCTTGGTCTTATCAGCAAAGAGAATAAACCCAAAGGGCTTCCCATCCGGTGCTATTAAAGTCTATTTTTTAATGGAAATATTGGTTTTTATTCACCGTAACACGTCAAACAACCTACCTGAACTTCCCAGAATCGGTCAGCTGTCCAAGGCTCATGTATAAAACGAATATATTCTTTTCCATCAAATTTCTCGAGTTTTCGTGCATCCCAAACAAAATGATCAGCAAGTAAAGGATTTTGAATGGTGTCGATAGCCCACTGCCAAAGATCACGGCACCAAAAATTCAATTCAGGTGCTTCTTCGTTATCCACAGTTTTGAAATTATAAGGAGTACTGAGAGTGTATTTTTGAAACTAAGATTACATTAGAACATGCGACGAGGACGATATAATAATTTACGAGGTACCGGTGTCAACATTGAAGATGCAGTGTCCCAGAGTTGGTGGATATCTCGGTGACTACTTAAATGAAATGAGTCTGGTGACTGGATACACTCCTTGATTGCCCCACAGAGAGTATCCATTTGTTTTGAAGTGAGACACGCCTCAATTGCAAGCTGTGCAAGCTGGAAGTCGACCCGAGATTGAAATGGGCGCCATGGTTCTGATATTTCGGGAATGGATGACGACTGCGATGTATGCTCGCGATATTCACCAAAGGCCTCAACCTTAATACCACGCCCGCTGGCAGGGTGATATTCAGTGCGGATGGTATCAATTTCGGGGGTGGCGGCTATTTAAAACGGACAAAATAAGTATGTCCGCAAAGAGATGATTTTCGAAAATGTGCTTACCTTTCGAAGTTGAGCCCCCACCATCTCTAGCCGAAGTCTGCTCAGGTGGTCGCCCAATCTCTTCCGATGGTACTGGTGTTTCATCACTGATAGCGGCGCTGCTCGCTTGTGACACAGACGCCGATGGTGGGGGGACAGTTGATACCTTTCTGTGAGACACTGCGTGCGTCCCACGTAGTGATGGGTCCTCCCATGCTGGTTGCTTTCGTGAACGTTGATTTCGGATGGGAACAGCTTTATCTAGGTATAGATAAGATACACATCAGTACACGGCAGGGAACTTTGAGACTTTGACACATACCAAGATCCCTCTGCATTTGTGCCTCCTCCCGCCTTTTGATAAATTGTTCCGTCATCCTATTCTCCTCGAGTTTCCTCGCACAGTGTCGCCGGTGAGCACTAAGACCGCCAGCTTTGGGAAAAGATCGGGAGCAGTTGCCGCATGTGAACTGCTGGGGATCTGCGGAAGCCGATGATTGGAAATTCATAGTGCCAATAAATAGGGAATGGGTTCGAAAAACGTATGGTACAGCTATAGAGATGTAGTGGGGGACGCAAACGATGGGTTGACAGTCGCATCGGAACGTTGATTCGCGCTTGTGACATCAACAGGCACGCCACGTGTTGTAACGGCTGGTTATAATAAGCCGGGCTGGTTGTAATAAGCCGAGCTCGTTGCAACAAGCCGGGGTTGCCGTACCTTATTATAACATACAAATAACGAGCATTTAACTGCCGGCCGTGATAACGCGTCACGGAAATTTCCGACATCCGTTACGCGTCGCGTAGCCAAGGCTGAGCCTTATCCGAGACTTCTCCACCACCACTCCCTTCTCACTCTTTCTTTGCTCTAGTTCCTCGAAAACTCTGACCTACATTAGACTCGACCTGCGACGCTTTATCCACTTTTCCCCCTCCCCTACCTCCTGACTCCCGACACTCTGTTTTAAACCAGTTGTCTGAAAGATCTTGTTGGTCCAAACTTTCTCTGCGAGCTAATGCGTTACTATTAACTTAATTGCAGTATCCTCGACTTGCGATGCTTTCTTCCTGCCTCACAACACTTTGTGTTCTCCACCACGGTTTTCTCATTTCTACGAGATTCTGGCTTCCGTTTGCATCACATCTAGTCCTTAACTCTCTCATTTTGTCCAGTCAAGATGCCGTATGATATTTTAGTGCGCACCTACAGCACCGTCTAGCTTGTGCTCCGTGGTGCAAAGTCGAGTGAGACCTATGCTCAGCCATCGTATCACCTGCCATCGCGCAATTTGTTTTCTTTCTTGCTTTTTACTGCTACTTTTAGGCATCGTAGTCCCCATCGTTTGTCTCACCTTGTCTCTGAAATGAAGAAAGTACACCCGGTTGTAGCGTCTTCGATGCTACATGATGCATGATAGCTCGTGAAGATGTGAGTAGGGCCCGCTTTTTGTCGTTTTTAGTTTGCATATTCATTTCCACTCACCTTGTAGCTTTACAGATCCTAAAGTTCGGATTTAGTGCAAGCCTTTCCCGGCTTCTTGTCTTCCTTCCTTCCACCACCATCGCCACCGCGCTGGCTCTTACTTATCGCTAAGTCTATCCCGAGAAACTCTGATTTATCTCTTCTGAATAATAACCCTGCCCAAATAGACGTTCGCGCATGCTGTCCTTCTTGCCACTCGGTCTGACCTCGTAGATTCTCATATCAATCTCAGATCTCCATCATCCCACTCCCATCATCCACATATCCTTCTTCGCTTTAGATACGAGACGATCCATCCACAGCTTATGTCCCCTGCGCTGACCCATACTCTATTACACAAATTGTACAACATTGCGTTGCGTAATAGTAGTAAATGCACGCGTGTCGTTGTAGGTGCTGCTGGTTCGGGTTGGGTTGGGGTTAACCCAAGAATTAGCTGTCGGTTTCATTTATACACACGAACGGCATTCGTTCATCTTGCAACCAGATCAGTTGGACACACGGATAGACTCACACTCGAGAAAAAATATTTATGTGGTGGCCAGCATTGACGGTGGAAAAAAAGGAAGAAGCATCGTAATAATTGGCCTCATACTTGCCTCATACTAGGGCCTAGGCTCGAGACGCGCAAATGTAAAAAGACACGTGACCGTTCGGTGATGGAATTGCATTCCCTGCCTTCTCTTTCTCGTCTGCCCGCCATCGTTGGCCTTGGGTCAATAATCAAAGATATCTGCTGCTCTCCATAAATAAAGTCACGTTCAACGAAATCCACTGCGCACCAAGGTCCAATTCAGGAAGAAAAAAAAATCTGACGAGGAATACACGACGGGCCCTGTTCATGTGTAAAGAGATCAAAGAAAACTCGGGCTTGGAGCAAAGGTTCTTGTCTTTGCCGCTCCTGAGGCCTGAGTGCGTAAACTATTTATTTCTTGTATTTCTTTGTGTTGATGTCGTCTTCCTGCTGTATAGATCCCCAAGAAAGGCACCTACCATGCTCGAAATTCCCGGGTACGAGCATCAGATAGGAGGGCCGACGTCCATTGGTAAGTACACAGTAGCTGCTGATTTGTGCTAGATCGTACTCAGAAATTATCATTGGCTGTTATACACCTGCATATCATCGATATCCCTCCCACTCGTCAACTCTATCGTTTTAATCATCATTCCATTACAACCATTTGGATGTGAATCTAATAATCCGCTCGATAACTACCAGCATGACCACGCACTGAGCTCGAACTCGTCATTTCAGCATGCTATGTCATTTCAGAATATCGATACATTCGACACTGGTGAGATATTGTCGTTGAGGAAGCCTATTGGCTGAAGCCCATAACTTCTGAGTACAATGTGCTGTTTCCGTAACTTTGAATTTGACGTCATGTGTATCCCTGTCTGATGTCACTTTTTCAGGCCGTGCCATCCTGCTTGAGAATGTTGTTGGATTTCTCTAAACGTGGATGGGAATAGGATATTTTTATGGAAGCTCGAGTACTTTTTTGCGTGGCGTTTTGCGATATAACTTATCAACACTTGTCCCTTTCAGTAGTGCAATGAATTGCGTATGGAAGCTCGGGTACGTTTTCGCCGCATCTATCCTTTTACGGTCTACCGACACCCATTCTTTTCAGTGGTGCATTATATTTCCTCAATTCGGTCGACACACAGGCATTGAATTTTCGATCGCAACGATTTTGAATATCATACCTCCGACTTTTGCACCTGGTAGATCGGTCCTCTCTTTTCTATGTTTGTATATGCGTTGACGCTCTATTGTCATAACAGGATACTCTGCTTTCTTGACAGATGTCTGCTTCCGGTTCTGTTACACTGCAGAGACTTTGATTCTGTGTTTATTGGTGAGTCAATGTATGCATCTCAGGAATGAAGTGATCGTCGCTAACCTCTCATTCTCTCGCTTAATAGGGTCTAGCCAGTCTTGCACCTATATCCAACCGTCGTGTTCGGGCATTTGTAGACGTGAAGGAAAAGGCTATGTGTCAATCGCGTAAGCTTCGTCACTTTCGTTGTTATTAATGCCGGTTCTAATGCAGCAAATGACAGTGTCATCTTCTCCTATCTGCCCGCCCAAAGCTTGAAATGTATTCGAACTTGATTTACCTTTCGGTTCTGCGTTTAAAGTCTGCGGTCGGACTTCAATACCAAATTGGTCACTTAGTCGATACCGTCGACCTGAAAAACCTTTTTTCAATCCGTCTCCCGAACGAAGGTGGAGCTATTAGCCCATAGTTTGGCCAAGAGTGTGTCGCAGCTGCACCTCTATCGTTGTCAATGCCGGGGTTGTGAAGCACTATGGGGATGTATTTCGACGAATCAACAAATCGTTGCACGAAATGTGGCCAGACCACGGACTCGTAATCGACTGGAAGAAATGGCGAAGAAAATAAGAGCTTCATGAGGAAGTCGCAGTTGTGCATGGGCCACCTTTATCGAATATCCTTGTTCGACGATCGTGCAAATACTGATAATCACCACCAATTAATAAATCATGTTTTCTAGACAAATTGTCCTCCTCTTTCTGGCTTCGAACATCGGGGGTAAATTTCTCGGTAACTACAAGGCCCGCTGGATCTCAAGATGCTTTCTTTATATCCGTTGCTCCTGTGGAAAGTTTTGAACACGAATTTGAAGTGACCAATTCGTATGTCTTCATCCTCGATATACCCTGGTCATCTTAGAATATCACGAATCGAGATCCGTGCTATTTATACCCATATATTAGGCAAGCACTGCAGCCCACTGCTCATATAAACCCTCGTCTGACATCCTACTCAGCAGGAGAATACCCCTTCCCAGTCTGCTATTCACACACAATGGCTGATCCACTATCCATCACTCTCGCTGTTATCACGCTTACGACGGCGCTTAAGGACATTGTCGAGCTGGCTCAAAAGGTCAATGACTCATTCAAGAAGGTAAGACACCACTATCAAAAGTCGAAAGGCTCGCCATCTGACCAATCGACTGCCAGCCCGCTCGTAATATGCAGAAAGCAGAATCTCTGGCTGCGGAGACGCTTGAGATCGTACAAGATCTAAAGCGTTTCTATGACGGTCATGAAGAAATACTTGGCAATGCGCCGGATATGCGAGATGCCGTATTTAAGCTTTTGAAGTGTGTGTTTATGATCACCTATTGCTCATTTCATTCATGATTGCTGTAGAGAAACAGAAATGGTACACGAGAAGTGTAAGCCTATGCTCCAACTTCATGGCGTCTCGGATGGCACAGTGCGTACTTGGATGAAGCGGAAACTTGGACCTTGGTGGAGGCGAAATGGCCTCGAGGAATCCATTCGGAATCTGCGAGATGGGGCAAATAAATGTCGCAGTGATTTTATGGTGCGAGAATAGTTAGTACTCAGGCGGAAATTTTCTGATATGAATATCAAAGATGTTTGCATTACTACGTATTGAAGCTAACACGGCTCGCGTCCAGGCCGCCACAGCTCAGGTTGAAGCCGCCACAGCTCAAACGCAAGCTACTGCAGTCCAAATTCAGGCCACCACAATTGAAATCCGAGCTGCTGTAACACATGGGCTTGCTCGTCCTCATGTGCAGCCACCACATCCCCAAGTTATGGACCACAGCCTCCTAGCATTCCTGGGTTCCACGCCTGTCATATTATCTCAGCTCCCCCCTCATGTCAAATTAGCGGAACACCTTGTGTATAAGGAGGCTATCACCTCTCAAGTGGGCAAGATTGAGATTCTATTTGGAAAGATTGCTCCTGGCGATTCCTATCCAGTAGAAGAGCCAGACCATTTACATTTGCAGCCTTTTAGTTCTGCCATGCGGCTTCACCCTTCCACGAAAGAAGATTTAGAAGATTTAGAATTTGATGTGTTCGCTCAGATTGCGAAAATACGCGAAAACTTGAAAGGCAGAAATAATGGACGATCAATCCAGGACGGGGCAGCGGCGACGTCAATATTATCTGTCGGGCTTACCAACCTCGATATGTACCATGAATCTTTGGCAATGTCGCGGTTTGCTGTAGATCTTTATAGGATACTCACCAAGACGAACGAAGATGTTTATGGACCCCACCTTGCGAATGCACTTTACCTCATGTCGTCCACGCTTGTGGATACAGGGGAGCTTGTACAGGCCTACAAAGCAGTGACAGAGGCTGTGACCCTTGGACGACGTCTCGTGGCTGCCAATCCAACCTTTGAAGCCCAAATCCAGCTTGCTAATTTGATTCGCCACTCCTCGTATGTTGCGCGTCGGAATGGAGACTTGGAAAACGCCACCCGCGATGCAGAAGTAGCGGTACAAACCTACGAACGTCTAATTGGACAGCCCACATCCGTGTCAAAAATGGAAGTAAGCATCATTGACAAAATGCGGGAACCAACTGTTATGACATTAGAAGCCACACGTGTTTACGACTTTGCTCGTGCATTGGAAGAGCTGCATTACAGTCTATTTCCAACCAGTAGAAAAGATGAATCAGTAAGCGCAGGAATAAGGGCGCTCGAACTATACGGTGCACTGGAGCAGAGGGAAAATCACACCTATTTCAGTGATTCAATAGCAAATCTCTATTACTCTCTCGCATCCGACACGTATCAGGACGTAATATCCATCCATCAATCTCTTTCCTACGCACAAAAAGCAGTGTTTCAATATGAGGAGGTCCTTCAACACACCGGAAATGTCCCCCACGACCTTCCTTTTTCCCTGGCAAGGCAAGCCGAGATTTTATCTAATTTGAACCGCGTCGACGAGGCATATGTGGTGTGCCAAAGACTTGAACAAATAGTTCAGAAGCACATTGAGGATCATCAGCTCCATGCTGAATCACTTCTGCAACTAATGCTAAATCTTTTTTATTCGAGACATTACTTGGAGGCAGCGTCGATCGGGGAACAATTGGTCGCGACCTGCGGAGTATCGCTTTTAGATGGGAAGCTCCACAATGCCTACACCTACACGTCTTGGGCCTTTGAAAAATCAGGAAACACTCTCAAGGCAGTACAAATTGCGGAGTCAGCAGTCAGCTATTGGCGCATTCCAGCACTTCACGATTCTAAAAACGTCGAATTTCTTGCTGCTAGCGTTGGCAATCTGGCACGTCGATGTCTATCAGCGGCTGAGCACAAACGAGCCCTTAGTGAAGGACATGAAGCAATGAAACTGTGTAACTGCTTGATTCAAAAAGATCCCACACTTCTAGGGAATTACATGGCAACTCTTCAACTAAATATGGTGATTGCCACAGAGGCAAGGATGGAAATTCAGTCTTTGGAAAGAAGTCGAGAGGTCGTTCAATATTCTCGGGCACTGGTCAAGCAATTTCCCAACCAACAAATATTCCTTCTTCGTCTCATCTTCGATCACGTAACCCTGTTGGAAGGCTTTGACCAACTTGTAGAAGCCAGTGCTGCCATTGAAGAGGCTCTCAGCTGGTTTGACGCCCATCCAGTACAAGATCCAAAATCAGTCGAATTGCACACCGAGATACTTCTACATTATGCCAAATTTCTTCGCGATCAAGGTCATCTTGACAAGGCATTAAGTGCCTATGACAAGGTGATTAAGGTTGGGCAACCCTTCGCAGCCTACGCATATTCTAAAATTGCATCCGATATTCTCTGGGCGAAGGCTCGAACCCTCATGGCATTTTACTTTATAGGACAAGTTCCACTTGCGCTCACCAACATTGAAGATTGTCTGACTTTTGCTGAAAAACATGACTTAGAGGAGCAACAGGCGTATACCCTTTACTTGGAAAACGCATCACGTATCTACCAATCCAGTGGCGACATTGATAAGGCGGTGTCCAACATGCGACGGTCGATTGACATTGATAGAGGTCATAACAGAACTCCATTTTCCTGGATTTTGTCTGATCTCCTTGCCGACGCTGGGGAGGAAGAAGAAGCCCTTACCGTTGCAAATGAGGCCATACAAGAATGCAAGAAATGGCAAGACAGTTCCTCAATCGGCGACAAAGAATGTTATGCACAGGCGCAATACACTCTGTCCCTACGTCTCTTCGCAAACAACGATCTTGTTCGGGCCCGAGACCTGCTTCTCGATGTCCGATCATTCTACCGACAACATTCACAGCCCAGAAATCTATGGTTCATCAACTTGGCTACAACCCTATGGGCATTGGGACACCTAGAGTGTGCATCAGGCCGACACGAAGAAGGCATCGCTGTAAGAACTGAACTCACCAAGTTGCGAAAACGACTTCGACTCATATTTCCGCGTCTTGATGAATTTGTGGAGGTGGGATTGAAAAGAGAACGAAACTTTGCCGCATGGAAGAACCTGCTCAAAAAGATCAATCTTAAGTGTAGACACCAAGATGATGATATCCCCGAAAGCGCAGTAATCTCTCCATCTGCAAACATAGAATCTTGTTAGATGAGCCTGTGACACACGCAGACTAGTTTTATTTCGCTCTCTATTCATTCAAAGGCACTTGTTCCTTGTATATCAGCAGTCATAGTTTGATAATATATCTGATATTCAATGTTATGTTAGTCTCTTTCTATTGAGCATATGAGTGCTGGACCTCTTGTTTCCAATTCGTGCCAACGACGTCGAAGAACACTACCCTCGACATACAGGAAGTAATCGAAGACAGAAGGAAATACTTGACAAGGGTTGAGAAACATGTAGAGAGATGTTGGCTTGGAGTATATTGAGGTAATAAATCAACGCAACATGACCAAATTGACTGAGATGTAGGATGTGATCAAAAAATCGGGTGTACAAAGAACGTTCCAAGTATCATCGATATTCCAGGTACTCTGGTGATGGATAAGAATTCAGCGCGGGATACTTGATATTATGAAACGAGTTGGTAGGTCGTCAGGAATGTGTGATATACTTCCTGGTCTTGGATGTCTCTATCCAGGTCTATACCGCGCCAACGACGGGATACGCGGAGATTGTGAAGAAAGTTTAAACTAACTTGAATGAAAATATTCAGCGCGTATATGAAGTCATAGAGGATATTGCGTACCATCATCGAGATTATGAGGATGAGACCTACCCCCAGAATCATTTACGCAAGGAAGGAGAGGTTGAAAAGGATACATCATGGAAAGTGTAACATACGTACCTGTGGGGACAAGTAGTCCACAACCAAACATCCATTATTTCGCGCTTCAAAGGTAGAGAGAGAACCAGTTCCGTCATCCTTGATTTAGCGTCCTCGATCGAACACTTTTTTTTATATCCATAATTTCAAAGAATCTGATTGTGATGCCCAATGCTGCTACTCGAGAATGTCTATATGAAGGTTGTGTGTGTGTAAATATATGCAATGTTTTTCTCCAATGTCAGTGATGGTTTCACTCTATGATTTTCTGGAGATGCACGTTTCTTTAATAAAGGACTCAACAGAAAGAAAAGGAAAGAACTTACAATCCACACACGGTGTTGTTGACTTGAACCGCGGTTATAGGGACCCTACCGAGGTTGACGGCCTGCCCCGCAGTTAATTCATTCATGGCCGACAATGCGATATTGAAGTCGGGAGTAGCGACATCAATAGCCAAAATGCTGATGGTCTTGGAGACCTTGCTGGAGTTGACGAACGTAAGGTTCCAGCACGTTCCACAGGCAGCAGAGTTGAAGTCTGTGATTGCGGGTGCGCCGCCGATGTGTGCAAAGTTGGGCAAGGAACCGAAGGTGGTGAAGCCTTTGGTTATCATGCCGTTAGATCCGGTCGAGCATGCGACGGTGGTGAGGGATTGGTTTGCGTTGTCGTATACGGGGTCGAAGCTCACGTTGACTGAGGCTACGAGAGCTGGGAGGAGGGCGAGAGGAGAGAGGATGGCGGAGAGTTTCATTGTAGGATCTTCGAGAGATGCAATGTTTGGATCCACTTGAGCTGAAATGGTCGTCTTTTATCCTGGATAGAAGCATTAGGTCCGATTCTCGCGTTCATGGTGACCCAGATCCTGCAGTTCTCATGATCTGTTACGGTGAGGATTGCCCATGAATCGAAGTGCTCAACTCCTCCTAGAAAGAATAAACACACGTAGGACCATGTGCGGCGGTCGAACAGAAGCAGGAAAAAGATATTGTTCATTAATTATAGGTCCAAATGAGATATTTGCTCCACAGGAAGGATGGCTTCGCCGGTGAAATTAGCAGAAAGGTACGGAATTTGCCTTCTAGTCTTGTTTCGAGGAAGGCCTGTCCAAAGAGGAAAAATAGAGTGTATGTCGCATGACCCTAACTGGTGACACTGCCAGACAGCGACACAAGCAGATATTTTCCGCGTAGCTAGGCCTGAGAAGATGAAGCAAGGAGTTTCTATAGTTTTACATACATTTTGAGCTATTATAATCGTCTCCAACGCTTCTTGAAACTATGATCCACTCTGGCAGTTGGCGAACAAGAACCAGCGTAAAGGTGGAACTGCCAGTGGCTACGAAATATCCCAGAAAACGGTTCAGTCCAAACACAGGGGTATGTTGTTGGAGGAAATTGGAAGAGTCGTCATCGAGCGACGAGACTTCGACGGACGCAGAAATGGAAGTGTCACATGACTGTACAATTTCAAATGCCGAACGAAGTCACCCAACGACGTTACAGAGTCCGACGTCAGAGTAACTTGTCATGATTTGTTTGAACCTAACATCCTTGCATACTTGCTTCGAGGGAAACATATCTACTCCTGGATGTATCTCTGACATGCCTATACATCTTCCTCCTGTTCCATTGTTGAATTTACGGACGTCATTTGTACCCCTACGGCAGGCGTTCAAGATAGGCATTTCGTGGGATGTAATCCGGCACTTCCGAGAATCATGTGTCCAACACGAGGCAGAAGTTGAACTGTTGAAATACGGGCGCCTATTCGTACCTGACCTTCTATCTGACGATCATGACCAGTCGATCAGTATACAAAGGCTCTCGTCGAAAACTAGTGCTTGCGTTTGATATAGGGACCACCTACAGTGGGATCTCTTACAGGTATGGATTACGAACTTCCATTCGATGGCCGAAAGCTGAAAACCTAACTTTGTTCCAGCATCCTCGATCCAGGACAAGTACCCGAGATCAAGGGAGTGACCAGGTTTCCCGCTCACGAACACATAAGTGGCGCTTCCAAGATTCCTACCATCATCTTTTACGATGCAGAAGGAAAGGTACGCGCAGTGGGAGCTGAAGCCACTCGCGAAGGCATTCTTGAAGAAGCAGAGGACGGGAAATGGACCAAGGCCGAATGGTGCGTATCTTTCCACGTAGGATTACATGTGTGGCTTTACCTCCGCTACAGGTTCAAACTTCATTTACGTTCGAAGATCGGTGCTGGAAAAAATCTCAACGAGAATATACCTGACCTTCCACCCAACAAGACCGTCATCCAAGTCTTCGCGGATTTCCTTCGATATATGCAGGAATGCGCATCGTCGTACATCCAAGATACACATGCAAATGGACCAGATCTCTGGGCCTCTGTTAAAGAAGACATCGACTATGTACTTTCTCATCCGAATGGGTGGGAAGGAAAAGAACAAACCCAGATGAGGCAGGCGATCGTTCTATCCGGTCTCATCACAGACACGGACAGCGGACATGCACGGGTCTCTTTCGTCACGGAGGGAGAAGCAAGTCTCCATTATGCGATCCAGAACAGTGTTTTGTCAGCTAGCATGAAGGTGGATTTTCCTTTTCTTATTATTTTACCTTCATATTCTCATAGATTACAGAAAGGAAACGGTATCGTTATCGTCGACGCGGGTGGTGGAACGATTGATATCAGCAGCTATAAAGACGATCCTGATATCACCACAAATACATATGAAGAAATCGCGGTCCCGCAATGTTAGTCACCTCTACATACGTCAATTGTTAGAGTTACCACGAACTCACGTCGTCGGAATAGGCCATTTTCACGGATCGATCTTCGTCTCTATCCATGCCAAGGTCTTTCTCAAGGGTAAGTATATCTTCATTATGAGCTGCCGCCGTAATAATAGCGCATATACTTTAGAATTCCTTAAAGAATCCGACTTTCTCGATGATTTGGATCATATCGGGAAGTGTTTTGACGAAACAACCAAGACCAGGTTCAGAAATTCAGAAGAGCCGCAATATATCAAGTTTGGATCGCTGAGGGACAACGATCCCCACGTTAACATACGCATCGGACAACTGAAGCTGGCTGGGTAGGCGGTCTTATCTCCTCCTCCTCAATACATTGAAACCATGTTCTCTTTAGTTCTGACGTTGCTAAATTCTTCGAACCCTCCATCAAGTGTATCGTATCATCAATTCTCAATCAATGCAAAACGTCTCATTCAAAAATCTCGGTATGTGTACCTAGACGAATTTAATTATAGGACGGAACAAACTCTAATAGCTTGGGAGTATAGCACGTCGTCCTCGTCGGAGGCTTTGCTGCCAGCGACTGGTTATTCAATAACGTAGCCAAACTTTTGAGCAAAGAAGATTTGAATGTTCTACGTCCAGAAAACCACATGTAAGCTCGAAAGTATTACATTGTATACATGTTCTCTTCAAACTTAACATTTCATAACTTCCACAGCAATAAAGCAGTGTCCGATGGTGCCATATCATTCTATCTGGATCATTTCGTGCGCAGTCGGGTTTCAAAATTTGCTTATGGAACCTTCGGTGGGGTACTATACAAGCCTTTTGACCCCGACCACCGGGAAAGATTGCACGACCTGTACATTAGCATTTCTGGGGACCAAGTGATCAATAACCGATTTTATACAATATTACCGAAGGTTCGTGCCTTTTTTTGCCGTTTTTGTGCTGTTTATCCATATGCCTTACTCGACTTATTTTTTAGAATGTTCAAGTATCAGAGCTCAAGGAATTTCGCATTTCCATGCTTCGCGAAGGTGGCAGCAGGGGTTCCGTGGGACATCTAAGTGCTATAGTATGGTGCTACAGGGGTACATTGGCTAACCCCGAATGGAAAGATATTGATGCTGGTGCGCTCCTAATCTAAGGATTTTGCCGCTCTCTTGAAGCACCTTCTGAAATACGTCCACAGAGAACTACACCGCTCTGTGTACAATCTCCGCAAATACCTCGCACGTACCGAAAATTCCAAAACGGAACCTACAAGGAAACATCTATTATGAGATGGATTACGACATTATCCTTTTGTTCGGGTTGACGGAGTTGAAAGCACAAATATCTTGGGAAGAAAATGTGAGTTGGGCCGCTCTAATGATAAAGTACATCTTTCGGCACTAATCTACCTTGAAACAACAAAGGGAATCGAGAAAAGGTGAGCAATTTAATACCTATTGACCTTTTAAAAAATATCTGACCATTTGATCAGAGGACCTGCTAAAGTTGTTTACGATCCTGATATCACCAACGACAGTTGGGCACCGGTGTCGTCGATATCGCTTGCCCCGTCTCCTAAAAATAAGAAGAAGAAGGGCCCCAAAAAACCCAACAAATTATACTAAAGGCGTATGGGTCCTCTCCATTCTACTTGCTACACACCGTGTTCTGCATTTGTCTGAATTTTAGAACCTGCTGGTCTACACCGCTATGTAGCGCCTTTCTTGATCTTTGTTGGATTATGGCATGCCACAAACCTCAAATTACCAATTTTTGCTAGTTACATTATTTATGTTCAGTGAAGGTCTCGGGCATGTATTCTAATGATGTGTCCGTCAATATCTTCATGTGCTGAGCTAATAAAAGATCTCCAACTGAAAGATCAGCACGTGTTCAGCACGACCCACGAGCGCTTATTTACTTGCGTACCTCCTCATCCTGTTATCATGGCACCGTACAAAGGTTCTCGTCGTAAGCTAGTACTGGCGTTTGACATAGGAACGACATACAGTGTGATATCCTACTGGTACGCTACTTAACGCATGAAACGGATATGTTGCGCCTTAACCTGCCATGCTGCAGCATACTTGAGCCAGGCCAGGCACCAGAAATCAAACCGATCACTAGATTTCCCGCGAGCGAAACTATTAGTGCAGCATCCAAGATTCCAACCATCGTATACTACGATCAAGAAGGAAAAATACAAGCTGTGGGTGCAGAAGCGACCAAGGAAGGAATATTGGAAGAGGCGGAAGATAGGGACTGGGTCAAGGCAGAATGGTAAGTTTACATTGGGATACTAAATACGTGCAATACGTCCTTCGTGGTATATGTAGGTTCAAGCTACATTTATACTCTAACGGTGGAAGACACTTGACGCAGGATTTGCCTCCACTTCCTTGCGGGAAGACCATTGTCGACATATTTGCAGACTTCCTGCGATACCTATTCCAATGTACACAGGAATATATTCAGGATACGTATGCAAATGGACGTGATTTATGGGCTTCGCTGAAGAATGAGATTGCTATCGTACTTTCGCATCCAAACTGCTGGGAAGCGGAAGAGCAGCATCACATGCGTCAAGCAGCCGTATTGGCCAATTTGATCCCTGACTCAGAGGCTGGTCATGCTCGCGTCGTACTGGTGGCAGAAGGGGAGGCGTGTCTCCATTATGCTTTACAGAACAGTGTTCTGTCCACCACTTATAAGGTATGTATGAGCTACCCTCAGCTTCCTTTCTTTTTAACAAATCGAAGGCAGGAACTGGTGTGGTAATTGTCGATGCAGGCGGAGCTACGATTGATATCATCAGCTACAGTCAAAATGTAGATGGAGCATTCGAAGAAATTGCCGTTCCTCATTGTGCGTCATTTTGGTTTCTTCTTCGCTGTTAAGTATCTGCGGTACAGCTAGCCTCACTGGGTCGGTTCTCGTGAGCGTTGCAGCTCGGCATTTTCTTAAAGGTGCTTTTGTTGTTGCGAATTAAATTTATTAGCCTAATATTAATTCGAATTTACCTCTTGTCAGAACGGTTGAAGGGGTCGGAATATATCGAGGACCTTGATTCTATCGTCGAACGTTTTGACCAGACCACCAAACTCAGATTTAATAATCCGGAAGAGTACCAATATGTAAATTTCGGCTCTTCAAGGGATAACGATCTGCTATATAGCATCCGTTCTGGGCGACTGAAACTGGAAGGGTTGGTGATGCTACGTGCCTCTTATTATGCTTGATTTTTTTTTTTGAAAGGTTCTTAAATCTGATGTTGCCCTGTTCTTTAATCCGTCGATCCAAAGCATCATTTATTTAGTATCGAAACAAACGCAAAATCCTCACAACCTGGGAATTTCGGTACTTGCATCTCTGTGAGAATTAAAATATTTTGGCGCACTGACAAATATTGGCTTTGCAGCATGTGGTTCTTGTGGGTGGACTTGCCTCGAACGATTGGGTATTCCGAACTATGGCCCACCATCTAACAGAACTTGGCATGAGTGTGGTGCGCCCTGAAAGTTACGTGTGAGCACTGTATCTACCTGGCCTAGACGGAAAATTGATCTTTTTGTGTTTGTAGCAATAAGGCTGTCCCCGATGGTGCCATTTCCTTCTATTTGGACTATTTCGTTCAAAGCCGTGTATCTAAATTCTCATACGGCTCTTTGGTGCAGTGCCGTTCGATCCAGAGGATCCTCAGCATCAAGAGCATAGGTCAAAGGGATTGTTTACCATGCACTCAGGGGAACTCATGATCGACAATGCTTTCCTTGCTATCCTACCAAAGGTCTGTGAATTCAACCGGCACCATACGGAAAACCAACCCATTTTCTTTTAGAATACACGAGTATCCGAGGAACAGGAATTCCGGTATTCATTGTATCGCGAATATCCGAATAAGATAACGCTGCGAACAGTATCATCCATAATTTGGTGTTATAAAGGGGAGAGTGCAGAGCCCAAATGGAAGAATGTGGATACAGGTCTGAAATCATGACTTATGACTTCACTACTGGCATGACTGACATCTCAAAAACTCTGTAGATAATTACGTCATGTTATGCGAGATCGTCGCAGATCTTTCTCGCCTAACTTTACTGCCTCTCAAGGATGCGATAGGAAAAGAATCCTTTCGCATCGAGATCGACATATTGCTCCTGTTCGGGCTGACAGAACTGAAGGCTCGGATTTCCTGGAAGGACAATGTAGGTACTATAACGATTTCCCGAAGCACAAGCTTCCACTGATAAACTCAATTTTTGGTTTAGGGGGTTGAAAAACGGTAAGCAAAAAAATTGCTGATTGTCTCTTATCGTGATCTGACTCCAATTTAGAGGTCCTAAAAAGGTCGTGTATGACCCTATTGTTAGCAAAGAATGGGAGGACGGACATTGCACGACGAGTGCAGCGGATCCCACACCCAAGCAAGACTCAGTGCCAGTGGGACAAGAACGGTGGCGACAACCTGCAGAGGAGAGGACACTCTTACCACAATCACAGCTTCCTAGTGTGAGACCGCCAAGTACCACCTTAATTCCGGATAACCGTTGGAAGAAGGATACATCAAAACTAGAGCAGACATCTACACCTTTTTCTAAGGCGTATAGCTGGAGAGGCAGGCAACGGAGAGCTAGAGAAGACGTTCAGGACAGTATGCCGTTCCCGCAGGCATTCAGCAACCATAGAAACGAACAGATTGGAAAGCCTGTTTACATGTCGCCGTTGGAGAAGATGGGGTGGAGGGGTACTCGGATAGAGTCGGGAATATGCGTTTGTCAAATTTGTTTGCTTATGTTTGAAATCTACAAACTCGCTGTCATTTGTCTTTCTCGCTCATTCCTATTTCTTCCGTGTTCTACGGACGAACTTTTACTTTGCCAGCTTGTCCTACTACCTCTCTGAAATCTCCCCACAGAATTAGTTCTTCGACGGAACTGGCACACACTGGGGTACTTTCCGGATGTAAGTTACAATTGAGCTTGAGTTGTGTCGTCGATCCCTCCCTCGTGCGCATGACTTGTGAATGCTTTGAGACCTTGTTATCGGTGGATAACACTTACCCTGCGTTTCCTGTGCTTGGCCAAAAATATTCAAAGAGGCTCGACATAACAGTCCGTTGTCACAATAAAGCTCAACTACTACCAGGCGTTCAGTAAAAAACGTTTCAAAATTGGAAGTAACCATATTGCTCAAGCTTTATTGGAATTTCGAGTTTACGAATGGCTCGAACAAATAATACGTGACCTCAGTCTAAAAAATTGCATCGGGGAGCAAGGTAAAGATGTCTATGTTTTCGAATTTCCTCAAAATTCTAAAATCTCATGTGTTCGACGTAGATTTTACCTTTTTGTTCCGATTAAGCGGATCAATCGGTCCAATGATTCCGGAATATAAGGGCACGTCTTTCGTCAATGCTATCTCAGAACTACTTACTTCCTTTCGAGATGTCGGATATTATCACACTTGACGTATACGAGCCTATTCATGATCCTACGCCTGATGCAAGATTGGATTCCCAAGATATCGCATCTGCAAACAAGACACATTTCAACCAAATTGCTTCGCACAATGAGGACAAGAGATGGGTGGAACTGGCGAAGAGGTTCGTGTTGGGATCATTGTTAGGGGGCGATGAACTTCAAGTGCTGACAATTGGTGCAGGGCGGCTCAAGCGATCCTACAAAGATACACCTTTGACGAGGAGTCCACCTCGGTGATGGATTTTGCATGTAATACAGGTACGTTTACCGCGACTACAAGTATATCAGCTGTTCAAATGTGACTAGGTCTATTGTCCAGAGAACTAGCTTCTTATACGAAATCGCTCGTTGGAGTAGACATCAGTCAAGGCGCAGTCGACATTTTTAACGAGCGCGTATCGAATCAAGGTATTCCTCCGGAAGAGATGCGAGCCGTGTGCGATGAACTCAAAGGCGAAGATGGGGAGCTTGACGGACAGAAATTTGATGTCATCACGGTGCATATACACCGCTTTTGCTATACACCTTTGATAGCTGATTCCATTTAGTGCTCCGTGTCTTACCATCACTTCGAGGACATCAACACTATCACCCAGATCCTGTCGTTTTTCCTGAAACCTGGTGGAGTGTTGTTCGTAGTGGACATCACCCAGAAGAAAAAAGACGAACATGATCATGATCACCACCACCAACACCATGGCCGAGAATCCGGTGCCGATACTCTGTTTCCTGAACATGTTCAGCATGTCGTCGCCCACAAGCATGGAATAAGTCGAGAGGCGATTCAAGCAGCTTTTGATGGTGCTGCCTTGACCTCGTTCAAATTCGACATCATGGCTACCGTGATATTACACGGAAAGGAAGGCCAGCTCTTCATCGCATCTGGGACTAAGCCATTGGTGTAGTAGGCACTGGAGTTATAGGCGTACGAAAACGGTCCCACTGCCCATAATCCCGGATGGTCGACAAATGATCTCCTTTCTCGTCGACGGTTTATGACGCATTGACAAACATTGCTATGATGATCATGAATGATGGAACATTTACTAATACCAGCCGCTCGTATTCGTGTGCACGGCCGACACGTAGGCTCGGTTAATTTCACAAAATACGTCATGATTGCCAATCCTCAATTCAGGGAAAGCAATTCGTCCGAGCCCAAGTCCTAATGGCTCTATCAAAATATATAAACAATACAAATCACTCGCAACGAATTCCAGATATCACGATAATCTCTCTTCTTGCTGTTCGATAAGATCCGCGTCACTGTGCAACGATGTCGGACTATTCTGAACTCCTTATGCTTGATCTCGATCATCCTAGCCTGAAGCCCAAAGTCGAATATTATCATGTCGCGGAGGAAATACTGATATCAGTTCGTAACTGACACACGGAGGATTTGCATTACCACTCACACGAGCATCAGAAGCACAAATTTGAAGGCGGTGATATCATTAGAGCGAACAAGAAACATTTCAACCACATTGCCTCACATTGCCATGAAGACCCGAGATGGATTGCTCTGGCTAAAAGGTAGTTTGCTTTGTGCGTATCAATAGCTCAACCTCCGATCATTTCTCTTTTTAGGTCTGCAGCAGAGATGCTAAAGAATTATAATTTCAGCAAGAAAGCTACGACCGTCCTCGATTTCGCAACCAACGCCGGTACGTTTATCCAGATATTTATCCTTCGACTTGAGGTAACGAGAAAGGGTCCTTAGGCCTCATAGCACGACAATTGGAACCTTACACCAAACAAATAGTGGGGGTCGATATTAGTGAAACTCCGGTTGTTCTTTTCAACCAATGGGTTTCCGAGAAAGGGATTTCTTCCGAAAAGATGCACGCTGTCGCAGTCGAGCTAAAAGGCGAAGATGGAGAGCTTGATGGATTGAAATTTGATGTCATTACGGTGAGTTATTTTCGATACGTACATCGATCAAGAGAGAAATTGATACATACACTTCTTTGTTCACGTAGTGCGCAGCATCTTATCATCATTTCGAGGACATCAACAAAATGACCAAGATGCTCTCGTACTTCCTCAAACCAAATGGAGTCTTGTTGGTCGTCGATTTTACCAAGGCAGAATCGGAAGAAGCGCTGCCCACTGACGACTCTCATGATAGTTCGGTGCCGCACAAAGTGGGCCTGACTGCCGAAATTATGAGAGATGCATTTGTCGAGGCTGGCTTGATCCAGTTCAGGTTTGAAGACTTTTCTCGTGTTAGGATGCTAGGTAAGGAGAGCACACTTTTCCTTGCTAGCGGAAAGAAGCCAGGTGCTGAGCTGTAATACGGGAGTTTTTCCTGATTTCTTATTTAAATGAAATTTAACGAAATGGCTTCCCATATACCACATTACGTCCAACGATTGATCAGAATCATGAGCGCTTAGAAACTTGTACTTGATTTCTCTGGCTGTTGAGCCTCTTTGCAGTGATTCTCGCCAATACCGCAATGGAATGAGGATCAACTTAAGCACTGTATAACGCGGCCGCTGCATAATCGTTTAAAAGGAAGAGTCCAGAATAAAAACCTTTTTGAAAATACCGGACAAGATTCTACGTATATTCTAATAGGGTACTAATGAGTCAACACTACGTGCTCTCCGAAGAGACAAAGTGTTGGACATTCTTCGGAGTAAGCCCGCCTGGTGTAAAAATGACCATAGTAGGTCGAAGTCGTCCTCGATGAAGCATACGAATACAATGATTGCGATACTGAACCCAAAGAATCGATGATTGTGAGAGGTACACCTCCAGTCCAAGGTCCAGATTCAGATATGGAAATGGAAGCTGGTATTGTTGTGGAGGAAAGCTGTGGAGGTCCACCGATCGAGGCCCTCCTGTTCGAAAAGGAATTATTTCTGTCGCGGAGAAAAGGCGCAGTCATCTCCTTGAAATCGTCTGGTATAAATTTGATGTAGTTAGCAATGAAGAAAATTGTACAGACCTGGAGCTTTGAGCTGTGGCGATCGAATGTCTGAATGTGATGTAAAATTCTCTTCTCAACTTTTTTCCGAGAGTTCAGTAATTTCGCTGTGATGTGCATTAAGCATAGATACAATGATGTTGGGTGGTTGATTCCTTCTCACCAATGGGATTTTGATCAAAATAGAGGTCTAAATCGCTCCCACATTTAGAAATGTCACTAGAAACTGTTAAAAGGAAGTTATCGAATTCCTTCTTCTCTTGCTCTTTGGTGAAAATGAGTTGAAAACCCTGGAAGAATACTACACTACAATAGCGCATTAGATTCTTGTCCATAGGATCATTCCAATTTGAACGTACCAAATTAACTCGTTCATCAAATTTTCCATGTGGGTACGAACAAAAAATGTTCTCATGTCCGACTTTCGCCGCCTTTGAGGTTCCAGTATGACGACGTTATTGAAGGTGTATAAAGCCACTATGAAGAAGAGACTACTTCAGTAATTCCGTGCTATTTTATGCTCATGAATTTCCGACCTTTGAGAGTATATTCTGCAATGGGAGAAACAAATTTGGCGATTTTCAACGTCATCTCCAATGCACCCCGTATGTTTCTCCCGTAAAGTCTAGCAAACAAATCCCAAATGCTCGATGCGTTTGCGATGGTCATCTTCAGGGGAATCTGGATGTTTGCCATGTTGCTAAATTCGTAAAGTGTAATGAACGGATCCCAGAGGCTCGATGTATTTGCGTCGGTCATCTTCAGGTTGTCTTCCGGATTGACAGAGGGCCGGAAGTATGCCATGTTGCTTTTGTAAATTTTATTGACCGAATCCCAGACGCTCGATGCATCTTTGACAGAGGGCTGAAAGTATGCCACGTTGCTTTTGTAAAATTTATCGAGCTCTTCCCAGACGCTCGATGCATCTGCGTAGGTCATCTTCAGGTCATCTTCCGGATTGACAGAGGGAAAAATGGGAAAATGAAGAGTCTGGAAGTTTGCCATGTTGCTGGATTGACAGAGGGAAGAATGGGGATGGTTAGTAAAGGAACGTCGCCTGTGAGATACATACTCGGTCGCTCTGATGTAGTCTCCCTTATCATTCAAAGGAGTGATGCAATCTGAGAACTTGTTCCTATCATAAACGCATACACTAGACGCGGTAATACCATAGCACACGAGTCACCCCGGAGAAACAACTGGAAACACCTGAAGACTCACATAACATTCATCTAATCAGACGGTCCTCGGGGTCAACAGCATTGAGGCAATTATCACAGGGCATTGGTACTTTAATGATTGATCTATCATCTTTCAAACTTCTCCGATACCCTTTCATTGTCCTTTCAAGCGGTCAAAAACTGACGGCACCCGGCAAGTCACGAGAAAAGCATGCTGTTTTCCGGTGCCGCGTCGCGCGCGAGTCGAATCAGGTCTCCACTCTCGACCGTCGAATCTCGTACCAAACTTTCATCTGCTTTAAATCTTTGTTTAATATCGTCTAATCTGTACTCCATACCTCTTCGAATGACTATGTGAAGTGCTAGGATGTCAATGGTGCCGGAGGCGTCGCAAACCAACTCATCTGACTACTTCGACGAAGATGATTCGCAATTTCTGGAGGCCTTGCGAACTGCGGTTCTTCCTGGGGATGTAGTCGAACAAAAACCATCGCAGGGGTCTACAGATTCGCAAGTCACCGAGCCACCACCGCCCGGACAACCGTTGAAACGCCGCTACAGTGAGCTTGAGGAAGAACAAGAAACGGTCATTGATGTTGATGCAAAAGATGATACTTACGGTCCCGCCCACTTTGGAAACTTCGGGGAATACATGAGGAGGAAACGGGCAAAGCTGCAGATTCAAAATGCGCAAATGAGTCAGTCAGGCAGCTCGGGGGGTAATAACGAGGATGGAATATTCGCAGGTCTCGCGATTTACGTGCGTTCAATTATCACAATCATACCATAATCATAATCTTACATTACCCAACTAGATAAACGGCTGGACGAAACCGTCTGTGCAGGATCTGCGACAGTTAATTGTCCATCATGGGGGTATCTTTCATGCTTATCTTGACAAGAAAGCGACAGTGTACGCATGGTGGTGTCTTTTCTTGAAATTCGTGGCATTAATGTTTCGCAGGACGCACATCCTTACTTGCTCCCTCACACCAGCCAAAATCCGTGAATTCAAAAATATGAAGGTGGCACGTCCGGAATGGATAACAGAAAGTGTCAAAGAAGGTCGCCTTTTACCGTGGAGGAATTACATGTACATCCATGAAGAGAGGCAAGAGAGTACGCAAGGGGTCAAAAACAATCAACAAACTTTACAGAAGGTTTCAAGCTCGGATTCTCGTTCCAAGCCGACTTCGTCGACGTTCCTGAAACCGAAGAAAGCAGAAACACCCGTTCCTGTATATACAACGGATCCCCTCACCCGCGAGCACGCTGCGCTTATACCGGGATATGCGGCGGACAAGTCCAATCCAAGTGCTCAACGAGCAATGAAAAATCCAGATTGGAGAAAGGCGCACACGTCTGTCTCCTCGGATTTCATAGACGGGTACTACAAAAATTCACGGCTACACCACTTGTCGACATGGAAATCCGAACTCAAGGGTCTTGTTCAAGAAGCGCAGGAACGTGCGGAAGCAGGTCCTTCAGTAGAGCACGTTGGGAAAATTGACTCGGAGACTGCGGGCGTCAGCATGCGAGGGGCTGAGCTAGTCATGAAGTCGCCGTCCAAGTGGAAAGGTAAAGCGAAGGCCGTGGATGATCAAGACCGTGTCATCATGCATTGCGACTTTGATTGTTTTTTTGTATCAGCTGGTCTGATTAGTAGGCCGGAGTTGAAAGGAAAACCCGTGGTCGTATGCCATTCTCAAGGTGCTCAAGGAGGCGCATCTAGCACAAGTGAGATCGCAAGCTCCAGTTATGAAGCCAGAAAATTTGGAATCAAGAATGGAATGAGGTATGTTTTGCCAGTGCTTCTAGTGAATCAGCTGATTTTGCATTATATAGCTTGCAGCAAGCTCGTCAACTCTGTCCTGATGTCATCACTATCCCATATGAGTTTGAACGCTACAAACAATATTCTCTGCTCTTCTACACTGTACTCATGTCGCATGCCGACGATCTTCAAGCAGTGTCTGTTGATGAGGCACTTATTGATGTTAGTACTACGGTCAATCATCTTCGGGGACAATCTGGCGTACACGACCCAGCGAAAGATTACGCAGAAAAAATCCGTGCTGAAGTTCGAAAAGCTACCGGCTGCGAAAGTGAGTGATTGAGTCTGTCATGTCAGACGTACGGATCCATGTTACTAACTTACCCTGATTGCTCACAGTCAGTATCGGCATATCGCACAACATCCTTCTGGCGCGATTGGCGACTCGACGCGCCAAACCAGGTGGATCATATCATCTGTTGCCTGAAGAAGTTCCGGCTCTTCTCGCTCCTCTTAATATATCTGACCTCCACGGATTCGGTTGGTCAACTAAACAGAAAGCAATCGAGAAGCTGGGCAGCGCAAATCTGGCAGATTTGACAAACAAGAGCAAAGGTGTTCTCATAGATGCTCTGGGCAAAACAACCGGCGAAACCCTGTACAATGCACTTCGAGGTATCGACGACAAAAAATTGGAATCAGACAAACCGCGCAAGTCAGTTTCTTGCGAAATTAATGTAAGTTGTCACATCGTATTTATCGATTATAATTTTGTAACCTCTGGTTTCAGTACGGCATCCGCTTCGAGAATAATGAACAAGCAGAAACGTTCATATATCAAATGGCGTCTGAAGTCAAGAAGCGCCTCGATGCTATTGGGATGTTTGGGCGATCCATTACGCTGAAGATAATGAAACGCGACCCTCTTGCTCCTGTTGAGCCCCCAAAGGTAACCCATTTTGCCTGAACCATATTTACCTCTTTCATTGAAATTAATGTCCCAGTTCCTTGGACATGGGGTGTGCGACTTATTCAATAAACAAATGCCTCTTCTTGGCCCAGGCGGGAAAGCGACAAATGATAATCAAATAATTGGCGACCATGCCTGCCGGCTGCTTAAGTCTTTCAACTTCGATCCGAGAGAGCTAAGAGGTATTGGCATTCAAGTGCAGAAACTTGAATCAGCCTCAGCGGAAAGCGCTGTACTTCCTGGCCAAAAGGTGCTACCTTTTAGGCCGAGAGCTGCTGCTGCAATTGGCTCATCCAAAGACGTCGTTGCACCCATACAAGAGACACTGGAAAAGAAAGAAGATCTTACTATGGGAGATCCCGTCAAGCCGCCAACTGTTTCATTCGATTTACCTTCCTTCTCACAAGTGGATAAGAGCGTCTTTGACGCACTTCCTCAGGATGTCCGTGAAGAACTCGAGAACGAATACAAGCGTCGCTCGGCTTCCCCTTTCGTCTCTGTGAATGACAGGCGCTCGGTTACTCCTGGTATATTTCCGCAAAATCCGATGAAAGCAAATAACGCGACGACTATGAACAGACGTTCTACGACTCCGGGAATATTTCCACAGAAATCGACGACTCATAATAGCTACGCTAACAATAAGCGAATAACACAACAACTAGCACCTCGTAGTCGCGCTGCTATCCCCACACACAAAAGTGCACTCCATGCATGGGTGGAAAAGGAAAAAGAAAAGGCAGCTAAGAAGGCCGCTGGGGTGAAAATCACCGATGCCGCTTTAAGGGATCTAAATCTTGATCCTGATGTCTTCCGCGCTCTACCTACTAAGATACAACATGAACAGTTGACAAGAGCGCGCATTGTCAAGGACAAAGGGTATATCCCGGAACCTCCTGCTGAGAGGAAGATTCTCAAACCCAAAAAGCATGAATTGCCACCCGATTATGTCGTATATCGGGCCCCAAAACCAAAAGCGCGACACCCACAGCCTCCTTTCCTGCGTCAACAAGGGAAAGAAAAGAAAGAGAAGCTATACTTCACGGAAACGGATGATATCCAGAGAATAGTCGAGACTTGGGTTATGACCTATCGAAAATGGCCGCCGCGAGATAAAGACGTCGAGTTTCTGGCTAAATTTCTTATCCAATCCGTTGACCGAGAACAGGCGACCGATGTTGGGGTGGAGAGAGCAGTAGCGGTCATGAAGTGGTGGTTGGTGCTTCTAAGGCGCCTTTTCCCCGCCTCTGAAAGCTATTCTGATGAGTCGGACGACGAAGGTCCAGAGTCCAGCCAAAGAATTAGAAATAGAGTCGGAGATGCATGGTGGAACGCTTGTCATGGTGTCCAGGAGAAGATGGATGAAGTTACCCGCAAACGATTTGGAGGTCGGCTTTCTTACAAATAAATCTAAATGAGTGGTAACCACATAACGGATACTGTGTCGTGAGTCTATATTCTTACTATTCTTATACTGCTATTGCGTCATATATGTTGCATCTAATATTTACCTTGTTCTCGCAGTCGTAGTCGCGTTTATATCAAAGATGGCTCGCCTATTAATTGCTCCGTCCAACTGGCGACAACCATCGAACACACCGGTTTCCCCGGATTCAATATAGATGTCAAACACTTGATCCATACAACCACTTCTCATTTTCTTATGTGCCACTTTCATGCCAACTGATCTTCGCATTTCTCGGGATATTTGTGGATCATCGCGAATTTGATTGTCGTCCATCATGTCATGCCTTCGATTCGAGTGCCTGCTTTGCTTTTTAAGCAGAGTAATTTTACATGCCAGCCTGGTTGGCAACTTGGTGGTACCTATCTACACGAAGAACCGCTTATGAACATACGTAATGCATAAACTGGCCATGGCTCAAGCGGTCACTTCATTCAAAATGATATGTTCGACAGGGGGATAAAGTCGATGCGAAAAGAACTGACAAAACACTCTAAGTCCGACTTTTCAGCTCACTCTTTCGTTGATTTTTTGGATGGGTAAAGCAAAATATACCTGCTATGTTCAAATTGGAGCCGACACCACGGATGTTAAAGGCTTTTTTCCAAGTTTGACTATGTACATACATAGCATCGGACACTGCATCCTTTACGAACGGAGCGGGAGTTGGAGACTTGGAGTGTTGGAGCCAAGCTGGAGCTTCAGCAGGGCCGTAACGATGATGGCAACTCGACCTGTGGGAATGATCTCCATTGTTGTAGTGATATGCCATCTTTGGCCTACTACATACTTATGGGACTACTAACTGTTTCATCAGAGCGCAGGAGATTTCATTATGCCGTTAACCATACGCAAGTAGAATCTTTTAGAGCGGCCTCGCAGTATGCTTGACTTACGATTTTCTTTTCTCATAGGACGCGTTTTCAACCTTAGTTTGTTGAAGACACAATTGCAGGCATCCTCGATTGGTATACACCAAACCTCAGAAAGCCGTTTATGGCCGGTTTTTACTCAGGTCTCTATTTTTATCTGCCAACAGTTAGCTCAGGGTGGGAGCGCTCCGTGGTTCATACATGGTGTTTCAGGGTTTCCTGTGCTGCCCTTGATTGACATGTATCGTGGCTTCTCGGCGACCGTTTTGGGGGATTAACATGCCGTAGCCAGGTATATAAGCCTGGTCGAAGTCATCCTTACATTCTCAAGTGCCAGGTGCATCTTCATATCGCTTTACGCATAACCAGTGCGTCCGCTCTATCGTTTACTCTATTATCCATGTCTAACCCATCTTTCAGATACTACAAGGGCCGGCTCCCTCCAAATCAATTCGACTTCAATTTACAAAGTAAATTTTCATATCGTTCCTCAATGCCTCCTCATCGTTGCTGACGGCTTCCTCCTCTCGCAGAACTCTTCTCTTTTAAATCCATTCATTAAACATGCCTTCCAAGACCACTCTCGCTATCGCTGTCTGCCTCGCCGCCACCGGTGCTGTCATGGCTCTCCCTGCCTCCATGGACACCTTCGACCTTTCTGAGCGCGAATTTGATGAACTCGATGCCCGCATGTTCGACCTGGACCTCGAAGATATGTACGCTCGTGCCGGTCCTTCAAGCGCTACTGGTGTTTCTTCCTCCACCGATGCTACTGGTGTCTCTTCCAGCACCGGAACTCAGGAAGTTGGCACTGAAAGCTCCACCCAAGCTGAACAAACTACCAACGCCGCCAGTCACTTGAAAGCCAATGGCAAACATGGTAAACACGGTCGCCACGGAAAGCACGCCCACCGTAAACACCACAAACACGGCAAGAACGGTCTCCGCCGCAAGCACCGTCACCACAAAGGCAAGCACGCCCACAAGGCTGCTGCCGCCGCTGAGGTTTCTGCATCTGCTCCTACTTCCCCTACCGTTGAGGCCACCCAGCAAGCTCCTATTGCTGCCCGTGAGCCCATGCCAGTGCGTCTGATTCGTTGATCCTCTCATTTCGATCAGTACTAATATCTCTTTCCTTATTCTAGAGAGGTGGAGGAATGGGACGTGGTATGAAGGGTGGACGCCGCGGCGGTAAGGGCGGCAAGCGTGGACACGGTCGTAAGCACGGCAAACATGGCAAACACGGCAAGGGTGGCAAACACCACCACAAGGCTGCTGCTGCCGCCGACGCCGGTGCTGCTGCTGCACCTGCTGACCCATCCGCTGGTGGTGATGCTGGCGCTGCTGCTGTGAGTAGTATTTTCATACTATGATATCAGTTGAATCTCCAACTGATCGATTATCTTTCAGCCCGAGGTCGCTGCTCGTGGACTCTTCTCTTTCTTGCACAAGAAGAAAGCTGCTGAGCATCACGAATTGGCTGCAGAGAAGACTGCATCCAACACCACGACTGCTGCTGAGGGAACCGAATCTGCTGTCCACCACCCCAAGAAGCACGGCAAGAAGCACCACCGCCACAGCCTCTTGAGGCACGGCAAGCACGGAAAGCACCACCACAAGCACGCCTCGGCTGTTACTTCGGCGACAGCCTCCGCCGCCTCTACCACTGCTACCGTTGCCTAAGTGTACTTGACTGCATGGTTGTAGTAGAGTCTAATATTTTGATGTCGCAATAAAATCATGCGTTGACGCGAAACCAAATCCATTTTGTGTGAATATATAAGAGAAGCTTTGCTTAAGATTTGTTGATCTCACTCCCGTTCTGTCGCTTCTATGAGGACTAACTTGATAGAATCTTTCATCTTAAACATCAATATCACTGGTAATTTTCATCACTTAGACACTTATACAATTCTGCCTATTCGTACAGTATGTATACAAACATGAAAGAGGAATCCGTCCTTAAAAATAAGTATACATAGAAAACGATCACTCCCTTGGAGGAGCTCGTGCGGCTTCTTTCTCAGACATAAGGATCTTTTCCACGTTGGAACCAAGGTGGAGACGTTGATCAATCGTCAGAGTAGGTTTTCCTGCATATCCGAGTTCTGTCCAAGGGGTTTTTCACTGTTAGATAGAAGGATCGGACAAAAAGGATGTTCACATACTCAGACTAGAATATTGGCTTGGAATGTCAGCGCTTCTGATAGGCAAAGACGAGAGGTCGAGAGGGTATGGTTGTCCAATCCATGCAGCCCTAGTATCATGATCTCTGAACAAGAGAATTTAAGCTCGCAGAAGGGTTAGTTATGCGCGACCACTTACTTCCTCTAGATAACGAGCGGTTATGTAAAAATCATGAGCATATATACAAGTAATTAAGCCGTACCTGTTCCCTTGTTAAAGGATGTATGAGAATGCTGCGAAAGTATTGTAGTAAGATCAGGAGATGCCGTAAAATGTGTTCAAGTGTATGTATACCTAAGACTGCCGTGATTGAGGGACAAATACGAAAAAACAGAAGAAAAGGTTTCGGCAGGTACCCAGATCTCATATGAACCTTATGAGAGTCAGGCATATAGATCACCGCAGTAATTTAAAAATTTAGCCTACCAACTGGATGAGGTCCCATGGGGGCTGTATTAACGCGAAAGAGAGGTACCGCGACGAAAGCACCGTCGCGCCTCAGACGAAGCACAGAATCTCGAAGCTTGAGAGCCGCTTCGTGTTCATCTGCATTATTCTGGTGAAAGTATATATCTAATATTATTGTTTAGCGTCCATAGAACGAGAAATAGGATTGCGCAACTTACGAAAGTGCCACTCTCTTTATAACACGCGAAAGAAAGGTTAAGCTTGGGTTAAGTTCTATTCCACAAAGGAACAAAATCATGTGTTGCTCACTTGACTTCTGAATCGATTGCCTTTTCCAGTTCAATAACTCCAGCAGATTTGGTTAGCGTTCCTCTGGACATCGTAATAGAGGATCAGGTTGTGGTCGATGGCAAAGATAGTTACGCGAATGGGACTATCCCGGCTCGATTAGCACGGTAGAGCCGGGCCGCTACTAGTCGATTACTCAGCCACAATCATATTAGCACAGCCACGCGACAGTTCGGATGATATTAAGTACTTGGTAAGTATTCGTGTTCAGAAAAGTGAATTACCAGCTAATAATATTGAAATGAACGCAAAGATAAAGAAGTCTGGATCATAGATATATAATTACAAGTGTGGAGACATTTGAAGACGTAACATATCTGTCCGTGTTCGAACTTCGAGAAATTGACAATTGAACTTAAGTATGTATTGCATTCATACGAAATTATTTTATCAAAATTTTCAACGGTCAACAATGCCAACTAGACTATATGAAGGTCCATGGTAAGCATTCAATTATTTGGAGTGAGCAGCATGTGAACAGCCATACATCACGAGCTTTTGCAGCGACAACACTTTGATACGGTCGCTTTCCGAGACAATCTGCAAGAGTGACAAGTTTATAACCTGATGCCTTGAGTTTCTGGATGGCGAAAGGTACGACTTGGCGTGCCGTTGTTTCTGTGATTTTCAAATTACATTAAAGAAAGTAAAGGACAAACGAAGAAAAAAATACCCACCGTACGTCTCATGATTCAATGCTAGTATCGTACTGGGACGTTTATTGATGGCGTTAGTGTATACATTTTTTGAGGTCTGCACTGAGGCTCTCGCCGAATCTTGGGAGCTGTATACAAAGATAATGAGAAAGAACGTTGTGATTTTTTCCAGAAAAAAGCAAATAAAGCGTACTCCAAATCCCAGATTACAACGGATTGACCGCGGGATCCAGCGGCGTCAAGAACTAGATCGTTGTACTTTCCATAAGCTATATATGGAACTTGAGACACGACTTCCAAAGTAGAGGGAGTGTAAGTCCACGCACGAGGACGCATAAATGCAGGGTTGGCGCCGGTGATCTTCGTGAGGGCCTCTGAAACACCTGTGAGGGACTTTAATGACGATATGGGGAGGAATAAACCAACGTTCGACGCGCCCCATCTCGTCATGGACTGTATGCCAACGGTTAATGTCACGAAGATAGTATACAATATGGGAGAATTTCGTACTTTGATCCCAGGAAAGGGTGGTAAGATCTTTATGTGCCCAGGTATGCGAAGCAACTTGGTGCCCATGGTTGTAGGCATATTTAACCCTGTCCGCTTCGGCCTGGCTATATATGCAATCGTCTGGTGCATTGGGAGACATCGGGATTTAAGAGCAAGTCCTATAGCCACGACTTAACGACTTACAGTTGTTGCCATCTTGAAATGAAATGCGTACTTAGAACCGGCGCTACGACACAGCGGAAGTTGTTAAATGGCTTACTGAAGAAAAAAGTTCCTTTGGCCCCAGCGCCGTCGAGTGCGTTCACGATTTCCGTACTATAGGTGTAGGGTCAGACATATCCTCTTTAAAGGTACGCGAGAAGCCGCACAGGTAGATATACGGTCCATCGTCCTAATTAACTGCGAAGTAAGACACTAAGTTCTGATTGGCATTTAATTTGACATACGAAAGTAAGTGCGACAGTGTTGGGCACTGTGCAACGGGTGAAAACTTGGGCTCTCGCTCGTGGTTCGAGAGTTGAGTTTGTCGCTGGTGCAGCAAATACAGTCCAGGCAGTTAAGAATACTGCAAGAAAAGGTAATACTACAGAAAACATTGCCTGAATGGTGGAGCGCACTTGCAGTTGCTGGTGTGGAAGCTGATGTTTGCTGGGAGAAGGAAGATGCAGGCACTCAGGAGCAACTGAGACGCTATTTTATATCATTTCGAGGAGATTTTCAGAGTCATTTGACCACTGCAAATAACAAGTTAGCAGCGGGCACTGGATCCGAGAATTTCAAGTTCTTGCCTTGGTGGACGTGTGTGATCGTGCTCTAGATTTCTAGACCTGTGCGGCGATTGCTACAAGACCCCACACAGTCGAGTTATGTTAACGCCAAGATAGACTATGACATAAAGAGCGAATTGTATTTTTAAACCGATGGGGCGAATAAGCGTCTATTTCATTAGCGTCGGTATCGGCGCATGTTGTGCGATCAAAGTTTCGAGGTCGTCAACGATGTGTGAGTCGTATTTGTTCGCTAGTTCCAGGCGTTCAGCATTGATTCATCTGCCAGCGGGAAGAAGTCATACCCAACGCAAAAAGGAAGGTCTCAGATTTCATATCGACTACCTCGTGCTCTAAAGCATCGGCAGGAGCTGGGCAATTGAACGACGAGTTCGAGTGCCTCCAGACCATGTAATAAAGACAGGGTCCGACATTCTCGCTGTTTGATCAGACGTATATGTGACATTGTATGCCAAAGATTGTATTGACTTCAAATAGACATCCTCCATAATCCTGAAACCGCAGGAGACCTAATACGTAGAAGGCGCAGGAGTCGATAACGTGCAGCTTATTTTCGCCTTGGTAATTGCTGCAAGTGATCTGTATATACACAACTTGGTTAATTATGTTGTCATTGTATTGGAAGATAGAATGACATGAGGCTTGAGGGAAGGAGAAAACCAACCTTGTGTATACGGTATCTCATCTTGTGCCAGTGTAGTGGTTCTTTGACAACTTGGTCACGGAATCACCTCTTAAGTACCATAACATTGTCCACAAGATGATATTGTGTCTTAGAGAATCCAAATCGATTTTCAGGCAATTTCGAATGTCGAGAGACCATGGAAGTCAGAAGGAAAGCAGCAGTGGCTGGGGTCCCAAATTTACCTTATTTACTTTGTTTATTCAACAAGCAAGGTACAAACAAGAACCTATGTACGCTTGTATTGAAGTTGTACTTTAAGTTAGCAGGTTGTGGCATGTGTCGCGTCGCGCGCGAAATTCCGCGAATCGATGCGTCCACGCATCATCTCCGCAACTCCTCGTATTTGTGTAGAAATTTGCTTCTATGGACATCACGGTTGACGAAAGTCGGGTATCGAGGCCTTCACTGTGAGATCAAGAACTTCTGAAGGAGGGTTGCAGCGCCGTGACGTAGGCTAGGGCATAATGGTGAAATTACAGGCGACATTCACAAGCGACAGGTGAGAAGCCCATATTCTCGTAGTGCGATATTGTCACTGACGCAACACTATCGAACAGTGAAAGATTCTGATCTGTTGAACATATATTGTCTCTGGAGAAATATTATTTATCGAGCGCTTCAGAATCCAGCTTTGGATCCCAATAGATTGGGGAACTAACTGAGGTTCTTGTCGAAAAGTCGGTGCAAGTGAGTGGTATACGGTTCTTGTCGTGAATCATTTGTCTGATCTAGTCTAAGTTTCATGACATTTGGATGACTGAAATCAAAAAAAAAAAAAAAAAAAAAAAAAAGGAGAAAAAAAAAGGAGGAACGGACGGAGGCGCAAGGCTCGATGCGTTGTCCTGGCTCAGCTGCATGACCCTTGACGTTATTGGTTCAAGCTGGGCAGAAGATCAATCTGGTCGCCATCCTTCGCGGTTTATCCCCGATATTTAGGTTCTTTGTAAGACATTCTCAGTTTCTGTACCTCAGTTTCTGTACCTTTCCCTTTCTAACAACTCCGTGTTGTTGTAGCCAGCCGACCTCGATGCAGAAGGAAGACAGGCAAAGAACACAATGTCCCACATTGGGAATCAGCTCATGGAAGATAGTGAAAAGTATATATGGATAAAGAATCCTGAAAAAGTCGAGACATTCTTCCAGTTCTAATGCGTGCAAATGTAATGCCTGATTTTCCGGAACGTCAGAGGATAACCAACGAAGATGTACTAACCTGTAAGCATTTTTTCTCTTTCTTTCCTTTTCTCCGTAGAACCTGACCAGTTTCTCGTAGAGATACCCACTTTCCTAGTTGCCGGACGCGAAACAACGATGTAATTTCATCGCCATTTGACTTGATCTTCTTCAAGTCTCGCGTAGGATTTCAGCGTGGAAACTACATGGGCACTCTATGCCTTTACACAAAATAAGGGTGTTCAATCTAAACTTCGAGAAGAATTGTTGTCGGCATCCACCTACAATCCGACGATGGACGAACTTAATGCCCTACCTTACTCGGATAATGTCATTCGGGAATGTTTGCGTCTTTAATCCCCAATCTCTACTATCATATGCTCCTTCGTCAAAGACGACCCCATACCTTTGAGCCAACCCTTTACAGACAAGGGTGGGAACCTGAAGCATGAGACTAAGTACGATAATACGTCCTCGAATGTCTCGTAGGCGCAGGCCAGATCGGTGGGACAATCTTCCGGAAGTTGTATCGACTATCCCTGGAATCTAGGGAAATACGATGTCTTTTATCGGTGGTGCAAGGGCGTGTATAGGTTACCGCTTCTCTATCGTCGGGTAAGTTTGGCTATTTTCGATTGGTCGTATATTTATTTAACAACTTCAGTTTTATTATCGATGAAAGCCTTGCTTTTTACCCTCATTCCGAGCCTTTGAACGACCTCGCTGTGCCAGCAGCAGATATAAAGCAGAAGACAAACATTCTCACGCGCCCTGTGTTGGTCACTGACCCAGTCATCGCAAACTAACTCCCACTGATTGTAGGGCCAGTGACCGCTGAGTGATGATTTCTAAGTTTTTTGTTTCACGAATTGTCGTAACTTTGGAACATGTACTTCATAGTATGTACTTCTGCAGCTACTCCTGTGTCAAAGCCAACTGTTTCACCAAGTATATATATCTACAAATTCAGTGGTTATAACTTTTACCTGCTCGTTGGTTCACGGAAGCGTCGTTGAGACGTGATCCTCGTCCATCCGAATTTCGTGTTCTGCGGATAGCTGTGGCTGTGTAACGAGGTTCTCGCGGAAATGCTGAAGAAGACTATGGTTGTGAATCTGCTCCAAAAGGTGTGCAATTTTTTGTCTTTCTAGGTGTCTATAAGATGTTTACAGGCTAATTTCACGAATGTCTGCCAAAAGAATAAGATCCTTCCAAAGTTCAACCTGGATAAACTTTTTCGGGCGCCGGCGTTATGACTTTCATGCACATTCTCACAGCCCACCAAACGCCAAACGCGCTCGAGTCATAAGGAACCAACTGAATAGCCCGGAGATTCTTGTCCTTTTGTTTGCGTCATGAGCCCTTAATGCTTTAAAAAGTACCTAAATATCATGTCTGCTACACATCAACTCCTACCGCCCCTACAATGACCTCCACAGCTAAGGCTTGGGGCGCATACCTCATCCCCAACAGCGCGTCTCAGATAATTCTCTCATTCATTGCTATCCTTTCTGTTTATGGATTCTATAAACTCTTCTTCCTGATCCTTGCAAAAATTAATTCTCCTTTGCGAGACTTACCAGGTCCTCCGAGCAAGAGCTTCCTCTATGGTAATTTCAAAGAAGCCCGGGAAGAAGTTAGTTCTCACAACTTATTCCCGTGGATAACGCGCGTCGAAATTCAGTTGCTTACTACTTTCATCTTTATCAGGGAAATTTGGAAAAACTCCATGAAAAGTGGATCGCTGAATATGGGAACACGTTCACGTATACAGAGTTTGTCGGAGTAAGCAGATGTTGAAAGTCTCTCGTTGTTCGCGAACATACTAATTCCTTACTACCACTAGATGAAGCGCCTCTTTACTGCAGATCTCAAGGCTATCGGCCATGTTCTTACGCATAACAATGACTATCCAAAGCCAGAAGCTGCCATATACAATCTCAGGCGCCTTCTTGGAGAAGGTAAGCAAAACACCCTTAATATGTGGTTTAACCACTCACGTGAGGTTTTACATATCCATTAGGTGTGCTTTTTGTTGAAGGCGATGTTCACAGGAAACAGGTTAGAGTTCTCAGTTTGTGAAATTGGAATGGGGCTACTAAACCGATATTTTTATGCAGAGAAAGATTTTGGTGCTTGATGAATTTCTGGCCTTTCGGTGCAAACCTCTGACCTCGCTTTCTTCAGAATCCCGCTTTTGGTCTGCCTCAAATTCGTCAGCTCACTGAAATTTTCGTACAAAAATCTGTTGAGGTCATTAACATTCAATGAACTTCTCAACGTATAACTCATTTAATTAATTGCAGTTACGAAATGTCTGGATGTCCAAGATTCGAACAGAAGAAAAAAATGAGGCTAGGCTTGACGCTATGTCCTGGCTTACGCGTATGACACTCGATGTCATCGGACTCGCAGGTAGACATACCCCACTTTGATATTCGACTTCCTATCATTAACGCGGTTTATAGGCTTTGACTACGAGTTCCACGCATTATCAAAGGATCCAGAAAATGACGAACTGAATCAGGCGTTTGGAGCGTTGTTTACTGCTGGAACCAACTTGGAGCCAATTGCTATTCTTCGAGGGTTGTTCCCAATCTTACGAATTTTCGTAGGTGCTATATATTATCACCTTGCATCATTTTGCTTACCTTTTGTGGAACCTAGCCGGCTCCTCATGACGCAGCAGGAAGGAAGGCCAGGGATGTTGTGTTCAAGATTGGTGCCCAACTTCTAGAAACGAGCAAGAAGAATGTACATCAGAAGTTTGGCAAGGAAAGGGACCTTCTGTCACTCTTGACTCGCGCGAATATGGACCCCGACCTTCCGGAAAGTCAGCGTATGAGCGATGAGGATGTGTTATCCCGTTTGTATATCAGCCCTTTCCCCCCTTCTATTATCTTATCAAGGCATAGAAATACCCACGTTCCTGTTTGCTGGACACGAGACAACGAGGTGGGTAGGAAAAACGAATAGATTGCACAAAACATTACTTACACTTATCATCTCTAGTACTGCGACTACATGGGCATTATACGCTCTTTCACAACATAAAGACATTCAATCTAGGCTTCGGGAAGAACTCTTGTCTATGTCGACTGATAATCCGACAATGGACGATCTCAATACATTACACTACCTCGATAATGTCATCAAAGAGTCCCTCCGCCTCTATGCACCGCTTCCTGGTACTCTGCGTGTTGCTGTCAAGGACGACGTCCTACCCTTAAGCCAACCTTTCAAAGACAAAAGCGGCATCCTTAGGCATGAAATTCGGTAGGGATCAACTTTGTTAATCATCTTGGTGTTGGCAAGCAACCTTGACTGATGATTTATATATCTTATGTTACTTTATTTTAGAGTTGTGAAGGGCCAGACATTGACTATTCCAATCCTGACTGTCAACCGACTGAAATCACTCTGGGGAGAGGATGCTATGGAATTCAAGTACGTACTGCACGCTCCAACAAAAGCGCCAGTCATACTGACGAAATAATTCCCCGTCCATCCACCAGCCCAGATAGATGGGACAACCTTCCCGAGGCCGTATCAAACGTTCCTGGCGTCTGGGGACATTTGATGACCTTCCTCGGTGGACAAAGGGCTTGCATCGGTTACAGATTCTCCCTTGTCGAGTAAGCCTCCCCAATCACTTTTCTCTTATTCCACATTATTGACACTAGGCCACTTATCATCAGGATGAAAGCTTTATTGTTCACTCTCATTAGAGCCTTTGAAATCGACCTTGCAGTTCCAGGAGAAGACATCACAAGGAAAATCGGGATCGTATCACGCCCGGTGCTGGTTTCTGACCCAGCTAATCCGCACCAATTGCCGATAATTATACGCCCAGTTGCTGCCAACTGATGCCTTTCGACCTACTAATCGAAAGATACCCAGCGGCACTAGCAGTCCGCTGCCAGTGAATCATCCTCATTCATTATCTATTAATGTTACGCACTCATCTGTAAAATAAGCATCACCCCCACTCATTTCGATACCAAGTAAATAAAACTGTATACTACACAATATAAACCCCATCCTAATTAGATCTATCTAATCTTTGTATGCATTAACTACTTAGCGGTGAAACTAAATCACTTCGTAGATTAGATCGTCTTCTCTGGAGTCCATTATCCCCTCACCCTCACTTAGGAGGCGACCCAGTCAAAGTCTCCCACTCGGTCCCCTCAGGGACTTCCCAATCTCCATGACAGTCGTAGTTCCAATCAGTTTCTCTGATTATCTCCTTCTGTGCTCCCACAAACGTCCAGAGCGGACACATACCGTCCTTTTGTTCGGGGCAGCCTTTGATTCCCGTGAGCGGCGCTACGCCATCGTTGATTATGATTCGGATTTGTGGGTCTGGAATGGTGGTGCACTCGAGGACTACATCAAACGGTCATTTAAATATACGACAAGAGGGGGGGAAAGGGAGACCGTACGTTGGAATTGCACATTAGTAGCGAATGGGGCGAGCTCTGCAACGCGGAAGGAACGGTTTTTGGGTATATGCGTGTAGGGTAGTGGACCGGACTTCGTGAAGCTGGTCAAGTTCAAAGCAGTGATGACTGAGAACGAAACAATCAGCATCGAGCCAAAAGTTATACAAAAAAAGAAAAACAGACTATTTAAAACGACGACTTCATGTGTCGCATCGACGTACAAGCTCTGATCGAGCGGGAACGTGATCGGGTTATCGTTCAGCGTCGAATTGGTCGACGAGTTGTGTACCGCAATTAGGGTGTGAGAGAGCCGCGCAACGAGCTCCTGTATGTAGCCAATACCCTGCACACGGGCGACGGGCGAGCCAAATGCAGAACCATACCAGAACTGAAGGTCGAGGCTATAGTCTGCACTTCAGCTTTATTCGTTTTGTTTTTGTGAAAAATATACGCACGCGTAATCGAACCCTTTCCATTCTTCTTCAGTGAACAGTTCGCAGAATTTGGAGTATCCAAGCGCGACTGTCTGAAAACATCGTGGTTTTAACCTCAGGCCGATAAAGAACAGAAAATGCGTACCTCGTAAGGGCACATTTGCTGCATGATATAAGTATCCTCAATAGACAAGTCGATTCCATGTAGGTGCTTTTGTAACCTCTTCCTCGCGTCCTTGAGATAGATTTCCGCCCATCGTTGGATGTACCACTGTCCTCTCTCTGATTTTGACTTGACACGGGCGTTAGGACATCTGAGAAGAATGAGTACGTGCTTTCCCCCCCTGTACAACAGAATGATATCCTTACGTCATATATGGAGAAAGAGTGTTGTTAAACTAGGGGATGAAGAAAAGGGTTACATTAGATTAAGAATTGAGAAAAGAAAGGTATAGCATCAATGCTCACCTTCTCAGCTTCGATGGTAATGCTTTGTTGGTACTTTCCGTCCAGAGGGTGGCCAAAGAACCCTAAAGCAAAGTTGACAGCGGAATGAAGCATACGATCTCTAACCGCAAGTTCTTTCTTTCAGCTGGATATCCATCATGATCTCGAATAAATTACGTACTGTGATTCAGTTCTGAATACGGGAATCGTGTTGGTTTCGGTGAAGTTCTGAATGCTACATGATTACAAGAAACAAAAGCAGACGTAACAACACGAACCTCTAGCAGGAAGCCGTATTTCATGCGCATAGATATACCAAGATCATCTGTAAATATTATTTAGATAGTGAGCCAGAGGCAGTGGTATCCAAAAATCAACTTACAGAGCTGCTGTCTGCCGAATGGAGTGAGTACTGTTATCGAGCGTTAATTATCACGTCTACGGGAGAGGGTTGATCAAACGCACTTTCTTCACCCAGCTTGTAGGACCTGTGAAGGATGTAAGAGTGGGCTTACAGAGTGGATTACAACGAAGAACACAATACCAATCATTGAGAAACTTTAACTCCCCAGAAGCGTTCCACGATGTTGGGTCTTCGTGGAGCTTGGTTCCAAAGTTGGCCGGTCCACCATAGCTGGCTATAGTATTGTCCGTAAGCAGTAGAAATTTTGACGTAAAGGAAACCCATCCAATGACTGTAACACTCACCCCAAGCAGTAGGGTACCTGGCACCATGTCTGTGTAGGAGATGCAGCCCGGTGACGTGACATGTTTCAGGAACTTCAGCAGTTGAATCGAGACCAAAGTGGCCTCGCTTGATGCTGAACCATGGGGAAAGGTTGCCCCAGCTTTGAAAGATGTTGAATGATTTCTTCTTGTTGAGTGCAGCGCCGTCGTCGTCAGTAAGATCGTGTTCTAGTTTTGCTGGTGCGAGAAGCTCATGAGAGCACTGTCCGGTATGCATGGGGTAGGCGGGAGCCGTTGCGACCAGTGCAGCCTCAGCACCAGTTGGAGTGCCTCCGGGATACCCTACATCACTCGGGAAGAGGGAAGGATATGCGTTTGTAGGCTTGGACGGTGGGTAATGGTGCACGGTTGTCGAACCAACGTGAGGTGGCGCAAATGCATTTTCTTCAGGAGATATCTGCGTCGGTACAGCGCATTCTACACTCGTTCTAGGGGTAAAGCAGTCTCGGCCGCAGATAGCCAGTTGTCCCAGTACAACCGCCAACGCACCGAGCGTAAACGCAGCCATTAGATACAGAACACCGGCTTTCTGTTCTACACATGGTCTCACGTATGCGTACGACGCGCTGGTCTTGGTGGGCGAGCCTAGGAAAGTCTCTTCCTGACTAGGGTGAGGAGTTGGTAGCAGTGCTTCCGTCTCTGTTCGGTCTCCGGTTTCGACATCGTGCCTCCCACTCATATTGTAGGATTAGTTCCTGGTGGTACCGGTAAAAGAGTGACGGTGGAGGATGAAGATGACGAGGACTTAAGAAATAGTATTTGTAGAACTTGTGTCGAACAGGAGCCTGTACTATACTAATTCGGTACCAGTTTCTCACGCTACATGATAACCTTGTTTCATCCATTCAACAAGAACTTAACTTCGTTTAAGTATCAGTCGGCCTTTCTGGAAGCCTTACATCGCAATCACACTGTATTAAATATGATAGGGCGCGAGAACGGACAGTTACTTGAGACACACAAACGTCTCTTGACTTCAATAACACACTGAAAACATTATAATTCGGGGACAATTTACTAGAAAAACATTATTTTTACATATCGGCAATCTCTAGCATTTAATTCCGGGACTACCTATGCTAGCGCCTTTCCTCGACAAACTTACGAGATCCTGGGGGTGATCCTGTTGTGGTCTTCCAATCATCTGACATTGTCCAATTGCCATGACAGTCATGATACCAATCTGTCTCTCTGATCGTCTGCTTCTGCGCCTCGATGAACGTGGACAGAGGACACATGCCGTCTTCCTGATCAGGACATCCATTGAGACCGGTCAGAGGAACAACACCATCGTTGATGATCACCCGTACTTGGGTATCTGGGAGCGATGTGCATTCGAGGACTAACAACATGTGAGTAAGTGCAGGCTCATAAAATCAACACATTGCTTACGTTGCAATTGCATGTTAGTCGCAAACGGCGCGACCTCCGTGGTACGGAATGAGCGATGCTTAGGTATATGCGTGTATGGAAGCGGCCCTGTCTTTGCGAACGAGGTCAAGTTCATGGCCGTGATGACTGTAAAAGTTTGGACGATTTAACGATGATAAACCTATATCCCAACAAGAAACAAGAACTGACTGTTCATAAAAACAACTTCATGCGTTGCATCGACGTACAAACTTTGATTGAGGGGGAATGTTATCGGGTTATCGTCCAGAGTCGAATTTGTGGAAGAGTTATGGACCGCAATGGGTGTGTGCGTGAGGCGCGCGACAAGTTCCTGTACGTATCCGATACCTTGTGCGCGAGCCACAGGGGATCCGTAGGCAGAAAAATACCAGAATACGATGTCGAGGCTAGCACAAAATGTTACGAGCCTATATCTTACACAGAAGAGAAACGTACGAATAATCGAATCCTTCCCACTCTTCTTCCGTGAAGAGCTCACAGAACTTTGAATAGCCGAGGGCGACAGTCTATGCATGGTATGATTCAATTATAAATATGCAATGCTTTAACGTTGAACGCTGATACGCACTTCGTAAGGGCATAACTGCTGCATGCTGTAGACGTCTTCCATAGACAAGTCAAGTCCATGTAGCTGCTTTTGTAGCCTCTTTTGGGCGTGCCGCAGGTATATATCTACCCACTTCCGAAGGTATCTTACTGATATTTCTGAATTTTCCCCAAAATTGTTAGGGCATCTGGGACGCGTGATTCATTAACACGTGGTGAGATTGAAGGGAAGAAAAGGCATACGTCTCATAAGAAGCAAGTGTGTTATTAAACTGTAAACCATTCGAGCAATTAGCTATCTATTAGCGTTTTTATAGCTAAATACTCACGTTGGGGGCTTCAATTGTGATACTCTGTTGATATTTTCCATCCAAAGGGTACCCAAAGAATCCCAGCGCAAAGTTAAGGGCGGAGTCAACCATACGATTCCTAAAATCATAACAAATGCGCATCAAGAAATAAGAGCGAAGGAGACATATACGCACTGTGATTCCGTCCGGAATACGGGAATAGTGTTGACTTCCGTGAAATTCTGAATAAGCGCGCATGAGTACACGAGGAATCTAAAAATAGGTTATATGAGACGAACCTCTAATAAGAATCCATATTTCATTCGCATGGCAATACCGAGATCGTCTTTTTTTTTAAAGTTTTTCAATAACATATAAAGTGTGGTTCAATGGGTCGAACATACAAAGTTGCTGTCTCCCGAATGGTGTAAGCACTGGCGTGAATGTTATTAGGTACTTCATGTATACGACGGACAGTTGAGATCACAACTTACACTCCTCTCCTAATTTATAGGTCCTTTCATCGTGTGTCAGTTTCAAAATAGACGGGGAATTAATAATATGAAGATATACCAATCATTTAAGAATTCCAAGTCATTAGTCGCGTTCCACGATTCAGGGTCTGCATGAAGCTTCCCTCCAAACTTAGCTGGACCACCGTACTTAGCTAAAATACAAGCAAGATACGTCGATTAATGCCATGCAACATTGACACATAAAAAGAAGATACAGCTTACATTTTGCGGTAGGATATCTAGCCCCGTGCCTGTGCAAGACATGCAGTCCCGTCACGCGGCAGGTATCAGGTACCCCAGCAGTAGATTTGACACCAAAGTGACCCTGCGGAATACTATACCACGGAGAAAGGTTGCCCCAGCTCTGGAAGATGTTGAATTTCTTTTTCTTGTTCTCAGGTACGCTGCTTTCGAGCTTGGCAGGAGGCAAGAGTTCATGCGAGCACTGGCCTGTTTGCATTGGGTATGAGGGAGCCGTGGCGACGATGCCAGGCTCGCCACCGAGTTTTGTGCCCCCGGGATAACCAACATCGCTGGGGAAGAGCGAAGGATATGCGTTTGTTGGATGCGCTGGTGGATATTGATGTGCAGATGTCGACCCGGCGTAAGGAAGACCAAATATATTTTCTCCGCTGGATCGAGGAGTCAGTGGCACGGTACATTCGGTAGTCATAGCAGGGGAAGCGAGCAAGTTCCTCTCGCAGATAACCAGTTGACCCAGGAATATTGCTGCTACGCCGAGTATAAAACCACTAAAAGTGTATATGGCGCGAGAATTCCAACTTTCGAGGTTGTGCGCCCTAAAGCCGTAGGGGTAAGACATATTCGCCTTGTCGGGTAGAGTAGGGGTAGGGGCGAAAGGTAACAGCGCTTGTTTCATTGCTGTATCACCGCCTTCGACGTCGAGCTCTACTGGCATTTTCTTGCTCTCAGCTGGCTCACCACAAGTAAGAATCAGAGAAAAAGATGGGGGGACTCTTTTCGAAATTCGTCAATTTTATAGAGACCCAATTCTATTCGTTAGATATCTTTCTCATGGCGGGTTAAAGTCATTGACCCTTCTTCGGGTTGTTGTGTGCAACGACATTGTCAATGAATTATATTGATTAGAAGAATTATTTCGCCGATAGCCCTGAGTAGATTACCGAACACTTCTAATAAACTTAGACTCAAGTTTAGGGCCTAATTTCGGGCCAATTATGTCAGAAAACTCATATGATATGTGGGTTTACCCAAGTTTACCAGAGTTTGAAGGAGTGAATTGATAGTACTTTCTATTGTCCTTCAGGGTATGATACTAAGTATCAAAGTATTCAAAATGGAGCTTTGAGATAGTACATCTCATAGCCTTTCTTGTACTACTCTTGCCAATTTTATTATCGTTATTATCTCATTACATCGCGTGACGTCACGTAAAAGACGTGTTGATAACGGACTCGTGACTTGAAGCTCGTGGCGCGTGACGCAGAGGGTCTGACCATGATTCCGGAATTTCAATCTTCATAGCCCTGAGCAGTGAGCTACAACCGCAACAAGTTGATCAAACGACAATACTGTATACTCCGTACATTGGAACCTACGAGCTCCTTTGCCACTCCTCGGATAGAAATATATAGATTCTATTCGGGTGATAATGACGATTAGACGTTTTATTCTCTCCGAATACAAAGGCTCCGACTTGAATTCAATGGACCAGCCCTCCGATTAGAAGACACTCGACATCAGGAATTCACACTAAGTGGTGCCCCTAATCGCTCGCTCAAGGCTATGCACATGTAACTCTATAGAACAATTGTACAACTTTGGCGCCCAATTCTGCCATCGGCATTTCTTGCGACTGTAGGATGGCTTTGACACCATTGGGCATTTATTTTATGACCCTATGCTCCAACCCAACAGGACCATCTGGCTTCCGGGAAAATTGTTAATTGTGGAATTGGAAAAGCGGCATAAAACGTATGTTCTATAATTCTCGTTCTCTTATGATGGGTGTGCCACAACGTCCTATGTGAAAGCTGACGAAAATATTTAGGCCTGAACACCGAACATAAGGACCTCAAAAAACCAATAACTAGCTATCACCATAGCAGCCGACATCTATCCAGACCTGTCGTAGTCTTGGACTTATGCTGAAGCCACACATCGCTGTCTCAACATGTTACAAGGACCGCCGAAAGCACTTGGGATGCAGATAAATCCTTCACCAGGATATTGACACTCGGATATGCTAGTAACGCTCGTAGGTAATATCGACTTTTGTTGACAGCCTTTATCTGACAATAAAATTATCTCGTTCCAGTTCAGTTACCGAAAACAGTTTAAGGACTTCCAAATGCTTGAACGGCAACCTCACATTGCGAGGATTGCCGATGAAAACCGTATGCATAGCATCATCCGAGTAGCAGAGTTCCTCAGTGCCCTGCAAGATTCCTCTAGCACCTTCACACGTTCCGCAGATCCGATTCAAATAGTTCAGTCTCCGCTTCTTCCACGACGATCAACAACATTTGATGATCGATTTCTCGATTCATACACATTTATCATTATCAAAGAAAACATGTCTACGGACTCGCATCCCTGGATTACAAATGAAAACTCTTCCCCATTGACCAGTTTACCGTTGGAATTGGTGTTGGAGATCTTGAAAATGTTGGATTGGAGAGATGTACTGCACCTGCAGACGGTACGTTTCGAGTTTGCAAAAATAACGCATATTGACTTTTTGCGGCACCAGACTTGTAAATTTCTTTCCGTATTGACAAAGACAAAATCTATCTGGGCAGATTTAGTTGATCGGCATATATCTGGAATTGACAATCGACCACTTCGACTAGGGCAGCCTGCAGCTTTGTATACATCCGAAGAAATGAGGTCTATCTTCTTACTGTGGAAAAGTGCGGAAGCAGGATTGAATGACAACGATGGCAAACCCTCACGCCAGCGAAGATTTATAGCGGAACGAAGCAGATGTGTTCACTTGGTACGAGGAGGGCGATGGTTGCTTGTTACGACGAACACCGGCTTAGTGATGTACTATGATTTGGATGCAGAGATCATTGAGGGAGCTTTATTGATTCCTGAACAAAGCAAACCCGTTTCCGAGCTCCTTGTGTCTGTTGATGTTGACACAAGCTCCCCAACCTCAAAGTTCAATATCGCATTCTCTCTTCACGTAGCCCGGCCAAAATCGATCACAGCTCATGTTTGGCAGGTTAACACCATCTTAGACGATAACCAATGTGTGATCGGCTTGAAAGCTACACACCTCGCCTCTTTCCCTCATCGCCCTGTGATTCGTTCTGTTCTGGAACTCTCCCTGGTCGGACCGCACATTGCTTTCGCTGCCATACGTCAGGATACTCAGTTTTATTGGGCATATATATTCATCGTCGATTGGGACCGTGCCAACGGGGATTCAGCTGTCACATACCCATGGCGCATATTAAACCGGGACCCATTAAACGTACGTCTCCTTTTTTTTTTTGAAAACAGTTGACCCATATCTTTACTCGTGGACGACCCAGCGAACTGCAAAGATACACCTTCTTCCCAGCGACCGAATACTCGTGTTAAACGTGAATATCACTCTTTTTGACTATTCGCGTGTTCAGGAGACAGAAGACACTTCTTTGCGAGACGAACAAGGGTTGGGTCTACAGAGAATATGGGCCTCTTCCTTGTATGTCCCTCAACCTTACGACACGTATGGGCCGTATTTTACTTCGACTGGAGCACGAATTCTTGCAATGATAGATACAGGGATTGGTCGAATGATACGCTCAGTTGACATTCACAGTATATCAGCCTTCAACGCCAATATGGGGATGGTTGAAGTTATGGAGCCATCTCCTCAATTTATAGACGTACCTTACGTTGGCCATAGTCGAGCACTGGCCGTCGTGGAGAATGATGGCGTCGAAACATGGTTCTTACTAAATTTTTCTAATTTTTCTACCCTCGATCAAAGTGAAGCTGAGTTCACCGGCAGGCATCCCATTCAGAAAGCCATCGTTGGCCAACTCTCTAGAGCAATCTGGAAACCTATCTTGGACGAAGAATCTGGACGCATTGTATCACCCATAGGTCGGAGCAAAGAGATTACTGTGCTTGATTTTGCGCGTGTTTTCAGGACTCGCAATTAGCAACATAGAGTTTGGCTTCTTTCGTGGATAGAATAGTAGGTATGTAAAGTATTAGAAAGTGTAACAAGGGAGAAGTCCAACCTAATGCAATTTGCCCATAGCACTGTTTGGTTCAAGAATTCACTTCCAGCGCAAAGTTTTTGAACCAAGCATATTGATCCTCAGGTGTCGCATATTCTGCTTCGTGCCCGCCAAAGAAAGTGCTGCAACGACCAACAATGTCACCACATGTTTCCGCGGATATTATGTCACTGTTATTTCTTACCTGAAAAAGATGCCTGCGAACTTCACTTCCGTCTCTTTGGTCGATTCAATCCCAAATGCGTCGTCGTCGTCGTCGCTGTCGTCAGCAATAGTTGATGTCATGGGAGCGGATGAAGTTATTGCTGGCACTGGATTACTTGCCGTTGGTTGAGGTTGAACAAGCGTCAGTAATTGGTTTGTGACTGCTACAGTTGTCGACAAGACTCCCGGATCTCGATTCGTTTGCTTGGCACCCAAAATAAAATCGCGTTTTCGAAGGCCTCCAAGAATCCCACTGAGAAGGGGGCCCAGAATATCGCCATCATCTGTCGAGCTGGTAGCTGTGGTTGTGGTTGGTTTGGCAGGCTGTTCCGTGCTCGTGTTCGTTTTTGTCTTCGTCTTTGTCGTGCGGCTCGTCTTCCCAGTTTCTTTCGTCTTCTTCGCACCAGCGGTATTCAATTCTTCTCTATACAACACATCATTTCGGTATATCGCTCTTTTCCCATTTACGTCTAGGGCGAATTCGCCATCTTGCATTCCAGGGGTATTTAAAGAGACCGTCTGTTTCACTGTCGTCCACGATCCTGTTTCCCAGTGGAAAGAACCTCGACCGACCGATAGTCCGTAGTCTGCATCGCAGACAGATTGTGGGTCCGAACACAGTGCTTTCGTTTGTTTGTCTTTGGGTGCGTACTTGACAATTTCATCGAGTGAGGACACGGATTCACATGAAGATTTGTAGAAACGTACCAAATACAATTCGCCTGCTCCCCCCTGCCTCCACATAAGTCGTGTACTGAAGCAGTCCAGAGCGGCATTACCACCGGAGCATCCTGTATGACCTCCATATAACCCTGGAAGCTTCCCAGCGAGCACCCAATTGAAGTTCTTTGGAAAGAAAACACTATACGTCAGAGTCACATTCATGGCGTCGGTAGTATCAATTGGCGATGCATAAAATTGTGCTCCGCCCTGAGGTTTATTCGCTGGATCGATGGAGTTGGCGGGATAGAACAGCTGCATGGCGGAGCTCCCTTGAGGCAAATCGTCCTCTTCAGAGAATTTCGACGCTTCGGATGAAATACTGGACACTATCTTCAGGTTACTTTTCCCATCTACGAATTTGCTCACTCGAAAAGAGCTGAGGTCTGTCATATCTGCGGGAGCGGCCCATGTCACCTTGGATGGTTCATTGCCTGTATTTACGGGTGGGGACGATGATTGTGTTGAAGTAGAAGAAGACGCCGTGCTGGAAATAGAAGTCGAAGAATCCGGAAAGACAGTAACGATTATCGTTTGCGTTTCAATAATTGGCGCCTCAGAAATCGTTATTGTTATGGGCTCTTCCTGGGTCACTGTTACAGTCATTGTGGGGGTAATGGAATTTGTAAAGAGCTCGGTCGATCCCTCTGTTACAGAATTTTCTGTTATGAAAGAAAAGGAGAACGGGTATTGATACTTCAGGGAATCGAAGGAGGTCGATGTGGGCGTTGGGATATTCAATAGCGGTGGTGATATTAGAAGGCTTTCAACTTCCTCGATATGGAAGTCTGTCACGATATTACGATGCTCAAGATCTGGAGATAAACGTTTGGCGTAGAAATCCTGTGGTTTCGTTGCAAGGAGAGATGCGTTGAATTTAATCGATAAAAAGCGCGGAGCTGCCGCAATGAAACGGGCCACGAAGCACAAAAGAAGAAATGTATGGAGTCTTGAAAGCAGGCGGAGAAGCAGCATTAGAAACGAGGTGGATGACTCAAAAAATATCGTTAATCCTACGAAGACTTTTCGGCGTATGGTGTGAATCAGGCAAACCAGCCTGAACCGTCATTATTTCTCGTCAGTCCCAAACAAAACAACCGATACCATGACCAGGTGATACATTTTGAAATAATCCCACAACAAGCACATATTTGGACATCGAAACATGGCACTTCAACTTTAATCACAGCAAGAGCAAGCACTAGCGGAATCGCTTGCTTCGCGCTCTTTCATACCTACGAGTTCGGGGCTTTGCCCCGTTCCATCATGGGGTGCTTTGTTATCTACTTGGATGGAGCCTGGAGAGGTCATTTCGACCGCGTCTTCAGCAGATTCCACTTCATCTTCGCAGCAATCGTCGCAACACTTGGTCAAACCCGCGGGCTGTTCCGTTCCAACCTAAAAAATAATCTTAGTGGACGCTGGTGCCTAAGTCAAATTGATTATTACCTCCGAGCTTTTGATATCTCCATCAAGGACCTCCTGCACCTTGCAGCTGCCTTTGTCGGACTCTGAGCAGCAATCACATTTCTCTTTGATAGACACGGAGGCGCCTATCTCAACATCCTTCTCTTTCCCACTGGGGCCTGGGGTAATGCGACAGTGATCGCAGCAGCCTCCCGTAAAATCCTTGCTTCCTGCCCATCGGAGCATCTTGTATCCCTCCCATCCAAATAACAAACTTAACACCATGGATGTCGCCCCATCGACCCACCATCCTCCTTTCCATACTCGGAATATCAAACTCCCAATGAAAAGCACACAAGTGAGCTGGATGCAACTGAGAGAACATATTGCTTCCCCGCGCATGGTGCTGCTGTCAAGGGCGATAGCCAAATACCGTTTGGGGAGCCAGATAAGAATCATGCAGAAGAGTGCGGAAGCCGATATGATAAGGGATGCATTTGATTCATCGGGTTCTTGGTGAAGGGCCAAAACCGCTACTGAGCTGGCTACTGTAGCCACCGCAAGTGCGATAAGCAGGATACCTATACCCAGTGTGCCCCGTTTCTCGAAACTAGGAGACGTCAGTATCGCGAGTGATGACCACCCAGCACAACGTGGAATTTACCGCAGATCTTCTGAGTCCAACACTGCTTGCTTTTCTTCTCCAGGCTTTGCTACCTTCCTGAAGCGCCATACAACCAATAACGCAGATATAACCTCAATGCCAGACTGTATTCCGAAGAAGATAAGGGATCGCGAATTGGATTCGGCACCGAAACCGATTGACAAGCCGCCTTCCAGACTGTTGTAGACCACACTTATTATACTGATTGCAATCGCATACTGCTGAAGACGACGATAGACAACCATGATGGTCAAGAGTGTGAATTCGCCTCAAGCCTCGAGGTCTCGCTAGCGGCTACGTTGAGATCTATCTTTAGATCAACGTCTATCTCACCTATAGGATTTGTACCGAGTTTCTGGTAAGTAGTATCTTTTTCTCCACGACGTGTACAGTCAGCTGACATTACTATAAATCGTGGATTTTACCAGTGTAATACACTGGATCGTAAGCCCTACTCGGAATGCTCGACGCCGGTTACGGTGCTGATCTAGACACTAAGACCTTTCGATATTCGACAAATGCCTAGCCAACAATTGAGACCTGCTCAAATAAGGAAACTCGTAACCAAGTGACTGGAGGGTTGGATTCTTCTATCGGTCTCCAGGTTCCGTACCGCCTCTAAGACCGTTCTGAGCGCTCGACCGAACACAACACCACCGATGCAGCATACAGGTGCTGTCATCAAGAAGTATTTTACATTATCTGCCGAGTCGTACGGAGAAATGGTTAAGCTCCACCGTGTTCCACAAATCACAAGGAATAATTAAAATACGATTATGTGCGGCCAGTGCGCAGCTATACTGAGTCCCTTGGCGACTCGTCAAATATAAGCATCGGGCTTTGGTTGCGAAGAAATAAATAATAAAAAGTATAAAAAGCAACGGATAATCGTCAAAGCATTCTCTAAAACAACAGCTCTAAAACAACAGAAACTTCAGTCCCACCAACCACCTGCGAGAATCTTAGATGGATATTCTACACCACTTCTTCCGACTCGACGACCCTCCTGATATCCCCAACGATGCAGAACGTGAAGGGGTTAACGGCAACAGTTTTTGCATAATTGCTTAAGGGAATCAAAGACAACCTTTGGCTACGCAGAGATTACTAGACATACCCTTAACCCATAGTATCTGCATGCGTCAGGACGCATCTTATACTATGGTATACCCCCAGTTCAATATACATTGGCTATTTGTCACATTCACGCATGTCGCGTCTCTTCTCTGGTGCGCATCAGTGGCATCACATCTTAGACGCCCGCTGGGTCCGACACTCGGGCCACTAAACACAAAAGCGATTGCTGTACATAGTGTTTACCATGGCAACCTCTCAAGATCTTGCTGAAATGTTGACAAGCGAAAAAGCTCAGCAAAGGGCACGGTCTCCCTTGCCAACGACCGACACAAAAAGGAGACGGTCCAAGCTTACAATATACGTGCCTGACATGCAGAAGGTTGAACGTCGCACAAGAATTTTGACCGGCATATATTACTACACGTGCCCTATTCCTCAATTATGTTAGATACATAATTACTTTAATCTTATCTTACTCATCTTACTCATATTCCTGGCAACCGAACAATCAAAATAATGATTATGTATCTATGGGCGCTTGTTAGTCTATTAATAATACTGCAAGTTCCTGATCGCTTAACGGAGCACATGTTGCCTAGTGCTTACGAGGTAGAGTGTTACGTCAGTATCTATGTTTGTGTAATGGGATAGATGCTCCTACGCACACAACAGACCTACCATATCACCCATCAAGACACTTCTCCCAATTTCGTGAGACCAAACCCCCTCGAGCCCATAAAAAAAGCCTAAAGAACATGTTCTATAATTTGAAATGCGTCATAAAAGAAAACAGCTAAAGTATACAAAAAACAAGAGATTATTTTTCCTTCTTTAAATCGATAAAAAAAAGTTTATGCAACCACTTCTCCCCTGCCACCCAATCGCAGCACGCACAGCACCAGATCGAAAAAAGATCAAGTGCCCCGACATCATAGAAACGTGAGTCTCCACATTATGATAGGCAAATAGGAGTACATAAAATGCAGACAGATAAGAAAAACGTTCTGCGGCGTCCGAATGATAGTGTTTTTCTTTCTTCTTCTTCTCTCGTGTATTCTTTCATTCGTTCATTCATATAACCAACAAACACGTTGATGAGACCACGACGGACACTTCATAGATCAGAGAGACGGATGCGGATGACGTAGAGCATGGCGAGGTGCATTTCTCAGATAACCTCAACGCCTGAGGTCTCAGCCCACTCTCCGAAAAGTAAACTGATACTCTCGCCATTGTGGGTACGGCGAATACTCTCTGCGATCGTTGGACTGACATCGATTGTCACCAGTTTCTTGCAGAGATTTTGGTGTTGTCCTTGCGGGATGGTGTTGGTCACCTGAAGGTACAGAGAACGTCAATATTTTGAACGTTAGAGCGGACACGGCGATGGAGATGCGCGACGACGGAGATAGACATGAGAAAACGTACCACCAGCAATTCTATCGGCAACCCTTCGATCATGCTCATGTTGGTTTCCGATAGGAGACCTGTGACAATAACGATCATTAGTAATAGAAACACGTTCGAAAAGTTTCAAACTTCGTACCATGCGAAATGAGAGCATAGATCGCCTTTGCACCTTTCTCATGGAGCGTTTTCGCCGCAAGGGCTAGAGTATTTCCAGTATCGATCATATCATCGACAAGAATAGCAACCTTAAAAGCAGTATAAAAAATAGACATGAGAGATGGACAAATCCAGCAGGGCAATTCACACATACCTTGTCTTTCACATCGCCAACAAGAATCTCCATGTGCTCCGGAGCTGAGAGTGACCTGCCATTCCGTTTCCTATGGATGATGGCGAATTCGACACCCAGTTTGTCTGCCATAGCGGTCGCACTTCATAGACCAAAGTATAAGAAAAAGAAACAAATAAAGATCACAAGCGAAGTACTCCAATACTCCAACACAGGGAAAAAGAAGGCCATCGTAAAAAAGGTTAGGGTTATACGCACCGTTTAGCACCTCCAGCATCCGGACTGACAATGATCCCATCCTTCCAACCTGCGATGTGACGCTTAACGTAGCCAATCATGAGCGGTTCAGACCATAAATTGTCAACAGGAATATCAAAGAAACCCTGGATCTGGCTTGCATGCAAGTCTATCGTAATCACATGATCACAGCCAGCGACGACGAGCATGTTAGCGACGAGCTTGGAGGTTATGGGTGCACGACTCTTGTCCTTCTTGTCTTGTCTCGCATAGGGGTAACACGGAATCACAGCCGTAATCCTCCTTGCGCTGGCAGTCTTGCATGCGGAGATGAGGATGAGGAGCTCCATAAAGTTGTCATTGACGTCGTTGCACCCTGTTTGGATGATGAAAACATCCTCGTCCCGCACGGACTCTGAGATTTTGACGTTGATTTCTCCGTTGGAGAATTTTTTGACGGTGACTGGCACGAGGGGAACGTTAAGTCTGGGTGGGCGATGTGAATCACTAGTTCCTATGCGCCATGAGCGCAACTCATGGAGAATGCAGCTCACCGCTCGGCCACAGCTTGGGCGAGCTCGGGGTGGCTATTCCCTGTAAGAAACAACGACGACGAGGGTGAATCAGGGGTTATTTCTCATTGCGAGACGTTGGTGAAACACACCTGCAAGAATCCTGATAGAATTGTTGTGATACATGGCCGAGTGGATTGCAGTAATAATAAAAAGAGGATATATAAACTATAGCATGAAGTGAAGAGAAAGAAAGGAGAGAAAGGAGTTTAGTACAAAGAAGAGAGGAAAGAAAGAAAAAGGAAAAAAGATCACGGAAACTAAAAATTATCACAGAATCGCTCTTGTTTGGCCCGCAAATAACCTTCACAGCCACCGGTTCCAGATTGCCGGCAGAGGTTTCTTCTTTTTCCTTCCTTTTTGGGTCATACGGACCCCGGTGCTGTCAGCCACGAACGTTCCAACTTCCAAGACTCCCAGTAAACGATGGGTAAATATCTGCGCCCTCAAATAGCCTTTTACATACTTGAAACCCGTGAGCATTTACCGACGCTAGGGTCATCTCCCGTTGGCTTCGTATGTATATAATAGAAATAGAAAAAGAAATATATACTAACTGAGCAACTTCAGCTCGCCAGCTGGCACCTATTATACTTAACATAGTAAGCAACTTTGCTCTCGGTGAAATGAAAAAGCGATCATGAAGAAGGTTGTTTCGATGACTTATACTGTCCCTTATTCTCGTTCAAAGCCTTCCCGGAGAATTGGATCGAAATGCTCGTACTATTTGCTTGAAATAGGTATGTCCGATGGGTTGCGTGTACAGTCGACTGTTGAAGCATTAAACGAAGTTCAATTTCTGGGAAGGTTATGTAAAATTCTCATAATTTCGGCTCAAAAGTTACTTGCCGAGTACTAGGGCGTACTGTTTCTGTTATGATGGTGCGAATCTTCCCTCCATTTCGTTTGTAAGCCCTGTCATTTGCTAACTCTTCTTTGAAATTTTGGGCATGTTTTTTTTTTGCATTCCAGGCCACCAGGAGAGCGCTAGATCTTAATATCGCGTCGCGTCGTTAATAATAGTCACGTGTCAACGAAATTGGCTTTGGAGAGAGTTGAATCGCTGGAGATGGGGAATGCAAGGGTTGCCTTGACTCTTGATGTTGAGGAGAAAATAATCTACTTTTCACGAGCAGTGAATTGCCACGAATAAGTATGGTACTTCCCATGTACCAGGTCTTCGCCGCAGAGTTGGAGAGTCTAACCTTGGTCTCGAACTTGTGATCTTCATGGGCAGTCTTCTCTTCTCTCGTCACATCATTATGTACCTGTTCGACAGTTACATGTACACATGCTATGTTTCAAGGATGTGATTTGCTGAGTATTCACTTTCACACCAAAAATGTCCTCGTTACGGATTGGCCGCAAAAGAATTATGTCGCTGAGGAAGGTTGCTATAAATTAGCCCTTCAGCCGTCTTGGACATGAGTAGAGATTAGAATAAGTCATATTATATATGGTCGTGTGCATGGGGTAACGGCGTAAGGAGCCCCTTATGCAGGTACCCGAATCGTAAGATTCTCAACCACATACTCCGAATCCGCATAGCCCAGCACATGAGGCAAGAACACACTAAAAAGGACGTCAACATCATCATTCACTCTCAAGGCGGCATCGATTCGTCACCCACCTATTCAACCCTTTAACAGCCATGATCTGCGCTGAATTATAATTGGCCAAACCCCTCCCAACTTCTGTCACATCTTCATTCTTGATCTCTTCCACCTTCCCATTCCCGTGCACCCCATTTCCATTGATATCGTAGCTGTACGGCCTCCAACCGCTGATCCCTGCCCTGCCCAACTCTGACTCCGGATCTTCCTCCTTATCAAACGTCGAAGTATACCCGCTTGGCGTCCTACTGCCCAAAGAGTTCAGATACGCCGTCATCTCTTCTTCCAGCTCCTCTTCATTCTCCTCCTCATACAGCCCTTTCTTCATGACGGCAATGCGCACCGCCTGCCCAGCCGCAAAAACTCCAATGACGCCTACGACACCAGCAGCGAGTAGCATTCCGCCGCTGTCTTTCTTCGACAGGATATGGTAAGCTCCTGCTGTGATCACCACGCTTCCTGACGGATTCAGCGTGTGTGAAGTCCATGACTTGAGGTCCCGTACGGGTTCGGACGAGGCGGTAAACACTGTATGCGGAGGACGCGGTAGCTTCGGTGGGTTGGCACTTTCGGCCCTCGTAACATACATATCGTACTCGATGATCTCGAATATGTTTCCAGGGTGCTTGCTGGACGTAATAACCGTCGTAACACCCGCAGCTGTCGAAATTTCTGCTGCAATGAGCTTCGTCTCCATCCCTCCTGTTCCTAGATTTGAACCTAGTGTGGTAGTGCTCACTATGAAACCGGTAAGAATGACGTGCTATCCGATGAGAAAGACGACGCCGCACCTTGTCCACGAATATCAGCTACAGAATCAACGAGCTCAATCTGCTTCGCGTCGGGGTCTTTTCTTGGATTGGAAGTGTACAGTCCATCGACGTCCGTTAGTAGGAAGAGGTAATCGGCTTGGATCATAGAGGCAGTGATTGCGGATAAGGTATCGTTATCACCAAATTTGATTTCCTAGAGTCGTGAATGAGAAATATCCAAGGCATACTAGGGTTGACTCACGCTAACGGACACCGTATCATTCTCATTCACGATCGGGACGACGCCCATCTCCAACAGCTTCTTGAAAGTGTTGACTGCGTTGATATATCTCGTTCTCTGCCAGGAAAATAAGCATTGCATAACAAGAAAACTAGCGAACAAGGAGCTCACATCGGAAATATCTCCTCTCGTCAACAACACTTGCGCGATCGGGGTCTCCAGCTGCCCGAACAGGTTATCCCACAGAGCAATCAGTCTTCCCTGTCCAATGGCAGCCAAAGCCTGTTTCCCAGCAAGGTTCGTCGGGCGCTTATCCATATCCATACGCTTGAGACCGACACCTATAGCTCCTGAACTGACCAGGACAACTTTGTGTCCTAGTCGCTGGAGCTCATTGACTGTCTCGACGATTGACGAAAGGGTGGAAAGGAGCGGTTGGTGGGTCGTTTCATGAACGATGGAGGATGTACCTTGGGATTGGATCAACACATCAATCGAAGTAAAACAGGAAACAGATGATATCACACCTAGTTTGATGACAATTGTACGCGGGGGTACCCCTTTCCGTAGTTCTTCGATGTTTTCCAACATTCTAGATATATCGTTTCTCTCGATTTATTGAAGAGTGAGGGATAATTTCAACAGGAAGGTTCGATGTACAAGGAGTGATATGATAGATAAGCCCCAAAGTTAAGATTATACGTTCTGTTGAGAGGAACAAAAGAGACAAATAATCAGCTTAGAGCATCATCATCATCGTCATCATCATCGCACAAGTCGTGACTCGAGAAAATTTACCCGATTGTTGGACCTCAAGGCTTCAAGAGTCAGAAAAACAGTGTTGGCAGTATACAATATCTTGTCCAGGGATCCAGAAGTATGAGGGCATCTGTCATTTTGCGGCATATATATGTGATTCCGAGTCGGTTCCGAGAAAGGAGAAACCGAAAGTCGGCCTTGGCTTGACGTTGTCGAAGTATTGTCTGTCCGTGTTTGGTCACGGTGCTGCTGGCTGGCCTGCACCAGCAACTTTCCTTTCCATTCTCTCTTTCCATTTTATCCTACATTGTCCCTAGGAAACAACTGCTGAAGAAAGCACAGAAATCGCAATATAAAAACCTATCTGATCGACCCAGGCAGTGAGGCTATGTTCCTATGGATTTCTCATTTCGGCCGTCACCCCGACCACAAACGTCAAAAAAATCTCGCCGTCTAGGACGTTATGCGTCTGAACTCTCGGCAGCGTATCTCTGCCTCATGTTTTCCAAGTATTACTCATAGGGAACCATTTAAATTTGGTCTTGGTCTCCGGAAAGGTTGTCACTATCTGGAATGAAGCTGAACAAACTGAATGAACTTGGCCTGTCGAAAAGCGTTGTAATGTATTGAAGTGCGCAGCTGATAGCCTCATGTTTTCCAGGTATACTCTTTCGGCTTGTTATTCGGAAGGACCAGTGTTTCTGGCTGAGGATGACAAGCGCCTGTCGTCATGAGCTCATAGCAAGCATAGACGCCCAGCATTTCCTTTCTGTTTTCTCTCTCCTCGAAGGGAAGTGATTTTTCTCTCAGGACCCAGGTGCACGAACAGAATGAATGGATCCCCAACTTATCTTCATTGTACTCAACATTAAATTGCCTTGGTCTTGAAGTAGGAAAGTAAGTGCTTCCCCTTTTCTACGCTTTTTAGGCTTCCAACCTTTCCGGTATTTTCTATAGACGGTCTCGGGCCATACATCCCCGTTAACTGCAATTTCCGAAATCCAGTCATCTTGTGATCCACGCTCAACTTCATTCCGTGCTTGTATATACTGCAGAAAGTCGGATCGATGGGGTTACTTGGACCTCAAACTTTGGACGTACCTCCAGCCTGGACCACCTAACAGCACGTCAGACACTACTCCGCCCTCAGTTATACCAGGTTTGGACCTGAAATATGGACGTCTGATAAGCCTCAGTCAGACCTCTAGAATTTTCTTGATCCCCAGGGGTGACACCCCCTTGGACAATACATAGATTTGGTGTCGACCTGCCGCTCGACCGCGCACTACACATCTTACCTGTTCGAGCCACACCGTGCCGCGTGCCGTCCCTCAATCACTTCGAAATCCCAGCGGCACTGCATATGGGTCCACGGCATAGACAAAGCACCTACGATTCAAGAATAAACTGCAACATCTTTCCAATCAGGCTGTCAAGTAGGGATAACTAGTCATTCCTACTGAGAATTAGTGGTAGGCTTCAGGAGGTATTTAGGACCACTTTTAAAGCTCTCTCAAAAAAGTTTCCCTGACTCCGTACGGCAGGCGTCCAAAATATTCTCAATGACTGTCACTCCATCAATGCGTCGGACTCGAAGTGACGGAGAGACCAACACCGGACTTGGGTCCAAGTTCCAGTCCAGGTCTGGTCCATTGGACCCCGTCGATCAGACGCTCTCTGTATGTGAGTATGTGAAGACTTGATCGTGACTTTCCGTGCTGAACCACTATTACCATTACAGAACCACCATCAATTCTTGACATATGTCGGAAATTTCCGTGACGCGTTATCACGGCCGGCAGTTAAATGCTCGTTATTTGTATGTTATAATAAGGTACGGCAACCCCGGCTTGTTGCAACGAGCTCGGCTTATTACAACCAGCCCGGCTTATTATAACCAGCCGTTACAACACGTGGCGTGCCTGTTGATGTCACAAGCGCGAATCAACGTTCCGATGCGACTGTCAACCCATCGTTTGCGTCCCCCACTACATCTCTATAGCTGTACCATACGTTTTTCGAACCCATTCCCTATTTATTGGCACTATGAATTTCCAATCATCGGCTTCCGCAGATCCCCAGCAGTTCACATGCGGCAACTGCTCCCGATCTTTTCCCAAAGCTGGCGGTCTTAGTGCTCACCGGCGACACTGTGCGAGGAAACTCGAGGAGAATAGGATGTCGGAACAATTTATCAAAAGGCGGGAGGAGGCACAAATGCAGAGGGATCTTGGTATGTGTCAAAGTCTCAAAGTTCCCTGCCGTGTACTGATGTGTATCTTATCTATACCTAGATAAAGCTGTTCCCATCCGAAATCAACGTTCACGAAAGCAACCAGCATGGGAGGACCCATCACTACGTGGGACGCACGCAGTGTCTCACAGAAAGGTATCAACTGTCCCCCCACCATCGGCGTCTGTGTCACAAGCGAGCAGCGCCGCTATCAGTGATGAAACACCAGTACCATCGGAAGAGATTGGGCGACCACCTGAGCAGACTTCGGCTAGAGATGGTGGGGGCTCAACTTCGAAAGGTAAGCACATTTTCGAAAATCATCTCTTTGCGGACATACTTATTTTGTCCGTTTTAAATAGCCGCCACCCCCGAAATTGATACCATCCGCACTGAATATCACCCTGCCAGCGGGCGTGGTATTAAGGTTGAGGCCTTTGGTGAATATCGCGAGCATACATCGCAGTCGTCATCCATTCCCGAAATATCAGAACCATGGCGCCCATTTCAATCTCGGGTCGACTTCCAGCTTGCACAGCTTGCAATTGAGGCGTGTCTCACTTCAAAACAAATGGATACTCTCTGTGGGGCAATCAAGGAGTGTATCCAGTCACCAGACTCATTTCATTTAAGTAGTCACCGAGATATCCACCAACTCTGGGACACTGCATCTTCAATGTTGACACCGGTACCTCGTAAATTATTATATCGTCCTCGTCGCATGTTCTAATGTAATCTTAGTTTCAAAAATACACTCTCAGTACTCCTTATAATTTCAAAACTGTGGATAACGAAGAAGCACCTGAATTGAATTTTTGGTGCCGTGATCTTTGGCAGTGGGCTATCGACACCATTCAAAATCCTTTACTTGCTGATCATTTTGTTTGGGATGCACGAAAACTCGAGAAATTTGATGGAAAAGAATGTATTCGTTTTATACATGAGCCTTGGACAGCTGACCGATTCTGGGAAGTTCAGGTAGGTTGTTTGACGTGTTACGGTGAATAAAAACCAATATTTCCATTAAAAAATAGACTTTAATAGCACCGGATGGGAAGCCCTTTGGGTTTATTCTCTTTGCTGATAAGACCAAGCTGTCTTCCTTTGGTACCTCAAAAGGATATCCTATTATTGCACGTTTAGCCAATCTTCCAGCTGAGATACGGAATGGAAATAACACAATTGGTGGGGGACGGGTAGTAGGATGGCTTCCTGTTGTAAGATTAAATTTTAATCAGCCTTTATTATTGATGATATAATTTTCTTAGACATCCGATGAAGAGGATAAATCAGGGAAGACTGCATACGTTGACTATAAACGTGTAGTTTGGCATGACTCATTCCGAAAGCTTCTCGAAAGTATAAAAGAGCATTCAAAAACAGGTTTTTATGTTGAATGTGGCGACAAAATTGTCCGACATCTATTTCCCTTCATTGTTATTCTTTCAGCTGATTATGAAGAACAGTAAGTCATTATTGCTAAGAGATATTTTTTGATTTATCAATTCATAATGTAGATGTGTCATGGCTCTTACTCGTGGATTGAATGGAGAATGCCCATGTCCCGTTTGCTTAATTCCAAATGCTTTTCAACACGACCAAACATATCAAGCTGAGCCACGCGATGTTGATGATACACAAGAAATAATACATGCAGCAATGCAAGTCAAGCCAAGTAAATCAGAGGCTCAACTTCAACAACTAGGTTTGCGTCGACTTGAGGTATGAATTATTTGTTTTTAATTATCCAAATTTATTTATAAAGTTTTACTTTATGATCCAATTATGATCAATTCACTTTAGAATGCTTTTTGGACTGTTGAAAATTCTGATCCATTCAAAGCACTATCATTTGACCGAATGCATAATTATGCACATGGTTTAGGAGGAAAACACATAAAGCCAATACTTGAAACATATATTACTAAAAGTGGAAGAAAGTCGATAAATATTGTTGACAACAGGTTTAGTCATTGAAACTGATATTATAATTTTCTTACTTACTTGGTTTTTAGAGCAGAGGAATTTCCACGCTGGAGAGGATTGATTCATTTTGACTCAATAGTAGGAGTGCACTTCTCAGACGCAAACAAATTTGAAGATATGCTTAAGGTATTTGTAAATCTGAAATTTGGAAAATTTTAATTTAGCATTACATATATAGATCTCACTCTTTATTGTGCATGATATATTCGGGTCACAAAAAACCACTGAGGAGTATATTTTACTCCGCCTTCTTCGTGCATATTTAGTCCTTGATTTGTATGCCTCATTGGAGGTGCACACATCTGTTACCTTAGAAGATGGACAAAAAGCTCTGAACACATATGCTGATATTATGGAGGTATTTATTAAAATTTAAATAGATTTATGGGATATATATACTAATAATATAAAGGAATATATCCAGGCAACCAGGCATCATGCCAAACCAAAGAACTGGAATTTTCCTAAAAATCATATGCACTGTCATTTATTTTCTGACATTCTCGCTAAAGGAGTTACTCGGAACTATGATACAAAAATAAATGAGGGCATGCATGGACCGCTCAAGGACTCATACAATCTACGCTCAAATTTCAGAGAGTATGCTGAACAGGTAAGTAGTTTAAGTTAATTTTAGATTTTAATCTTGGCTTATGTACATATTATTCATAGATACTACGAGCTGATGAATGGCTGTATGCCTCTCGTTATATTCAGGCTCTAATCGACACAATGGATGAGCAAGCTGTAAAACGTTCACAAAAAAAGAACACAACAGCTGAGGACTCAGAAGATGAAAATGATTCTACCAAGAATGATGCCACTTCCCAGAAAAAAACAACCAGAAAATTTGACAATATTTATCTTGGTTCACCCCAGAAGCCTTCAAAAATTGGATCAATCAAAGATACACACACTTATTTCAGTGGCAAAAAGCTCATAGAATTTTTCAAATCAGAGCTCCCGGTTTTAAAGATTCCCGTACCAGAAGATATTAATATCCAACTATCCTCTGATCATAAGGTACATTAAGGTTTTCTCTATCTGTGCTATTTAATGCTCAATTTCTCTGATAGATTACAGAATTTCGATTTCTCAAAGTCCAGTACGAGTCACGCATAACATGGAAAACAAACACCGACTATTTACGATGCAGTCCAAAACATTATGGACAGCCACGATATGATTGTGTCTTACTGAATACTGTTGATGGCAATGTATTTGCCCAGCTCTACCTTGTGTTTACAGTCATGCTCAGTGGAACTGAGTATGCTGTTGCACTGGTGCGCGCATTTGATACGATGACTTCAGTTTCAGCCACTTTACAAAAAAAGGACAAGGACCTTGGGTTTTTCCGACTACAACAGCGCAAGGAGTCACAAATGGAATTTGTGTGGGCACAGTCAATTATTCGTGGTGCAGTTGTAGTCCCAGCATATGACAAACCAGATCACACACTGGTGTTTGATGTTCTCGATGCTGACATAGCATTTCGAGTACAGGATTTGAAGAGTACTCTATAAATATCTATGTTTTTATTTGGATTCGGAAAAATAAGAAACAGGATAATCAATGATGTAGTTATTCTTATCTTATCTATGATGTCACTGTGCAACACCATCCTAGATTAATCCGACCATTATCCTTCCGATGAGAAATGCTGTATATGACGTAGCCCGAAATTCTCGATCTCATCATCACTAATTTCTGTATATAAGATGCATGATCTATGCAACAGTAGTAGTGGCAATCTTCACTTTTCGAAAGTAGCTATACCTCAGATTTAACATCCAATGCCTCCACGCTTCCGTCTTACTCAGTCTCATGCCAACACCTCCGATAATGAATATATTGACATCAATGCCGGTATTTCTCCGGGCACTAATAGTTCATCCGAATCAGATCTTCCATCTACAATAACATTGCCTAGTAACCAGCATCGATTAAATCCTACTCGTGGAGCTATACCCAACCACTTACCATCTACTGGCCAGGCTGCTCGGTCTCAGCCCACACGTACAGCTAGTGGACCCGTTACTGCCGCTCATCGAAGTGGTGCGGCTGGTGCTCAAGCACGTTCCGAGTCTGATTGGAATACTCTTCATGTATGAATCTAAATTTTCTACTCAAAGACCTTTGATTCCGACTCACAGCATTTTCTTATTAGATGGCACTAAGTCGGGCACAGCAAGAAGTCATTCGACTTAAAAATGATATTCGTGCGGTGAACTTGAAATATTCTGAGCTTGAAACTAAATATAAAACACTATTACGGGATCAGAAATCGAAAGGAAAGTCAGCATCAGATAACGCGACTGCAAACCGATCTGCCAAGGAGGCAATGCTTGGTACTCACCGAGACCTTGTTGTGATTCATGCACGCCGGTTTATGGTAATGAATGAGATCTACGTTCCAAAGGCTGCCTTTCTTCAACCATATCCAGACGGAACTATTACTTTCGACAGCAACAATCGTTGGGATACCTCCGAAAATGCGATGCAGGGCTTAGTCGACGAGCTCTACCATTATCTACCCGAATCATTACATGATATGCTGGAGAATTTACCACAATTCCGTGATGTGGTAAGTTTTTGTATCTTTAACATACAATTTGATTATAAATACTTACCAATCTCGCCTTGTATTCCAGTTCACAGAAAAATTAGATGGCCTGCGTCGCACTCTTCTTCACAGCCTCCGATATACGACAGCTGGAAGAATTTTTGGGAGAGACCAGAGAGCTTATAACGACCCGTCAGTTGCATCAATCCACCGTGTAGAATTTGACAAGCTTCTCAAAGTCACATCACCTGGCCGAAATAACGCCCCAAAGTATACAAAATTTCCACCTCTTTTATTTCCAAATTATGTTGTCGATGGAAAGAAGCTATTTCAGCACCCATCCTTACCACTTGTACGTGATTGACAGTCTAACACTATTGCCTACTGACATATTTCGGGGTACTAGATGCTTCGGTCTATTTTGTTTGGCTCATCATCACTCGACGAAAAGAAAAAAGTTTCTACGAAAACATCAACCTACGGCCACCTGTGGGGTGTAACATCTGTTACACCGGGATGCATTTCTATGGCTGCTATTTTCGTATAGTTCTTCGATTTTTCCTCGTTTGGTGCTGTACTAATCTTCCTTTTTCTGTATTGATAGACAATATTTCTTCATTCTCCTGACGAAAAATTCGAGCCCATTGGTCATATCTCAAAGATCCCTTACGAGCAGTGGTTCGCGCACTACAAGCGGCTAATTACGAGGGAGATTAACCGCAAAAATCCGAATTATCAAGAAATGATGAAAATGTACAACACGAACGTCTTCAATTGGTACAAGTCGGCAAACCATGGTGGAAAAGGCACAAGGGAGACGGCAGCCGCATCCAACGAGGACTCTTTAAGCAGCGATATCGAAGATATTATTGCGAGCGACAAGGAAGATGGCGAGAGTCTTGAAAAAGAGGACAACAACGAGGATGATGGATGGGCCGAGCACGACATATCATTTATTGCCCCCAACACATTTGACGAAGTAGCCATCCGATTATATCTATATACATATCATACTTACTCTATTTTACAGGATGATAATGCAATTGTAACCGCTCGAGCACAAAGAGATGATCAGCAGGCAAGTTCACCAAATTTGCGAACTGAGCAGGAGCATGCTCGGACACCGGCCACATTTGATGGTACAATTCAGCATACTACCAGCGCTGCGCATGGTACAACGTTGCCTGCCAACTCCCGCATTGCGGAAAATCCGAATTTAATACACCCCGAGTTCGTCGAGCCTGCCAGCGAGACAGCGCCGCAACGTGTCCAAACCAAGACTCGACGTTCTCAACGTGCCGCTAGGAAGTGACTAATTACGATAGTATGTAATCTACGCATGTAATATTGTATCCCTTATATTATTTGCCTTCGAGATACCTTCGACACGGTCAATAACTATGCTCTCTGCAAGAATGACATCATGACAGAGTCATCCGGCTTCGATACGACATCATTGACAGCCTTTCTTGTCCCTTGCTGACGAAAACCGTGGAGAAAACATTTTTATTAATTGTTGGAAATACTATAATACATATGTAATGTTGTTCTTAACCTAATACTCTGTGGGGAGTCGTGCATGCCCCTTTAACTCGGTCAGAGGCAAGTCAAAGATGTACAATTCTATTTATGGCTAGGTTGCTGACGTTGCAACCCAGTTGCAACTAGTTTCATCCGTTATATCCGTCATTACAACTAATCCCTGAGTCCAGATACTGTATGATATTAAGGGTCAGTCGTTGACCCTGGTTGGTATATTTCTAGGGCGTTACGATGCGTTGGAACGCATCGTAACGGGTCACGGAAATTTCCGACATAAAGCTTCGAAATACATGATATCGTTGACATAGTGGCTGATAAGAATCTACTCTGCTTTGACGCCCTTTCCACGTGTTATGATCATGATCTGCACCCGATACATATGAAATTGTACGGAACGGAAGTTTTCTGACCGTTCACTTTGAGTTAGCGCCCATAACGTTTTCACCACGCGTCAAGCTACGACAAAATCACACGTCAAACCAAAAGCTTCGAAGCGCGTCCACTGGACCTCCCACAGTGACAGTTATTCGCCCGTGTGGGACTACGATCCAAAAAAAAATAGTCAAGAATCCCAATCAGTCTCCAATGAAATCTTAACGATGTGGGGTATCCCAAATCCTGGAATTCTGGGGCGTTACACCAGAAGTTTAAGGACAAGAACAGCGCCCTCAAGTTGGTCGTTGTATCTATAGCGTTGCATCAAATTCAATAGAATTCACAAACAACTTGGTTCAACCTTGGTATCGTACTAACTCTGGATGCATAGTAACTCTGGTCACTCGTGAGTCATTTTCTCACCTTAGTATAATATTCGGAATTGTGAACTATGCGTCGAAACACGACGAAAGTACAAAGACAATGCCCATACGTATATGGTTGGTCCAGTACAATCCAGTATCACATACCAGAAAAAATCAACTAAGGTTGTGCCTTGACGCACCAAATCTCCTTTCATACAGATCTTATTGGCAAGTTCGAGATTGGCGGAATAGTGCGCTGGCGCTCGTGTATTTTTACATTGACGACCGGGATCCCCATGCCCAACGGTGGAATCGAACCAATCGACAATCAACCACTGTATTGTATCATATATGTATAACAGCTCTAGATCTAATAAATTCTATGGTATTTTAGTATTGCATTCCAGAGGATACTGATTGTGAGGTCTGTTGAATATGTACACAAAAATAACAGTCTTCGACATGTCACCCGTTATATCCCGTTTCCATTCGAGAAGCAAAGAACCATGCTAAATCACCATACAAGTCGGAAATGTTTACTCTGATTTCATTGATATCATCACTCCGGACGTGAAGAAGGAAAATTTCGCATAATCTCAGATCAGTTGTCAAGAACCGACTATGGGGTATATCAGAAAGTTTTTCAAACATTCTCCATACATACATGTTTTTAAGAAGTGCGTGTATACAACAAATAAATTATTCCGTCTTGCCTACTTTACCAGACCGTTTCGTGCCTTCTTTGACTTCCCCTGCCAACCAAAGGGCGGAGAATAAGAAGAAAGCGACGCTCGTACTGATGGCACCCGTGTAGTAGGGCCAAGCTGCGGACAAGAATCGTGGGTATCCGTCGTGTCTTGGTGGGACGACAGGAACAGTAGTAGAGCTTTGGAGGTAAGTCCATCTGTCGAACAGGAAAGCGACGAAAAAATCAGAAAATTTCCTTTCGCAAAAATAGAAAATAAAGGACGAACCCTTTACGTTTGTGGTCGATAACAAATTTGAATACTCCGTGTCGGTCAGGGGCCCTGAACGTGGTCGAATATTTACCTGGTTGACCAGGCACCGGGGGGAGCGCGGTGCGAATGTGGGGATCGAGCATGGTGAATGAAAGTTGAAGATCTTTAATACCAGAGTAGGGCTCCCATGCGTTTTTGGCTGGGTTGAACTTGGAGATATATGCGCTGTATACCTGAGTAAAAAATATTCAGATGTGAGGTAATGATTGTTTGATGACACAAATTGGACTTACGAGCTGGTCATTGTTCGTGTAGACTTCGGGAGATTCGGTCTCATTTACGCGGTGGTGTTCAATCTTGTCGATACGCAGAACATTAGATTCCTGGAATGTCCATGCCGCAATATCTCTTGCGGCTTGAGCATTTCCGGGCTGGACTCCTCTATGTGGTGGCAAATTTATTAGTCTGAAAACAATGATCGTGAATAGAGAACGTACGGTGAAACTTCTTTTTGGGCGAGTTCGTCACTGAACAAGTCAACTCCTCCGACCCATGTAACCCTTGCACCATTGAGGGTTTGGAAACCAGTGACAACACTAAGTTGACTTCCAGCCCAAAGACCCTCGCCACCCTTCTCTGCAGAGTCTACTAAAGAATCCGCTGAGCCACCGTCAACTTCAGCAGCAAAGCTCTCAGAAGGGGCGTGTAAAATGGGAACCAAAAGAGGGTTGTTTCCAAGAGCTTGAGGAACACCAGAGAACCAGACTGGAGCGAGATTCTTGCTCAGGATATGGGTTGCATCTTGCTTAGTAGGCGTGATAGGAATGAGGGAAGCTGGACCTTCGCGTTTCGGGAAGTAAGAAATCAGAGGTGTGCCGGGAGGTGGTAGAACGAGGGAGAATTCAGGGGCTAGAGAAGTTAATGGCGTCTGTTTCGTCGAAAGGGCGAGAATTAAATTGGTTTTGAGGTTGAGAAGTTCAACGAAGGACTGTGGGGTGAGATCTTTGGCAAAGTCTAGAGCAAAAGAGGTAAATACTTCTTCCAGATAATCTCCAAGATTGAACTCACTTTTAGTTTCGGAAGCCAAGACGACGACATGCGCAAATGCTGCCTCGTCATACTCAATGATTGGAGGCTCCTCTGCCTTTGGCGAACGAAATGTGAGGTTATATCCCTGGTCTTAGATAAATAGTTTAGAATATTTGCTTGCTTCATATGCACATGAATCTTACCTCTCAATCCGTCAAAGAATATCGAGAAGTCGTCTTGGCGTTTTGGTTCTACCACAACAAGAACAGAATTCCCAGTGCTGGACTTTGCATTAACGAGATTGACGAGTCCAACGGCCAGAACAAGAAGCGCCCTAAGGGAGAACATTTGGTCCCAACACTTCTTGAAGACCAGTTACAGAAATTAAGGGTAAGTATGTGAGATTTGTGATGAGGTTCCACGTCGCGCTGTACCGACTACGCGCTTTGTTTGGACTTGATTTGCAAAGACCTCTGACCGGCATAAGACATTCCGCTGACCTAATAGCCGCTCGGAAGATTTCGGCCTGAGGCGGAAGAGAGTCGGCTGTCCCGCGCAAACTCCGATTACGGATTAGTGGACTTTTTGACACGGAATTACAGCTGGTCGGGTTCGTTCATATACCTTGCTCTGCTTTATTCTCTTTCTCTTTTCTTTATCTCGCTTTTCGTTTTAGAAAAATGGCACAGGACGAATTAGAATACCTCAAATCCCTTGTCTCCCAGTTGAACGACAAGATCGCGAGCCTGGAGGCAAAGTCGAAAATTACTGCAACGGCCGCCAAGACACCAGCTCAGCAGTTGAGGACTATTCTCGTCGGACCACCTGGTGCTGGTGCGTTTTATAAGCTGCTTGGAAGAAATGTATCATTTACCACTCGATGTTGCAGGCAAGGGAACACAGGCGCCTAAAATTCGTGACGAGTTCTGTGTCTGCCACTTGGCAACTGGTGACATGTTGCGTGAACAAGTTCAGCAGAAGACACCCCTCGGAATCCAGGCTAAGAAGATTATGGACGCGGGAGGACTTGTTTCTGATGACATTATGGTCGGAATGATTCAGGACCAACTCGATAACAACAAGGAATGCAAGAATGGGTGAGTAGTCTTCCGTCGAATTCAGAGTGAAGCGCGTGCGGTGTGCAAGAGCCGGAATGACGTTTTATTATTGCCGTCCTGCATCTCCAGCGTAATCGCTACGCGGGCATTCTTCCTGTCATTCACGAATTGGTTTACCTTATTACCGGATTGACATTGACGCGTCCTATTTCTTATAGCTTCGTCTTGGACGGCTTTCCTCGTACTGTCCCCCAGGCACAGAAACTCGATGGTATGCTCGAGAAGCGCGGCGAAAAGCTCGACTCTGTTGTGCAGCTCCTCATCGATGATGGTCTCCTCATTTCCCGCATTACTGGACGCCTAATTCACGCATCAAGTGGGCGTACATACCACAGGGAATTCAGGTATTGTCATTGACACACGTTTCTCCGCAGTTTTGAGTGCTAATGTCGTGGTTAAGCCCTCCAAAGAAGGCAGGTGTCGATGATGTCACCGGCGAGCCTTTAATCCAACGCTCGGACGACAATGTTGAGACCTTGCGCAAGCGTCTTGGAGCCTTCCACGCGCAGACTGGTCCTGTCGTCGATTACTACAAGACCAAGGGTCTCTGGCATGGTATCGACGCTGCCCAGTCACCAAAGATTGTTTGGGATAACTTGCGTTCGATCTTTGTTGCCAAAAAGTAACGAGTTATTTTAGAGTCAATGTATTGGATTTGGAACCTTGCATGCTGACCTCATGAAACTTTGAGCTCTTTTGCACCTTTGAAAGCGTTATGATGATTGTCGTACATCATTGGCCGGCCTTTTTGTTCGTCCAGTTAAATGAGGCATTTTCTTCGCGAACACAGCTCAGATATAAATATCACGCTTCTAATTACATCTTGTTCATTAGTGTTCAGACATCACGGGCCTTCGAGAAGTAAGCGGCACAGTAAGCAAATCTTACTAGGCCGCTGAAGAATTCTGCTCTCATTTCTAGTGTTTTCCAGAAATTCCTATCTTCGACATCTGGATCATCCTATGTATACTGCTCGCCAATCATGTGGCAACGCGTTTCGGTTTCATTCCAAAAGTTGCGCGGCATCAACGACGATCTCCCTTTGGCATTTGTTGGATTCGGGATCCATCTCGATATACTCCTCGAACAATATGACATGTGCATGTGGACCTAGCGTGAATGATGTAGTTTCATTGACAGATTTTGTTTCAGGGAAGCACTTCATTCGGTTTACGCAGTCAACCTGTGTGACTGAACTATTTAGCACTATTTATGGCGGGATTCCCTTTGGATTCGTTGAATATTTTCGGGTTAGTCATGTTACTTGATGTTACTTGCACTTCTATTTATAAGAACCTCATGTAAGGCAGGCCGAGGAATCACTCGTATATGTTCGCACCGAATGTAAACGGGACCTGACTCTGACCAGTGGAAGCGTAAGCAAATTGCACGGATTCCAAATTTACCGCTGCGCGTTTGTCGGCGTTTGCGCTTACCCTTCTTGTTTCTCCATGTCTGTTTATTAGAAGCGAAGATTTCCTTGACGATTCCTTTGATTCCTACCCCCAACATCCTATTATCATGCCTCGTAAATCTGACACCTCTGGGACCCTTCGACGCGGTTCTGCCTGTCTTTCCTGCCGGTGAGTAGAGTATTCGTCGTCGATTTTTGCATTTCATATCTCACTGGAGATGTCTTGTGGGGAATGCAGGCGGCGTAAGCTAGTACGTCGAAATATGTCAAGTAATGGGGAAACAATATCTCATATGATTGTGATCGACAGAGATGTGATGGAATACGACCAGTATGCCACCAATGCAGTACAATGAGGAGGGGTCATGAATGCAACTACGATGACAGTGCACGGAAGAGTCGTACTCAAACCCTACGTGAAAAGCTCTTCGCGCTGGAAGCCAAAGTCCGCGAGCTGGAGCATGGGCCCGGCGCAACCTTATCTTCAACCAGTGGGTCATCAAATGACGAAGGCCAACCCATTGCTTCGACTAGCAATGCTTTATGGGTGAACGATAGTCCCGAAGCCCAATTCCCGGACTTTTCACAATCCCCATCCTGGTTCTCATCTTACGATAACTCGAACGCGGTTGCTTCAACATCCCAACTAACGTTACCGACGTCGTTGATGATGCCTCAATACGACAGCCAGTCAGCTATGATCCCTCATGCGTATACAGATTCATCCGGGACGCCTGTACACGATGTTCCTTCGGACCGTCTAGCAAACGAGCCGTGCGTAACCTTGAGCATTGAGATGCACAACTTACTGTGAGAGTCACTCCCTTCTTTATGAGAAATAATTCTCATTGAAATCACCCAGCATCCAATCGTTCATTGACCATCGAAAGCAATGTTGTTTCTATTCGGATACGAGCCGGTTCGATCGTTCTTCCTCCGCCACTATTCATCAAAATACGCCGCCGAACTCTGCTCTGATGAGTGCAATATATCTAATGGGGTGCTTCTTTGCACGGATAACTGTGCTAGAAAGTCGGCTACTCGAACAAACACAACATGAAGTAGCTCGGGCACTACATAACCAAGAGCAGTTGATGGATTTGGTGCAGGCTTTATGCCTTCTAGCTCAGTACTTCTTCTTCAACCACCGGGCCATGGAGGGGAAACTCCAGTTAAAAAGTGCAAAACGAATATCTACGGACTTTGGATTGCACCAGATTACGCATTCCGACTTTCCTTTTGAGTTACGATTCCCATTCGATTCTGCGTCATATAACTGGCAGGAGAAAGCCGCTATCTTCTGGCAGGTTGTGATGGTGGAGAAATTTTGGTCATCAAGTAATGACGGCTGCGAAGCACTGCCAGACTTTGAAACACCTAACCGGTATATTACGACTCCTCTTCCGGTGCAGGATGGGACAGAACTTGTACGTAGAGCTTCATCTCTTATAATGCGGGAAAGCATTAATCTAATTCCACTTTTAGGAGGCCGTTATTGGAAACAGCCCATTGCACGAGTTATTCGAAGGCGAAAGCTTTCGGGCATCAATGTTATCAGTGACGGCCTTCAAGGTGGTGGTCTCTGCTGTCTTTGATCGCTCGCTGCGCGCGAACAGTATGTTTTAACGTGATGCTCCTTGATGGCGAGGATTGACCATGGGTTTACCTAGATACGTCAATGATGTCCAGGGACGAGGCAACTTGGATCTACCACCGTGTCACAGAAATCGCATTAGAGCGCCTTACCAACATTGTTCATCCTTTTGCGTTGCGAGATCCTCTTTCTTCGTCAAATTCGCAGTGTATCGATACCGATTTATACGCAGTTCATTCTCTCATTTGGGCTTCGACAATTCTCCTTCATCTTGACAATGTCATGAATTTAAAAGTGTCTTGGGCTGCGAAGAAGTTGGTGGAGCTCATCAACGACCTGAACGAAGATGACTACCAATTTTTAGATCCAGTATTGTCTGTAAGTATCTCAATTCCTCCGCATGTTGTATGATTGTTATATTGACACATAACCCATTTGTAGATCTGCTGGTCTTCCATGGTGGTAATATTTCGTCGAATGATCGACAATGCTAACGAGAGGGTCGCGCTCAATGGCGAATCAGCGTCGACTGCTTCGTACACCATTGCATTCCTTCGACATTGTATCGACCTGCTTCTCACTGCGCTCCAAAATCTCAGTAAAACTATGCCAATAGCGGGTATGTTATCGTCTTAACCACGCTTCTCAGCCATCCGGAGATTAATCTACCTTCTTTACTTCTGTATAGACAATCTATTGACAGGCCTGGAAACATCACAAGCATCGTTTTATCCTGGGCTCACGAAGACAATTCCGGTCACCAACGTATTTGAACAAAATCATGGGGTTATTACCTCCTTCTGCACCTCGCCGGGTATGGGTTGCAAATCCGATTGCAACAAGTGATTGCAACCTTCACTCTATAAATTCTCCCACAAATCTCATCCTTGTTTCTCACGACCCTATAGTGGCCCCATCCGCTCGAACTTCGATATATTATTATCATCAATGCACTCCCTGAATTCTCTTTCTTCATCGCATCTGGTTAGACTACAGGGATGATGACTTTTACTCTACAAACCCACTTATATCTTTTTATCTGGATATCTTGGACTCGGTTTACTATTGTTTGTCTTTTTATATCCATGTGTATCCCAATATCTCAATTGTAAAGCTGTATCATAGAGGAAGAACGGTCCCTTCGGTTGTAATAGTACTAGTAAAATCTCGTAATAAACTATGTTTTTTTTGGCCTAGAGGTACTTTATCGTGGTGTTCCGGGTTTCAAACACAAGAAACTCATGTGGAATGGCCTTCTTTTTTGTGTCATGGTACTGCTGCGTACAAAATTCGGGTATGTATTGAAACCCGGTATGTTCTCCTTCAAGCTTCAGCTTCTGCCGCGATGTAAATTTATAAAAAAAGAGCATTGTTCACGCTATGTACTCATTTCCGCCTGTGGCCATATGCGCGCGACTGCCACATCCCTGAATGACACTTGCCCGACATAGTCTGTCAGGTCCTATTCAGGGTCCACCTTTGTATTGAATAAACGTCATGGCAAACTAATTACTTGCCGCCGGGACAATCATAGCTATAAAGCTTTTTTAGTTATCTAACCGGCCTGGTTATTCAATCCATGTATAATTGCAGAAGGCTCATGGTACATACAACTTGACGCAAAATAGAGGCTCATGTCCACACGGGATTTATGCTAGGCAGTCAGATTCCAATGTTCTAAATTCCGATGTTACCGTAGAATCTCGTAGAATCCAAAGAGTAGCATCAATTTCAGGCAGTGAATGTGGCATTGCTGGGATACATTTTGATCAATTGATCAACGCTTTTGAATGAGAGGAAAGGTTCTTCAGTGAATTGTGATATATATTGCTCCAATATATGTATGTGCTGTTTTCTTGCTTCGGGCGTGAGCTATGCATTCCCGTGGAGTACGTCTGCGATTTAACTTGTATTTCGTTCGCATTTGGATTTGTATAGAATAAAGACCAACTCAAATTAGCCAGATATACCCGGCCACCCTCAGCCACCCGCTACTCATTTTCTTGGTATGTCCTGTTCTAAATTTTTGGGATGCGAAATGAAAGCCATGTCAGAATTTTCTCACCCTTTCCAGCCCTTTCCTCCGATCGCTTGTCCATGCCAGAAACTTCTCCCAAGGATCGGGTATGGAAATCTTAGCCGAGCTCGTTCAACTGGGGCTATTTAACTGAGTTCCCTGCCGCTTGCATGTGTAGCATCATCTTAAATCCCTGGGCTCCGCGATGAATATGATGAAGGAAAGAAATACCCATTGCCTCGTCTGAAATTTTGAACTTTCGTAAATATACTTGCCTCCTTCACCCCCAATCTTCGTTCATCAATAAAGCACACATCAATTGCTTGACAAGCTTTTAACAGAGGATTGACCGTCAAAAAATGAAAGCAAATCGGGATCTCGATTAGATCATGTAGTCTACTCATACATATGGCCCACATACATTCACTTCTCGGGACCACTCGGCGATCAAAGCGATTTGCATAGTTCGAAATTAGTAGTTAGGGGTAAAACCTGCAAAATGACTCCAGAGTGTTCAATTGACTAGAGTGCCTGTCCAGAAGGTTTGTTTTTGAGTGAATAGTTTTTATGGAATCCTACTGGAGGATTTATGTCATAGAAAACAGAGAAATAAAAAAGCGTAACATCAATGACTGTGCGTCTTACTAGCCTTCCATAATAAGGTTTGTCGTACTGTGGCGCTCGCCGTCAACACTACATACTATTATAAGTGTACATACGGTTTACTATAGTCGCGCTAGCTAGTAGTGGCCGAACTTAAACTTGCGTGATTGAGTCTTTGTATATGAACAGCGGCTTTCGGTAGCTTTCGGTTCAAAGTTTAATTTCCCCACAATTCCGCGAGCAAAAAAAGATTTTAAATGCTCATTCTTTGAACTAGCTGTAAGTGCACAGGACGGCTTTTATTTGTGGTTTATCAAGAAAAAGAAAACTGTTACGAGGTGGTTCGACTCCATAGAGAGAGCTCGGCGCCTTTTCGACAACTCGACGGCTACACTACATAGCTCGTAAGCAATAAACTAAGCAGATCTATTAAAATTTTGGTTTTTTTTAGAGTACAGGTACGCCCCGATAAGAGTGGGTAATGTGTCGACCAAATTTCTATGAGTCTTCCATTTCCTTGAATTCATGGCTCTTCGCAAATTACGTTTCGCCGAGCGCCTTTTTCACGAGGACGAGTTTTTTTCTATCTGACTAACAAATGACAGTTGACTCACCATCGCAAAGTTTCAATACCGAGCTATGGATTTTTTGTGTTGGTAAACCGTTGCTGACATAGGATAACAAGTTTGGCTTCATGAAAATCTATTATTAGGGGATCGGACTACGGTTCAATAAACTTTAATACTAGTCATCTCTGAAAATAGCCACTTATATGAATGCTAATCATAGTAATGTCTGACGGCGGTGGGAGTATGGCACATACCTAGTGGTGTGCGGCATCTCTTCGAGTAGGGGTATGCACACACGATGAGCGTACCGAAGGGATTTACTATACTCCTTTGAGTAGTTTAAGTCTCTTGGATGGTATGTCTTATCATTCAATATTGGTGTCTAAAAGTGAATAGTAATGAACCCGTGACAGTCGCATTAAATACTCCGACGTCGAGGCAAAAGACTGGAGAAGGAAAGAGCGAGTCAATGGCTCATACGTCTGAAGTATTGATGACACTGATGTATGATAAAGAGAGAGACTAGCCTATTTACATAGGATTTACGTCGGATAATCGCACCGTGCCGATGAATGCATGCATAGCCACAGGTAGAGTGGCTTTCACTTGTCCTCAGACCCCTACTTCTGCTTTCGATTTTGGTTTCTCCGACTACAGCGCTTATACGCTCAACTCGCATCGAACGTGGTGCGATGTAAACTTGATCAGATAATCATGAAGGGAGGAAAGTGTATCATCGATCTTGGTACATAATACATATGTATTGAGCTCATGCGTGTTCCATGAATGCACAAAGGCAGATCAGACTCAAGTATAGACTCGGTTTAGTGGCGGTTGCTCCTAATAAAGTTTGAAATAGCTGGGCTACTTAGCGCCAGTGCAAATCTCAAACTACCCGCAAATTTAGTTGACTAGCTCAGTGACATAGAGTCATATGCTTTCATAGACTTCGGACTACGTCGGCGTCGGTGTAGTGCTAGTCTTAGCCACAGCTGGGGACAGACGAAAGAATCAAATTTATTGTACCTGTTATAGTAGTGGGCACAAGTTTAGAAAATGCTCAGAAATTGTTGATACATGAAGAATTGGACATAATGAAAAGATTTACACCAGCAAAATTTTGACTGAAAAATTTTGGCCATCCTTAGAAAATCGCTAAAATCATGAAAATTTTGTTAATAAACCGAGTCTGTGAGCAAAAAATGAGCACATTTTAACGGACCCTTGTTTCACAAGAAAAATCCATCTTTATGCCATCTAAATCTGACATCTATTGACAGGCTCATCTGTGGCACACTGGCATGGGCTGTAAAACAGCAAAGTTCGCACAGATCAACCTCAAAACAGCACTGAGCTCGTTGAGGACTTCGGTTGATTGATCTTAGCGAGCAGACCGACAAGACCGCAGCATAAAAGGTGCGTTCAAAAGGTCAAGAATTCTGGCCCACACTAATTTGTCGTGAGAATATGCTGAAAATGCCATTTTTCAACTCTATTTGATTGTCCGAGTCCATATCCTTCATTAGCTTGTCACAAAAATAAGTCATTCATTTTCGAGATAAAAATTTTGGTGCTTTCGCCTGTAACATGTAACTGTAGACAGTTGGTAGACAGCTAAACGTCTAAACGTCTAGCGCCTCCATCTGACGCGCCCCAGTCGCATCGTAGGACGAACGTCGGGGACCTCGGCCGCACCCTGTGGCGTCAGACTTACGCCCTCGATTATATTTGGTCATGCGTATGTAGTCGGACGCGTATCAGGAACTATGTGTGACGCGTCGTGCGCGTGCCGCGCGCTTGGCTCTTATTATATTGAGATTTGTATGTACATGTGTCGCCGGCATAGCTACGCATTCACCGCGCAAAAATATCGAGGTGATACTATGTACGTGCGAAAGGTTGAGAATATCCGAATACCTTACTTGAAGTTGCTGATCGGGAAATCTCTATCCGGATGAACCGGGATGGGGAGTGCTCCGAGTGCCTATATGTCCTCGACACCCGCCCGTCAGGCCGAACGGTTATTTAGTTATGTCAAGTTACTGATGCATTGAGTGTATTATGTTGTGAGGGTGGGAAGAACCATTTTTGCTATTTCTGTGTCTGTGTCTGTCGGTCGTCGTTGTCGGAATCCTAGAGCTGCCGGACATGACTTACTCTCATCCTTTGATGTCAGGAGCGTGTAGAGCAAGCAAGATGGAAGTAAGCGGGGGTTGCCAAGTTGTAGAGTCACTAAGCAGTGAGCGGCTATGGTCCGGGTCTGGTACTGGCGCCAAATATATACGTGTACCTATAGCCGTGCAGTTATAGTATCAGTATTACTACATACTGATGATGCATCGATGATGTTTGTTAGAGATTGAAAACTGTACATAACCATTGGTACGAATTGATGGTGGTGCACTACGACCACTCTTTCGGTCACTGGTGCTGCGCAAAATAAACGTGAATTCTTTTGGAGTGTAAACGGCGTACTACCCACGGATATTACACACAAACTGACGCATGTATGATGATGATGGTGTGGGGTAGACCGCAGGAATACCAAGTAAACGCGGGGAAGGAGGTCTTGAGGACGTGTTGACATTAATTAAAGTTCCTTCCGGGATATTTGTTGAGTTGTTTCAGCTTTTTTTACCCCAGCATCTAGAGGAGGTACCATCCACGAGAAGTAGGTGGTTCTCGTGATTCACGAATGAGGTAGTAGCTTCTTACTTTAAAGTGCAACGAGGCTTTCGTTCCGACTTCTTCAATTGACTTGCTACAGACTTTAAGCTTGTTTGTCTTCATAATAATCTCGTCATTTGGGACACATATAGTACTTATTCTCATAAGTGCCTATAGGCTAAAGGTCTCATGGTACTCTTTTCTATTTGTGAGTTCGGAAAAGTGATCATCATTATCGGGCCATTGTGCTCGACATAGACACCAATCCTTTAGTACATAGTATGGTGATCTTCTCTTTACTCAAAAAAAAAAAAAAAACTACATGTTGAGAAAGGTACTCATGGGGTTTATGATTACCTTAAGCCGTGACCCATGGACGAGTGCGTAAACAAGAAGTATGCTGAGGTATCTTTCCTACAGAACGCGAAGTCGGCTAGTCGCCGGCAAACTACTCAGGGATGGCTGAAGCGTTAATAATAGGTTTATCTCCCTTCGTTTATTGCGATCGGGACAAAAGGACCGGGGTTGATTTAAATCTATTGGTTGACGCGTTGGCGCTCGCTGGTAGCTGTTGCTGGCGGCAGATGTGATGAACGCGATAAGTACATATGTGATGGGCAAGTATGCAGCGATAAGCTTCGAGCATACAAACAGCAGATGTGGGAATTATGGTCTTGCGAATTATCGAGCTGGGAAAGCAAAGTATGAGAAATAAATATTTTACTCAATGATATGTCTACGAAGAAACACACGCTGAATGAATTTCGAGAACAGTTTTTCGGCGGGATTAGGAATGTTATTTTTGGACTGATAAGGGTGTAGGAATCTACCCTGAGTAATCAACAAAAATCTGTTGGGTACTTTTGAAACCTATGGGGCAATGACGCTCTTCATCGAATGCATTGTTTTTGAATGCGACGTCGATGAATACTGGTGTGGGAGGAGGTCCAAGCAAAGAATCAGCGTTGTTTCATGGACTACTTTGAGACAACAACGCGTCAAGCGCCTAAGCTAGCTCGAATTAGGAGGGAAAAACAGCCAGAAAAGGCGACATCATAGATGACCTCAAAGTGGCGCCTTGTCATCGATGATGTATTTCGCGCGAAGATTCTATCGACGGCGGCTATATTGCGCAGAAGGCTAATTTGAATTCTCAGGACGGCGGACGATCATGATCAGAGACAGGAAAGAAGACAGAGAAAAATACATCTAAAGGCGTGCAGGTCTCGAACGCAGAACAGAACGATTCCCAGCGTCTGTCGAAGGCGAGCCCCCGACGGCCCAGGAACAAGAAGAGTGCTAGGAATGCTGTGCCATCGGCTAAGCGGAAAACTGGATCGGGTGGGAGATTGAGATTGAAAAACTTGCTATAATCGGAAAGAGAGCCGAGCACGTGCTCTCACGCTCATTTGGCAACAAAGAAGGTTCGACATAAATAGTCTTAGCCTGTTGGGAGGCCGGTCTTGTTAAATATTGTGCTCCCCCGCAGGACAGACTCGGTCATCCCTTGACTCTCGCCCTTTCTGGTTCTTTGCCCAAGGGGAGGCCCTTATAATCCCTCCTTTTTTGTTGGTCTTTTCATTCTTCAAATCCAGGTGTGTCTGGTTACCTTCCAAGTTCACAATGAAACGCAGCGAAACAACTTATGCACACGGTCCTAGCTAATCAAGGGCTGATCCCTTATCTTCTCCGCTATTGAATTGTACGAGGACTCTGGCCTTTATCTCGCAGTTTTTCTCGATAGGAAGGGAGGGGAGATAAGTTGTATGTGCAGCGTATCACCGCTCATGCATCTTACTTATTGCGCCATATTTTTCTTGTCGCATCTTCAGGTCTTCATTTTGTCCTACTGTGGCGCGATCCCAACGCAGTGAAATATTTTACTACGCGACGCATTTCCCAGTTACGGATTAAATTCCCTTTTGGCGACCTCCGAGTCCGTATCTTTTTGATATACATTCATATCATGTAAGTGCATCATACATATTTTTAAGACTTGGTCAGCCACATTTCTAATAAGACTCCACCAGCGGAATTTTACTTTCTTTCCAACCCCCCGTAACGGTCGCTTTCAAAACCGTCTCTTAAATGATGGCCACTATGACCGTCCAGTCCCACAGGATGGCCCAAACCCAGGACCATCGCATTTCTCTCAATGCGAACACAGCTGGGTCTCCTCTTCCCACCATTCCTCGTAGGATGTCCTCCACTTCTTCGAGGCCAGTACTCACGCCTTCCCCTTCCCTGCCATTGCCAAACCGCAAGTCCTTATCGCTTTCAAGTCCAAGTTCCAGCTCGACAACGACGACCATTATCACACCGCCTTCACCTCCTCAAAATGATTCGGATTCAAGCTCGTCGACTTCTAGTGGTGAAAGGCCTACAATACGCACGAAACGCGTTCGCGGTGTACGGAATACCGCCGTGTGTCCACCGGAAATGTCTACCCCCGTCCCTACCTTATCCGCAGCGCCCACAGCGTCTGTTGCGTTTCCATCACGGAACGAGGCTACCGACAATGGGAAGAGCAATCCCCATATAGTCCCATCCCGACCATTGTTGTATACTCCGGGCATGTCTTTGCGCCTCAGCGATAGCTCTAAGTCTCCGAGGAACGTCTCAGGGTCGCATGTCTCATATCCAGTAGCGGAGTCTTCAGTGCAGAGCTCATCACAATCGGCGTCTGCTCTATACGAATCCTTCGGCGAGCCAAGATATGTTCGCAAGAAGTCTGGCCAGCTCGTCAAGTCGTCACTGAAATCTTCGAGGTCTGTGTCGCGTACGGGTCTCACTGTGTCGACGTTCTCTCAATCTAGCAAGAGCGAGCCAACAACACCGACGAGCAAAGCTGTTCATTTCGATACCCAACTGGAACATGTCAAGCTATTCCTGGCTGAGCAGAAGCCTTTGGCAGTTTCACGCGATGGGAGCCCCACCGACGACACTAGCGGCACGGACAGTGATTTCCCAAAATTCATCTTTGGAGAGGAGGACAACAGTCTGAAACCGAAGAAAAAGTTAGTCATGCATCTAGTGAACATGCCTGGGCGGGTGAACCCTATTTCGGATGTAGCGATGGAGGAGCTGGTTCTCGCTTCGGACGGTATGAGCATCCTGGGCAAAGTGCGCGTGAGGAATCTGGCGTATGCGAAGTGGATAGCGGTGCGGTTTACATTCGATTCGTGGCAAACGACGAGCGAGGTGACTGGGAAGTACCTCGAAAGCCTGTCGTCAGAGTTTGATCGCTTTGGGTTCATCATTCGCTTGAATGATCTCTTAGCACGCATTGAAGGCAAGACATTAATTGTGGCGGTGCGATATTCGGTGGAGGGCAAGGAGATGTGGGACAACAACGGTGGTCATAATTATGTGGCGACGTTTACCAAGTCCAAGGTGGTCGACGAATCTCCTTCAGTTCACCAGCGTCCGTTTCCTTCGATCAAGGCTAAGGCTGCGACACTTTCGGATGATGAAGCATCGACGGACTTGGCGGACTTGAAGAACAAGTTGGAGAAGGTTGTTCAGAGCAAAGATAGGACGGGTCCTGCTTTCCTGGCTAGTTCCACACTTTCATCAACACCATCATCTGGACGTCGACTCTCCCCTAATCCAGATGCGACCTCCTTCCGGACCAGTCCATCGTTTGGATCGCGTTACGACCTTGCCGCTTCCCTCAAAGGTACCTGGCGGCCGGACGTCCAATCTCAGCCTCTTCATTCTCGGACACATTCTTTCCCTATGTCTTCACCTCGTAGCACTGGAAGCTCGATACCCTTCCCACAAATCCAGCATCATTCACCAGCTCGCCAGCTTGGTTCGCCCAGAGATATTGGAGAAGACACATTTACCAATGTACCTCGTCAGCCATTTGATTACGATAACGAGAGCGCTCCCTTCATTGTTGAGCAGACTCTGCCTACCAGGCCTGTCAGGAATCATCAACGCGGGTATTTTGATTTGGCCATCACAATCAACTCTCCCCCTCTTGGTGCCGGAGCAACCAGCGCCATGGGCTTTAGGAGGACGCCGCCTGGAACTCCGAGTGGTCACAGTATTGGTGTGTTGGAAGGAGGGTGGGTGGCCTCGCCTCAGAGGTATTCGTTTCCTCCTCTTGGTGTCGTGGCTTCCCCTGTTTCGGCTGCGTCTGTGACCCCCACAACTGTGTACGGCACTGTCCCGAATACGGCATTTTCTTACGCTGATGGTGTTGAAAGCGAGCTGTCGACGCCGTCGATGGTGACGCCTTCTTCGTCTAGGGAGTCAACACCGTCGCCTACAGAAATGTATGGCTCACCAGTGACAGGCGCGGAAATGAGTCCTGATACCCATTACAGGCATTTTTTGAACAAGTGCGTTACGAATATGGTTTTTTGATTCTTTGAAATTGGCATACTTACTTGACCTCTGTCAGATTTTGCTTCTTCACTGGTCCGGGATCCACCACGCCTTATCAAATGGACACCGTTGGTATCGAGGGTATCCCGAGGACGCACTCTGCTTCTGACGTTGAGGAGTTCCTGTCTGGTCTCAAGATCGCACCAGTTCCAGACGGAATTGGGATCAGGAGCGCGCCCCTCGAGTCCCCTGTGCGATCGCCCAGCCTCGATGATTTGATGTTGAACGCGAGCAGAAGTGGGTCGTTGACACCTACCATGTCGAGGATAGCACTTGCGACTGCGAAAAGCTACGAGCAGGGCATAGGCGCCCTTCATAGTCAAAGCGGAACACCTGTGCTTGCTTGATTGGCCCTTTCCTATTTTTCCCTCTTGCTGATTTCCGCATACCTCTGCTATCTGACTCTCTTGGTTTACCAAAAATAAAAAAGACGAAAATGGGGCTTTATATATGACGTCCACTCGATGCCTCAATCCGCGAGAAAAGAACGAACGAACCGCTCTGAGCCGACTTCTTATACTTTCGAACGCAAACGCGACTGTATGTGCCTTTCCATCTACTTGTCTCTCTCTTCATTATACCCCTTGCATGGTACCTTGAGCATCTTTGCTCTTTTGCAACGGACACGCCTTTCCCCCTTCCCTCCCCTCTTCATGCCGAACTTGAACCCGATATCCATATCCCTTTTAATGGTCGGATCGACATCTCGTCGCGCATTTCGCTTGTTTCTTTTCCTGGCTTGGTTCTTCGTCTCTTTTTCCCTGTCTTTTGTCTTATATCATATACTTGCTGCATGGACGTTATGGCATGACCTCATATTACCTGGCATTTATCATCCTTCCTTTTTTTCCCTCCTCATATACGCGTTGGCTGGCGATTTTTTTCATTTTAATATTATTTATGACCTTTGTTTCATCCCTTTTTCTTTTATCATTTGTTACCATTCTCCCATTCAGAATTATCTTTTCCATTTCCATTTCCTCTATTTCTGCTTCTGTCAAGTATATTATCTGTACTATTATTGCCTTGGGTATCGTCGACTCGGGTTGTCTTTGTTGATGTTGTTCTTATGGGTGGCCAACTTTGTCGGCGGGTTGGCTGATGATATACATTCACACAGTTTTGAATGTTCACCTGTGCTGCAGCCTTTATGATTGCAGTATTACGATCTTATAACGTATATATACGCCTGTCGTAACGTACGCACGATCTAGAATTATATGACTTTATTTTACTCAAGGAATATTCAATGAACAAAAGGGGGAAAGAGCTCAGGCGCTGCGAAGAAAGAGACGCGTTTGGGCATTTCTCGGCCTTTTCCACAGGCAGGTTGACACACTATGCACTTGACAGCTCCCAAGTACATTGGGGGTTGGACATTGAGGGGTAGTCTAATTGAAAGCTGCCGCTGAGCGCTAGCTATCTAGCTGGAGGTTTTTTCGCAAAGATTGCTCTGGATGCTTTTCAGTTCTTCCCTCGGCTGGTGCCTGTGGTTTCTCGCTCGTAGCCTGAAATATTCAGCCAGTCATGTTGAAGAAATTACCTATAGACTATTATTCTCTTCATATATAGGATTAGTATAGATGGTGGGAGTGGTTGTGAGCAGGTGATGGTAAGCCACAATAGCGGTGCCGAATCACTATCAGCCAAAATTACCGTGTTTGGCGGTCATATTTTGGAAGCGTGTCATCTCAACATCAACGGCATTATTTGCTCTTAACAACCTCCGTCATGAATCCAAACTCACCAGGGCGTGGTGACTCCCTGGACTCCCAAATTGAAATGATTGACATCCACGACGCTCAAGAGCCGCTGTATCCCCAACAACAAAACGGCCATATAAGACCAGAAGAAAACGATTCGGACGAGGAGGATGACGATACGAGGCAACAGGATGATGACGGAAGTAGAGGCCTTCTCAGTGGGAATGTACGGAAAACATCATTCGAAGTCTCTCCTGCGAAGATATGGCCACAGGTCAAGAACATCGTTGTGGAGGTTAGTAGTGCATTTGTCGACCCTTCGTCTCACTCAGGGCTTTATAGAGTGCTCCAACACTTTTAATGACCGCAGTTTCTCTGTTATTCACGGGTAAATTGCTGGATAAAGTCTCGGTATGTTCTCACCATGAATTATACGGTGTTTTCGTCCTGATGCTGTTCCAGCATTGGCGGGCCATGCGTGAAGTTGATCAACTCATTATGATCATCCCCGTTGTTTTAAATCTTAACGGCAACCTCGAAATGAATCTCTCAGCTCGCCTAGGAACTGCGGCAAACATTGGTGAACTTGACGACCCAGCCACTCGGTGGTCTATCATACTGGGCAGTCTCGCTCTTCTCCAAGTGCAAACCGTCTCAGTATCTTTCCTTGCGGCATGCGTAGCCCTCTTACTTGGTCGCATAGTTCCTCGAAATTCATCTCCACTAGCAATAACTCCTTCCTCTAATAACTCTACAACGATCGCTATCCGAGAAGTTTTGACCTATTCTATAGATTATGTTGCCAGAGATGATTCAACAGGTCGGAGGTCCGGGTTCCCAACGTATGTCGGTATTTCTCGATGCATGGAGGATACGTGCTTACGAAACGTATTCACCAGGTTAATAATGGTTGCTTCGACAGCTATGACTGCTGCAGCGCTATCAGGAATTATCCTGGGCTCATTTATGTGCACTCTTGTTGTTGTCTGCCGAAAATTCAACAGAGACCCTGACAATATAGCGCCTGCCATCGCTTCATGCCTTGGTGACTTGGTTACCCTCCTCCTCGTTGGCACGGTATCGACCTTACTGATCCCATTTATCCGAACGCCCATCCCCTTCATTATCGCCGGCCTTGTGGTATGCATCGCCATCAGTTGCTTTATATACACGTTAAAAAACCCACATATCCGACCACTCATCAAAGAAGGCTGGTCACCTCTATTTGGTGCAATGGCCATTAGCAGTGGGACAGGCATTGTACTGGACATGTTTGTCAGTCGTTATGAAGGATTTGCCGTCCTTGCTGTTGTTATCTCAGGTCTGCCTGGAGCTGCTGGTTCAATTCTCGTGTCAAGATTATCCACCGCTCTGCACGCAGCAAAATTGGCCATGGAAAATACCCTTCCATCGTACTCCACATCATCCAAACACCCAGAATTAAGCCCATTATTATCCATGATAACTCTTCTCGTCATCACATTACCAGTCGAAATTATCTTCCTCACGATCCTTAATGCCCTTGGCTGGCTCAATTTGCCATTCCTATTTGTTGTCTTTTCTATCTTATTTTTCTGTTGTGCTGTACGTATCTCGGGATTTTGTGTGAACGACCAGCTGACCAAAGCTTCTTCTAGGTGTTCGCCTCCCTCGTCATCGCTCGCCTTCTCACGAATTTCCTCTGGTCCAAAAACCGGGATCCGGACATGTACGCGTTGCCCATACACTCTGCTTTGATGGACCTCATTGGTCAACTCCTGCTTGTCCTTTGCTTTGAAATTGTCTCGTCTCTCGGAGGTCAAGTACGTGTAAGGAGCTAGCTTTTGGCTTGCCTTCTATTGTTATTTCATTAGTACCACCGTCTGGTTGGTCATAATTTGTAAACTTACTAGATCTCTCTCCATGGACATTAAAATATTGCATATCATAATTGCGCATATCGCATTTTATATACCACTGTCCTTGAACTGCAATACTAGGATCACGATCAATTTACTTTTTTCTTCATTAGATGTATTTATTCTTTATTTTTACTCGCCTTGCGCTGTGACTTTTTATCATCGAATGAAGGATTAATAATGTACTCTTTGATAGATATTTCATATGTGATGGCCTATTAGGCTCCAAGAATAGACGATGAATCAAAGATCGTCGTTATGAGCATTGAAGAACATGAAAATGCCTCGTTTTATTCGTTTTATTCGAAGTTCGAACAATGGGTGACATATGATCACGTGAATGCGTTATGAGCTATCACGCGCGTGATCTGAAAGCTGTTCGCACCTTGACCTTGACCTTGAATTACGCTTATATAGCGTCCCAATAACTGCAACACGGCCAGATCTTTTGGCCACTACTGGCACACCCTTGAACCTGGAACAATACCCCGACATAGGCCGAAGATCTTAGAGGAACGCGACGTCGTCGACCGCGTTAACGACAGCGATGGCGCCGAAGCTTACTCCATTTCCATCTCCGTATACAATAATCTCTCCTTTACTGAAGAATCCACCGGAAGCCGTTCCTTCGTATCAGGATCTACAGGAACTCCTACATCAGCTTCAAAAAGCCAAGCAATCTGCCAATGACCGGGCTAAGAAGGCCCAAGAAGGTTTACAGACAATCGACGAGTCCTGGCGGCGGTTAACAGAAAAAGAGAAGGGGAAATTCAAAGCTGTTGATAAGGTCAAACGTGAACGCGACTGTCAGTTATATTCTAATTGTGACTTCCATGCGATTTTCTGACTGTTTGACCTGCATATACTCTGACATCTTCAAACCTTCGGACTTGCTATCTTCATTTATTTCGGGATGTCTTTCTGTGGATTCTGATACACCTGTGCCACTCCCCCAAACGACTCGAATGTATACTGGAATAAAACTGTGTTATTCCGGATCCTTCATTCGACGACTTCGAATCTTTATTGTGTGGCGTATGTCATATCTGGTGATCAATATTTGAATTACAGACACTCCTATGCCAGACGCAGATGTCTCTCGAGACTCAAGCGTGTATCCAAGTGGTTCTACGAAACCAAGAAACAATTTACATTCCGGAAGCGCCCTCCCTAGTTCCTCTGCTCGGTCCTCTGTCGATCCGCGTCGTTCGTGAGTGTAAATACATTTACGTCGATGGATATTTTCACAGTATTTGTCAGTGCCGCTGAAGAATTGAAAAAACAGAAGAAACGGAAACGAGTAGGAGGAGAGAGCGATGTCGAACCAGGTATGAATTGTATTCTTTTCCAGTTACTTAGCAAATCTGACTGTTCCGTCTTTTTGTAGAATTCCAACGACCTAGAAAAATATCCCCTCCTGTCGCCCCCACCACTTCAAGTCACCCTGTACCTCAAAAAGTTCCTAAACCTTCCATCCCCCCTCCCATGTCTGGTAGTAAGGTATGTCGTTGAATTGTACGCCGAACTCTATCTCAATTCTCATATGCTGTTTCATTTTCTAGACGGCCTCAGGACCTGATTTTTCTGTCCCAGTTACACAACAACTTCTACCTCCTCGTCCGCCGATACCCACACCGCCAATACCCGGGCCTAGCAAGCCTGTTGAAGTCACGGAGGATTTCAGCAAAGCTAAACAACCTGCCCAAATTCTGGTTTCAACTTTCTACACTAGTGTCGAACCCTACCTCCGTAATATTAAGGAGGAAGATGTGGGTTTTTTAGAATACACGGCTGACGAAGTCGAGCCATTCGTGATGCCAAAACTCGGTCGACACTATCTCGAAGTATGGGAAGATCAAGATCAAGGCATTCTACCAGCTTCATCGATTCTTGTCGAACCTCAAATCGCACCTTCTAATTACTTCCAAGCGCCAACACCGAAATGGGACCCTTCAACGTTGTCTGATCCTGATCTAGTGGGAGAGGAAAAGGGACATGGCCCTCTGACAGAAAGAGTGATCAGTGCATTACTACCTATCCAAGATTCAACATGGAAAGGTGTGAAGGCCGCTGAGGATGCCATGGAAGGACGTCCTGGAGGAAGTGGTGCTGCTGCTGCCAGGCGTGAGCGGTTGAATGTAACCGATCTCGAGGCCAGGATACGGGACACGATGCGGTATCATGGCCTGTTAGATTCACCGGTAAGTCGTGTTTACAAAATTTTACTTACTTATTATTTAATAACACCTTTTTGCATTTATCAGCCGAATTTCGCGGACAAGGTTGACGATCCTATTGCCACTGCTCTTCGAGAAGCGCAGCGAGAGTTAAGGCACGTGGTGGCCACGAACAAGTCTCGGAAATCTCGACTTGCCTCTATTGCACGAGATAGACTTGGTTATCAAGAATATCTGGAGCTACGAGACTCTATAGACAAGAACATCACAACCCTATATGCCAAGTTGCAGAAGAAGGACACGCCGAAGTTGAGCAAGAAGAAGAAGAAACCTCTGCAAGGTGCGGCTGCCGCGGCAGCAGCAGCAGCAGCCGCCAACGCAGCGAGAAATGGCAGCGTTGCGCCTGAAGAAACACCAGCGTCAACGTTAGCCCCTTGCCCGGCTGCTCTTGGTTTGTCGCCAGACGAAGAGAATCATTTATCAGTCAACGAACAGCTCAAACAATTGGTTGAAACTCGACGTCAATGGGTCGACGCTGTCGGTTCGATATTCGAGCAAAAAGAAATGGAAAATCCTGGCCGGATATATGGTCTTCCGAAGGAGAGTGTATATCAGGGCGTTGAGGAGGAAGTAAGCGAAGCCTTGGCTGCTCATGCAGAAAAGGTCGTGCACAATCACTCTGCTTTGAATGGGTCTGACATTGCGGCTTCTTCCAATTCTCTTGTGAATGGGCCGATGCGAAACGGTCTCCCCGGTGGCTCTCATAAACCTCATCTGCATATCAACGGCAGTCATAAAGGGAAAGAGAAGGTTAGGAGTGACGCTATGGATATCGGATGACATTCACCCGTCCTGACCTGCTTGATTATTCTTTCGCTTTTTTATCCTTTAAAATTTGTGTACATTGTTTTATTTTATTTTATGCTGCTGCGTCTCTTGTCTTTTTACATTCTTCGATGTTTTCCTAGTCTATTTTCCTTTACTTCAGTCCTGCTACATGTCTTCCATTTGCTCTTTTTTTCTTTTTCTTTTCTTTCGCAATTATCATCCACCCTGGAATCATGGTTTCATACCCCTCATACCTTACGTCCATATTTTCGGAAACCTGTAAGTTAATTTACTCGTCGGAAGCTTTGAAACCATCACACGGAAATGTTGTATTCATATCGCGACTAGGAAGGAAGTGTTCCACACAATCGCGTTGAGAACTGTATTTATGGAGTACAAAAGCAGAAACTATGACAGTTAAACGTTAATCTGTTAAGCCGTTTTGGTTTTTTTCGACTTTTTGGAGGGAGTTCCTACGGCATTTCCTGCCTCGCCTTTCCGTTTCTTTCCCTTTGATTTTTTAGCCTCAGGCTCATCTTCAGTTGGTTCTCCAATATGGGAGGCTTCGGCCGCTTTGGAACGTTTCTTTTTAGGTGACGGAGGGGCATCCACATCCATTGCATCTTCATCGTTGGAATTTGCTTTCTTGATGTTTGAGCCAAAAGGTACGTAACGATGTTTTAGGACTTCTTGAGGATAGACGAGTCGCGGTGGGTTTTTGAGTTGTGAAGCAACAACGGCAGTCTCTGAAGCTGGCGTTACTGGAGGAACCGAGACCACCAGATGGTGTGAAATGGGCTTGGGTGCTAAATAGAATGGGACGTTGTAAGCTCTTGGTATTTAGTACAGAAATTCTAATGACATTCACCTGGATATAATTTTCCTTTTTTACTGGTCCGGGGCAGAAGACATGTCAGGTTTTTGATTTCTTCACCGCCGATAACTGGAGCGTCATCTGTATCTGCTCCTACGGACCAGATGTCATAAGACGTGTGCTTCCGCTTTACAGTCCCAACAATTGCGCTTTTAGACGATGATGGAACATCGACTTTGATGTTTTCGAGATATTTGGGTTTCACCTGGAGAAGATAATATATTGGATGAGCCCATATGCAACGCAAATAGTGGTATGTTAGATACCACTCACACTTTCAGGAATGCGTATTAACCACAACTCAAGGTTCTCGTCGTTATTTATCCTGTCCCAGTCGAAATCTCCAGCATCAACATCTTCCTTGCCCACCAATACAGCTCCTGGAGGTGGTGCGTATGCCCAGTTCAAGTCCTCGCCCTCATTTTTCGCTCCTTCCGCTGCAGAGCTTTTCCCCTTTTTCTTGTCTTTGCTACTCGTAGCTGTGGACTTCTTTTTCTTCTTGTCGGGGATAATTTGAGGTGGAGGGGTCGCAGACGACCGAGAAGAACTCGGAGAAGACGATCTAGAGGACATGTTTTTTTCCCCAAAGGAGTCGAGAGACTGAAAGATTTGGTATATAAAGCAAGATAGAAAACAAAGGAAGAGCCGGTCGCTCGCAACCTTAGTCTTTAGTTGTTGTGATAGATAGATTCGAGAGGAAGTTATTGGCCCAGGCACTCAGGCTGCCGCACTGACAATTTCAATAATTTTGGTGCGCGCACGTGATAGACGTTCGACGCGGTCCGGCCCCTATTTCCGCGTTTCTGCACGCGTTCCTCGATTTGTCCTCGATCTAAGATTTAAGTGGTGAAAGATGGACATATATATTCATTTAATAGAGTTTCATAGCGCATATAATATTGCTGCTGCAATGATAGAGTATGCGGCTCACTGCACTGTCCAGCAACGCGTTATAGAAGAAGAATCTATACCGTAGAAATCTCTGGGTCAACACCATTTCATAAATTTGGGATTGTTTTACATGAAAGGTATTGAAAATAAGATAATAGTCCGAATTTGACCTCGTACCAATCTTTATGTATGATATATAGGCAAAAGTAATTGATTCACTCTGCAATAAGACGGTTTCCGAGAGATGCAGTAGCAATGAAGAGTATGCTGTTGTTCCCCATAATCTTGGCGCGGGCGAAGTGCTCGAAGGTAATGGCGCTCAATCCTGCGCCTGAAAACGCTTCCTCTATATCCTCTTTAGAAATCCCGTGCTTGTGTGCCATTATATTATCTAAGGCATCACTAGTGAGTTTTGCCTGTTGCTGTTGCTCTGTTACTCTGTCCGTGACGAGTAAGACGCCACCAGGCTTTAGAAAGAAGGAAAGCATCTTCGTTATTTTGTTTATATCTTCAAAGTGGTGATAGGATGCTGCGCACTGTTATAAGAAAGGTAAGACAGAGTTCTACTTGCTTGAGAAATATGACGAGAATAATCACGGTTATAACATCGAACTTTTCCCCGCCAAGTTCGCCCTCTTCGCCCTTGAGCTCAGCGACAATTCCATGCATCCTCTCGGATGATATACCCTGCTGTAAAACCCAGTCATTGAAGACATTAATCGCCCCTTCGCTGATGTCGACGCCGACAATTCTCTTAGAAAACGGTAATATTTCTCTGGCTATCAACCCTGTTGCGCTGGTCGTTAAGCTACCTGCATTGCGCGATGGGACGAAAAGTAAGACATACCTGCATTGCATGCAAAGTCAAGCACGACAGTTTTGTCTTTGTCGAATTTATAACGCTTGAGCATCTCCGCCGCGGATCTGCAGAGATACTCGTCAGACTCATGTACGATTGTCATGTGAGGTTTACAAACGTTTTCGCGAGCAAAATCCATCTTGCGTCATCGTGATTGTGGGCAGCGATCTTGTTGAAATACTTCTTGTTTTCTTCTACGTAATCGACTGTCGTTTTGTTCTGACGGTGATGGTGCACGTCCGAGTCAGCGTGCCCATGATGGACGTCGGTGCCAGTATAGTCAACTTTGGGCTTGAGGATTGGATCATCGAGATCAAGCACAGGCAGATCAGGTTGGCTTGTCATGGAGTCGAAAGTTGTTGGAGATGGGTATGGATATTATAGAAATGTTGATAACATCTGAAAGCCAGGAGGCTCTTTATACATTTTGACTGAGCCCTGTGTGGGTAAATGTCAAAAGGTGCGGCCAAGATCTATAAAAAAACTGGCGCCTACCATCTCATGTAACCGTTCTTGCTCTGTCGAACACACAGCCAGTGTTCACCGCTGATTCAGGGTTTTACAAATTTCCCAGTTGCAGCGGGATTTCAATAACTGTGGAGGTTCTCATAACCGAGAAGGTCCTCGAATCGTCCTCCCCGCGAAGCTCGAGGGCACCGAGTAAGACAGTGAGGGTACCCATATTATATTATCTTACACGTAAAGCGTTAAGTATTAGACATTGCATTACTGAGATTAACATGCCCATGACTTTACGAGATATTTTTGGACTCTTTATAAGCCACAGTTGGTTGGACCAAGGTTGACGTTGAACCCCAGAGGGGAAAAAGGAGCGAAAAGTAAACATTGTAGTCACTGTGGTCTGTTGAGTTGTTGAATTCACCAGCCAGTGAAGACAAATTATTCGCGTTTTCTTGTGGAGCTACAGCCTTTCCTGATTAAGAGAGACTGAGGAAGATTGAGGAAAGTAGAGGACCAAAGTCACTTGAGTATCCGAAGAGGTTCCGAATTTGAATTTCGAAGAATCGAATTCGAAAGTCATTGGCATTGGGCAAGGCTACTGTCATGTGACGTGCTTCGCGTTGCTATTGTTTACCTGCGTCCTTATGTAATCCCCCTAAGCTGAGAGCCCATTCGTTTTGTGAATGTCAGCTATAACATTTCCAACAGGCCAGGGGCAGTTAAACAATCTCTCTACTCATCGACAAACGGGATATTCGAGTCTACTTACAGGAGACGAGACTAGACATTACCAAATTATATTTTGACTTCCGGATGCTGTTCAGCACCAACGTCACTGCAGTATTCATTTTTTGTATTCACCGAGCCCTCTTTTCTGCCGTTGCAAGTGCCACACTGCTCTGAGCTCCGAAAAACTCTCAGTGTATAACTCATACATGTGCGTGGCTGCGGGATCTTTCCTAAACGCGTTTTAGAGGTATTCTTCTGATGAGTTCTCATGCCTCGAGCGCGGGTTACCTTGAAGTTTTTTTTATAACTTTCAGCTTTTCCGAAGAACTTTATACTCGCTCTTTTCTATCAAGGTCCCTACTCTGTCTCTGGGCTGGCCATGAGGCGGAGGAGACCATGAAAACAAGGCTCTTCGGTCCTCTCTTCCGACATACCTCCGGTTTTGCCTCCTGACTTTTGTTGTTTTTTGTTTCGCACCTGCAGGAAATGATACGCCAAGACCTTCGAACCACAAGAAACAGTCTGTTTTCGAATCCTCCCTAAAAATAGCATGTACACTCGTCTCGGGCCCCTATGGCATCGCTTGACGTTTCTTCGGGAGTGTGAGGAGAAGGTGGATTTCTCTATAAAGGATACAAAAATGGTCTTGACCTATGGACTTGGCAGAGCCAATATGTTGATAATTGCTTCATTAAACGCCATTAACACTCTCGGCGCCCGAGTGTCGGGGATCTACGAAAACAGGAAGTGCTGCGAGGTTCCGAACCGGAGTCTGATCTGGCCTGTCCGTTTGAATGAACTTTAAACGAGGCTCTTAAGCCTCACCCCGAGCGGAACTAATAAACGCCTCGACAGCAGGAATAGCAGCGAAGTTCAACCGCACGGGCGTCCGTGGCGCGCATACACCTGACTTTTTTCATTGATATTATGCCTTCTTTAGGTTCGTCGTATCCCTCATGACCACAACGAGAAGAAAACATCGGAAGATTTATGACGAGTTATTGATTTTTCGAATTGTTAAAAAGCGAGGAAAGATGGGTACAACATCGTAACCTCGTTCACTCTTACGCGACTACTCGACTACCAACCAGCTTAAAATGTCCAAGTTCCTCGCCTTCGTAACTCTTGCTGTCGTCGCTCAACAGGCAGCCGCCGTCGCTGTTTGGGGCCAATGTAAGCCACCTTTTCTATAAATTCTTTATACATACTTATAGTATACATCTTAAATAGGCGGTGGACAAGGTTGGACAGGAGGAGTAAGTCCTATATCTCTTGTGCCAACCAAGCTCATATTTAATTGAATGAATTCTATTAGACCACCTGTAAGTCTCCTCAATTGGTATCTATTCAACGCCGTTATCTAATCGTATTTTTGCTTAGGTGATTCTGGAAGTGTTTGCACATACTCCAACCCATACTACTCTCAGTAAGTTATCACAGATTGGTAGAACTTAAAACAGAAGCCAACCTAAAAATCAGGTGCCTCCCCGGATCTGCCTCCCCAGCACCCACTACTAGTCAGCCCGCCACCACCGCCCCTACGACCTCCGCCCCCACCTCCACCTCTACTGGTTCATCTGGCACTGGCACTGGCTTGAACGGCAAGTTTACCAAACACGCCGGAAAGGTGTTCTTCGTGAGTAACAGATATTAAACGTATCTCAATGCGTAAAATGCCTCGCTAACGCTGCCTGTTCGGTTCTATAGGGTACTTGCGGAGATTCTGGAACTTTGAACATCGCTCAGAACGCAGCTCTCGTCAAATCTGATTTCGGTGGTCTGACTCCTGTAAGTCTCTATGTATTTTGCAAAAATTCGTTCCGAATTATTGACCTTGACTTATTAACCAGGAAAACTCCATGAAGGTAATGTGATTTTTCTAACAAGAGTAAAAAGGAAGAAACTGAACTTTCTTGATATTAGTGGGATGCCACTGAGAGTACGTTTATGTTTCTTAAATTGTCCTATTTTCCAAGCTCACATGTAAATCTCCTTTCCAGACACCCAAGGTGTTTTCACTTTCACAGGCTCAGATGCGCTCGTCAACTGGGCTGTTTCCAACGGAAAGATGATCCGTGGCCACAACTTCAGTGAGTCTTGCCTGCCAATTCGTGTTATCATATACTGATCTATGTATATTTCACTAGTCTGGCACTCTCAGCTACCCAGTTGGGTCTCTGCAATTTCTAACAAGGCCACTCTACAAGCGGTTATGCAGAAGCATATCTCTACTCTTGGTGGACGCTACGCCGGAAAGCTCTACGGTATGTTACATTTATGCTGGCAATATGAAGAGCATCTGACCTGAACGTGTTTTTTTTTCAGCTGTAAGCTTATCCCTTTCTATCTCGGGTCTACGTAACTGAGCAGAAATCTTATGGAACCATAGTGGGATGTTTGCAAGTACGTTTTACTCCGTTACTTGGGTAGGGATTTTGTGCTCAACGAAGCAACAGTGAAATTCTTAACGAAGATGGTACTCTCCGCTCAAGTGTTTGGTCTAACGTCTTCGGCGAGGTGACTTTTTCCTTTTTCTACTGAAGCAACCTAGGGATGACTAAATCCTGAGCAACAGTCCTTCGTCGCCATTGCTTTCGGATACGCCCGCACGGCTGATCCCCATGCTAAGTATGTCTCAATACTAGCCTTCGGGCAAACTTGTTGCTGAAGGTGGAATATCTACTACAGGCTCTACATTAACGACTACAACCTCGACTCCAACAATGCAAAGACCCAAGGAATGGTTGCCCTCGTCAAGCGTGTGAACGCTGGCGGTAACATCATCGACGGTATTGGTACACAAATGCATCTCGGCGTAAGTGCACAGATGAAGCAATCACAAGAAAAGATTGCCAACTAACAGGCCCATATTCATCTAGGCTGGAGGTGCTGGAGGTGCCACCGCTGCTATTACCGCCCTTGCCAGCACTGGCCTCGACGTTGCTATCACTGAGCTCGACATTGCTGGCGCTGCGGCCAGTGACTACACCACCGTCGTAAATGCCTGCTTGGCACAATCCAAGTGTGTTACCATCACCACCTGGGGTGTTGCTGATGTTGTAAGTTTCTCTTCTCTTGCACTATATCATATGAATGGTATTCTCACAATTTGTGGCGTAGAACTCATGGCGTGCGAGCTCCACGCCACTCCTCTTTGACACCAACTACAAGCCAAAGGCTGCTTACACTGCTGTTCTCAACGCTATGTAAATTGACCTTTCAAAAGGATAGCTGTAGTCTCGTTGCATTGGATCGGTATCTGTGTAATTTAATGGATGAATATGAACACTGTTTTTAGCTTTACTCGAGCTTTGACTTCCAAAAGTTTCTGTCGGAATGAGCTTTAGATGTAACAGAAAATGATTTATTATTGCTAGCCCCTATCATGGTCTTAATTACAGAAACGCGCCCATGTGACCGCTGCACGTATCGTCTAAAGTTCTCACGGCAATCACAGCGTCCCCCATTTCTCGCGTCCTTGTCTGTTCATCCACCATCACCATAAACGAATTCGCAATAGGCCACGTCGATTATTTTGGAACGCGCATAAACACCCATAGCTACGACCTACTACAGGAAAACGTCAAGATTCCGTGAAAAAAATTCGCGTGTGCCAGGATGCCTGAGCTGGTTCTCAAAGTTAAGAATTGTCCAGCGTGCTACCGAGACATCAAATGGGATGATCTTCTATTTTATCAATGCGGTAGGCCTTGAATGCATGCTTTAGATACTTATCACTTACGCGTATCACTTCCAATAAATCAGGACACCGTGTCTGTTCTGTTTGCTATCCAGAGCTGCCACATAACAAGAGATGCCCCATGTGTAACCTGGATAGGCCTGGAGACATACCTCGCAGAATATTTCTTTCTATTGAAGATGTTTACGTCGATGAAGACACAGAAGACAAAAGAAATATTGTCGTTGAAGGGTTAAGGAAGATTGACGAAGATACGCCCATGATCAGCGTCGAGAAAGCGCTTGCGAAGATCAAGAAAGCACAGTCAAAGGCGAAGAACGATCCTGAAACAACGGTACGTGGGGCTTGAAGACAATCCTATACATTTTCTTTTGACAGTGAATACTATTTTGACAGGAGAAACTGCTGCAAGCCATTGAAAATCTCGAACGCAAATTCATACCAGCATTTCGTCAGTTTTCCGAACTCCAAGAAGAGATCTCATCTTTAAAGACTCAAAACTCAAAACTGGAATCCGCTAAAGAGAAATACAAGGCAAGGGCGTCCAAACTAGACCCCATGGTGTCAACTGCGCAGGCAGAAACGGAACGCCAGCGCCAGCGAGCGGAGACATACCGGACAACCGTTAAACAGAAAGAATCTCAGATCATAAAGTTAGCTGAAGAGGAAGAACAGAAGAATAGAGAGGTTCGTATTTCCTGTTGGTGATTGTGAACACTAATCAAATGAAATTACAGATAGGTCTTTTGAGAAACAAGCTCAAAATACTTGGAAGGGTACAGAAACGAAAATCACCGAATATGTTGGACATGGATGCGGACGCCTCACTCCAGATCGAGAATATACCGCAGGAAATTATGAACAACGATGTTGCACGGCGTTCTAAGATCCTTCATAACCTGACCAGCGAGCCACGACCACATCGTACGAAGCGCAGAAAGGAAATCGTAGATGAAGATTAACGGGAAGATATTTGTAGCATTAGTATTATACTAGTGAGATATTGACATTCTATGCATTAAAATCAACTAATTAGTGAAAAGAATTTTATCAATAGGAATATAAATATTAAAGCAATTCCACCATGGCATAAAAGATGCTGCGAACTTCACCATCCATGTTACTCGCCCCGATGAATCCAACATGACCCCTGTCTACATCAGCAAATAGGATAGGGGCATGGAATTTCTTCTCTGAAGCGTTCCAAAGTCGAGCAGGACGCTCAGTGAAATAGACGGGAGTCGTTTGTGCCGGGACTTTGACGTACATGCTCTCCAGCCAAAACTCTCCTGGGAGTTTAGACTTGCCAACGAGAGGGCCTTGAGGATTTTGGTAAACCACCGTGTTGACACTGTCATCCAACAAATTCCAATCCAGTCCCCAATTTTTACGGAAGAAAGGATTGAACTGGTCTGGTTTGACTTGTTGCGCAAATGTGAGACCAAAAACGACAGTTCCTCCTTGCTTCACATGCGCAACCAACTTCGAAAGCAGATATGCATTCCTCTCCTGCAGAATATACGAATTCGGCACCAGGACTCCAAGGAGATCTGACGACGAAAGTAGATCGATGACGCGTGCATTGGATAACCCACATAGCACCTCCGCCTTTTGCCTGGCATCTTTCAAGAACGCAGAAGTAGAGGGTCCACCTTCATCCACGGAGTCGGGTGTCAATACAATGAAGAATTTTTGGGAATCAGGGAGAAGCTTCATATCCTTCTTCGTATTTTCATTGAGCAAATCGAACATGGCGAGGACGGTTGGTGTAAGGCCAGGTTCAGCGTTGACATCACCAATGTATCCTAACCTTCCTTTTCCGAATTTCCTGCGGACGACAGGCACTTCTTCGGCGGCATCCCTTTGCGCCTGTTTGTAAATAACATCGCCTTGGTCATAACCAGAAACTAAGACAGCCTTCAAAGTGGTCGTGTTGCGCAATTTCCCCACATTGACCTTTGCAACTTCATGGTCACGATTAAGCTGCACTTCGCATCTGGTATACGATCCTTGCTGCCATGGCACGTCAAACAATTTGAATGTTCGAGATATGTCTGTTGTCTCGGACAAAGACGAGAAAAGGCCTCCAATGAGAACAAGACCGCCGTTTTTGGCATAATCCACGACCTTCAATAGGGCAGGCGAGTTGGATGACTTCGCAATCCCATCGTCGGCTATGAGGGCCCCTCGAATGTTGGATAAACCAAGATATTCGACTGCTCGTCCACAGGTTTCCGCAAACTTGATGTCGACTTTCTTCTTAAGCGCAGATAATTGGTCTTCGTATATGCGCTCAAACATGTCCCGATTCGATAAAGCTAGAATAAGCACGAAACCCGATTTTTGGGGAGATTCACTTTGTTCTGTTTTATCCGACGATGCGCTGCCGTGGGCGTGCGAGGTCTGTGAAGAAGTGTCTTTTGCCTTTCCCTTTTTCTTGTCTGTCGCGCTCGATGAGAGAGAGGAAGTCGTTTCAGGAGGTTGAAGTTCGTTTGATGCATCAAGTAAACCCAGCATGGCCAACACAGTATTTGTCGAATCAATTTCCGCATTAACGTCTCCGAGGAAGCTGAGGAGACCTTTCTCAATACGCGCACATACTGCTGGTGATTCCGTTGTATTGGTGATCTTCACCGGAGGGAAAACAAGAGATTGGAGGCGTGCACCGTCAACAGGAACATAAATGGCCTGTTGTGGTTGGATACCCTTTATATGAACCGACTTCATACTATAGGATTGTGCCATGGATGGGTTTCTTTTAATGAGTTCGTTATCGGGGTTCAGCTGGAATGTCGTTCTGTGATATGACCCGAACTTCCAGTTAAGGTTCCATGTTTTCTTCATGAAGCTGTCGAATTTCGGGGGAGTGACGAAGCTGCTAAACGTGCCGCCAAGAACGACAGAGCCTCCATTCTTGACGTAGCGGACTAGTTTGTCGAGCAGAGTCTTATTCTTCTTTTCTAGTATACCTGAATCACATACTATTACCCCTGCAAGGTTTGGCGAATCGAAGTATTCGGAAGCCTTCTGGGAAGCTTGCTCGGGCGTTGATATCTCGACGACCTTGACCTGGGATCTTAGAGTGCTCAGAAGATGTTCATGAATGTCCGTGAATAGATCATTCAACTCGAGAGCTATTATTAGAACGAAACGATCCTTTGAACCCGACGCCCTTTGTGTATTATGAGATTCAAGTTTCTCTATCGAATTTTCGTGTAGCATATTGAGGTGTTCAACAATGGCCTGGCGGAGGTCTCGTGCGGCGTAGTTATTCGCCTTTGGATTGGCACGGAGGAATTTGTGCACTATGTCGTATCCTGCGAAGGTAACGTCCATGCCCAATTCTTGTCGGAACCTCTTCGCGGCTCGAATTTTAGCTTTGTCTTCCCACCACCCATGCTCAGGAAGATAGGTCTTGTCATGAGAGTAGATGCATTTGGTACCACCAAACCTACATTCGTCGAACAAGAAATCCAGGCACACGTTTTTCCCCCTGTATCGAAAGCTAAATATATATATAAGCGGTGGGAAAGATCACGTACAGTTCGTCGCGAACACTCTTATTGTCTGGTGTATGGGAGAAATCGCAGTCTTTGGCTCTTCTGCATCCTTGGTGGTTGTAGAAGCGACACGATACAGTATTGCCGATATGTTTGCTGTCCTCCGTGTCAGAGTCGTCGTAGAGCTCCCAGGGCTCGCCATCTTGACTCGGGTATGCTATATCCTTTTCTTTCTTTCCGTGGTGGTCTTTTTCTTCGCTCGACTCGGCTAGTTTTCGAACGATTTCCAGTTCTTTAACGATTTGGTCCGTAGGAGTAGCAGCGACGACAGTTTCCATATCTCAAATCCGTTTCAACTTTTCACGTAGCGCATGGAAAAAAAAAACCTTGAATTTACCTTTCAATACACCCTTATAAAACGAGAGACCTTTACGTGCCATGGCCCTTCGATAGCGAGCCTTTGCCATTTTCGGGTCAAATTCAAGAGCCGTCGTGGCAGCCCATAACGCTTCTTCGTACCTGTGAGGTTCCATGAAGTTGGTTCACTAATATTTTTCAACTACGTACAGTTCCAGTTTTAGGTAGGCTGCAGAAAGGTTTGACAGCAAAACAGGTTTTGGACCATAGATATTTATGGCATGGACGTAGTAGCTGGCTGCTTCGAGGTACTCTCCTTCATTGAAGTATTGATTTCCCTAACATATGAGTGAGTTGTCTACTATTCGAGGAAGGTTTTGAATGTAAAGAACATACCTCGCCTTTGAGTTTGTCCAACTCTTCTTCTTTTTTCAATGCGTGTTTCTTGCGTATTAAATGATGGGCCTCCAGAGTATCTGTGGGTGTATTTGAGGAGCTCGACATTCTTCCTACGAGGACGTAGGGAGTAAGAAATAAATTGGTTGAGAAATGAAACTTGAAAGTTCGAACAAAAGGGGCATTTTTCTTGGCGTCATTTTAAATAACACGATCTTGCATCTTATCTTATCTTATACGAGCAACATGGGGAGTCCGGCCGAGCACTTCCCTCGAACAAACAAAGTCAAAGTTTAGGAAACCTCCTACTGAGCGGCGAGCGCTGATGCGTTTTTCTGTGGGCGATTCCTTAATGATTCTGACGACTAATTTACCTTTGAGGCTTGACAGCTATCATAAACTATCATGTTTTATGTATTCGACACAAAAAGGCCTCTTTCTGCGCTCTTTTGCCCTGTTTTTGTCCCTTCAGCACATAAATTGTATTATGTATGATATGATACACATCTTGCGAAAATTAAATAAGGCCGTGCTCGCTCTTCTGCGTCCTTAAATCGTGGCGGCGAGTCCCGCTTACGTACCGCCGGCTTCTGGTCCCAGTTGGTGCAAGTATTTTCAAAGCGATAGATTACGATGCCTGCGCTATCGGATGCACAATGCGCTCCAGCTCGGTTTTGAAAGGTCCGCAGCATGGCCGAGGAAGGCTCGCTTCGTCATCCTAGCAATAGGGGGATGCGTATACAAGAAAATTAATACTTACATCAAATAGAGGTGAGCATAACTTGTCTCTTCTATCAGGAAAAATCGCTGATATCTTCCAACTTCGAAGCATTGTTAACAGTCTAGTAAGTGAAGGGTACAAAGGAAATCTCCATTCACAGGGAAATTGCTACTTCCCCTGGTGGCAAGGAAATTTCATCAATAGAATCCGTCAACCAATTTTCATAGACATCTTCCAAATGAAAAACCCCTTCCTTTAGTTGTCCGTGCGCCACTCCGTCTCGCATAGAAGCACAAAGCTTTGGAGTGTTTATTCGACTGATGCCAGTGGCGATGCGGAACAAGACCTAACGGCGCTCAAAATCCAAAAACTGCGCAAAACCATGCACTCCTGGCTTCAGATCGATCAGCGTCATACGATAGCATGATTAGAGCTCGGGGTAGAGTGCCTTCGGTCCACTGTGCTTGTCCCTGAAGGATATACGGCGCCTTATTCATGCGGATCGGAAAGACTGCTATTGGGTCGCGTCTTTGGTAACATAACTACGAGGGTGGGATGTTTGTCATATCATCCGGATAGTAAATGTCTCTAAGAAATCGGTCTTGAAAAATGCGCCCACGAACATAAGGACCAACATGAGGACCTCTAGTCAAAGGAGCTGGGATATACGGAACCCCGAAGTACAGCTGTACCCGTGGATTTCTGGGGCTCGCGGCGTGGTATATTCGCTACATATGTACTAGTTCATGCATACCAATCAGATGTAGTGTTGTTCTGAGGGATTATCACCCGCTGGGATTGGATGTTGTCGGAGTTTGTAATTTGCGCCCGCTTCGGCCAGTTCCGAACAACGCGTCCGCATCTGTAATGCGCGCCTATCCCGTCTCCCCGCGCCTATCAGTATATCCAAAATGGTACTGGTAGAGAACGCAATAGAGATACGGACTGGCTGAAGTACTCTCAAAGAATTGTCCGTTTTGAAGCTTCAGCGCTCAGCTTCAAGCTTTACGATGGACATCTATTCGGATCCGCGGTGCGTTGGAACGATTGGGCGGGCCAAAAAGAGCGCAAGAATCCATATTCATCCCCCTCCATATGACATGACATTATTTTATAAGACAAATTATATATTCACAACTCCTGGTATAGGTTAGAATAGCGGTGTTGTTGAAGACGACAAGCCCTAGATTCTGAACGCCTTGGTATTTGGTCTTGTAGCCTATAGATTGATCGAGCTTCAGTGAGGACTAGGTCGATAATGATCACACAAGTACCGTAACTGCGCCTGATCACCGTCAATTGACTTAATATTGAGGTTACTTGTGGGCAGATGATACGTTAGATATTTCTGCAAATGATCGAGCGCATGCGATTATTTGCCGGCAGCTCTCCATTTACGACACTTTGAACGGATAGACTTCACGGACTATAACTGGAACGTACCTGGGATGCGGAACTTTAATCTCATCTATGACCTTTTACAGTTTTTTTTTTGCAACTCCTAAGTACTATGGTGAGGTATCCGTTGTGCGACGTTTTCCTCTTAGATTCAAATGTTGATATACACGTGCTGGAATTAATGGGAATCAATCGTCTTCTCTATTTTTGTTCGTTGTAAACATAAGATTTATACTTCCCGGCACTGGTCCAAAGTATATAAAGTATATCCTGACATGGTCTAGAGTACTATATTGAGTATATACTAACAAGGTGGGATGTTCTGTGGGATTCCTCAGGACCAGATTGCCATTTCGGTGGGATTGAACCTGGTTGCCGTGAGTCGGAGTCCAACTTCTGCAACCACTAGATACGGGATTGGTGCAAGATTGGTGGGAAAACGGGTAAGATTGGAATCCCATACCACCCTCTTGGTGTTCCCTCAAATTTCAGTGCAGTACCCATTACTCTAAAGGAAATTCTCCACATTTTTGAAATGGAAGCAAACATCAGGCATACCGATATTCCTTTCGAAAGCCTTTCAAGAACTTTAAAGAATTATATATCCCTGTATTGGGAGTAACAGGTAAGCTATATAAGCCCTCTTGTTCATGTCCTTTCAGACTGTCCTAATGTTTTCTTTACAGCTCAATATCGGCGATACATCTGTTTACATCGCAATAATTGTTATTTTTGGTGTCTTGTGGTACGCAATACCATGTCTTCGCCATCAGCTACCGCGTCCAGTAATGGCCACCCTACTCCAACTCATAAGGCCAACAATCTCTCGTTATATTGACGTTGAAGCCCTGCAGCCTTTTTTACAAGAGCCGGAGGCGACGACAAATCCAATAGATGAAATAAACGTCCGGTCTATATGGTGCCAACCGATTACCATTGACCGTCAACGTATATCTTCCTATACCACGCTAGATCATATCCCGACTGGCTCTGAGGCCCCCTTTCTTCTTCACATCGTCGACTTGATTTTGATCCATTTTATACTCCAAGGCCTTCTTTCCCCGAGTTTTGACCAACCCAGGGATGAGTTAGCGGCGGGCCTCATGAGTCTGGCCAGTACTCACGATAATCCGATTGACTCAACAGCTCCTCGCTTGGACTTCGATATTCGCCGTCAATTCAGGAAATTAACGGACGACGACCTTCATATTTTTCTTTGCATTCTTTCTTCTACAAGGACCGTCACCTTGAAAGATATTTCGGTCTTCACACGCCATGCAGAGGAACTGATCGGCACTTGTGCTTCGTCTATCATCCCAATACTCCGGCCCAATACACCTATGCCACGGTCGCACCGTATGATGAATATCATTTACAGTAAGTTATCACTATCTTCTTAGATCCGCACGGTATATAATACTAATCCCTTTTTGCAATAGAGCTATGCCATATTATTGGCATACCGAGCAAGAGACCAGTCTCTAGCGACATCGAGAATACTGAGGCTACTGATACCCACCTCAACAAACTCTGGATAGCATGCGCAGGGTCCGTTATAGCTGAACAGATCATGAAGACCTGTGAATTAGTACCTCCGACTTCGATTTTGGGTACTGCGAGGAATGATAATGGGCCTCATGGCGCATGGGATGCTGAAGGATGGAAAGTCAAGGCAAAATAAAGAAGTTTCCTTGTATGTCGGCCCACTTAAATTGTACTTCTAACTATTTTGATCAAAGTCTGAAGGCCGATTTCTGCAACCAACTTGATTGTGGACCCCTATTTTTTCCCTTTACTTTGAATTTCTTGTACGCATTTAAAATATCTAAACCTAAACACAAATGTTTTTTTGTCTGATCTATGAAAAAATACTTATCTATAAATTACCCAAATGTGGTCAACCATATTTATACAATACTATAGTGTGAAAAAAGCAGGAGATAATTCGAGAGTAACAGGGGTTTTTATTGCCTAATATGGACCGCGTCAGATAAAGGATCACCGGCGTGTCCAAGTCACGTGCTTTTAAAATATGCGCCGTGCGGTGATGGGCCTTTTAACTCTTGTTCCCAACCTCCGTAGCCTTCTGGAGCATTTACGCCCCTTGAAATTACTTTTCTCAAATAATCTCTGTACTTCATTCCTTCTGTGGCCTGGATCATTAGGGCGCCGTGCATCATATCTTGGCTAGAGTTTATTCTGGTCAAATTCTGTTCTCAACGGGATTTCTGGGTGTTTCCGAGGCATAATGACCCGCACTCTAGATTCTCTGCTGCGGACAATTGCCGTACTTCTCTCAGATACCTGGTCATTGAGGTATTATCGAATCTGTCTAACTCTCCACGAAAATTAGGAGAGTCGAGGAGCTATGTTGCAGAGCTATCAAACCATTCGGATACTGTTTTTTGAACCTTGCTCGCACGGGTACATCAAGCAAAGGATCTCCGCACCTGAAATGTAGGCGGAAACACAGAGAATCAAGAAATGTGTCCAGAGGATCTAACGCTCTCCAAGCTTACAAAACTTCCTGTCCCCGTTAATCTACATCAATATACTCCACTACGTCCACGATCGAACCGCCCCTCGGCTGCTGCGAGACTAAATATCATCCCTCTTATCTCAAGGGTGCCCTTTCTAATGCGCATCCCACCCGTGATTTCAGTTCGACTTCATTTGCACGGTCACTTCTTTCGTATAACCATACCCCCTGGAATTGGACTCCTACACGTAGTTAAATTTTATCGGCTGAATCAACTTTAGAGCCTCTCTTGCATTGTGGCGTGCCCTCAGAATTCCGATTCTTTTGACCCGCTTTTCTTACAACCCTCAAAGTGACAATATGCCTTCGTGTTACAGGCCCGCAGTCGCACTAATCACCGTTGTAAAATTCTATACAGACAACCCCCTCGTTGTTGTGCACGAAGCGTTGCTCGCGTATATACTATGTGGTTACCACTTTGCGGATAGCATTCTGGGGTCATACCCTGCTTATGTAGCTTCGTTTGTATTTCAAGCCTACCTAAGTATCTCTAGCTTCTGCGCCTGTCTGGATGGGTCCTTCTCGTTTGGAACGAGAACGCATTCATTGACTAATATCAGTGTGGTTTGACTCAAAATATTCTTTCATTTCGGACTAGATTAGAGGCTAGCTACCGTCCGTCGAATCTACGACTTTGGAACTTGGAAAGAGTCGCGCAAAGAATCTATAAAATACAGACGTTTCCACGTACGGTGGTCTCTCCAATTCATCCCTCCAGTTAGGAATCTGCGCATGTACAATCTTCAGCTTTTTTCATCCTTCATCCTCGCATTTCTGCTGCTCGTATGCTTGGCCCTGTGCTCAAGGGTTGCGACAAAGGTGCTAACTCAATTCATCACCCGAAATATCATTCGTTGACCTCGGAAGGGCTGACGTTTCTCAGTCTCAACTGGCCAATGGGAACTCCCGAGATACAACATATAAACATCAACTATGGAAACTTGGAAGTATCTGACCATGGTATGCAAATGACATATCTGGGTATGTTTTCTTGTCCATAGATATCTTCTAATTTCATGGAGCTAATCTAGCCTACTACAGCCATTGACATGCTCCCATTGTCTTTCTTTCTTAGTTGCCACCAGTAGTCTAGTATGGTACCTCTCTCAGCATTGCTTTGAAATATGTACCTTTTGTCTATCTCTTTCTGATCTATTCAGAATGATCAATACTTTTTGACTTTGACATATGGGATGGATAAATGAATAAAATTAAAAATCATAAAAAGATTCTAAAAATCAATAAGCTATTTCAACATGACCTATGGCGTAGGAATAAAAGGGAACCATGGATGGAAGGTGGGGTCCCATTTCAAGACAGTAGCATCAAAGTTCTCCATTTCATCAGGTGTCTTAGGCAAGTCTACAAGGTTGTCACAAACAGCAACAAGATTATCAATTAACTTTTTGAAAAAGAAAGGTTTCAGAGGTTTATCAAATAAAAAGACAAAGGAATTTTGGGGATCAATCACCTTTGTCCTATCTCGGCCCCACAATCCCGCCCATCCACCGACGTTCCGCGATTCACACAAGTCAACCAAGACTGAGCGCGCAAGCGCAACGTATTCACCAGGTACCGGATTGGCATTCTGTTTACGGCGGTTTAGCGTGGTGTAAAACTAGGCGTACAAATCAACAGAACAGCTCACCCGCATGAGTTCAGCGGATACTCGTATGAAAGCACTGAGTTCAGGCTGCGCGACGACGGGAGTTTCGTATACGTCATACTCTTCCCTGAAGGCCCACTTGTACCGACGATAGAAATCTGGTTTGATACGATCCCACTCGAACGACATTAAGGGCATAGTGACCTGCATTTGATTGAGTGAATTTGAATAAGGAAAGAAATAGAAAGTTGAATGTACCATATAGAGCGCTTCGCAAAGAGATTGTAAAGCGGTTAGGAAGTGTACTTGAAATAGCATTTCAGAATGCACAGACGATTCTATACCGCAACAGTTGATACTTAATTTACTGCATCACAGTGGGTTGAGATAGGTACCTACCTTCGTCTACGACAAGCAAAAAACCATCCAGACATTCCAAATGTTTGTCGATGACCCGCGAAGCATACCAATACGCAAACGATCTCTCGTCTTTAGTATATAATTCCAGCTGGAATCCTGATAGCACTATCTCACGAACGAGAGGGAGACGCCAGAGTTGAGCAATGTCGGATAAAATATCAAGGAAATGCCCACGAGGGAGATCCTAAGGCGAGGGGTTGGGACAGAACATTCTTTTTAGGAGGTATAACGTACCTCTAGTTCTAGTTCATCTCTTATCAACGTGAGACTGTCATACAACGCATGCCATTCTATCAAAGCCTTCATGAAATATCGTCTCCGCCTTGGTGGATTATTCCAAAGTGCCCTAATGTGCGCTGTAATTAACTAGAGTGCTCGATATTAAATTTCCGAATGGAGCCTTGAAAGCGACGACGTACTTTATAAAGGCTACGTTCCACTTTTCTAAATGCGGGAGCCGTGTCCGATCCTGCGTATCTCATGGAGATTGCGGTCTTGACAATGTCGTAGTTGACGCCTACGGTTTCGGAAAAGAATTGATTGAGCATCCATTCATGAGAATGTCTGCCGATAATCAAGACCCCGTCATAGAAAGTCGTCTGCCGAAGATTCGTTTAGTACACTCCAAAAAGTCTCTATGTATGCCACGAACCTGCGTCAGCGACCTTAGATAAGCCACACGCAAAGGAGGTTCTGATAACCAATAGCGGAGGTGTCCAACTGTCTATAAGCATATGAGTGTATATTCATGTCAACAAAAAGAGGATCTAACCTCCCAAGTAGTTATCTGATCGGTGGTCTCGAGCAAGCCTATTTCATAGAGTCCATCTAGAAAGTGGTCAAAGAATTCACAGGTCTCGTAAAAGGATGGTGGCGTAATGACGCGTATAGGTGTTGCCATTTGAAGTCGTCGACCAATGTAAGGGTCAAATGCCAATTGTACGAGGGAATCAGGCGGGAATTCTGGAGGCGGAGTTGCTCGAATGGTACGCAGAGCATCTTTGGCCGAGAAAACATAGCTTTGGTACTCATACCGATATCGTATGGGATCGATGCTCATTATCTGGAGGAGGGTCTATGAAGAACATGAGATGAAGAAGGTCGAAAGTAAAATGGGAAAGAAAGACTTTGCGGAAAAGGAGTCTTGCGCGAAGGGCATTCTTCCATATGGTTGGTACTATAATAAAATCAGATATTGTAAAATGTAGAAACAGAAACCACTTGCTTGTAGATTTTTGGATCCATTCCATTGATTCCTCCAGCTTCGTGATCACAAAGGGTGCAGGCATGCCTTCCAGAAGAGACACCTCACATTTATCACTTTGCCAATCTTCTGTCTACCGGATATCAGCCATGCCACTCTAAAATTCTATGCAAAAAAAGGACAAACATCATAGGCACCACCTCTAGCTAACTCTCTCCAAGCAAAGTCGCAGCATTTTAATAGGCCTTGCACGGCTGACCGCAGAACGATTGTGATGAGTTCTCTTGGTCGAGTAGGATCTCGCTCCGAGGGAGATAGTTCAATGAGGACATCCGGGTCAAAGTCAGACAGGTGATGAGCATATACGAATGTATGGACGGTATGTGCAAGAAAGTTTCCAGCATGGAACTCGCTCTACAAAAACGATTAGTTGTGTCAATAATAGACGGTGCAGACTTACTTCATAAGCCGAAGCTCTGTCTAAAATCCAGCAAATTTCCTCCGGGAGTAAGGGCGTAAGAGGCTTGAAAGGAGGTCTGATCTGCTCTTGAACGATAAATCCTGTGTCTAAACGGGGCTCGCCAATCTGTCCATCTTGTTGAGTGTTGTGATTTCAAAATGAAGCACCAATGACCCGTACTTCGAGCGCGCTCATAGCTTCTTGTAGAGTAAAGTTCTCAATCAAGAGAACAGTATCAGGCTGCATTTCTTGAATAGAATCAGTAAGTCGCAGATTCCCCCAAGTTGAAAACATACGCGAAGCAGCTTCCTTGAAAAGACTCGTCACATCTTGGAAATCGTACGCTTCTCCTGGGAGTTCGTAGTCGGCCAGAATAATGTCTGACATGTCCTCGACCTTACAGAATCAAGCGCAAAATGCTTGAGTTATCGATGAGAGGTTGGGAAGAAAACATGCTTTATTACGTTTTGGGAAGCGTACAGAGAACGCCCTGAAAGCGGATGTGGCAGTGCAAAATGTTCTCTCTCTCCAGGAACCTCCGATGCTTGTCTAAACATACGCGACTCTATTCTTCTACTCGTGGGCGCGTTATATTCTCTGGCATTCAACCAACAGGTATCTTACATGTGAGTTACTTCTATACATGCATCGTTTCTGAAAGCCTGAAGTAACAACCAGTTAGGAAATTATCTGGGGGCAATATCGAATTGGGTCAAGCTACAAAATGAAGCTCTTCCTAATGACGATGTTATATTTACCATTGTCGGGTGGCATGCATTGACTCTGCCTCAGAATCCTAAAGAGCTTTCTGCTTCGCGGTCAGATATGCTCGCGACCCTACTTGCATTCGGAATTGACCCCAAAAGGTCCGTCGTGTTTTATCAAGAAGACGTAAGTTTTGAATGCTACCAGCTCCGAAATAGCCTCTCATTCCTACCTTTAGAACCAATGTCACGTTGAGCTTTCCTGGATACTGAGTTGCATAACACCAATTGGCAAATTACGACGGATGACGACGTGGAAGGTTCGCGAATTATTCCCCACAAGTCCTTCGAATCATAATCATCTCTACAGTCGAGATTAGCTGCCAAAAGGAACGCCAACGACGAATCAGAAGTGGACGAATCTATGCTAAACGCTGGACTGTTTACATATCCCATCTTGCAAGCCGCAGATATCTTAGCTTACAGGTTCGTTTTTCTTTGACCGTAATATCGCTTGAGTTGATTTCTTTGCAGAGCTACACATGTTCCCGTCGGAGAGGATCAAACTCAACACCTCGAACTCAGCCGAGACCTCGCAGATTCTTTTAACCGTACCTTCGATCCTCGCAAGAGATTCTTCCCATTACCTTCTCAGCTAATTAGTGGGTCATCATGTCGCCTCATAACGCTATACTAACCAAATTTTTCAGCTCCTACGAAGCGTGTCCTTTCGCTGAAAGATCCTTCCTCGAAGATGTCAAAGTCCTCTCCCGATATTTCGTCGCGTATCATGCTCACCGATACTTCTTCTCAAATCGACCGCAAAATCCGTGGAGCAGTAACAGATTCAATACAAGGCATCACCTATAACCCCGAAAACCGACCAGGCACTTCGAATTTGCTGTCCATATTGGCTGCCTGCGAAAATTCAAACGCAGAAACAGTGGCAAAAAGATACGAAGGAAAGGGACACGGAGATTTGAAGAAAGATGTCTCTGAAGCATTGGAAGAAATGTTAAAGGGTCCCAGGGCTGAATTTAAACGACTTAGGAACGACAGGGATTATCTAGTAGAAGTCGCTCGTGAAGGTGCTGAAAAGGCCAAAGAGAGGTCGCAAAGCACCATGAGTGCCGTCAGGAAAATGATTGGTTTGTATTAAAGAGCAGCTAGATGACTTTTTACATTATATCATTCATTCTTAGCTTATACATAGCTTATTCCGAGTTCAACAAATTCTAATGTTTGTCGTTCCCCCACTGCAAAAGAACGAGCGCCAAATCATACCAAACACTGCTGTCTCCGCAGATGTTGCCAAAAGTTGCCATCAATTTTCCTTAACTTTATATAAATACCACCAACGACCAAGATCCAATCATTCAACAACTTTACCAAAACCTCTCCAAAATCTTGTTTACAAGAAAGTATTCTTTCAGCATGAATTCTAAGAAAAGGGCTGCTTCTAGTCGGACCACGCGACTGACATCAAAAGTCAGCGAATTCAGCCCACAAGTGACTCTCTTCGAAGCTGCAGATGCAGATTCTGTGGAATCTCCGAGACGGTCAAAACGCGTCAAAGTCGAAGTAAAGACAGAAGACAGTATTGCGGACTTGGAAGACCTGAAATACGTGTCAGACATCCCTACCACAGAAACCGCTGTGAAGACTGAGGCGGTGGCATCGAGCTCCTCGACACCTTTGAAGAAACGCAGCATCAAGGCTGAGACAGAATTGAACTCTTCTACACCTCTGAAGGCGAAACGCAACATCAAATCACCGAAGAAGGCCAAGGCCGTTCCTCAAGCTTTGGCCGTTCCCCATCCCGCACCACCGAACTGGAGAGAAACGTATGGTACAATTAAGGACATGCGATCGCGTTTTGTGGCTCCAGTTGACACAATGGGGTGCCAACAAGCACAAGTGGCAGAAACGGATCCAAAAGTGAGGTTCTCCCAACTTCTTTATGTGTATGCCTTCTTATGCATTGACCGCCTGATAGAATCGACGATACGCGACCCTCGTCTCCCTCATGCTCTCTTCACAGACGAAAGACGAGGTGACAAACGCAGCCGTTGATAATCTTAGAGAAGCCTTCGGAGGCAGCATATCGGTAGACGCCATGATAGCAGCGGATGACGCTGTAATATCCAAAGCCATCGCCAAAGTGGGTTTCTGGAACAGGAAGACAACGTGCGCACCTTTGTCTCTGATATACTCTACATTCGTCATTTTCTTACTTGCTGTTTCTTGCTTTCAGTTATCTTAAACAAGCTGCCATTAAATTACGGGACGAATTCGATTCGGACGTACCAGACACCGCTGATAAGTTGTGTTCCTTACCAGGCGTAGGACCGAAGATGGCATTCCTTGCCCTTCAAATTGCGTGGAACCAGTGAGTGATCCTTTCTCAGCCAATTTCAAATCACAACCTCAAACTACTTTCCTAGGAATGACGGAATAGGTGTGGATGTTCACGTCCACCGAATAACAAACCTCTTGGGATGGCATAAGCCTCCAACGAAGACACCAGAACAGACAAGGTATTTTCACACCTCCAAGCTTTCTTGGTAGTTCTTAAATATTCCGATAGACTTAACCTACAATCCTGGCTTCCAAAGGAGCTATATGGAGAAATTAACCATATGTTAGTTGGCTTTGGACAAGTAAGTCAAGGTTATCTATCTGTAGGTGTCGAATGTTGTACTGAATATGTAATACAGGTGATATGTCTCCCTGTTGGTCCGAGATGTGACATGTGCGAACTAAGCACGAAAGGCTTGTGTCCGAGCGCCAGAAAGGTGACCTCGAAGAATCGAAAAGCAATAATCTTCACAGAAGTGAAAGAGTCACCCCCCAAAATCGAGATTGCCATGGACGAGGAAATTGAAGAAAAGAAATTCATACCATCACAAACTACGTGAAGCAAAGCTACAAGACCGTTACATTATTATAACTTATTGGCCATCCGAAGTTGGGCGCAACATGTCTCCTCAAACTTTCAGGTCCATGGCCATATCCCAGAAATTCTTCTCGAGCAATGTACATCTTTTCCAGACTGCCTTCCATTCGTCGAGTTTCGCCTTGGAAGGTGACTCCGCTACAGCCAGAGACTCGATGGTTTCTAAAACAAACGTATATATCAGACAGGAACCAAGAAGAAACATCGTTCACTGCACCAAGGCCAATTCGAACAGCTCCCTGATACATGTCTCCTGCATATTCTTCTACCCAATGTTTATATGGATTTCCCTCTAGCACGACCCAAGTGTCCTTCAATGCACTTTGTTTCTTCAACCATAAACCAACTTCGCCGTACCCAAGCAAACATGCCATCAGTGCCATGACCAATTTGGTGCAGTCGCCTGTCGGGGTATCAGTGCCTATTCCTATCCAAAAACCTCGCCCTCAGAACTAGCCTCACCTTGTAGACCGGTATCTATCAAGTATGCGCCGTACGCAGTGGTCGCCGATGCTTCGGGAGTTGCCTCCAATTCCGCTTCGCTGATATCGAAAGAGGAACAATATGTTTTATGGGCACCGATTTCGTGTAGAACGTTGTAGATGGTGTCTGTCGAACTTCGAATAGTCCCGAACGCCGTAGATTTGGCTGCAAGAAGCCTGGGTAATGTGCCCTTCATTCAGCACATTCAGGTAGAATTAACAGACACGAATTCACTCACCCGTACGCCCGTGCATAATACTTCAAATACAAGTAATCCTGCCTGAAGAAAAATGGCAAGGGTCAGTCAATGTCGGTATTGACGAATTCAACACGAATAATTGCTTGCTTTATGAAGTGGATAAATTTTGAACGATCCAGCGTCCCTTTGCCCAGCTGTTTTACGAAATCATGTTCAACGTAATCTTTCCAAATTGTACCAGCACTCTGAATAAGTAACTGGGTGAAGGGGTAAGGGTTGCTCATGCTTCGACTGGAAGAAGCATAAACGAGTCAGGACGTGATCTCTGACGAGAAATAAGTCTGGCAACGTACGGATATATCAACGAAGGCTTTATATTGTGCAGATGGTTGAGCGGACCGTAGCCTTTTCCGATAGCGGTAGCGGCCAGGATCCCATAGTGGGTATACATCGCTGCATTTGTAACAGCTTCTTTCACTATATTCAGTCAATGAGATTGAATCCCAGAGCCATAGTTGCAGGTGGTGACATACGAGACGCTCCTTTAGCTAGCTCACATGCAATGGCAGAGCTCAGCGTACATCCAGTCCCATGCGTGCTCGATGATTCTATACGAGGTCGAACCAGTAAAGTCGTATCGCCATTTTGTTGATGCAGAATATCGACAACAACTTTCCTGTCTCCGTCGCTCAACCCAGAATACGCCAATAATATCTCTATGTTGTCTCCCAGTAAACCTTGTTTGATGAGAGTTGCTCCCGGAATTTTTTCTTCCATGGAATTCACATCTCGCATGGTATACGCTAGATGTCCTCCCTTCAGAAGCACGGCTCTACAACCTGTTGTCAACAGAACCTTGGCAGAAGTAAGCATCGAATCCAGATCGCCGATTTTAGTCGTATGTCCCATTCGAGATGTGAGTAGTTCAGCTTCGGATTTGTTTGGGGTGATGAGTGTGGAAATAGGGAAGAGACCGGTAATCAGTGTATCTATCGCGTCTTCTTTCAATAACGTGTGTCCAGAGGTAGAAACGCAAACGGGGTCGCAAATTATAGGAGGCATGGTGCCAGAAGAAACTCGAAGATTCAAGTTATCTACGACTGCTTTGGTAATTTCCGCGTCGTAAAGCATCCCCGTTTTTATTGCCTGTACTTCAAGGTCATCCAAAACTGAGTTCAACTATCAGGTTTGCGTTAAATCCTGACTATTGAAGGTCATCAAGGGATATGTACCTGTTGGGAGACAAACTCAGGCGGACACGCATGTACTCCTTGCACGCCAGTAGTATTCTGTGCAGTAAGTGCAGTTATGACACTCGCCCCGTAGCATCCATGGGCGACGAATGTTTTCAAATCAGCCTTCCAAAAAATTGCTTTCAGTACAGGCATAAGCCGTAGTATAATTCTTTATACACGTATGTGACATACCTGAATTCCTGCACCTCCACTAGAGTCGGATCCTGCAATCGATAAAACAGCGTTAGAGCTCATGTTAGAGCCAAGTTGATGGTGATGGTAAAGAAGGAAGGAAGGAGCAGTTGTTTGCTTGATAACGGACTATCCAGTGAGCGTGTCATGCTATTTGATAGAGTGATCGGTGCCTTAAAGTATCGAACACGGTGACCTGAGTTTTTTGCAATCAACAATTTTTAAGTAGTGCTACTATGTCTAGTAAACATACGCTGTATAGATATTAGTGATACCCATAGCTTTCTAGTAGCTCGAACCAACGAGGATACGTGATATGGGTAGTTAAGAACTGATAAGATTAGATTACGAGTACTCGGTTCGTCCACATTCCGACATTACAGCATCACTCGACGTAGGAAACGTTGTTTAGCGCCTGCGGTGGCTGGCGATTGTGGAATTGTAAGGGGTTAGAAGATCATACCTGATTTGTTTTGTCTCATTCATGAAGTTCTTGCTTGCTCTCATCAATACTAACTCTAGATGCGGGATTGCATATTTTTGGTAAAATTATGCAAAAAAACGTTTAAATCCAAACAGATATCCAATGATTATGTGGAAGCTCGGTGTCAAAACCTTCATAACTCAGACTCCAACAACATATCTCGTACTTATTTTGTCCAAATTCGGGAAAATCTGTTTCTGACTTTTTTATTGCTTTTTTCACACAAAAACACGGGGGCCTGTATCTGGTGTAAAATAACTTATGGTTCTCGGCGGAGGAGCCGAATGAGAGCGAGCGCGAGTCGAAACGAGCGTACCGTGTCTCTAAATGATATTAGATAAGTTCAGTAAGAGATGGGAAATATTGATAATAAAAAGGGGGAAGCTTTTACGTCTGGAAGTGGAGGTCTAGCAAATTGTATATCGCGTGATGTTGACTGCATCAGCGGCAGAGCTTTTTTCTGAGTTAGTAAATGAACAGATCAAGGGACAGTGTGGGTACTTACTACTATGACCACGTATCGTAGATTCAGTCCACTCTTCTTCGGCAACGACGTGAAGGGTTGGATCTTTAGCCATTGCGTCTCGACCGATCAAAGTGTACAACATCGTCAGAGTATAAATGCGTCCCAGGCAGAAGGCAATGCCAGTCGAAACTAGTTGCATAATGAGCAAGTGATCGGCACTGGGTATAAAGAAATTGGGCTCACTGTTAGAAGGAGGATATATCAGATACGCCACGAGAGTAGCCAGGGCAACCACAGAGGTTGTACAGCTTGTCACGACCGCATACATTATAATTCGTTGGAGGAGGCTGAAGAAAATAATTTTGATTTACGATCGATGTTTAACATGCAATAAGGTGGTCACTTACTGACGGGTAGTGCTGTTATTTGTTCTAGAGACGCGCAGCTTCCATATAAGGGCAATGTTGATACACATATCCGTAAAAACTGTTCCCACCAATGCAATTCTAGAGACAGGTCAGACACATTGAGTGAGCAAAAGTCGAAGACGTTACTACAGGATAATCGGCAGATCCTCATATCGTTGGATCCTTGTCGTCCATGTTTTTGAACCAACAACAAGCCGTATAGATGCACTGAACTAGACCGTAATTGTGTTAGCTCGTCACCATTTGCGGGCAAGACGAAACTTTTCATAGTTACACCAAAGCACATCACGGCGATAATCGGTGGTATCACGTAGTAATTGCGGGACCTTAATGCGCATTAGAGATAGAAACGCGTTTCGTCGATTGAGGACTCACAATCTCCAGTATCTATATACCATGAAACTTTGCACAGCGAACGCTGCTACGGTGTTGGTCGTGACGTATAGAAAGTTTGTCCAGTGATTTCCGGATGTCTTTTGGTCGACATCTGAAAGGTATCAACGGTGGATATCAAGAGATTAGACACTCCGGAAGCCTGACCAAGATATATAACAAGAAACTAGTCGGAAGAGACGCGAATCATATGAGCAACGACACTCTTTGACCAAAGGAAACACACCTACCGTGAAAACATTCGCGCATACGGCAAAGCTTCCAACAGTATCCACGATAAGAGCAAACCTAACGAGCCACCTGATTGCCTTGCGGTCTGTTTTCCCACTTTCAGTACGAAAGTACCAACAAACGGAGGCAATTTCCAGGGTATATAAGATGGTATTGATAAAAGATCCTATAAGAATAGCTCTGATGGAATAAGAAACTTCTGAGACATAGATTGTTTACACACTCACCCAAGATTTAAGCGAATGGGAGGTGAGCTAAGCAATGGCATATCATAGACGCAAATAAAATGATTTCGACAAAGAACCAGAAAGCAAAAACTCCTCTTTGATTGCCCTCGTTGGCTTTCTCCTCTTACTTGCGAAAACCTTGTAAAAACATCCGCCGATCAAAAACCAGGCCAAGCTGGAGTCTAGTCGGGCCAGAGTTTAGGAAAGTGACCCGTAAAGCCTATATAGACGATGGGGTCTGAGCAGTAGGGTTTTCGCGAGACGCTCGGAATCTGCTCGATAATCTTCAACAAAACAAAGATAAGGCGTTGTTTAGCGCCTGCGGTGGATGGCGATTGTAGAATTGTAAGGGGATAGAATAAGGCGTGCTTTCATCAATGCTAATACTAGATGCGGGGTTACATGCTTTTGGTAAAAAGATGCAAAAAGAATGCAAAAAATACATCGACCTACTCTTACATGAACTGGGTCAAAACATAGTTAAGATTTGCAATAAATATGCAATGATTATGTGGAAACTCAAACAGGAGAATACGTTTCTTTACTTTTTTCACACACAAACACGCGGACCTGCATCTGGTGTAAAATAACTTATGGTTCTCGGCGGAGGAGCCGAATGAGAGCGAGCGCGAGTCGAAACGAGCGTACCGTGTCTCTAAATTACGTTGGATAAGTTGAGTAAGAGATGGGAAATATTGATAAGAAGGGGGAAGCTTTTACGTCTGGAAGTGGAGGTCTAGCAAATTGTATATCGTGTGACGTTGACCGCATCAGCGGCAGAGCTTTGTTTCTGAGTCAGTAAATGAACAGCTCAAGGGACACTGTGAGTGCTTACTATGATCATGCATCGTAGATTCAGTCCACTCTTCATCGGCAACGACGTGAAGGGTTGGATCTTTAGCCATTGCGTCTCGACCGATCAAAGTGTACAACATCGTCAGAGTATAAACGCGTCCCAGGCAGAAGGCAATGCCAGTCGAAACTAGTTGCATAATGAGCAAGTTAACGGTACTGGGTATAAAGAAATTGGGCTCACTGTTGGCAAGAGGATATACTAAATACGCCACGAGAGTAGCCAGGGCAGCCACAGAGGTTGTACAGCTTGTCACGACCGCATACATTATAATTCGTTGGAGGAGGCTGAAGAAAATAATTTTGATTTACGGTCGATGTTTAACATGCAGTAAGGTGGTCACTTACTGACGGGTAGTGCTGTTATTTGTTCTGGAGACGCGTAGCTTCCATATGAGGGCAATGTTGATGCACATATCAGTAAAAACCGTTGCCACCAATGCAATTCTAGAGACAGGTCAGACGCATATTGAGTGAGAGATAGTGGAAGATGTTACTACAGGATAATCGGTAGATCATCATATCGTTGGATCCTTGTTGTCCATTTTTTTGAACTAACAACAAGCCGTATAGATGCACTGAACTGGACCGTAATTGTGTTAGCTCGTCACCGTTTGCGGGCAAAACGAAACTTTTCATAGTTACACCAAAGCACATCACGGCGATGATCGGTAGTATCACGTAGTAATTGCGGGACCTTGATATGCATTGGAGTTAGAGATAGAGACGAGTTTCGTTGATTGAAGACTCACAATCTCCAGTATCTATATACCATGAAACCTTGCACAACGAATGCTGCTACGGTGTCGGTTACGACGTATACAAGATATGTCCAGTGAGTTCTGGCTGTCTTCTGTTCGTCATCTGAAAGGTATCAATGATGGGTATTGACAGGTCAAACACTCCGGAAGCCTGACCAAGATATATAACAAGAAACTATTCTCGGAAGAGACGCAACTGATGAGCAACGTCATTTTCTGACTAAAGAAAACACACCCACCACGAAAACATTCGCGCATACGGCAAAGCTTCCAACAGTATCCACGACAAGAGCAAACCTAACGAGCCACCTGATTGCCTTGCGGTCTCTTCTCCCCCTTTCAGTACGAAAGTACCACCAAACGGAGGCAAGTTCCAAGGTATATAAGATGGTATTGACAAATGATCCTATAAGAAAAGCTCTGATGGAATAAAAAAAAAACTTCTTAGACACAGATTGGTTGCACACTCACCCAAGATTCAAACGAATGGGAGGAGAGCTAAGCAATGGCATATCATAGACGTAAATAAAATGATTTCGACAAAGAACCCGAAAGCAAAATCTCCTCTTTGATTGCCCTGGTTGGCTTTCTCCTCTTACTTGTGAAAACCTTGTACAAACATCCGCCAATAAAAAACCAGGCCAAGCTGGAGTTTAGTCAGGCCAGAGTGTGTTCGTAATTGGGAAAGTGACCCGTAAAGCCTATATAGACGATGAGGTCTGAATAGTAAACACGATCATAGCGTTTTCGCGAGACCCGCGGAACCTGCTATCTTCAACAAAACAACATATTTCCTTGAAACATGCTTATATGAAACTCACAGAAAGGTGTCGTCTTCCAGCAGCATTACAGACAAAATAGTTGCCAAAAAGGCGCAATTTTAGACACCAAAGATGTCGGTTGTTGACGGTTAAAGGTAGCCTTCAAGATAGATTTCAACACTCGGTTCTCGCCTCAGAGGCTGAGACAGTACTGGCAGTGGCAGGCCTGAGGCACTTGCAAGTTGGCGCACAGGCAAACCGCGGTATTTGTCGCTTGTTTGTCCCTTTATGATCCTTGATCGATTGATCCACGAGGTTCCAATCCCATTCGATTTCTTTTCTGGACTCGGCGCACTGGACGCAGCCTCGCAGGCGTCCAAAGCTCGCTTTGTTTTCCTTTTGTCCTGTATTATCACACCGCAACGACAACAATGGCAGAAACTCCGTCAAAATTGGACTTACTACTGCAGAAGCAGCAAGAAAAACGGAGGGAACTACTTCAGAAAGCAGAGGAATACTATCTTGTGGTGAAGGAAACCGAAGCACTAGACGAGGAAATAAGGGAACTTCGACGCCAACACGCATTCCGTTTTAACCAACGTTCGATAACTTCCACAATGCCCGTCGAAATTCTCGCTTCGGTATTCGAGTAGGCTTGTGCAAGATACGATTGGAACAGTGAAAATCAACTTATGGAAATCGTTCTTTGCCATGTGTCCCATCTCTGGCGCAACGTTGCTTTACAAACCCCCAAAATATGGATTACTTTCCTCTCTCGTGGTCTCCGCACCTCAGAAATAAAACGGTTTTCCACATACCTCGAACGTTCTCTTAACCATTTGTTGGACCTCAAGTTTGAGGGTGGCTCTGCAGCTATGCAGAAGATGTTGGAAATGGCGGCAAAAAGTACTGTACGCTGGCGGAAATTTTCTCTCAAATTGGACGATGGGAGATATCTTGAGCCCCTCTACCACGCCCTTCAAACCGATCGTCTTCCAAATCTCGAATTTCTTGAGTTCAGAATCGCTACTCCGCGTCATCACGAAATACTATTCCGAGGGGGCGCTCCGAAGATAACTCGCCTTTATATGGATCCCCGGTCTTTCTTCGACAGCCTTCCATCTTTCCATTTTGTCACGGCAGTATACCTTCAACGATGCAAGCAAGAGGGCTTGATAAATTTCGACCAGTTCCTGGCCCTATTCAAGTTGCAAAATTTGGAAAGCCTTTCTATACTGGGCAACGTTTTTAGTCTACCGGGTCCCGATCTACCACCAGCATTGGCTCCAAATTTAAAGTACCTTCGATGCAGCGACATCCGTGTTCAAGTGAACCTTTGGGATCTTGTTCGTGCACCTCAGCTCGAAGTTCTGATTTTCAAATCCCCAAAGTTCCACCTCAACGTCTGGCGGAATCTTTTTGTAATGGACGATTTAGCTGATATGACGACACCCGACCTTTACCCATCTTTACATACAGTGGCATTGATGGATTCTAATTTACACGTCGTTTCACCCATATGCCTCCAAAAACTTGCCTACGCCACTAAAAATGCAAAGCGACTATACACCATTGATCAACGATGCATGCATAAAACTGGCGTATTCTATTTAATGGCCAAGCAAAGTGGGTCGAAACTACTCTGGCCCCAACTTGAAGAAATACATTGCACAACGTTTATCAGTCGGAAATCAGAACCCAATGAATTCAACCTCTATCTGGACGGCGTTAGATTGCGCTCGCAGAAGTTCAACAAGCATTGCACGCTTTTTCTGCCGGGACATGAAGCAAAGTTGTGGAAGTCGAAGGATTTGAAAACTTGGAAGGAACTCGAGGAAGGAGGTTTCTATGGAGAGATACCGATGAAGCCTGATGGATCTCCCCTACTCGACCTCGATATGGTTCCGTGGCCACCCCGAGACAGCAAATATACCAATGTTCAAGAGTTGGACTCTTACGAAAGGGCATTCCTCTCGTTCTGCATAGCCTGAACTTTTAGACACAGTGCACACTTCTATCAATCAATCATAACGCCTACGTGAATGTACCATTTTTGTGGTTCTGACTGCCGTTATGTTCGTCCACCGTCTGGTTCCTCTAGACTCGGACCCGGCATTCGGTACGTAGCGGTTTGACTCGACGTGCGAATAATTAAATTAGCGCGACTAAGCGACGCGTCCGTAGCGGACGTATCGTGATCGCGACGCATGTTTCATCCCTTGCGGGACCACGAAATTGGCGATAAATCGGAGCTTTGAGAAAATCCAAGCAATCACCTTATAATCGGCGCGTTTCTTTGTATCCCAAGCCATTCGTGACGCGATGCTGTTCGCGTCAGACGCGTCAGACGTGTCTTTTGTCCTGAAATATTGACTTTTCAGGCGTCATTATTTAGACACAAAATGGACCCAAAGACATTCGCGCCAGATTCTTGTCCTTCAGTTGACAAATCCTTGAAGGACTGTCTTGGCTAGTATAGCCCAACGCGACTCTTTGACAAACTTAGACGTGGATAGGATTGCTATAAAGTAAGTGTTTGAATGCATGCAATTTCAACATTCCAACTAACGCCCACTTGTTCTCTCAAGTTGAAACCCTCTTCTGCCCGCTCGTCGACCCAATCCATCTACGAACTAAAAACATCATCGCAATGGTTTACACCTGGCTAGGTATTGACGCCGTCTTGATCTCTGAAACCATTCTGATTCTGATTGACCCCCGCAGTGACTGGATCTTCCTCTGGCTTTGGACGCGCCGTTACCGAAGCAGCGTTGAAGAATGGCGATAAAGTAATCGCAACCCTCCGCAAACCATCTGACCTCGACGACCTCGTCGCGGTTACTCCATCCTCAGATCTCCTCGTCGTGAAATGCGACGTCTCTTCCGAACCCGATATCGCGAATGCCTTCGCACAAGGGCTCGCCAAATTTGGTACGATCGATATCGTGTTCAATAATGCTGGGTACGGGATCTGCGCCGAGGCTGAGAGCACACCAAACGATGCTGCGAGGAAGATGTTCGATGTTAACTTCTGGGGAGCGGCGAACGTCAGCAGAGAAGCTGTGCGAGTGTTTCGGGAGGTCAATGGAGCAGAGAAAGGAGGGTGGCTTCTAAATGTAAGCTCTGGAGCCGGATTGATGGGTCTTCCTGCCAGTTCGTATTATTGTGCTAGGTGCGTCCGTGGTTTTCTGCGACTTGCCTCGTAATTCTCATGTATTCTTTCACAGTAAATTTGGTGAGTTGTTCTGCCTGGAGTAACAAGATCTGTGTTGTGATAGTTTTCTCGAAAGCATTGGAAGGCTTCACGGAGTCCTTGGAAAAGGAGCTCGATCCTACCTGGAATATTAAGGTAAGCTTTAAAATAAATTGTAGAAAACAATGACTCACTAGTACCGACAGATCACACTGATCGAACTAGGTGCATTCCGCACCAGGGCACACGACTCCAGTTACGTCAAATTCCCAGCCATACCAGCATACGCCAATGAGCACCTCCCCTCCCAGTTCCTCCGTCGCCTATTTGAAGATATAAACAACATCCAAGGAGACATCCTCAAAGCTGCTGACCGAGTATTCGAGGTTACCCGTCTCAGGCACAACAAAGATGCCAAGATCCCTGTCCACTGGTGTGTTGCCAAAGACAACATCGATAATGCCAGGCAGCGGTACTTGGGCGTGATCAACGAATTCAACGAATTTGAGAACTGGTCCGACAATCTCCTGTTGACAGACGAACCTAAGGCTTTGAATATCGGGAAATGAGAAAAAGATCAAAATGGCCTTAATGAAGTAGAAGACGATATATCGGCTGCGTTAATTATCTATATAAAAATGAATACTATATTCTTCCTTTCATTCAGAAGTGATCTCAAATCTTCCAGGCGATATCGAAAGGAAAATACACAAACCTTTTCTTCCTTTACATAACCGCATCTGTGCGAACCCCGCTTAATGGTTTTGATCATGTCTTTACGTCCTGATCACAATCGTATTTAAAGTGGCACACAGGAACTTCGCCGCTCGTGCTACTTAAGCGCATTTCGTTCAGTCCTGAGAGCATTATTTTGCACGATGGAGATCTCTCCTGGTTTTGTGTATCTTTTTTACTACCTCTAATTTTGCCTCGATATGCCACTGCGGATAGCATAAGCAGGAGAATTTGGTGTAAAACAGGACTATTTCGGATTTTGACAGGAATTCTTCGTGTCCTATTTATAACTGCCTGTCAAACAGCATATATTCGTCCCTCTTTGGCAATCGAATATCCTGTCTTTACAAAGCAGCAAAAAATCCTGTCATCCAAGCAGGAATTTTATGTATAGCTTAATTTCCTGCCCTTCCTACACTAATTTGTACATGCTTTCTCGCACGAGAATTAATTCAAGACCGGAAGACATAGTGATATTGTCTCTGTTGGCTTATATCATACACTGTTTACACTACAACTACCTTTCCACCTACGGCGACCTCAATATTTAATGGATGGAAACAAGTTTTTTTTCTTCTCTGTGATCTCGCCGCCCGACCCTTGGGTTAGAATGTTTGAACAAGTACGGAGTACTGAGCATCCGAATGTCGTCACGGCACTCGGATCGGTTTCGGAATCTGGACACGTCCCTGCCATTTTTGGCTTGTAATGTCCGAGGGATTCATAATTGGCGCTTATCGGCATACACGATCGCACCGAGCCTTGAACGGGAGCTTCAGATTTACTGCATACAACTTCAAAGCTTCAAGGCCAACCCGCAACATGAGCCGCCGGCCAGCATGCTCCGGTGAGTTGGTGACGGTGAATGACCTTGCCGTGATGCCGTCTGAGTTCAAACTTTGGTCAACGCGTCGCGCGACGCGCGACGCGTTTTGCCCCTTGCCTCCTCTTCCCTCTTACCATCCATGTCCTGCCCGCCCGTAACTTCCCTCACTCTCAATTAGCCTCCCTATCGTAGAAGAAAAAACCTCTTCATGTCATCCCTATTCGATAGTCCCCCATTCGTTTTACAAAGGGCATGATTATGGGAAGCACTCAACCCCTGCATTGTTTCCACACAGACGGGGTCCGGGACCAAAAATTAGGGCTTAGAACCCGCATATATCCAACCAAAAGTGTGTATATGACCTATATGCAACCATGCAAGTGTACTGACGCCGATTCTTGCGGGGTTATATTCTCTGTGGGCCGATTTCAAACATCGGGGAGGCCGTTCTCCCTGCTTTACATTAGGTATGTACGTGACGCATGCATATATGCGCATATACTTGACTTGTTTGCTCCTTTAATCCCCTTCCCGTGTCAGGAAAGTATGACAAGGCCTGTCAGAGTGCGTTATCGCGGTCTAACCGGCCTTTTGGAAAGTACCATTCACAAAATGTGTATTATGCGGTACGTCACATTCAGATAAACGGCAATTTCTGACTCTAAATACTTTGCATATTGATTTCACAGCGCGCATATATTGACCTTATGGAGCGAAAGGTATCTCGAACAAAGTCGAAATGATGGAACCGAGGACCGAGGAAATGCATCGCGTGAGTACTATGTTATATTCACGACGAAGGCCACGATTCTCGAAGCTTACGCATGAATTCTTTCCAAAACGTCTTTAACTTCGATACAGGGGAGAATTTCTGGTTGAAAGTGTGAATACTCACAAAAAAATATCTCGGTGAGTGATTGTACATGTCCTATACAGTCAGGCATTGATTCCTTCGCCTTTGGAACGGATATCTGCTAATTATACAGCTTACTTGGACCTCCCGGCTGGCCTTCGCACGTTTTACATCCCCGAAACCAGCTTTCGAGTAGCGCTTTCTCGTCGCTTGTGAGTGCGACGGTCTTATTTAAATCTGTACCACGTTTTACGTCGGGTAGAAACAATGTATTTAATAATATCTATAATTCTATAATGTTGCTTAATTTACAACGAAATATGATGTCTAAGAAATGTTCCATATTCTTTTTCTGATTGCTGTAAATACTCCTGTCTTAGGGAAAGCAAATAATGGTGCTTTCGGACCTGTGTTTTCTGCTGTCAAAAAGGCAGGAAAAAATGCTGTTTTCATGACGGTTTTGACAGCAGTTTATGCTGTGTAAAAACAGGACTTTCTCCTGTGTGGCAAGCAGGAATTTTCCTGCATTTTGAAGGCAGCTTAAAATACTGCTTTTTCTATCCGCAGTGATGCTATACCATCGATCTTCGTTTACACGACACTGAACTGGGTACAATCTCATAGCATTTACACCTCCAATCACTCTCGAGATCTCCCTAGATTATCATTCCAATTTCTGTATTGGCCAGACCAGCTATGATGCGTTACCAATACGCGTACATAAGACTGCATTACTCAACTTAAGGAAGGCTTCATCGTTCAACGCCGAATGATTGTCTCGAGAGATAGCGAAAGAGTTGACGCGCATGTTTTTCAAGGATACACGGATAAGTACTCATAGATTATATTATATATCAATTTCACAATTTGATGGTCGTTCTGGAGCGTAGCAGACAGTGCTCTACTTCTCTGGACACAAAATCGTGGACCCGTTATGGTAGGAGCTATATTTGTAAATAGGACCTGAAAATGTATGTAATATGAAGAATATGGCACAATGAAAAGATTTACACGAGCGAAATTTTCATTGCTGAAGATTTAAGAAATTCGGGCTCAAAAATATTGGCCAACCCACAAAAACGCTAAAATTTCGGAAATTTTGTTTTTCGTATGCTTTTAATAAACTAAGTATGTAAACAAAAAATTGGAATATTCTATCGACTCGTTCTCTCACAAAAAAATCATTTCGATGCCGCTAAAAAACCGCCGTGCAAAGAAGAAAAGAAATATTTCCAGGCTTAAAAATGAAAAGCCTTGAGCAGAAGACAGCTCACTCAATACGAACATCACATTGAGCACAATTCTGTCGAGTTTTACCTCGAGGCGTGTCCAACTGATGTCATACAGCGCTTTATTAATCGAACCTGGAGATTCATGGATGCATACCGCAAAGGATTAACAGAAGCAGCTGCAGTATTGGCCGTTAAACGTTAAACAGAAGAAACAGCATAGATCGGCCTCGAAGACCGCGCTGGCCTCGCTTAAGGCTGCTGCTGATTGATCTTAGGGAGTACGTCGACATAGCCGAGCTAAATTAGGTGCGAGCTAAGGGTTAAAAAAATTGGCCATGCTATTTTGTCGTGGGAATATCATGAAAATATCATTTTTGAGCTCTATTCGTTTGTGCGAGTTCATATCTGTCATTAGATTCTTACTAAAATAAGTATTTCCGGAGATATAAAATTTGTCGGTTTCGGTTGTCCTCAACTGTGTGTCATGACTATTTACGCAACATGCTGACTGAGAGATAGAAGTCCAGCGAATGATCCATCCAGCCTCAACGATGTTCGGTATGGTACGGAAAACGGTGGACACGACTGTCGGTGGGTTGGGGGAAAGCTTAGCTTAGCTAAGCTTTCCTACTGTAGAGCCGCCGTGTAGGCTTCGAGGCTGGTTAAATGGTGGTGATGAGCAACGAGCGTGGCGAAATTTTCCCATCACTCACCATTTGCTCGGCTGGACGTCGGGGCCGGCCGTTCCGTTAGACCCCGTGCTATTTTCTGTGTCCACGTTAACCACTCATTTCGGACTGTTCAAGGAAAGTTCTAGATAAATGCATTGGGACACAACGATTTCGTCGATTTCTTCATAATTTTGATAATTTGCCTTACCAAGCGCTGCGTACTCAGGTATGGATTATTATATTTGGTATAAAAAGGCAACTGTTTGACACCCTAAGCTCAGGAAAGGGCAAAGAGAAATCTGCGAGACCCCTTGCGAGCTTGCGAGAGCGCATATCTTGCAAGTTGCTCGCAAGTGCTCGCAGATTCGTGCACGAGTCGGAGTTTAAAAATGTATGCTGGACGTATTCATGTTCATTTAACCTCTCCTATTCGAATCTCTTTGGTATCTACATCCATTCTAAATTCAAGTTACAATGTCCCGAACTTGGTTCGGTAAGTTCTTGATAGATCCCTTCCCTTTAGACGTATAGCTGATATCAGAATGCATTATATAGTTACTGGCTCGTCCACTGGTTTCGGGCGCACTATCACAGAAGCAGCCTTGAAAAAAGGAGACAACGTTATCGCTACTCTTCGCAAACCTTCAGTCTTAGATGACCTCGTGGCATCGACCTCGTTCTTAAACGTGACGTCTCTATAGAATCAGATATCCAAGACGCATTTGCTCAAGGACTCGCAAAATTTGGCGCGATCGACATCGTATTCAATAACGCGGGAATCGGAATTGCTGCAGAGGCAGAAAGTACACCCAACGATGCTGCGAGGAAGATGTTCGATGTGAACTTTTGGGGTGCGGCTAATGTTAGCAGGGAGGCTGTGAGAATATTTCGGGAGGTTAATGGGAAGGATAGAGGTGGCTGGCTTTTCAATGTGAGCTCAGTAGCCGGTATTAGGGGATTCCCTGTGATGCCTTATTACTGTGCCAGGTAATTATCCTTTAGTTCTACTTCTGCTTACCCAAATACTTATATATGCCATCCCGAAGCAAATGTGGTATGCCTAACTTGATCGTGCAAGGACAAATAATTCAACACTTATTCTTTCTGCAGCATTAGAAGGATTCACTGAGGGATTGTCCAAGGAACTGGACCCCGCTTGGAATATAAAGATCAGGACATAAACGATGTACATGCAACCGCGGCACTTATCCTCACACCTCTAGATTACACTCATTGAGTTAGGCGCACACCAAACCAGCGGGCTTGGGTCGGGCTTGGTAGGCTTCCCCGCTATTCCAGCATATTCTGACGAGAAGATGCCATCTCAGATTCTTCGTCGCTTCTTGGAAGATCCAAGTCACATCTCGGGGGATATAGTCAAGACTGCCCAGCGAGTTGTTGAAGTATCGGCACTGAAGGATAGGAAAGATGCCAAGACTCCTTTCCATTCGTCCCTCGGGAAAGATTCCGTATCGAGAGGGGTTGAAAAGTTGCGTGGAGTATTACAGGAGTTTGAAGAGTTTGAGAGCTGGTCTGATACCTTATTGCTCAGTGATGTTTATGTTCCTCTGGCCCTCTTAGCCGGGTCGTTTATTCTTCCAAGTGTAACACATGTTTGCAATTTGCCTTTATTCACATCATATGGAACATAATGGTCAGCGTTGCCAGTCCCAACAAGAAAATGACCCAGAAACTGACATAGTGGACTTCAATCAAGTTATCCCATCCCAAGCAAAGATATCTTCCCCGACATAGGTCCAGCCACGTAACCTCTTGTAACAAATTTCTGAACAGTCTGACGCAAAGCTACTAACCAAGCCTCATGGCATATATGGTACAAGTTATACCATTTCGAGCTATCCCCGACTGATGGTGTATGCACGTATACGGTGGCCTCACCTCGGGGAATTCAACTTTTGAGGTCACACCAAAATTTCCTAAAAAACATAAGTTTAGTGCAAAATTTAGGGCCCACGGAAAACATATGTGAAATTGAAAGTTTAGCAATAAACCAAAGGTCCACCAAAATTAGAAATTTTATTTGTAATTTTGTACCACACCAAAACCTGAATGATATTATTGTTTCCGGTGGGAACAAAAATCGAGATAAATACGGAGATTTTGGATCTCGCGAAAGAAAGACAGAAACATGTAATATCAATGTGATGCAAGGCTCCTACAGAACTTTAATATTTTTTCTCACTTTCTCGTAGTCCGAAATTTTGGCTATTGTGTTTATTTTGGGCACAATTGAAAATGTGACCGAAGCTCAGAGTTTTTGATCGTCTGAAAACAATTAATTGAATAGGTTTTCATGGTTTCAGTCACGCTGATATCTCTCTTTTTAGCTATAGTTACGGACATGCCGAAAATTCGTCTGATATTTGATGCATCCAATTGTTCGAAGTTATTGTTGAAAACATAAATTTTATTCCGGTTTTTGGAATGCATAGAGTCTATATTTTTGGACTACCTAGAAATTAACTAAAACTTCTATTGTTTTTTGTAATTTTGGTCTAACTGAACATTCCATTTCGATTGAGGTTTACACGGTGACAAAAATTTTGAACAAATACTTAGATTTTAATTAGAATACATGATGTCCTAAAATTTTGATTATCCTACATGATTTATAATCGGCTTAATTTATGAACCAAAACCAGGGTTTCTCGGAAGTTTTGGGGTGACCTGAAAAGTTGAACTCCCCGGGGTGCCTAGAACCGCCTCAAGTCAAGATAAAAATAAATGCACGCTCTTCACGATGATTTGCATCATCGGATGCCGTGAGTATGCATGAGCGCGCCGCGCCGCGTGAGAACTAGTCGGCGATGTCGGCGAGACTTGATCATTTTCGTGAATGGAAATTATAAAAGGCGTGCTTGCGCCCATTTCCCAATGCTTCTCTTGCACGAGTAGTTTAGAAGTATAATTCTCTCTGCTCATATCGAATGCAAGACCTTAGCTGCTAATCATAAAATTAGATCATTCACCAAACCGACATTTGTCATCACCAGAAGTTTACAGCCATTTATATGCACAATTGGTCATCCATGCATTTCTTTATTTTTTATTTTTATTTATTCATTTTTAGTAATTCAATCATCGGGTTTTTCGAGTTGTCGAAAGACAACGCCCAGTAGTACGTCATGCAGGAGGTACAGGTACAGGTATACAGTAAAACTAAAACTACAACTATGATTACAATGGAAACTCGTCTATCAAGGGAGGGAGTCGATTGATCCAGCGAGCTTGAAGCTCGGTGTAGTGAGATAAGATGGAATGGGATGAAACAGGATGGATATACAGACAGAGACAAAAGGACGGAAGAAGAGGAGGCGAAGAGGAAGAAGAAGAAACCAAACGGCAAGTCACGACCAAGAAAGAAAAAGAAAAAGGAGCCTGCTTGAGGTCACCAAAAGCGGCCACTAGGACGGTCAGACGCTCGGTCCACGTAGAACCGCATCGCATCGATCGACAAGGGAAGACGAAACGAGGAAATTTCAAGATGAAGTTGGGTTGGAGCGGCACCCAAGTTACGCGTATACGTGTAGACAAGGACCAGGTGGGGGACGACGTGACGATAAGCAGGAATCATAGTACGACCAGAAAGAAAGACAGGCTGATAGAGATAGAGATAAAGATGTGCATGTACGTGTCGAATAGGCTGAATAGCTGGAATAGTAATGCCGATAGCTTCAGGTGGCCCATATCACAACGCAGACGCAGATCTTCATTTTCCATCTACTTCATTTTCATTGAACCCAAGAGTTCCTGCACCCCAAACAACTCCCAGGATCTCAAATACAAAGCCTCAAGCCTTCCTACCCAACCCCAATGAACGAGCCCGATTCATACGAGCCCTAAACCTCTCCTCGTGCTTATAAAACTCGTACTTTCCCACATCATATTCTTCCTCTTGCTCTACTTCCTGCTACTGCTCTTTTTCCTGTCCATCCAAAGTAGACCAGGGTACGAACGACACCCTCCGCCCGAGGAGGGTTGTACTAGGTGAGCCTAGGGCGTCTAGGGCGCCTAGCCCACCCAAGTTGCCTAGATTTATACGACGAGCATTGGAAGGGAGAGAAAAGACGGATGGATGTACGTACGTATGAGAAGGACGGGAAGGATGATGGTTGTAAGTAGAATTTGGCGTTTAGTTTATGTGGTGATCGCATTCTAAACTGTGTGTGTGTGTAGGATGGCGTAGGAGTGGGTGTGGTAGTAAATCAAGATTGACTCGGAGAGAAAGAGCGGTTTATATAATAAAGGACAGTGAATACGATCGGGGTTCGACGATGACGCGCGGGGTGCGATCGCTCCTCCTCGTACGTATTTATGAAGCATGGTGTGCGTTGGCGTGGTAGAGTGGAGAGTGGAAGGGGAGAGGACGGGAGAAGGAAGAGGGTGATGGAGAGAAGGGGGGAAGGAGGAAGCCAGGGGGTTGAATTGAATACTTGCTCACCATCGGAAGTCGGCAGATACCGCCGGACATTGCCAGCCACTGGCGAATAGTAGTGGTCGGCGGTGATTGATTGTCGGCACTGATCGGCACAGATTTAGCGCCCAAGGATGTCTTTGTATAATCTGCCTGGAGGACGAGCCCACTGCAGCTGTGCTACAGTCAACGATCCGGCACCCATATACATATTGCGACAATGACAGCGTTCCCAGTCTATCACAACATGCTGATAGGAATGAGAAAAAATACGTCGAGGCATACGTAAGTATCCATTGGATATGTCATAACTATTTATGCAACATGCTGACTCAGAGATAGAAATCCAGCGAAGTACCTAACGACACTGGTCCGAGATGGGTCAGCCTGGCGAATGCCGAAATGTATGGAAACCCGGACTGTCAAGCTTCAAAACGTGTAGCCAAACATGACCCGGCATGCGTTGCCGAACATTCTTGGCTCTTGTCTCTTGGCACATGGAAACCAAATGATGTGTGTCCATATGGACGCCGCACGCGCAGCAAAGCGCATCAGCGTGCGTGCACTTGCCTTTTTTGGTCTTCCAACATCGTCCTCAACGTTCCCGCACAACGAGATGGATTTTCTCCTTTTTAAAAGCAGGGAAGTGTGTAGTAGAGTATATATTATGCATATTTGTATGTGTAATAAATTTTCAAAATATAATACCAAGTTTTTTCTTTAAGTCATTACTAGACGCACTGAAATCAGCGCCTGATGGCCGTGGGAAACTGGACTTGCTGTAGCTCACCTAAACCAAGCCCATTATTAACTCCACCCATATAGTAGTTCCCATATTCATCTCTGTCATCTATTACGCCCTGGAGCTCGACCCCTTCGGGTGGATGAGCATCTTCTCCCTCTCGCCTTTCGTTTTCCTCTACAATGTCAAAATATACTCGGTACTCTCAATGAGATCTGCTACATCATCCCATTGCTCAAAGCGATTGAGGATACCTTGGTAGACATCCCAGATGTTAGTATGATTTAGCTCAGAGGCTCCCATGTCTTGATATATTGTCTGCGCATACTCGGCAAATTCCTGAGGTACGAGCCAGTGAAAAACAGGATCTCTCGGTGGTGCAAATAGCTCTCGTGCATGGGGCTATTACTTATTCGGGTCATGTTTGGCTACACGTTTTGAAGCTTGACAGTCCGGGTTTCCATACCTTTGCTCCATGTATGTCCGTGTGTAACAATCAAGCCCTTGCTGGATGGCTAGATGTCAATTTCTGTGGAAGAGGAATAGCGATTCAGGAAGTTGATTCTAGTTACGCATGACATGATCACATACCGACACAACGGCCATCGCAACTTAGCACATGCGTGTAGGACGCTGCGGATGACTTCCCGACTAGTTATCTTGATAGTAAATACGTGTTGTGAGAGGATCTGCGTAGCATGGTGAGCGAGTGTCTCAAGATGATAGCGTTGTTGAAATCTTACGAGACAAAGTAATGGGTCAATGGAAGGCTATCGTCAACGACTTCAGGCTGTAGCACTGGACGCTCAAGAATATCTTCTAAAACCTAGAAACCGTCATTTCCTGGATCCTACTATTTCTCAAAGAATACGGAACAATATCACCGCGTCTTCGTTCTGAAGGAATTCGAGGACCTGTGAGCTAAGCATGACGTTTCCGTGTTCCTCTCCTACAGAAGGTGGGTTGAAGTTGTGATAGGTGTGGATTTCATACAGGTGAGAGAGTCATTTTTCAGAGCAACACTATTGCCGTTGGAGCAGTTCAGAGTGCAGCTGGATGGCGTAGCAGGGCTCGGAAGCGTGTCGAGCAGCCTCACAAGGATGTGTTGGGCTATGTACGCGTCGGTCACATATCTGTACATGATCTAATCTAATCTGGTTGGTGCAGGTTGCACTGCCACACCGTCGGACATTGTTGCTCGTCAAGTCGAAGTGGCTATCTGAAGAACAAATTGTTGGCCAGGATTACTCGGTAGATGAAGAGTTTTCAGATAACGACGAAGCTCCGCTATTGAGAATCAGTAAATAAACAGTTGAAGCAGAGGGATAATTGATAAATCCTTAAGTATTGAATATGGAAAATAGTATAGGCTCATGAGATCATCAAAGAAAGACAATACGGTAGTCACTTTGATGAATACCCCGGGGTACTTCTGAACGCCCGTTGGAGCATTCCAATCTGGCCGCCGCAAGTGGAAGTCTCGTCAGAAAGTCTGTCTCTTCTTAGTGACCAGTGCGCACAGCTGACAGCCACCCGGCGATGTCCGTAGCTAGCCCAAACTACCTGATTTTGATCCTGAATCTAAAAATTTAATCCATGATATCGTAGAAAATTGCACTGCCACACCCTGTCAAGGGAGAATTTATGATGTCACATCGTGAGCAGGCGCTGTGCAAAAAGAAGCCCATGATGCTGTTTCAGGCAGATATCTTCGTGCATTTTCATGGAAGAACTCGTTTAGTATAAGGCTCGAGACGGCGTTGGCAACAAACATCAGCATCATAAATTATGTTACATAAAAATTTCGGCCGTTGCAGCTTGCTGTGCTAGTCTCGCTAGCACTAGGACAATTTCGATTGGGATGTCAGTCATAAAATTCAGGCATTGATCCTGAAGGCCTGAAAGCGCACGTGGAGCTCTCATCTCTATTTGCCCATAAGTTGTGAAATTGCATCAGATTCACAGTGACGTTGACCGTCGCCACGATTATGGTTATCCACTGCGTGAATATCCACACAACGAATATTGTGGGCGTAGCTTTCCCAGGCTTTTTTCTCCCCGTCCGAAATGGCCGTGGCGCAGAATTTACGCATCATCAAACACATCAATGACGCGTCAGAACAGGTCAGAACGTCTTCAGATGTTAAAACGCACGTTGGTGATATTTTTGATTATCAATTCATATTATTTCTCGATATCAAGTTATATTTACTAGATAAAATTGTGTTAAATATGTAGCTGGCTTATATAAATAATTTAAATTGAGAAACCGACGAAAAACCCCTCATTGCCCCAGCTGTTAGATCTTGATGCTGAGAGGGTCCCGGATGATTTCTACAATGATAGAGACATTTTGTACCCTTCCAATCTTTCATAGTTGGTCTCAGTATTTTATTTGCATGCCTTTCTCAAGTATCTATGTTTTCTATTTATTCTCAGCAGTGCGGTACAGCGATTGGCCATGTACATCAGTCTATACTATATTAGGAGATCACCACGCCCATGTGTGGGCATGGATGTGGGCATCCACGTGGATATCCGTTGGCGATGCCAACACTGCATGATAGTATAGAATACAATTTTCCGGATAAATGAGTATGATCTGCACGCTGAGAAACTACGGGCCATAATTGTTGCTAGTTTGACATAGAGCGGTCATTCATCATGTCCCGCAGTGACATTTCTTGTGTTAGAATCGTGCAATCCATTGTATCCTTAGAGCCGAACCGAAGATGAGACGAATCGATCTAATAATGTGAATACAATGTATTTCGATAAATGTTGTTGTTGTATCCAATCTAATTCTGACCGTCAAGCAAAAAAATGATGTCAGCGCTCTTCCGTAAATAGAAAAAGGACTCGTCCGACCCTATAATTGAATAAATAATAGTCATCTCTGGGCTCTTTAAAGACTTATGGAAGGCGAAGGCCATTTTCAGATCTGAGCGTGTAGACATGTGAAGTGGTCTACATGTACCACAAGCTTGACGTAGAGAGTTATGCAGTCAAGCATTGATGTATTTATGCTCTGTCGGAAGACCCCTACTAACTGTATGAATCAACCGCTAGCGTGATGCGCATTTTGATGCGCATCACGTCCGAGACGTACATAAACAAATACATTGATAGTTGATCCAATAATAGTACTTACTCGGGTTGGTATATGTTAAAAAAACCCACAGATCAAATCAATATATTTCGCTAGCTTATATCTGATTAACAGACTAGGGTAACAAAAGCCATGTTATTAGATACCTGTGTGTCATACGGCGCCCGTAGTGCTGTGAACGAACAATCTTTCGCTTCTTAGGGGTTCTTGCCAGTGAACGTAAGAGTATCCTCCGACCGATTAACGTTGAACACTTTTGAGAGGAACATCTCCCACAGAGCTGAACGGGGTGCATATTCTTGTTTAACGAGCAAGAATCCCGTACTTCCTTGCCAGACTATTGATAAAGGTGAATGTGATCCGAAAGCAATCTGATAGTCACGCGAATAAATCTCGATATTAAATATGGCAAATCTAGCCATACAACGAGAGGACAGGAACGCTGACAACACATCCCTTCATATATTTAGTGACGGACTATTGGTCTACAATCTAAATCGTACGCCTAATCGTCATAGACGGCGTACATGATGCTGGACTTACTAAGGGGCCCTTTTATTCATCCTAATATATATGTTGCATTCATTTAGCGCAATAATTTCTATACCGATGATTGAGGTATCTGACAGACATAGGCTACACAAGCATGACACATATCCTTTAATACTGACTCCTAGGTATTCTGACTGCGCAGAACGGTGTGAACGGATTGTAACTTCCCCGAGCGTTTTAACTAGTCTTTGAGCCAGACCATCGGTATCCGCGCATATGAAGTAAAGGGGGGACAGAAGGGATAGCCTAAACGTGGAAACCGCCACTGGTAAGGCAGTTCAATGTTTTCCAGTTGCAATATACGGTCTGTATAGGCCAATATATCATCTGATTACCCGAGACACTATTCTGGATTGAGGAGGCTCGATCAAAATTCTCCGATATGTCCGGTCTATGCAATTCTACTCTATTGTATATCAAACCAGTGGTTCCACTCTTGTCGGCTTTCATATATCAACAGATGATAGTACGGTAAATCAACAGACTGCTTTAACAGGATCTCTCATCAAGATTTACATGCTGTGGACGTGATTCTGTTCTGCGGATCACGGGAAGATACCATGCGCTGGGGGTACACTCCGAGTCGGATGCTTACGAGCTAGCATTTGAGTAAAGATAAGTAGTCATAAATCCCGAAATACTACTGAGTTCTGAGTCAGACATTCCGACTGTCAGGAAGTTGATTTATGATCATGAACAACAGCTCAGGATATAAGTATAGGGCGCTTTGTATACTTTCTCTGGACTATGCCCTTCAGCCTATGGATCCCAATTCTCACATTTTCCCCCTCATTGGAAGTTATCGAGATCTCGACCATAACCGCGCTGTTCAATGTAGGTAGTTCTGCTCATTTTATTCTTTACTGCCCTATGAGTCTAAGCGTTTTAAATAGTGGCAGTGGGCGCAACCGTCCTCTTCGATTATGGTACGTCTCTGATGATAAGCAACATTAAAACACAGCCGCTCATAGGGGCCCGGCCAGCCATAACATTTAGCGAAGAAGTTGAACTTATTTGGGTATGTTACCTTTCATGAAATTATCTCATAGGTTGGCTGAGTATTTTTTGTCTAGCTCGAGAGATGGTCACTAGGAAAAATTCTGTTCCTACTAGTCAGTACCATATTAGTCCCTCTGACAGAATAACTAATGCTTTATAACTTTACAGGGTCGCTACTCCAGTATGATGACCGTCATGTAAGTATTTTTCAGGCGACGAATAAAAGACGTCCCCCTTACAACAGCTGGTAACAGAATCCATTGCTATTGTACGTATTGCTTACCCGATATGTCTGTTCAATAGCTTACTGAGGATTCGTTAGGGGTCTTTCTGACTGCTGAGAGTGAATCAGTGAGATAATTACGACTCGTTGCGTGATACTTGTGGCTAACATGAATTGTGCAGCTGTAGGGAGCTTTCGTACATGTCTACGAGGGCATTCATTATTCTCTCCCTCTAACTGCCTTTTTGATAAAACCTATAACAGATGTAAGTCCTCACGTCATGCGCCAGTAATTTAAGATCGTTATTGATTCTAAATATAGGTCGTCAGATTGTTCAATTCTTATTGTGGATGGGCATAGCAAGTAACGTCATTGCTCAAGGTAAGCATCCTTTCAAATTTTGACTCTGATCGGATTAACGACGTATACAAATTTTTTAGGAATCCTACAACTGCATGTCCATGCGTTATATCAAAACAGCAAGACAGTTATCAGGCTGATGGCGACTCTCTTTATCTCAGTAGTGTCAGCATTGTGTGTTTTGATGGCTATAGTGCAATCCAGAGTTAGGAGTGAGAACAAAGCTTATATTCTCAGGCAGTGATTTTTCCCTAACCATTGAATTCCTGGTGTATTCGCAGTTGTGACAATTCCTATGATGGGAACCAGGATCTGCTATCCCATAGAGAGCAACATCAATGTAAAGTATACCAATGGTATCTGGGCTACAATGCTCATTTTTGAGTCATTTTTATGCGCTCTAGTGGTTGCAAAAGGGAGAGAAATGGGGCCAACACTTCGTGCTTTTTCTTTGCACATGTGCGGCCAGCAATTAGGATATATATTGCTCCGTAATTCCGTAATGTATTTTCTAGCGTAAGCCTCATGCCCATCCCACTTCTCAGTATTGAGGTTCTCTAACTCTATATTATAGCATCTGCTCTGGATGTCTGATAAATATATTCGTGGCCACATTTGCTCAGGTAAATATATATATTGTCTGAATCAAGCCGTCAGCTCAATTTTATTTCTTAGGATGGTATTAAGGGAGTAACACATGTATTTGATGTTGCCTTCCCCTGCTTAATGGCCTGCCGTCTTCTTCTCAGTATTCGCGGTGCAGCTCGATCAAACTTCCAATTCAACACGGATATGGATTTTGAACTCCAGGAAGAAGTTTCCGTCGCGAGGAGTAACAATGAACCATTGACGTTTGCTATCCCAAGCTCTCAGTCCGGATAGTCCTATAGATACATCCATATGGTGTGGCAGTGCAATATGCACTGGTCGTATTATGTTACTATCGAAATGTATTGTATTCACGTTACTAAATCAATTCCGCTCTAAGGATACAACACAAATCTAGCACAAGAACTGTGCGTTTGTTTTGGCCATCATCTCGCTGCGAGTAAGGCGACATGGGACATGGCTGTACACTGTCACTGCGGGACGTGATTGCTCGGGACTTGATTGTTCTATGTCAAACGAGCAATAATAATGGCCCCACACTGGTACGGCGACTTTCGGAATCGCAGCGCGCAGACACAGACTTATTTATCTAAATAGTTGAATTCTGTACTATGTAGCTCTCTCTTTTCAAAGTCCTTAAATAAGAGCTACGGTTAGGTGGGTTGATTAAAAAAAACCTTTCTCCATCGTCGGGGTGCTTTAACTAGGCTATTATCCCTGTGGCGTTGCTCTTGATGATATTTGCTTGAGTCCAAATATATCATGAGTCTAAAAATTATCGAGTGAGTAAGCCTCTCCGTGCATCACCTAAAACGTAGGTCATAAGAATACAATTTCTGGGTACTACTTAGGCTGCGTTCGGACTCAGAATGTACATTTTGATGGCGCGTTTTCGTACTGCTGCTACTGTACTCTAAACACCATCTCAGTAAATGACCGAGTAAAATACATACAGCTTGCTTACCCCCTTTAATTCCGTTAGTGTACTCCTGGAATATCAAGGCCCTTTTAGATTCAGCACAAGCAGACAAGCGAACGCGAAACAGCTGTCATGTGCGGTTTATTTGTGAGATTAATCGCGTATCATTGAGCGAGCTCGGCACTTACCTGGAAATAGGGACGTTCTTGATAAGGAAAGCGAAGGATTCCTATATCAGTGATTCCTTGTTCGCGCCTCTCCTCTTTGAAGAAGAACGCCCCGAGACCATCAACAGCCATACTTGTCTGTGCAACAATATTGGCAATAGCGTCAGTATTGAATCCATGCGCCTTTAATACGTCTTCATCATTGACCAGGTTTTTGTAAAAAGGCTTGACCTGTACCACATTTTGTGTGTCAGATTTATTCGTTGCGGTTAATATACAGCCCAAGGCTGGTATCTCACCTCGTGAACTATAGATGAGTCAAGACATCCATTAAGTTTGAAAGCATTTCTGCCTTCCTTTCTGAGAACGTCTCGCTGGTCGATTGAACGCGGACTGTCAAATTCAAGGAAAGGATTCCTAAGTAGTGCTGAGAATATCGCATCCCAGTCCCTGTTATCGGCTGTAATGGAATTGAGGAAGAGGACAGTTTCCGAAATGGCAACTTTCAAGTATTCATCCATATGTTTTATGGCCTGGCTAGTGAGCTGTGTTTCGCGTCCAAATGAGTAGGCTAGGCTACTTGAAAGCGAGTTTTGGTTGGAGTTACTCCAACCCAGAGCGATTGGTGCCTATATGCGTCGAAGAAATCCATGGGTGCCAATTAGCAATGCCCAAGGCCATGGAGTGTTAGTTAAACTCACCTTTTCACCGATTTCAAGCCCATTTGACGGGACCTGTGTAAATATCATAATCGTAAAAAAATCCGTACGAGTTGGCTAGTGGCTTTATTTTATACTGTCTATGTTTTCACAGCTTATAAATGTCTTTTCTTGTTTTTTATTTGTCAAAAATCTGAAGTAGGTACACACCCTTTCCAGACTGCAGCGCCGGACCTGTTTGAACGGTTTTTGCTATCTGGTGCCATTGCACCTGTTCAAGGTACTAGGACCGAGCAAGCTATTACTTCACAAGCTAACATCATGTACCTTGATAGATAATGTTTTATTCACCACTAGGTGGTTTCTGTGTTTCCACCAGTATTATAGTGGAAAGCCGGTATGTACCTGTATGTGCCTGTGACGCCGAGGCACAAAAATCCTGACGGTGATACCTTCTCCCGACTCCAATTTTTAGGAACACCCTAAGATAATATATTCAGTGAATGTTCTAAGGCAAGCTTGAAGAGACCTACTGAGAAGTCCGGTCTTCATACTTGTGAATGTTATCTTATCTAAGCAATGGGCTTATTTGCTCAATCCATTTCAATGTGAGCCACACTTGATGGTGACATAAAATTTAGAAGTAAAATTCCAGAAGACACAAGGAAGTATAAGAGACGCGATATAAAAGAGAAAAAAGGCAAGTGCACGCACGCTGATGCGCTTTGCTGCGCGTGCGGCGTCCATATAGACACGCATCATTTGGTTTCCATGTGCCAAGAGCCAAGAATGTTCGGCAACGCATGCCGGGTCATGTTTGGCTACAGGCGTACGTTTTGAAGCTTGACAGTCCGGGTTTCCTAGGCTCGCGAGTCACGACCAGCCGTTATCTGTCAAACTCCGCTACATGCCGAAGTTGAGTTCCGCTTGATGGCCGTCGGAGCTGAGGAAAACTCAAAACCAGACAAATGACCAAGCATGTGTAATCACCACCGTAACGCACTGGTCCCAGTTCGCGAGTCTACGGGTTTCCATAGAAATGTCATTCGGATGCCGTCTGGCATGACGCGTCAAGCCGATACACCTTGAGACGCGTACTGACAGTATCCCGTCTGAGTCTACACACATTTTTCCACAAAATGCTGACAAAAATGAGAAAAACGATGTAGAGGCATACATAAGTATCTATTAGATATGACATGACTATTTACGCAACATGCTGACTGAGAGATAGAAGTCTAGCGAAATATCTATTTCTGTGTCCACGTTACTAATCTTTTCGGACGGTTCGGGGGCAAATTCTAGATAAACGCATTGGAAAGCAGTCAGGTGGATCAATTGAATTACATTGCTCATAATTATGGCGTTAATTTCTTTGTGATTTTGGTGGTTTTCTTTACTAAGCGTTGCGTGCTGGGGTATAGATTATCACGTTTGGTAAAAAAAGGCAACTGTTTGAGATCGTAAGCCCAGGAAACCTCCCTTATTATAATCTCTTTGGTATCCAAATCCATTCTAAATTCAAGTTACAATGTCCCGAACTTGGTTCGGTATGTTCTTGATAAATTCCTTCCCTTTAGGCGTACAGCTGATATCCGGATGCATTATATAGTCACTGGCTCGTCCACTGGTTTTGGGCGCGCTGTCACAGAAGCAGCGTTGAAAAAAGGAGACAACGTTATCGCTACTCTTCGCAAACCTTCAGTCTTAGATGACCTCGTCGCCTCGACTTCGTCCGAACGACTCCTCGTTCTTAAATGTGACGTGTCCATAGAATCAGATATCCAAGACGCATTTGCTCAAGGACTCGCAAAATTTGGCACAATTGACATCGTATTCAATAACGCAGGATATATAATTGCTGCAGAGGCAGAAAGCACACCCAACGATGCTGCGAGGAAGATGTTCGATGTGAACTTTTGGGGTGCGGCTAATGTTAGCAGGGAAGCGGTGAGAATATTTCGAGAGGTTAATGGGAAGGATAGAGGTGGCTGGCTTTTCAATGTAAGCTCGTCAGGCGGTATTGTGGGCTCTCCCGTGGCTTCTTATTACTGTGCCAGGTAATTACCCTTTATTTCAACTTCTGCTTACCCAAATACTTATCTATGCTATCCCGTAGTAAATTTGGTATGCCTGACTGATCTTGATTGTGCAAGGAAACACAATCAAACGCTTATTCTTTTGATAGCCTTAGAAGGATTTACTGAGGGATTGTCCAAAGAGCTGGACCCCGCTTGGAATATTAAGGTCAGGACATGAATGATGTACGGGAAACTGCGGCACTTATCCTCACACCCCTAGATTACACTCATTGAGGGACGCGCATTCAAAACCAACGGACTAGGGTCGAACTTGGTCGGCTTCCCCGCTATTCCAGCATATGCTGACGAGAAGTTGCCATCTCAGATTCTCCGCCGCTTCTTCGAAGATCCAAGTCACATCTCGGGAGATATAGTCAAGGCTGCCCAGCGAGTTGTTGAAGTATCGGCACTGAAGGATAGGAAAGATGCCAAGACTCCTTTACATTGGTATCTTGGAAAATATTCTGTATCTGAATGCGTCGAAAAGTTGGGTGGAGTCATAAAGGAGTTTGAAGAGTTTGAGAGCTGGTCGGATACCTTATTTCTCAGTGATGTTTATGTTCCTCTGACCCTCTAAGCTGGGTCGATTGTTTCTTTCAATTGTAGTACATGTTTGTCTAAAAGATTCTCATTTGCTTCATTGTCCCGAATAAGCGCCCAACCTGATCGCAAAAACCGAAGCAGCCGACGGCGCATATCATGCCGGCACTAAGTATATCCACGTTCAAGGCGAACATAATGCCCACGTAGGGCTCTAAATGGCGATCGACGCGGGCATACCAGGATTCCGACGCCCACGCCCATACCCACTTAAGTACATTAGTGGTGCATCATCGTAGGCATATTCCGCGTCAAGATGTCCAGGATCCGAAGAAAGATCTCGGACGTCCTTCTTGGGTCTCACCTTGGGATCTTCATTAGTGCCCCTAACATTTTTAATGTAGCAATATATACCCATCCCTGAAATTTCTTCTCATCTCGTCGCTCTTTCCTGCTCGAGTGCGAAAAAATCCTCGCTCGCCTTTCTCGCTTTCTCACTAATCACGGGACCGTCCCTTTTTTTTTTTTGCTCCCACACACCTTTCCTCTTCAGTGTTACCGGTTTTCCTGGGACATCCCGAATATTCAAGTCCTCTCTCGGACGCGCCTTTTCTGCACGCCACCGCCTGGACTTCTGCAACCCCTCATTTATCCAGTCACATGGATTTATAGTTTCCTATACCTCTTGAATAAAATATTTCCTTCTCCAAACAGAGATGACTGACAAAACACATCTTGTTTAAATAAATAAGGATATCATAAGTTTCACCAAGTTCGAGTCCCGTTGATAACAATAAATAAAATAGCGTATAAAAAAGAAAACTACATATGCTAGAAATAGCTTCAGGTGCTGTACTACTACAGAAAAAAAAGGTGAAATTTCGCGCAAGATTTACACATATATGGCAGTCATTTAGGGTAAATATTCCCGCGCACGCTCTTTGAGATTTTTACCCTGTCCGCGCAATGTTATGGCCAAATTAGGTCTAAATATGGCTAAGTCAAATTGTCCCTGAACGTGTGCGCGGACAGGGTAAAAATCTCAAAGAGCGTGCGCGGGAATATTTACCCTAAATGACCGCCATACACATACCAGGTTACCTAGCTCATTCCAGCACTTCTAGAAATTCTACTGACATGTTATCTTCCTGATGGCGCTGCGTGAGAACTGGTTGGCGATGCCGGCGAGACTTCGTGATTTTCATGAATGGAAATCATAAAAGGTGTGCTTGCGCCCATGTCTCGATACTTTTCTTGCACGAGTAGTTTAGAAGTATATATCTAGATAGTTCTCTCTGCCCATATCGAATGCAAGACCTTAGATGCTAGTCATAAAATTAGGTGTCCTCCCCAGAAGTTTACAGCCATTTTATATACACAATTGGTCATTCATGCATTTCTTTCTTTCCTTTTTCTTATTAGTCATTTTTAGTCATTCGATCATTGGACCTTTCGAGTTGTCGAAAGACAACGCCCAGTAGTACGTCATACAGGAGCCACACGTACACGTATAAGTATACAGTAAAACTACAACTACAATTACAATGGAAACTCGTCTAGCGAGGGAGAGACCGAGCCAGCGAGCGTCAAGCTCGGTGTAGTGAGATGAGGTGGAATGGGGTGAAACAGGATACATACACAGACAGAGGGGAGAAGAAGAGTAGAAGAAGAAGAAGAAACCAAACGACAAGTCACGATCAAGAAAGAAAAAGAAAAAAGAGCTTGCTTGAGGTCACTAGGACGGACGGTCTACGTCGAACCGCATCGCATCGATCGACGAGGGCGAGGTCGAACATTGGAAGACGAAACGAGAAAAATTGCAAGATGAGGTTGGGTTGGACCGGCACCCAAGTTACGCGTATACGTGTAGACCAGGACCAAGTGGGGGACCACGACGTGACCAAAACCAGGAATCATAGTACTGCCAGAAAGAAAGACAAGCTGGTAGAAATAGAGCTAGAGATGTGCATGTGCATGCAGGTGTACGTGTCGAATAGCCTGAATAGCTGGAATAGCAATGTCGATAGCTTCAGGTGCCCCATATCATGTTTGAACACAACGCAGGCGCGGATTATCGTCATTTTCCATCTTCATTTTCATTCACCCCAAGACACCAGCACCCAGGATCTCAAAGCCAAAGCCTCAAGCCTTCCCACCCAACCCCAACGAACGAGCCCGATTCATACGAGCCCTAAACCTCTCCTCGCGCTTATAAAACTCGTACTTTCCCACATTATATTCTTCCTCTTGCTCTACTTCCTGCTGCTGCTCTTGCTCCTGTCCATCCAAAGTAGACGAGGGTACGAACGACACCCTCCGCCCGAGGAGGGTCGTACTAGGTGCGCCTAGGGCGTTTAGGACGCCTAGCCCGCCTAAGTTGCTTAGCCCGCCCAGAGGGAGAGGGGCGTTGGACTGCACATTTTGGTTTGCGGGTGGGTTCACACCGCTCGAGGAGGAAGAGGTGCTAACAGACCCGCCAGACGCGGGCGAACCTACGAGGTCAAGGAATGAAAGTGGTGAGGAATCGTCAGACCCACTTCCGCCCAAGGAGTCGAGTGAGTTCAATGACCCCAACCCCAACGAGCTCAACGAGTCAAGTGAGCCCATGGAGCTAAGCGGGTCGAGTGAGTCTATGGAGCCCAATGACCCGAGCGACCCGAGCGAACCCGACGCAGAAGCGCCAGGAAGCGGGAGAGGGAAGGGGAGGGGCAGAGGGACCGCCCCGATGATGGCGGGGGTGATACCGATTCCGAGGAGGAGGGTGAGGGTGAGGAGCTGAAAGTGGAGGTAAGGAAACATGTTTGGGGTGTTATAGGGCAGGCGTGGGACGTTGATTTTGGATTTTGGTTGGGCGGTGTAGTTGTAGATCCCAAGACCTAAGCGAGCGAGCGAGCGAGTGTGGTTCAAATGAATGAATTTTGCCTGTGGGCGAGCGGGGGCGTCTGTGTAGAGAATCTGCGCCGCAATTAGGAAAGTATGTATCTGGGCGTTGTCGTCGTCGTTATGCGTGTCTGCTATGAGGCTGTATTTATACGATGAGCATTGGAAGAGAGAGAAAAGATGGATGGACGTACGTACGTATGAGAAGGATGATGGTTGTAAGCGGAATTTGGCGTTTAGTTTATGTGGTGATCGCACTCTAAACCGTGCGTATGTAGGATGGCGTAGGCGTGGGTGTGGTAGTAAATCAAGATTGACTCGGAGAGAAAGAGCGATTTATATAATAAAGGATAGTGAATATGATCGGGGTTTGACGATGACGCGCGCGTTGCGATCGCTCCTCTTCGTACGTATTTATGGGGCGTAGAGAGCGGAAGGGGAGGTGAGGAGAGCGAGAAGGAAGAGAGTGATGGAGAGAGGAGGGGAAGGAGGAAACCAGGGAATTGAATTGAACACTTGCTATATACACCGCTCGTTGGTTCAAATTCTGTCAATCAGACGCTGCATAAGCAACAGAACTTTTCTTTTTTTTTTTGGAAAGAGCACAATGCTCATCATAAGAATGACATGGGACAGGTACGCCCCATTCTGATCGTCCGTTCCTTGGTTGTGCTTTTTCATTTTGCGTCGTGACGTCGTCGTCGTCGTTTCTAGGACCTAGGTAAGTACAATGCAAGCCCAGCGCACCCAAGCGCCTCCTTGAACCCGCTTGTCAATCACCACGCGGATAAGCGCAAGTCCCAGTGTCCCACCGTCAGTCGCCATCGGAGGTCGGCAGACATCCCGGACATCGCCAGGCACTGCGGTGGCACGTTGTCGGCACTGATCGGCACCAGCACCTCCCGTTTAGCGCCCAAGGATGTCTATAATCTGCCTGGAGGACGAATCCACAAGCTCCGAGGTAGCACGGCCGCACCAAACAAGATTGCCATATTATGATTTCGCGCGCTCTGTCCTTTCGCAGGGTATAACCTGAAAGTTAACGCGCATAAATATCAAAAATGAAAGTTCAAATAGCGTATATGCGCAGTAAAATCAATTACCTGATATTTAGAACGCATATATGAGCTAATCTGGCCGCATATACGAAGGAGGAAGTCCTCATGGAGTAATTCCATGGTTATGCAACGGGCTACGAAAAAAATTGGAGAGGTCAGACGCATATACGCAAGAAAAAATAGGTAAATGGGCCCTTACCCCGAACATTCAAAAATGGAAGCGTAATGGAGCATATATCATCGCGATTCTTTGTCCTTGGATCCGAAAGGGTTCTATGTATACCCATTCGTAAACGCAAGACTATTGGAGTTTCAAGCGTTGCAGGGTGTTCACCATGAAATTGATAGACAAGTCCAGCTGGAAGCGAGAGAGTGAGAACACCAGGAAAGGGAAAAGGAGGCGCATGTACCTATCCAGCGATGGTGGTGGTCGAGAAGAAAGAACGATGGCATCGAAATCCGAACGTTCGGATCGAGCTTCAGCTGAACCGGCAACCTCGGCACTAGTCATGTGACTACGTAACTGAGTCGATACACCTTGAGACGCGTCCTCGTCCTCGTCTCCACACATATCTTCTTCTTTCTAAGGCCACATATGGCAGCAGTGATGGCGCTCCCAATACTTCACAACATGCTGACAAAAATGAGAAGAACGATGTAGAGGCATACGTAAGTATCAATTGGATATGTCATGACTATTTACGCAACATGCTGACTGAGAGATAGAAGTCCAGCGAAATCAAAGCGAAATAACCATTTCTGCATCCACGTTACTACTATTTTCGGACGGTTCGAGGCCAAATTCTAGATAAACGCATCAGGAAGCTGGCGGTGAACCAGTTGAATGTCATTGATCATAACGATCTCGTCGATTCCTTCGTGATTTCGATGATTTGCTTTACTGAGCGTTGCGTGCTGAGCGCTGAGGTATAGACTATTATATTTCGTATAAAAAGGCATCTGTTTGACATCCTAAGCTCAGGAAACCTCCTCTATTCTGATCTCTTTGGTATCCACATCCATATTCAAGTTGCAATGTCCCGAACTTGGTTCGGTAAGTTCTTGATAGATTCCTTCCATTTACACATCCAGCTGATATCATATAGTTACTGGCTCGTCCACTGGTTTTGGGCGCGCTATCACAGAAGCAGCGTTGAAAAAAGGAGACAACGTTATCGCCACTCTTCGCAAACCTTCAGACTTAGATGACCTTGTAGCATCGACTTCGCCCGAACGACTCCTCGTTCTTAAATGTGACGTGTCCATAGAGGCAGATATCCAAGATGCATTTGCTCAAGGACTTGCAAAGTTTGGCACCATCGACATCGTATTCAATAACGCAGGATATGCAATTCGCGCAGAGGCAGAAAGCACACCCAACGATGCTGCGAGGAAGATGTTTGATGTGAACTTTTGGGGTGCTGCTAATGTTAGCAGGGAAGCGGTGAGAATATTCCGGGAGGTTAATGGGAAGGACAGAGGTGGCTGGCTTTTCAATGTGAGCTCAGGAGGCGGTATTGGGGGCTACCCCGTGATTCCTTATTACTGTGCCAGGTAATTACCCTTTAGTTCTACTCCTGCTTTCCCAAACGCTTATCTATGCTATCCCGCAGCAAATTTGGTATGCCTAACCTATATTGATCCTGCAAGGAAAAACAATTAAAAGCTTATTCTTTCGGCAGCCTTAGAAGGATTTACTGAGGGATTATCCAAGGAGCTGGACCCCGCTTGGAATATTAAGGTCAGGACATGAACGATGTACAGGCAAATGCGGTACTTACCCTCACACCTCTAGATTACACTCATCGAGTTAGGCGCATACCAAACCAACGGGCAAGGGTCGAGCTTGGTCAGCTTCCCCGTCATTCCAGCATATGCTGACGAGAAGTTGCCATCTCAGATTCTTCGTCGCTTCTTCGAAGATCCGAATCGCATTCCAGGCGATATAGTCAAAGCTGCCCAGCGAGTTGTTGAAGTATCAGAGCTGAAAGATAGGAAAGATGCCAAGATTCCTTTACATTGGTCTCTCGGAAAAGATTCTGTATCGGGAAGCGTCGAAAAGTTGCGTGGAGTAATACAGGAGTTTGAAGAGTTTGAGAGTTGGTCGGATACCTTATTACTCAGTGATGTATACGTTCCTCTGGCCCTCTAAGCCGGGTCGATTTTTTCTTCCAATTGTAGCACGTGTTTGCATTTATTCACATCATAACAACATCTCATTTGCTTTATTGCCCAGAATAAGCGCCTAACCAGATCGCAAAAACCGAAGCAGCCGACGGCGCATATTATGCCAACGCTAATCCTCCCTATCTTGTCAAATTGTCAGGGCAGGGCATACATGCCCAATCACCTCGGCAGAAATGCATTTAGATATTAAGTAAATATTCTTCTTACACGCAAAAATAGTTTCCTTTCGGGATTCTTAGTGGGGTTTGGTCGGGGACGTGGGGACATACAACTTTTGCTTGGCAACCATTGATGTGAATGCGAGATGGTGACTAAAATTAAAGCTTCAGGCCACTCTCCTCCAGAGCTTGGGCAAAGCGAGGCTCGCATTCATATCAGCGGTATCTGCACATGCGTAGAAGTATTTGTCATGGCATTTCCCTGAACCAGGACTTATACCTTAAAAATATCGCAGCGAAAAGTTTAAAAGACAGGTTTTTCGGATGTTTGTAGTCCAACTTGAAATTCAAGAGTTAAGATTTCCTCGAGCTCCCCTCATACACCCAACTTTCCCTCACCAGTATAGAAACTACGATCATACCATGCCCCGTACCTGGCTAGGTGTGCCCTCTCGTTGTCAGACACGACGCGTATTGAAATATCTGACATTCGTTACTTTTAGTCACCGGCTCATCTTCTGGTTTCGGGCGCGCTGTTACTGAGGCGGCTCTCAAAAAAGGAGACAATGTGATAGCAACTCTTCGTAAACCTTCCGACTTGGATGTTCTTGTCGCATCGACGTCTTCAGAGCGACTTCTCGTCCTAAAATGCGACGTCACCATCGAATCGGATATTCTGGAAGCTTTTGCTCAAGGTCTCTCCAAGTTCGGCACTATTGATATCGTGTTCAATAATGCTGGTTATGGTATTATTGGAGAGGTTGAAAGCACACCAAACGATGCTGCGAGTAAACTGTTCGATGTTAATTTCTGGGGTGCCGCCAACGTTAGCAGAGAGGCGGTTAGGATATTCCGAGAGGTTAATAGGAAGGACAAGGGAGGTTGGCTTTTCAATGTTAGCTCTGCATGCGGCATTATGACTTTCCCAGTTATGCCTTACTATTGCGCAAGGTAAATGATGCCCTCACTTGTATTCAATCGTCGAACTAATGACGATTGCACCTTTCCAACAGTAAATACGGTGTGTACACGTACCCCGTTGTTCACACGATAAACGCAATCGGACTACTAACCACCAACCCCTATGACAGCGCTAGAGGGATTCACGGCAAGTTTTGCTCAGGAGCTAGACCCAAGCTGGAATATAAAGGTCCGTATTGAAAAGTACTCATGATGTCAGAGCGAGCGCTTATTCAAAGTCATCAGGTCACCCTTCTTGAGTTAGGTGGCTTCCAAACTAGTCAAGAAACCAAGCTCGTGATCTTGCCAGCTATCCCTGCGTATACAGACGAGAAACTGCCATCGCAAGTGATGCGCCGTGTATTTACGGACATGGGGATGATTCACGGCGACATAACCAAGGCAGCTCAGCGAGTCATCGAAGTATCCCAGCTCAAAGATGTAAAGGATGCAAAAATTCCTTTGCATTGGGCTCTAGCAAAAGATGTTTTGGGCATAGTCGTACCTAAGCTACGTGGCGTGGTTGAAGAGTTGGAAGAGTTCGGGAAGTGGTCGGATAACTTACTTTTAGGCGATGAATATCGACCTCTGGACCTCTAGAGCCGTACCGACTGTCGCCTTTTTTCGAAGTAGATCAACCAAGATAAAACTGCTTCAAAAATAAACGCACACCTCTTATACATGTAATTTTCTATTGTGTGTTGCACCAGGGGTTGCCAACAGCTTTAAGAGCTATTCAGGAATTAAGCGCCTTTAACTCGGCTGACAAGTTCGGGAGAAACCGACGGCAAGTTGACAGCAAGTCCAACCAGAACCAGACGAAACCAACCAACCAACATTATAGTACATAAGGAATCATTTCTTCTCGGTTCCACTCCAGATACAGAGAAAAGCACTAGGACTAGGTCGAGTTCAAAGGTGATTTCACGCCGATACATGTCGTATGGATCGGGGTTGAGCGCTGATCTCTGACTGCGGTGGGCTAGTAGTAGACGGCAGATGGAGCGGCAGCGCAGCAGCCTGAGGTTGAAGAGCTTTTAGTAGATTTAGGCCAGTGACACAGCCTATTTATATCAGCATCGGTGAAAAACATTGGGGAAACACCAGGATACACATAAGCACTCGAGTCAAAGTCAGTCAGGCGAGGGAATGTGTACACCGCAGTCTTCCGTGCGTCAAAGAAAGCTGGCAGAAAGCTGGCCTGCAGAGAGGAAGAACTCGGATGTCAAACCCATGCACCGCCACCGGTCTTCTCAGCCTTCGGTTCGGCTCGGCTGTGCCAACATTTATTTATATCCCATTGTATTACATAAAAACCACGTGATAGTAAGCGAAAAAAGTGGTACGATTTGATGACCTCACTCAACCCATACCTTACACACACACACGATTGCTCGTCGGTTATCGACTCGACGACTTCGGACTCAGGCTCAGACTCAAGAGGGGATCGGTGAAGCTCAAGGACAACGGCTGGCTGGATAAATCTACCAGCAGAGCTCTTGGTTATTCTAAAACGATATAACACCATTGTTGGACTACGGTCGTAACAGACAGTTATAAGTCGTATTATACGGCTGGCTGGATAAATCAACCGACAGAGCGACTCCCTCATCGCAACACCCTTTGGATTTAGATTCAGATTCAACCCATTGTCGGACTACAGTCTCAACACCCATAGGTGAAGCTCAAGGACAGTACTTACGATATACGCCTGGCTGGATAAACCAACCAACTGAGCTCTTGGTTCTAAAACAACATAGCACCATTGTCGAACTACGGTCGTAACAGACAGTCTATACGTCGTGATATACGGCTAGCTGGATAAATCAACCAACTGAGCGACTCCCTCATCGCAACACCCTTTTGCTTCAGATTTAGATTCAACTTCAGCGCTTCAGCTTAAATTCATTATCGATATTACAATAATCACATATCCAGTAGGATGTCTTCAAATCCCCCGGATGCCTCTTCCTCTTACCCTCCCACAATTCGTCCCACAATATGCCCTCCTCCTCCTCCACCTCCATCTCAAGACTGGTCCTCAAACCCCTCCCTCCTCCACACGACTTCTTTCTCCTTCAAAGACACCTCGAACCGACGCGTACTCCTGCGCGGCGTGAACCTCTCCGGGGCGAGCAAGGCCCCCGTCGGGTGTCTCTCCCATTTGCCGTTGGTCCATGAGGGGGAGTACGGGGATTTATCTCCTTCACTCCCATCACCCTCTTCTTCCCCTTCATCATCATCCTCTTCATCGCCTTCGTCCTCTCCCCAAGTAGGAGACCCTGCAACAAAAAACTCAGACCGAGACGCAGAAGACCCCTCGACAGCACCCATATCATTCAAATCTCGCCCTCTCAACCTCACAGACGGCAGCGCGGACGTTCACCTCGCCCGTCTCCGCGGGTGGGGGTTCAATATGCTCAGGTTTCCGTTTACCTGGGAGGCGCTGGAACATGCTGGGCCGTGAGTGTTTCTCTTTTCTTTTCTTTTTTGGTTGTTATTTGGTTTTGGAATATGTCTTTTCGGTGTTTCCGTTGGTGGCTTTGGCGTTCTTCTCTGCGAGAGAGGGACGTTTTGAGAAAATTTTCTTGTTCGGTTTTAAAGGGTTTTTGTTTGCGGATTTTGAATGGGTTTCTTGGGGAGGGGTTTTTTTTGTTGAGGTGCTTGGGGTTGAGTTGGGTTTTTGTTCGAATTTAGGGACCAGGGGTTGTAGAGGGTTTTGAGGGTTTGTAGTCTCGCTTTTTGGAGATTGGGAGGAAGATTGTTGGGTTGGGGAGAGGACGCTGGGGTTTCATGTTGGTTTTTGAAAGGGAGTTTCATTCGGTTTTGTAGGGGGTGGTTCGTGGTTTTTTTGAAGGTTTTCAAGTTCTTTTCGGAATGAGAGGTGTTCTATATTCCTTCCTCTCATCTTTCAAACTTTCTTTGACATTCAATGACAATGTCTTACTAACAACACCTCCTCAACAGTGGGATATACGACTACGAATACATGGACTATATCGTACAATGCCTCGTTAAATGCAAGGAGTATGGGTTTAGAGTCTTCATGGATCCGCATCAGGATACGGTGCGTTGTGAAATCCTTTTTTCGCTGGACAGTTCCATTTATATTTGAATTGCCAGTGGTCCCGCTTCTCCGGAGGCTCAGGAGCGCCTTTCTGGACACTCGCAGCGTGTGGTATCGATCCACACAATATAACAGCTACACAAGCCGCAATATTACATTCGGAGTATTACCCTCCACCCACGAAGGCCTCCCCGTCCAACGAAAACGACGCACCCCAACCCGAGCCCGAAAACCTCCCCGCCATGGTCTGGAGCACCAACTACGGCCGCCTGCTCTCCCAAACCCTCTTCACCCTCTTCTTCGCAGGGCGTGACTTTGCGCCCAACTGTATCATCGACGGGCAGAACATCCAGGATTACCTCCAATCACACTTTATCGAAGCGTGTGGGCAGCTCGCAGATCGGATCGCGGCGTACGACGCTTCGTTCCCTCTCGACTCGCAACAAAGGTTATACGACAATTGCGTTATTGGGTGGGACTCGATGAACGAGCCGTTCGAGGGGCTCGTGGGGTGGTCGGATCTGAATAAGAATCCGGAGAAACAGGGCTCGACGCTGAAGAAGGGGACTTGGCCGACCCCCGCGCAGAGTATGCGGTTGGGCATGGGGAAGAAGGAGATCGTGGAGAGTTGGTATTTTGGGAAGATGGGACCGAAGAAGGAAGGCATGGTGGAGATTGATCCAGGGGGGAGGAAGGTATGGGTTGATGCTGGCGTTGGTCCTAGTGGTGCTACGAAATCGGACAAAGTCGAAGAAGCCGATAGACATCCAACGACGCACGTAATCCAGGAACGTCCAGACGGGTATCACCCACACTTCAAATGGCACCGCGACACCTCGCGCTGGAAGCTCGGGACGTGCATCTGGGCTCAGCACGGCGTATGGGACGTCGAGACGGGGTACGTCCTCCAGCCAGAGTACTTCCGCTATCATCCCGTTACGCGCGTTGAGGTGGAATTTTTGACGGATTATTGGAAGCCTCATTTCGTTGGGTATGCGAAGAGGATCAAGGCGCGCGGGACACATGAGGGTGCGATTATGTTTGTGCAGCCTCCGGTGTTTGCGGTCCCGCCGAAGTTTAATGGTGTTAGGGATGGTGAGGATGATGCTGTTGACGGACGAACGGAACAAGACGAAGAAGACGAAGGTCAAAAAGTCCTCGCCAACCGCGCCGTCTACTCCCCGCACTACTACGACGGGCTTACGCTCATAACGCGCCATTGGAACTGGTTCAACGCCGATGCGCTCGGGCTGCTGAGGGGCAAGTATCGCAGTCCGCTGAGCGCTGTCAAGGTGGGCGAAAGCGCGATCAGGAGGTCGTTGAGGGAGCAGATGGCGTATCTGCAGGCGGATGTGCCGGGGTCGTTTGGGTATCCTGATCCTTCTGCTGGTTCTGGGATGGAAGGGAAGAAAGTGAAGATACTAGGCCAATACCCGACCCTCATGGGCGAGATTGGCACTCCTTTCGACATGGACAGCAAGAGGAGCTATGGGTGGGGTCCGGACGGGGCAAAATGGAAAGGGAACTATGAGAACCAGGAACGCGCGCTCGATGCGAGTCTCCAGGCGTGCGATGTGTGGTTGGAGGGATGGAAGAAGGGGTGGGGGGATGTGAGGGAGTCGAGGTCTAGTTCTTCGGAAGTAGAATCCTATAAGCAGGGAGAAGAGAGGGATACAGGCCGACCGGGCGAGTCAGTGAATTGGACGGTATGGACCTATGTCCCCGACGACCATTCGCATGCGTGGGGAGATGGGTGGAACTTGGAAGATCTGAGCTTGTTCAGCGTTGATGATCTGCCGTGCTCTTCATTGTCTGAGGACGAGTCGGGGTCGGTGTGGAGTTCTTCAGAGGAGGATGAAGAGGAAAGGTATAAGCCCAACGACGGTAGTGGTGATGACGAAGAAGCGATGCATAGCCGTGCGGTGTTGTTGAGGCACACTGCTGGGCAAGACGGTGTCATTGCGAGACCGCCCAAGACACGAACAAGGGCGCACAAAAATGATCGGTACACACACAACCAGCCAGGGAAGAGCTTGCCGATGGAGGCTGCGAGGAGCTCATTTAGTCTTGCTACGCTCGGTGGTGCTGCGGGGGCATCGTCTACGAGTTTGGCGCTGGCTAGGGGCGACGCGGAACATCAGAGGAGAAGGAAACATACGAAGAGTGGTGCGGTGGTGAAGGACGACAAGCTGTCGATGAGGACAGTGGTTACTGTCCGCTCGTCGTCTCCTTCATCGTCGTCCTCTATCTCTTCCTCCAGGACGCATTCTCTCGCTAGTAGTAGGAGGCTCAGGAAAAAGACGAAGAAAACTGGTCAAGGAGAAGCGGCGCATCCTTATTTGGATATCGCGGGTTACCATCCGAACCCGTATGTGTTCCTTACAGCGGGTGCGAGGGCACCCAGGGCGTTTGCGCGCCCCTGGCCTGTTAAAGTCATTGGTAGGGCAGTGGATGTGCGGTTTGATATTGCGAAGGGGTGGTTTAGGATGGTGGTGTGGGTTGAGGAGGAAGATGCGTTGGTGGATGAGGGCGTGTTGGATGCTGAGGAGAGTAGGAAAAGGACGGAGAGGCTGGCGACGGAGGTGTATATCCCTCTTGTGCATTATGCGCATCCGAGATTAGTGGAGGATGTTAGGAGGGGTGGGATGGGTGAAGCCTGGTGTATGAACACCAGCAATGTTCACAAGGAAGTAGTGGATCCTGCTGTTGATGGAGGAGGTGCTGAGGACGTTACGTACCCTCCTTCGTCGCCGACGACGACGAAAAGAACGCCAACACCTTGGTCGGACTCAACGTCGGTGTCGCGTCCCTCGTCTGCAAAGGCGCCACTGTTGATCGACCCTACATCTCCTTATCTTTATTCCTCTTCCCCCTCCTCGTCCTCCTCTTTCTCAATAACCAAACCTCACACATGTCCACCCACCGAGATGGACGGCAGCGCTGAACACGAACACGTTCCGCTCGTCGACCTCGACGTCTCAGTGTCCGGAGGTACATACGCCGTGCGTGGACAGACGCTTCTGTGGTGGTACGATGCGCCAACGCCTGGGTCGGGGTATAAGCGGAAGGAATATGTGTTGGAAGTGAAGAGAAAAGGAGGGGTGTTGGAGTTCCCTTTGAGGAAGGATAAACCCAAGTCTTTGAAGAGCAATAATGGGTCGGAGAGAACTTTGTGCGATGCGCTTTGTCCGGAGGAGGGGATTGGGTCGTGTGTGATTGCCTGAGGTGGACGTCTTTTCTGCTTTCCTCTTTGGGCCACTTTTCCCTTTCCCTTCATTTTGTATATTTTATTTTGACGAACTTACTAAGCACATGTACAACAACAGCATACTTTTTTTATGTACATAGATATATCCTTTATTCTTCATTTTATCGTGTTTTTAGATTCTTTTACGCCCACGCATTGCAGATACGTACATACCGTAGATGCACAACGATTTACTATACACATTAATGAAATTCATTTTCTTTACTTATGATATCGCATGCTTCCATCGTAATCCACTTCATCATCAAACGATTAATTTGATACATGTTTTCCGCTGGGCATATATTTCGTACTAAAACTGCAGTTTTTACGGGGTTCTAAGGTGACCTGAAAACATCAAGTCCCCGGGGTGAGCATGGCGATCAAACCTACTTAAGTGGATATGGACATGGATCTCCACGTTGATCGCCATTTATGCACGTGGGCATTTATGTGTGTGGGCATCAGTTGGGGATAGCCCTAAATAGTATAACCTATACCATATATGGAAAACCCAGTCCGCCCAAACTATTGGATAAGCAATCCCACGTTAATTTCCTGACAGAACCGCTTCTTTGGCGCGACGTGACAGGGAATCCCGTTTGAGAAGATGCGGCGTTCTTCGGCATTAGCGGCGGAATCATATAGATATTCAACTCCGCTAGGCCAGATAGCCTTGCCGATTGACCGACTGAGTCCTGATCTAGGAGGATGGGTGTTGAAATAACACGCTTTCCTTATACGAGACATTGCTGTAGATTTATAATGCCATACTTACTGTAAAAAAGAACCATCCACTCGGATTTCAACGACAACACATCAGTTGCGACTCAGAAAAGCGGAAAGGCGCATCCGCCGTCACGACGTCAAACGGCGGTAAAAATAAGACGCGGTAGAGCAGTGGTTGTAGTCGTTGCAACTTATAAGTCTTGTACATCTTAGTAGCACAGTGTTCGGTTCTCGATCAAGCCTTTTTTTTTAGTCCAACCCAAGCACTGAATTCTTCCCAACGCAACGTTGACCTGGCTTAAATTTGGCTTAAATTCAGTGTACAACCTATTGTGTGGCAGTTAATAATAAATCAAGCACCCCACAGAGGTCTGTTATATTTCAGAAAATAAAACATATATTATAGCCAAATTATAGCATAGCTTTTAATCGTATTTAATATATGTACCCCGGGGGCCCATATCTTGTGAAGGGACTTCGACAAAATCAAAGTTCCGCAATCTCAGGCCGTCTCGGCAGGCAAACCTTCTTAATTTCCCCCAAACCATATTTGACGGCTTCTTTGACGGCTTCTACAAAATTTTGACAGTCTGTGTCAATCGGCATGGCGGATCAGCTGTCAAAACGTGGGAATGCTTATCCAATAGTTTGGGCGGACTGGCCACCCCCATATATGCCATGATGCTAGTAACCTCGGTTACTAGCTTTGCATCAGACTGTTCAGAAATTTGTTACAATTGTTACAAGAGGTTACATGGCTTGGTCTTTGGTTAGGATGGGACCTAACTCGATTGAAGTCCATCATGTTACTTTAGTCATTTTATTATTGGGACTGGTAACGCTGACTGTTATGTTCCAATTATAGTTTAGTCCACAGGCCATGTATCGGGGCAATAAAGCAAATGATAATGTGAATAAATGCAAAAATGTGCTACAATTGAAAGAAACAATCGACCCGGTTTAGAGGGCCAGAGGAGCGTAAACATCACTGAGTAATAAGGTATCCGACCAGCTCTCAAATCCTTCAAACTCCTGTATTACTCCACGAAACCTTTCGATGCCTGCCGATACAGAATCTTTTCCAAGAGACCAATGTAAAGGAATCTTGGCATCTTTCCTGTCTTTCAGTGCCGATACTTCAACAACCCGTTGCGCAGCCTTGATGATATCCCCCGGGATGCTACTTGGATCTTCGAAGAAGCGACGAAGAATCTGAGATGGCAGCTTCTCGTCAGCATATGCTGGAATGGCGGGGAAGCTGACCAAGCTCGACCCTTGACCGTTGGTTTGGTGGGCGCCTAACTCAATGAGTGTAATCTAGAGGTATGAGGGTAAGTGCCGCAGTTGCCTGTACATCGTTTATGTCCTGACCTTAATATTCCAAGCGGGGTCCAGCTCCTTGGACAATCCCTCGGTGAGTCCTTCTAAAGCTGCCGAAAGAATAAGCGTTTAATTACTTCTCCTTGCACGACAAAGATAAGTTAGGCATACCGAATTTGCTGCGGGATGGCATAGATAAGTTTTGGTTAAGCAGAAGTAGAACTGAAGGGTAATTACCTGGCACAGTAATAAGGAACCACGGGGTAGCCCCCAATACCGGCCGATGAGCTCACATTGAAAAGCCAGCCACCTCTATCCTTCCCATTAACCTCCCGAAATATTCTCACCGCCTCCCTGCTAACATTAGCGGCACCCCAAAAGTTCACATCAAACATCTTCCTCGCAGCATCGTTGGGTGTGCTTTCTGCCTCTGCAGCAATCGCATATCCTGCGTTATTGAATACGATGTCGATGGTGCCAAACTTTGCGAGGCCTTTAGCAAATGCGTCTGGGATCTCTGCCTCTACGGATACGTCACATTTAAGAACGAGGAGCCGTTCGGACGAAGTCGTTGCCACGAGGTCATCTAAGTCTGAAGGTTTGCGAAGAGTGGCGATAACGTTGTCTCCTTTTTTCAAGGCTGCTTCCGTAACAGCGCGTCCGAAACCAGTGGACGAGCCGGTAACTATAATGCACCCTGATATCAGCTGTACGTGTAAAAGAAAGGAATCTATCAAGAACTTACCGAACCAAGTTCGGGACATTGTAACTTGAATTTAGAGTGGATGTGGGTACCAAAGAGATCAGAATAGAAGAGATTTCCTGAGCTTAGGGAGTCAAACAGTTCCCTTTTTATACCAAATATAATAATCTATACCTCAGTATGCAACGCTTAGTAAAGCCAGTCATCAAAATCACGAAGAAAAATCAACGAGACCGTTATGAGCAATGTCATTCAACTGGTTCACCGCCTGCTTCCCAATTCGTTTATTTAGAATTTGTCCTCGAACCGTCCGAAAAGAGCAGTAACGTGGACCCAGAAATAGATATTTCGCTGGACTTCTATCTCTCAGTCAGCATGTTGCGTAAATAGTCATGACATATCCAATGGATACTTACGTATTCCTCTACATCGTTTTTCTCATTTTTGTCAGCATGTTGTGATAAACTAGGAGCGCCATCACTGTCGTCATATGTGGCCCTAGAAACGAAGAAAATACGTGTATTGTAGACTAGACGAAATACTATCAAGACCAAATCAAGACGCGTCTCAAGGTGTATCGGCTTGACGCGTCATGCCAGACGGCATCATGGCATGTCGGCATTTGCCGGGATGACTCATTGTTGCTTCCATCACGTATTTTCAGAAAATAGATCAAGTTAAATTTACAAGACTATTCCAGTGGGACGCTAAAACGACTCTATATACCCGGCTTCTCAATTTCTCTCATTTTCACCCAAAGACCACCCTTTGTAATGGAACTCAAAAAAGGTTCAATCACGTTTATACGTGGCAGTACTCACCTTGATGTACATAGTGAGATGTAACATGGGATGAATCTTCTCCAACGGTTTACGGCCCTCCCCGTGTGCCCAGGATTCCGGTGGAGGTATGTTAGCCGAGTCATCGAGTTTGAAGTCCGTAAACCTCTGCAGTAAGTGCACCAGGTAGTACGAAGCCTCATTATATGCGAACTAAACAACAGGAAGGGTATAAATGGCATAAACGTGTTTTTTTTTTTTAAAAAAAAAAAAGGCGTCCGTGGGCACGCACCTGTTGCCCCAAGCAGATACGCGGTCCAGCATTGAATGGACAAAATATGTACGGATTTGGAGTCAAATATTTGTGTAGACGTTCGTCGATGAATCTGTCCGGGTCAAAAACTAGAGCTGTAGTAGGATGGTAGATAGTGAGCGAACAGTCTCAATATAGAAGTATATAGATACCATCTGGTCCCCAGAGATCGGTTCTGCGTTGAATATTTAAGACGGAGTACCAACAGCTTTGGGCAAAGGTAATTGAGGGGTTAGACATGTTTTTATCATCAAAATAAGGTATAACCAACTTTGTATTCTTGGGCACAAAAGTCGACTTGCTGGTGAGACTATTACTTGGGATCACTACATCTTCAAAGGCCGTCCTGAATTATACAGGTCACTAATCTGGGGCTTGTATCTGGAGGAAATAAGGTCAAACACACCGGGAGTCAATTGGACTGCCACCCAATTTAAATGAGTATTAAAGCAAAAAAGAAACTATAGCAAAGTGCCACGTACACGGGAGGGTATAGTCTGAGAACCTCTGCCATGACGAGTCCATGAGCCTTGTATCCATGCAGAAATACACACCAGCCGTACCATTCAAGAATGCCCTGAGATACTTCATGGAACGTATCTGACTATAGTCAGGCGTGCCAGTTGGGCCAACTACGTCGAAGATATCTTGACGAAGACGGCTTTCAATGTGAGGGTTCTGCGTCAGCATATAAGCCGAGAATGCTAGAAGAGACATCGTCTGTTACGATATGGTTTAAAATTTAACGTGGACGAAAAGATACAGCTGCTAGCATCTTACTGTATCGCGTCCAGCCACCAGAAGATTGATCAGCTATCAGGAGAAACAGTTGTAAGTAAGGTCGCTCCGATGTTTCATCAAGTATATCATGTAGAACTCACTTCATCTTTTAATACCTGTTCATCTGACCATCGAAATCGTTAACGATATTTTTGCTTAAAGTACTCCATCGCCACCCACCTTGAGTATGTTCAACTAAACTAGAGAGGACAGTTTCTGATTCCTTTGTTTTCGATGGCTGCTTTCCTGAAATGATACTATTTCTCTCGGCGAGAGCCTTTTCGATCATTGGTCGAGTAAACTCGTCCATAATAGCCCTCAATGGCTTTATTTTATCCCCCCAAAATTCAGACCAACGCCACACACCACTGCGCGCTTCCGTGTAGTCCAGTCCTTTTGAAAAAGCCCCTATAAAAATGTTGGACGGGTGGTTGTAGAAAGAAGGCATATTCTTATGAGAAAATAGAGGAGGGTATGGAAGATCTGCTGAAAGCGAGTCGACGGTTTGCCCGAAGAGAAATTCTGTTGCTGAATCGAATGTAAACCGACCGAAAAGATCCTGAAGAAAAATACTGGGTGAGCCACTTGTATTGGAATCCAAGCATGGTGATGATATAACGTGCCTGTAAATCGACAGAATATCCTTCTCTGAGTCGACTCGTGGCGGCGTCCAGTGAGATTTTGCAGTTACGATCGTATAATTGAAAATCGCTTATGCGTTCTCGACTGAAAAACGGTCGTGTTATTCCCCTGTGAAATCTTATTTGCGGTGCTCGTTCGGCCGTCAGTAGTTAGATACGAGAATACGGTAGAAACGTACTTCCACATTTCACCTTAAATATATGTTTTTTAACACGTACTTCAATAAATCATTTTCATGTACTTACCGTTCACATTAAATATGCCTGTTCCAAGAAGTGACTTTCCTATGTCTTGAGAAATCAGACCTAGCAATCATCTTTGAGCTTTCTAATTCAAAATGAATTTAAAAAGGTAGCTACTTTTTCCAAAAGAGTCAAATTGTGTCGCAAGAATAGCCTATATCAAAGATTATTTGTCAACATAATCATAATTCGTGCCAAAGAGTGGATTAGTAACCTTAACATGATGCGGCTCATGTGTAATCATCTGGAATCTCCAACATCAAAAAGGATTCATGGGTCGCACCTAATACGTACGATAGTGTTGATGGGTGTATCCACTAGAACCGCGTCTCCATACTTTTGTGTCCAGCGAAGGAGAGCATCCGCTATACACCAGAACAATCATCGAATTATGAAATTGATATGTAATGTGATCCATGGGGACTTACCCGGGTATCCTTCTTGGAACATGCGCGTCAACTCTTTCACTATCTCTCGAGGCGATTGTTCGACGTGAGGAGGGATTTCGGCGTTGAGCGAGGAAGCCTTCCTTGAGTTATGCAATCTTATGTACGCGTGTTGGTAAAGCGTCATAGCTGGTCTGGCCAATGCAGAAATCGGAATGATAATCCAGGGAGAGTGATTGGAGATGTAAATGCTATGAGATTGTACCCAATTCAATGCTATGTAAACGAAGATTGATGGTATGGCATATCGAGGCAAGAGGTAGTAGAAAAGATACACAAATCCAGGAGGGATCTCCATCGTGCAAAATAATGCACTCAGGACTGAATGCAATGCACTTAAGTAGCACGAGCGGCGCAGTTACTGCGTGCTTTAAATATGATTGTGATCAGGATATTTATAGTCTTTTTATGTTATACTATGTCACGCGTCTTCCTTGCGTCCACTCGGTAGAAGCTGCGCACGCTCTGCGAGAAAAATCTCTCCGACGAACCCCATCGCGAATGTAATTGGCGGTGTTATATTCCCAGGTGGAGAAGAGCACAACCAGCGTTCATGACCTTAGGAACTTTAAGAGGAAAGTTCTGCGAGAAACTGGGTACAAGAACTGGGGTGATTAGGAATTCCTAGCATGTTGGGATCAAATTTAGAAGACAAATGTGTCACCTAAAATCACCTCTCGACCGTCAAGTTGGAATGGGTCAAGAAATATTTGTCCTACGAGGAGTTTAAGCTTGAACCAAAAGGAACGTTGGCAGATAACCTGCAAATAATAGGATGGAACAGAGGAGAAATTATTCAAGTTCCTTACGATGATGTTGGTTGGTTGCTCTCTTCTGGTAGGACTTGCTTGCCGTCGGTTTCTCCCGAACTTGTGATCCGAGTTGACAGCGCTTAATTCCCTGATAGCTCTTAAGTATGTACACTTTGTTCAACACATGGTATAAAATTATATGTGAGTTTTTTCAAGGCAGATCTATCTTTATTGGTCTATTTCGAAAAAAAAAAAAAAGGTGATGGTCGGTACGGCATTAGAGAACCAGAGGTCGATACTCATCGCCTAAAAGTAAGTTATCCGACCACTTCCCGAACTTTTCCAACTCTTCAACCAAGCCACGTAACTTAGGTACAACTATGTCCAAACAGTCATTTGCTAGAGCCCAATGCAAAGGAATTTCTGCATCCTTTACATCTTTGAGCTGGGATACTTCGAGAACCCGCTGGGCTGCCTTGGCTATGTCGCCCTGAATCATCCCTGGCAAGTCCGAAAACGCACGGCGCATCACTTGCGATGGCAGTTTCTCGTCTGCATATGCAGGGATAGCTGGCAAGACTACGAGATTGGTGTCTTGACTAGTTTTGAAACCGCCCAGCTCAAGAAGGGTGACCTGATGACTTTGAATAAGCGCTCCCTCTGACATCATGAGTACTTTTCAATACGGACCTTTATATTCCAGCTTGGGTCTAGCTCCTGAGCAAAACTTGCCGTGAATCCCTCTAGCGCTGTAATAGAGATCTGTGTTTAGTAGTCTGATGTGTGAACAGGAAGGTATGTATACACACCGTATTTACTGTTGGAAAGGTGCAATCGTCATTAGTTCGATGATTGAATACAATTGAGGGCATCATTTACCTTGCGCAATAATAAGGCATAAGTGGGAAACTCATGATCCCACATGCAGAGCTAACATTGAAAAGCCAACCTCCCTTGTCTTTCCCATTAACCTCTCGGAATACCCTCACCGCCTCCCTGCTAACATTGGCTGCACCCCAGAAATTGACACTGAACACCTTACTCGCAGCATCATTTGGCGTGCTCTCAACCTCTGCCAGAAGACCAATACCCGCATTATTGAACACGATATCAATCGTGCCGAACTTGGAGAGACCTTGAGCAAAAGCTTCCAGAATATCTGATTCGATGGCGACGTCGCATTTTAGGACGAGGAGTCGCTCTGAAGACGTCGATGCGACAAGAACATCCAGGTCGGAAGGTTTACGAAGGGTAGCTATCACGTTGTCTCCTTTATTCAAAGCGGCCTCAGTAACGGCGCGCCCGAAACCAGAAGACGAGCCGGTGACTAAAAGTAACGAATGTCAGATATTTCGATACGCGTCGTGTCTGACAACGAGAAGACACACCTAGCCAGGTACGGGGCATTTTATAATCGTTTCTATACTGGTGAGGGAATGTTGGATGTATGAGGGAGGACTCGAGGCAGTCTCAACTCTTGAATTTCAAGTTGAATTACAAACGTCCGAAAAACCTTTGCTTTTTAAACTCTTCGTTGCAATCTCGATAAGGTGGCTCAGGGAGATGCCATGACAAATACTTCGACGCGTGTGCAGATGCCGCTGATATTAATGCGAGCTTCGCTGTACCCAAGCTCTGTCAAGGAGAAGCTTTAGTCAGCATCTCGCGTTCACATTGATAATTACAAAGCAAAAGTTGTATGGGTCCTCGCGTCCCCCCGCCGAGAATTCCGCAAGCAAACTATTTTGCGTGCAAGGAGTGCATTCCTGCCCGAGGGTTAACATAGAAAGACAGAAAATGTGAACAATAGAAGACGGAAGAAAGAAAAGCTAGAAGATCTGAAAACGTAGTGTGGCCGCAAGTTAGAGTCGAAAGAGCAACTGAAATGTTTTGTCTGTTTCCGGTGTTTCCTACACCTGGGTCCTGACAGTATCAAGCGTGTGAAGGAAATGGTCATACATAGTGTTACATTCTCAAGATTTTACCTATAACTTCGCTTTCGCCTCGACCTGGCGTCTCCCACGTTCAAGGATGGGTTTGATAGATTGTTCATACGCCTTCGTAGCTTCCCCATTAACATTTAACGGTTCCGCCTGTGCCCTCTCCCAAAGTTTCTCGTATACCCTTCCATCCTTGACGCCCAGAGCGCTGTCCAGCTCCCAATCCGTAAATCCAAAAGCGTCAGACAGGCCGATTGCTTCGGGAAGGAGAGAAACACAAAGTTGTTTGATGTAAAGACGGAGTGGATGGGTAGAGTCTTGACGTATTGGCGAAGATGGCGATGTTGAAGAGAGGAGATTGAAAGAAAGCAAGTCCGTTAGAGCGTTCTCCACGGTCGTTAGTAAGTACTATAACAGAAAATTAATTAGTTCAAAATCACCCAACAAGAATGAGAATGCTCACTAGAAGGAAAAGACCCTTGACGACCTCTTGACTTCGCTCATTGATCGTGACAATTTTTCTGTTTTTCAAACTATCTATCATCTCCCCAACCTGGGCAGCAACAAAGGCCTCAGTAACAGCTTTCGAAATTCGTTGATTGGCGCTCGCATCCACACTCTCATCTGGAGCCTTTGACTTTGACTTCGCTGCATCGGCCAATATCTGGGCATGTGCCTGGACAAGGAAAGCAGCTCTCAGCTCCAGGAGGTGTATGGAAGTAGCTGGGTTAGACCAGTCGTAGTTCCCTTGTATCCCTTTCGAGGCAGGGCAAGCACCGCTAGAGGCATTGGAAACGAGATGCCGCAAATAATGCGATGAAGGCGAGAGCGTGTTCACGTCTCTCGTGCCACCAGCACTGAATAGACTGCGATATGATTTCAGCGCAGCTCGTACGACTTGTTGGTCTAACACAAAGTTATCTCCCTCATATCTAAGCATTTCGAATAAGTGACGTGCAGTGAAAATCGAAACGAAAGAAGACGCACGTAACGCTAGGCAAATAATCTGCATACAACCTTCCCACACCGGCAAATGCGCTGTATCCATGTCCACCCATGGAACGACGCGCAGTTTCCAGGTCCTGCACTCCACAGGTGCTGACATACACCTTCAATCCACTAGTAGTTGCGTGCATTTCTGCGAGGAGAGACGTGTCTCCTTGCTTCAGGCGACTGGCCATTGTATCAAAGGCCGTCGTCTGCGACGATGACATGAGCGTCAATATTTGCTTAATACTCAAATACATACCAGGGTCCTACCGAGGTGAATAAACATGTATGCCCTGGACAAGATAGGGAGGAGACGATAATAAACCGAAGGATAAGATATGATTTGCTTCTCAAGCCCATCTGGTCCTCTTTCCCCTTGTCGGCGAACGGTGGCGTAACGCAAAGCCACGGTTGCTCCTGTAAGAGGTTCAATCATCTGAGATGGTGACCGAGTGAGAAAACAAACGGACCTTTAGCGATGAGCCAGCCTCCTCCAGTAACCATGCTATAAAGCAATGAAAACCTAACCACATAATTACCAAATATTTTAGACGTACTTTGCACGTATATAAAGCATCTAGGAAAAGTCGGTGGAAATTCAACAGGAACGCATAATAATTTCAACTCACCCCGCCGTAGCTCAGCTTCGCATGGGGCGGCTGCACATACTTCCCCTCTTCTGTGACCTGTGCGAATCCAGAAAGCATGTTTTCCTTCGGAATGCGGACATGGTTGAAACGAGCAAATCCATTATCAGTTGGCGCAAATCCACCCATAGCCTTCGGGCCTGAGAGGAGTCAACGTTGGGCAAAGCATGTTATACCGTGACCAAACGTACCAATATCACCAATAATAATATTAGGTAGGACTTTGTGGTCGTCTAGGGCTCGTGCGTAAATGCTGGAAAGACGTGCAAGGTAGGTGCATCGACGTACCGAGAGACCTCAATTGCACAAAGAACAAATGTGGGCCTATATCCTTCCCACCTAGAATAAGTTTTGCTTGCACTACCCCATGGGTCGCAGTCTTTCCCAGTGCACCGATCCACCACTTGCTACTCGTTAACGTCGGTGAATGGATTTCAAACCCCTGTGTCTCTGGGATAAATGTAGCTGTCGTTTCGAGTCTGGAGACGTTGGTGCCGTGTCCGAGTTCGGTTTGCATGTAACAGCCGAAGATGGCGCGGGACTGAATGAGCTGTCCATATTTCTTTACGAGCGTTGGTCCTGCTTGGAGCATGAAGACAGGTTGAAATGCTGGGAGGAATGATATCATGAGTCTGCTGGAACTAAGAACATTATCACTTACCGACGTTATGCAATCCTATGGAGAGTTGTTCATCAAGGACGGCAATAGCTACGCTAGTTTCCCGTTCGCTCCAGTTATGAATAGTTTGCAGCTCATAAATACGGTTGGTCAACGCCAAACCACGTTCAAACTTTTCCGTTCGACTCATAAAGTCTCTGCAAGTGATGGTCATTGATGAACAAATGCAGGGAAGTTGTTGAGTAAGTACCTTTGCGACTTATCGAAGACAGAATCGTTCTCCAGAACATTAACAATTCTCGACCTCGCAAGCCATTCATCACGTCCATCTATAACACAGAAACACGAAGTCAGTTGCATGTGCCCTTGATCCTGGTCACAGCAACTCACGGTATAAGAAATCGCGGATATTTTCCACTGAAACAGTCGAAGCCTCCCTCGCTTTCGACATATCCGCAGCCGTTTGCTCGTTTACATCGTGTTGCGTGCCAGACATTGAAGGGTTTAGAGGGCGAAAGTACTTCCCCACCCCCGCATTACTTATGGCCACTCCGGTTCGGCACGAACCAATTACCGGAGGTCATCAGGCAAGTCTTTTCACATTTCTTATTTATTCATTTTCCTGGTTTTCCAGGTTCCTCAAGGCAGGAACGTGAAAAGCGCTAAACACCGATGTGTGGATGAAGGTCGTAAATAGATTATGGCCATCTGTATTAGGTGGAATAGAATTAAAATAGTCTATTCCCGTACTGAGTCAAACGAACTTCAAATAGATAACCTGAATTCAATTTAATGGCAAGCAAAACTTGAACGTTGAACGTTTGAACTTCGAACTGCCAGTAGATCGTAGCTTGCAAATTGACGTTGATGGTGTCTTTGGGGATATGACTCGTCCACAGAATTTTATGATGTTTCCTGTAGGAAGGAATCCGTTCCTGAAATGAATTAAGAGCGTTATGACTCTGTCGATGGTGTTTGAAGAGTTAATGATTCGTCCGCCCTGGGTGGGGAATTTGACTCTGTCAAAGGAGGTGTCGAAAGATCTGACGTCTCCGCGGTGCCTCGAAGGCGTGGTGACAGTTCTATCCTCGGTAGGGCCAATGGTGTGCCTTGGAATTCGGCCCAACCTCCACGAAGACCAATTTCTACGATTCTCTCGAGAATTCGGGCCAGTTCGTCGTTTCTGTGAGATGCACGTCAATTGAGGAGAAAAATATTATCAGGCCAGTTCCACGCACCTCCGTCTTTCCGCCTCGTGCTCGTCTCCCCACTTCTCTATTAAATTGTCCACGCGCGTCGTCAACTCTGCCACCCGCGCTCCTAGGTCCTCTAGCTGATCGTCAACGCTATCTCTTCGTTTGGTTTGATTCCGAGAACTTCGCCACGTCTCTCCAATTATCAGGCCTGCAGCAACTGTGAACAGGAACCCTTCTGCCATGAAGTTCGCTCCATTTTCTATCGCCCTAGAGGTAACTCAGCGGTTGTGTCTTAGCGAAGTCGTATGGCCACGAGACACGTACTTTGTTTCAGAAAGAGGGCGAATTTGCCTCGCTGGTTCACCAAGAACGTTGGTGCGCAATTTCACCTCTGAACGATACATCCATTGCGCAAGCTCAATGCAGAAGCCCCGAAACCGTTCATGCCTACGTAGAGTCACAAGCGCAGTGCTCAGTCAAAGAAATACACCAAAAAGCATGCATACATACTGTCGCACTTGTTCCTTGATTCGACTTGAGATGGGTTTGGCCAATGTCTGTATCCGTCAACGAGGACCGATCAATACTTCGTCATAGTCAAGGCTTTTATTGAACCTCTTCACTAACTAAGTACGCACCCTAATAACCAACGTTGCTATCTTCGCAGATGCCATTACAAACTATGTCAATTGTTGTAAATGGGTCCGCACACTGCAAGGGAGCCGATTCAGACGAAGAGAAAAGTGATCGACAAAGTTCTACAAAGAAAAGAAAAGCTGGCGTTGAATACTCCTTTAAGTAAAGACTTGGGTTGCATATAGCATTTGTAACTTACTTTAGCGCAATATCAGATAGTTTACGGTAAGCTGGGTGTTATACAAGATGTAAAGGGGTTTAAGAAAGGCAAAATATGGTCAAAACCTGTTGAGCGCGTTGCGTGCAGCATCATGTTCGCACCGGCCGATGACATTCGTAAATTCGTAAACTCGCGCTTATCGTGCCGGCAGTTCGGCCGCTCTTGCCGCTTCAATCTCAGACCCCGTATTCGTCCTTAACAAAATTATGTTAAAAGTCAGAACACGAAGTTGATAGCTAGAAGTTTTTATCCCAAAGGTCAAACGAAGGTAACATGCAGTTTAGAAAATCCAAAAAGTTGGTCGCTCGAGTTCGCACAGTGAAGGTTTCAATCCCTTCACGATGCCATCTTTGCTTATTGCTTGTCAAAGTCTCAACACTTTTGGAAGGACGAAATACCTGTAGGGGTCCAGGTATTGTGTACAGGGCAAATGTTTTAAATTTAGCTAAGAAAACAACTTTATCATCACATAGTAGGTCCTTGAAGCTTGAAGGCTTGATGGCTTGACCCTTCGATCTCCTTCGGTATCTTACAGATACGAACAAAAACATGTGCCCCCTGCAAGGCTCGAACTTGCGACCTCAGGATTGTATGATCTTATACGATCACTCATAAGTAAATATGAGACCTGCGCTCTAGCCAACTGAGCCAAGGAGGCGCATATCCACAAAGCCGACAAAGCCGTCGTAGTAATATAGCATCGGGCTTGAATACTTAAGTACACATTAACTCCGCTTGACCTTCCGCCGGAGACAGTCCTAATCCCCATTGAGAGGCCCGAACTTGTGAATAACCTTCCACCATGGCCGCGACTGATCAAGGAATCGCGGAAGAAAAACAGTACAATTTTCTGGCACCGCTCTCTGAGGATTTTTCTACGACCCTTGTGGAAGAAATCGCCCTGCTCAAGAAAGAACTAGACAGTCTCAAAAGCGCGGTGAACATCTATCATTATGCGAATCAAACCGAAGTTGACGTTTTGCGGCCATCTTGCTGGATTTAGAACCCTTTCAGAATCGCTGAGCTCGCCCTAGAGCTGCAGATTGAACGGCTACGCGTCGTAGAAATATCGAACGCGCGTGATGCTGCACTCCACCGACTCTCAGACGCCTGTACCTCCATTCGCCAGAAAAATGATTACATCAAGACATTGATGCAGGACAGAAATGGGGAAGACTCAACAGTGTACACGACAGCCTTGGACAGGAATGAAATTGAAGAGCTGAAGGCGCATATATCTACTCAGGAACAAGTGATAGCTCAATTACGCTCCTCAATTCAACAACCCCAGGTACGACCATCCCTACCTTCGAAGCCTAGTGACCTACCCCCGTGCTATGAAGAAACCGCCACTCGAAAAGTCTGTGCCCCTCTCGATTTTTCTGCTCTTATTCTTATTGACCATTTCTTTCATTTAGCCGATGGAGACCTCACCTCTAATGGAACAGCCCATAGGTCCAGAGAAATCACATTTCGCTACAGTCAAACTTACTCCAAACGACCCTGGGTACAAGGTAAACAATAGCCCTAAATATGTTGTTCCGACATCAATTTTGTTTTCAGTACGTGCCACCAGATACAGATAATCCCGCGGAGTTGGTCAACGCTAGAAACATGGCTCTCATGGAAATTCCTTTGCCTGATAACCCTCCTGACGCAACTTTGAGTGCTGTCATAATACCACCTCCGTTTACTCTGCACGAGTTTCTTGGAGGCGCGCCAGCTGTAAGTTAAATTCTATATCATTCTCTAGCTATGGCTGAATTCCCACATCCTCTTCTAGGCTCTGAGAAACGCGTCAGTTTCTTTCACTTTCCATAAAACTCGCTTGTATTTATTTTTTCTACAGTTTATCGAACTACAGGATTCTACACAATGTCACCACTCTCTGGTGTCCTGATCGCGAAGAACACGGCTACATGTATGTTCCTGCTTTCAAATGCAGCACCAACCCAAGAATTGCCACGGCTCATCGCTGGGCACCAATTGACGTTGTTGGCCGCATGGACAAACCTACAGGCAAGTATTCGGAGTATCTGACATAATATTAAACGCTAATGACTTGGTTGTCGTGCAGAGTGTTTCTATAATAAGGAAGGTATTTGGTACTATGCGGGTTCCTACAGGGCTTTCAAGCTTGATTATCTGTCGACAAAGGAATGGATGCAACTTCCTTCTGAGGTATGTTATTTTGTCTCAAGAATTTCTCAGAGGGCTCACAGATCATGGAATTACGATAGACGATAAGCGCTATCGTTAAAGAGACAATCGCTGGTAGGAAGAACTCTTCTCCTCAAAATACCTATGAGACGTCTCAGCTGTATGCTTCTGGGGCACTCAAAGTCGCTTGTGTTGGCCTTCAATGTGTCGGGTTTAATCAGGATGTGTACAAGTCTATCCTGGAACACTCTACCAAGTTCAGCGAAACGAAATGGAAATTTCTTGCGGCTGCTTCCGTATCTCCTGGTATCGCCTCTCCAACGCCTAACAGCGGCACTAGCGTGGTAGGGACCCCTACTGGTTCTGGACACACTACACCAAATCCGTTGGTAAAGACCCCGATAAACGTGCGTCACCTACACCGCGCTCTTGGTTCCATGATGTCGTCCAGCAGCTCTGAATCTACTGGCAGTCCTGCTTCTACTCACTTGAGTACTCCTGGAAGCGGTATCTTGGGTCTCGGGTCTTCTCTTTGGCATGTTGCCGTATCTCCTAGCACTCCTATGTCCCCTTGCGTTACTGTGGATGCCGCTGCGAAGAAAGTCTTTGAAGGTGGCGAAAATACGGCCGTTGTTGAACATTATGGCGAACATTATGGAAAACGGCTCTAAATGGATTAATTCTCTCCCGCCCTCTCTAATATCTATTTCTCGGTCGATTTCACGGACATAACAACTTGGATATGGATTGAATTCTCTTGGATAGCTTCTGGCTCTTCTTTTGGATCTTTACGTCTTTTCTTTTTCTTTTCTGGTCTTTAAAAATCCATATGGGTTGAGCTGGCTCTCCTTTCAGTTAAAACCCCTCGTCCGAGTTTTTGGTTCGTACAGATTACACCAGTAATACCCTTATCGTTGGATCTGTCCTCTTTTTATTTCTCGACTCCTATTCATCAAATTTCTATATTTTGCATAGATATGTACAACTTCAGCCACCCCTATAAACTACGATTACATGTATTCCATTCCTTAATGTGATTTTTTCACGGTCGCGAGTAAAAGTGTGATCTAAAATTGAAGTAGAAATCGCGGAACGACTCGTACTGTTTGAAAAAATGACGTCACGCGCCGGTCTCGAGACTCGAACGACCGACGCGTTGACCTGCCCCCGCCCAACCATGACTTCGATACTTGCGCGGGACTTCGTCCGCTTGTACTACTTGCTAGTATAATTTCAACGTTCTCTTTCTTCCCATCAGGTAAAAGACGAGGCATCCGAGTGAGTGGTTATAAACGCGCTCAAATCCCGGCCTTCGGAACCAAAGTAATAATCCGTAATGCTTACAGTCCGTGCAAACAATGACAGTAAAAAAAGCAAGCAGCCTGAGATATATATTCAAAGAAGATAATGTAAAATGTAGATACGCACACTCCTACAGACAGACCTAATTTTATACATGTACATGTAAAGAAAGAAGAAAGGAAAACAACAAAGGAAAATCCCGAATTAAAATTTTCAAAAATTTGAACGGCAGCGGCAGCGGCAGGATCCTGCAAAGTTGGAAATTTACACAGCCAGCTCATAAGCTCATGATATACAGAAATATATTAAAGCTTTAGAGAAGGTGCGATGCCATGGTGCGTGAAGCGAGCACCGCCGTCCAGCAGGATATGCGAGCCGGTGATATGCGACGAAGCAGGTGAAGAGAGGAAGAGAGCGAGTCCGGCAACATCTGACGGGGCTCCGAAACGACCTGTGGGATTTTAGATTTGGTGAGTTAAATACAGACGTACGGATACGGGTGCAGAGGATAATTAAGAAGCGTGATTTATTTTGGAACGGAGGGATGTGGGTATACGGATGCAGATAATGGGTTTCGTGTTTTAATTTTGGAAGGAGGGATATGAAACGACATATGGATAAAAAGAGTGACCTACCTGTGGGTTGACCGGCTGTGAAGGCCTCTTCACCTGCTGTTTTTAAGCCGTATGCTGTCATTTTGCTTGGGAATAGACTGGGGGTCAAACGCATGGTCAGCAATCGCATACGATAGAGTGCGTATTGAGTCAGTATACCCTGGGCAGATGGCGTTTACGCTGGTGGTAGGTATATGAACAAAGGATCCTGATGCACCAAAATTCAAAAACACATACGTAACATGATCAGGAAGAAGCTTGAGAGATAATTGTGATGTGAGATGGTTCACTAATGAATTTCGTCTCGCGTTAGGGAATGATAGACATGTTTCTGGGAAAACCACAACTGACCGGCTGCTTTGCTGGATTGATCTGTGAAATCAGTCGGCTTATCAATTACAATAACAAATATTATGAATGAAGAAGACGCACAACTCCAAGTTCCATTTCCTGATTGGCTAAGGGCACCTTCACTCTTTGGCTCTACCGAGGCTGTGGATGAGATATTGATGACGCGACCTGGGTCGAGATTTGTCGAGTCCTTGATTAACAGGTCAGAGAGCCTGAATTTATGTAGTGGTCAAGTCAAGATCTGTCAATTTTGTGGGAACACGTAAAGCGTACCCGGCCGTCACTGAGAGAAAGAGTGGTATTAGCAATTGGTCGTACCTTGTTTAGCCGATGATAGCAATGTGGAGATGAAATGGATACACGTACTGTAGAAGATGCTTTTGACGTTAACGTTGAACACGTTATCCCATCCTTTCTCTTCAGGAAAATCCAGAAAAGGACCACCCCAGGTGATACCAGAGTTGTTAACAAGAACATGTAGTTTGCTTTCTCGTTTACGGAACTCTGCAATGAGTGCGTTGCATCCTGCTTTTGACTATATTCCTATGAGCAATGGTCGAACATGGAGCTTGTGGGGGAACATACCCCAACATTCGCGACGATATAATCCGCCTTAGGTCCTGTAGCAGCTTTGTTGATCTCAACAACGGCCTGGGAACGATAGACGCGTTAAACTCGGGTTTTAATAAAGCACATGGTGATCCTTCACGTACTTCTTTCAGCTGGTCCTCTTTCCGTGCAGCGATATACACCTTCGCCCCGTTCTGGGCAAACCCGGTCGCAATCATCTTCCCAATACCGGAGCCACCTCCCGTGACGAGAACTTAATGGATGCGAGGCGGCAAAAGAGAGATCAATGAGCTGGAGCAAAAGCATAAATGCTTCGGAAGCGACTCACCAATCTTGCCAGTAACCTTGAATAGGGACTCGAGGCGTAGATCTGTAACAGTTAAGCTTCCGACGTCTCTGAAAAACACGATAGCCCATGTTCGTACCGGAGGACATGATGGTCAAAGGTGAAAGTGGGGAAAGTCAGTAATTGACAACAACTCTTATACGGCCGGTATATAATCCCTTATATTCGGCTCGGTGACTGTAAAGCCGGTACTTAGTGTCGTCATCCTCGGTCGCCGAGGGCCTCGCCTGACAAAAAAAAATAGGAGATTATTAGGGGCAAACCAGGCGGACATTAAGTAAATTTGACAATTAACTGACATTCGACCTCTGTCAATACTGAAAATTTGTACCACTGCTTGAAATTTGTCGCGCAGTACTATGCGTTTGTACTGCATAAAATGACGCTCATAGCATTTTTAATAGCATTTTTAGACTGGACTCGAATATGGTGTAAGTATTTATTGAGGCTTCTAGGAAGGCTTGAATTAATTCTTCTCAGATTCCTCGTCATGACTTGCAAGGCCAGACAGGTCTACTGGCCTGCTCAGCTTCTTAACTTGAAAGCTCAATATTTTGACGTTTCCTACCGCGAGGAAGATGAGGGTAAGTCATAAAGAGGACCCTGAGGATCGTGAACAACGAACGTACGGTCTATTAAGTACTAGCTGGGCCCTGCCAGCAAAACCGAACGCTTAGGTTACATTTATTCTATTTTATTTAGTTTACAAAGACGCCTAATCATGATGATCGCACCATAGCATGTAGGAGAATTATAACCAAAGAGCCCGAAACTACTGAAACGATTGGATTAGACTTTCTAAATTCTATAGTGAATGGTAGAGTTGGAAGAATCGCGAGATTATGGTATTGCTACTATACTTTAAAAATGTCGTTGGGCAATATAGATATGATTGAATGAGTGGTTAGGATATAAAAAAAGAAGGAACAGAAAAAAGAAAGTGTCTCTGGATACTATGATTAATCAACCAATTTACCAACGACCAGTCTTGCGTGCAGCACGTTCCTCTGCATGTCGAGCGCGTTTCCCTGCCTGAGCAATTTCAGTGACCCATTCTATGGTGAAAAGTTATCATGATGATTAGCATCAATTTCTGTGCAGCTCGATGAGGCGCAACGACTCACGGTGACAATCGCGCGGAGAGAGCGCACGCAGGGATATCGAATCGCCTCCGCGTGGATATGCCTGTGAAACCTGGAAAACGGTATCATCTGTTGTGGTTGGCGTAGTGCATTAGGATTGACGTATCAGGCAACAAGTAATAAAGTATGAATACTTACCCCTTGATCCTGCTTCTTTTACTTGGGTATGTGTAAGAGGGATAGGCTAGTAAGAAACAAATAAAACAACGTTAACGTTTAAAAGTCGGCCAATAATGAGGGTACTTACCATTCTGTACAAATTTTTTAAAGACTCATCCACGAGAACCAAAATGTCGCTACACAAGAAAGCATGCAACTTTTTGCCACTCTTCGCTTTGGCCAACGTGCCTCTTCTGAGCAGTCGTCTAGGACCCATAAAGCGAGTAGGAGCGGTAAGGTCCAGTCGTCTGTCATCGGAAATTATAAGTATAAGTGTAAGTATACTCTTTCTCAAAAAAAAAAAAAAAAAAGAGAAACCAAAAAAGAACAGTACACATACCCCTTTCCAATCCACAAATTTTTGGAGATGTCCTTCAACGTCTCATGGTTCTCCTGGTCCCTAATCGTTTCGTTGATATGATCAAGAAGTTTTTCCGCCATATCACGAGCTGCTTGGATACCCTCATACTCTTCTCCCAGATCTGTATAGTATGCGATTTGTTTGATGAGAAGCGGGTATCGCGTGATTCGTTGCACTAGTGAAGGGATAAGCGGAATAAGTATAAGAATTCGAATCCACCGCCGGCAATGGGAAGAAAGTGAGCAACAGAAAGAAAGAAAGAAGGCTTACTAGGCGCGAGGAGATAGCTTGATAAATCTAGGTTCCTCACTTCTGGATTATTGTCCCGTAGGTTCTAACACAACACATCACGCATGAGCAAACGAAATTTGTACGATAAAGTGGAGGGAATTTCACATGCAAGTGCGAAGCTAACTCGGGTTTGGAATCTCTTAGAGACTGGAGTACTTTAATAGCCATTGATTGATTGACGCAGTATTCCTAGAGATGTTCGTTCATGTCATCAATGCCGCTTGATAGATTCCATTCATATATGATGAGACAAACCATGTAAACGCCCATATTCGGAATATGGGTCAACAGAATATCCGCAATCTTATCGACGTACAACCGACAGTCTTTCTGGCGCTCCTCTAGAGAGCTCACGAATCCCTACCATAAGAGATGAGGATGAGATATATTATTATAATTCCAAGAAGAAAGAAAAGAAAAGGTTCAACGTACCGTATTCGTGAGCAAGATATCCTCAATGTTGGTAAACACGACAGTGATTTCTTTTGTTGACAGAAGGGGCAGCATACTCGAGTAGAAAACCTCCACTATGAGCTGCAAATCCCGAACATATGCCACTTCCGTGTTGATCAGTTCGAAAATAGCCTATACCGAGAGCCGTTAGTACAAATGTAATAGAGATCTCCACTGAATAATTTACCTCTTGTCGTTTTCGTTCGCCAGGTGGGATACCATCCAGCGCGTTTTTGTCCACCAGACTGGCCCAAGACTTGTAATAAAATTAACAATCAAATAGTGGTTAATGGGGCAAAAACCATAAGGATGCTGAATATAAAAAGTAGAAATACATACCATTCCGAAAGCAGGACTGTTCGGTCTTGACGACCCATCCTGTGACGAGCCCTGACCACTGTTCGCGCCCATCATGATAGGAGCCGAGATATTCAAAGAACTAGCTGTCCTTCTCTCGCCCTCAACAGACCGACTACCCGTCAAGAAACTCAGTAAATGCGAATAACGTCCCTCCTGCACCGCGGCGCCTGCCTGACTCGGCGACAGCGTCGCAGAAGAGATCGTAGTCGCAGGAGATGAAGGCGGCATACCAGTCGAATCAGTAGATACAGTCGACAGACGATTCATATTCGCCCGATCGTTCTTGAATGATTCGTACCGCGCAAATGCATCATCCAAACGTGCTTCATGTGAGATCTGTTCTACCTCTTCCGTGTTATTTGAGTCTGATGAGTGTTCTAATATCTCGAGCGGAACAGGTGGTAGATCTTTGTGGACTGATGATGGTGTCCGTCGCGGGGCCGCTGGAGCTGGACGACGCTTGACGCTTCTCGTCCGCGCAGGTGGGGGTCCAACATCTTTGTTCACAATGAGACCAGTAGCCTCAAGAACAAGGCTTCTCTCGCGTTCTCTCGCTTCTTTGTCCCTGTTAGATGTGGATTCCTCTTCCTCATCGCTCTCATCAAATGACAGATAATCTGAGTCTGAATCCACCGAATCATCGTCAGCATCATCATCGTGGGCTCTGCCTTTCTCTGTGGGAGAGTTAGCCATTGTTTGGGTGGGAAGATTTTCAGGACCTGGCATATGATGCACAATTGAATTGGATCGTGGCTGAGCCTGAGAGATCTCGCTTTTCGCAGTTTCTGTCATAAAATAACATGGGTAAATGATTTCGGATATATTTGAATTCCACGGTAGTATTGAGTTAATTGAGGTGTGTACATGAAAAATAAAGCAGAAAAAGGACTTTAGCCTAATACCATTACGCAGGTAAACAGAGAAACTCAAGGAGAAGAAATGGCCACTAACCCTCAACGACCTCCAGGTACGCAGCAGGGACGATAAATACCATGCCACTCTGCTCTGCTTTCCACCATTCTTCTTCTGACGTGTCGATGATAGATAGTACGTCGCCCTCGCTAAATGGAAGTTCGTCTGCGTTTTGGCTTTCATACGAGTAGACGGCCTTGGCTTTCCCTGGAAACAAAAATTTAGGAAGCCTGTCGACAAAAGTTACAGATGAATACACGCACTGGGCTTAATGACCTCAACATAAGTCTTTGGGAAAAGACCTGATTTCCCAGTGCTAACCGTGGTACCATACCACCAGTCTCCTCCGCTCTTGGAAGGATTCGCGGTAATGACGAGGTTTTCCGCGAAAGCTATTTTTACGTCAGTTGAAAAGTACATCACAACTATTTAGTTTATGAAAACTTTACCTAAATCATCCGGGCCATCGCCATCATATGCGTACAGAGACCTTACGCGATGTTCTATTATAAAAATAGAAGTTTTAAAATCATGCAAAGCTAGGAAAAACTTAATCGACTTACGAATTGATTTGTCAATATCCGCCATGAGGTCATTGCTCGGTTCAGGAACAGCTTCGTTCACCATGATCTGAGGAATTGCAGCAGGTTCCGCGGATTCAACCTCGTCCTCGTCAGCTTCGATTGTCGATGGCAGCTTATTGATTGCAGGAGGGGTTGAACCTGCATCAGCTGCACGGTCTGCAAACCACCCAACCGATTGCCTGTTGGACGACCGACCTTCATCGTCGTGACTCATGGGTATTGTCGCAGGAATATATGGTTCTGGTGGAGGTACAGGAAGAGACGCAGACCGAGGAGCGTCGCTGATATGAGGAGGAGGAGCGGTATCACCGAGAACCTTTCCTGACACTGGAGGGGCACTCTTGTCTACAGTCTTCGTTGGGCGCAACTTCATTCCACCTTGAATAGAACGCATAAGTGCATTGGTGTCAGGAGGCCCTTCTGCAACCGCCACAGGCGCACGAGGGGCAGCTGGAGGAGGAGGTGGTGGTGGTGGTGGCACTCCAGCTGCAGGTGCAGGAGAAGAAGGGGAAGAAATCTGTCCACCGCTAGCTGCTGCGGAAGTGGGCCTGGGAAGTATACTACCGAATAGCTGTTGTGCTATATTGGCGCGTGCAGTTCTTGAAGTAGCCACCTCATCATCACTGCTATCGTCAGTGTCTTCTTTTTCCTTGACATCATCCCAGTCGTCTTCAGGCATGGAAGAAGCAGTATTATATGACTTGGGACCAGGACTCTTAGATAGAGGAGGCACCGATGGAGCCCGTGTAGCTGGGGGAATGTTTGACCATGGGTTCGTGCTACCATTACCATTTGCCGCGGGAGGAGCAGAACGTGCACTCGAGCCTTCCTTATTGATAAGACGACTGAACGGATTAGTCGATTTTTCTGCAGGAGAGGCGAAGGCGGGAGGGCTGGCTGGTATTGACACAGCAAGTTGAGCTGGAGGAGGTGGAGGAGGAGGAGCCGCAGGCGGAGGAGTAGGTGGTTTGGCAGCGCGCGCTTTGAGCGCCTCAATCCTTGCTAAACGTTCTTGTTCGTATTTAGCAGCAGCCTCTTCCTCCTCTTTCTCGAGTTGTCTCATCCTTGCCAAACGTTCCTCTCTCTTCTTCTTCAACGCTTCTTCCTGTGCGCGAAGTGCTTCCTCTTCTGGATCAACCTCAGGTTGCATGGGACGTGAGGGAGGTAACGCTACTGGAGCAGGAACAGGAGCAGTCTTTGCGGGAACAGGCTCTGCTTGGCGAGGTTTAGGCGGCGGGGGCGCAGGTCCGCGTCTCACAGGAGTAGGGGGTGCAGCCTTCCGAGTAGGTACCGCTTTGGGAGTTGGAGTAGGTGCCGGAGGAGGCGCTGTTGAAGTAGGCGTTGGTGTAGGTGCTACTTTATCCTCTTGCAAAGCCTTCTCTTGAGCGAGCCTCTCCTTCCTTGCTCGTTCCCTTTCTTCTGTCTGTTTTTCAGCGGCCTTCGCCTTTTCTTCAGCTTCCTTTTTCTCTTGTTGAAGTCTATCTTCTACACTCGTGTCCAGTGTTGGGCTGGAAGACGGAGCGGTTACTCCCAGAGCCGCCATGCGAGATTGAATAAGCCGTTGTGCTTGCGCTTTTGCGTATGCTGAGCGTTCTTCCTTGGTCATATTCTTCGTAGAAATCGGAGGGGTTTCGCGAGGAGTAGCCGGCGCAGCTCTGGCCACAGGAGATGGCGCAGCAGGTGGGGGCGCAGGAGGGGATCGAGCTCTAACAGGACTACGTGGACGTTCATAGTCCCTGTTATCCCTGCTATCGCGCGAGCGTGAACGGTCCCTACGGTAAGAATCTCGTTCATCACGATCATAAGCACCCCGCGAATAAGGCCTGTCGCGGTCATCATTACGAGAAGACAGTCTATCACGATCGTCGCCACCTCTGGAATATGGTCTGTCGCGATCATCGTTTCTGGAGTATGGCCTGTCTCTGTCTGAGTTCCTTGAGTATGGTCTGTCGCGATCCGAGTCCCTTCTTGAGTAGTCGTTTCTGTCATAGCGTCCGAAACGGTCGTTGGCCCTATCTCGATCACGTGCCCACTGCCTCTTTTCTCTTTCCTTCCTTTCATCGCGAGCTTTGATTTTACGCTCGACCTCAGGAATACGCTCATGCATGAGAGCGAGAAGTTCGCGGTCCAGGCGACGCCTTTCCTCTTCTTTGGCTGACGTCCTGGGGCCTCGAGAAACGTAATCCAGATCTTCACGAACCCGCTTCACAGCGTATTTCAAGTCTTCCATCTCCTGTTCAAGCTCTTCGTCTTCTTTAGTCCGCTTGGCGCTTTCTTCCGCAGAACGATCAAGCATCATTGCCGTATTCTCCAATTGTCGTTTCATATCAGAAAGATCTGCGGTCGTGTCATCATCGTCACGCGAACGCACAGCAGAACGCACGATATGTCGGTTAGAAGGTTTGTAGAATCCGCCGGGAGGTTCTGAATCCGAGTGCTTATAATTCGATGCATCGCGGTGACTATTAGTCGATGGAGTAGTCGATGGACTGAAGGAATGCTTGTTAGCTGGTCCTGTACGGGTGTCGTTCTTAAGCAATTCTTTGACTCTGTCGACCGTGCTATCCAAATCTACTGCCGATGGTGGTACCAATTCCTGAGGTAGCTGATCCGGAATAGGCATGCCACTTAATCCTAAATAGAAACAAAGTCACAACAAGTGATATTGCTAGATGTTGATGACTTACGTCGGTAAATCAAGCCCATCGCAACGTGGAATTCGGCAAGGTTGAGCTTGCCTCGATCATTCATGTCAGCAAGAGTCCTAATACAGTGTTAATATCGATTCAAGATGATTGACGGGATAGGCCTACCAAATGCGGGCCAGATCGTCTTTTGGTAAACCACTGGCGCCGAAAACCTCAAGAGCAGCGTTTCCGCTGATAGAACCAGTCCCTTGAGCATCCCACGAACGGAAAATCTGGTCGTATTTTTTCTTTTCTGCCTTAGTTAAAGCCCATGATAGTTGTTGACTAGTGGAACCATGTTGCGTTTGATTATACTGTTGAACGGATTGGAAAAGGCTTTGATTAGATTGCTGAGGAAGCTGTGGAACACCGCTTGCGTTGTAGGGCGCTGACGTGTTGACGGGCATGAACGTTTGAGACATTAATTGCAGTCTGGGGTCTATGAAGCCAGTCATCTGAGGAACTAAGGGTCCTTGAGCCCTACCCGCAAAGCCTGTTTGCTGCGGCACCAGACCACCCCCACTGAAACCGGGTGACGCGCTAAGCAGTCGATTTGGCTGCTGTTGAGGAGGCGGAAGGTTTAGGAAAGCATGCTGCTGATTAGGCTGTTGAAACCGTGAAGGAATGGGTGGGACAGGAGGAGGTGCTGGGCGAGACTGGTTTTGGAAGTTACCGCCAGGAAACCCAGTTGCTTGGGGTTGAATAAATCCAGAACCTCCTTGAAATCCTGTTTGCTGAGGTTGCTGGAAGGTCGGAGGACGCTGTCCTTGAAATCCTGTAGGCTGAGGAAGAAGCCCTCCTCCACTAGGGCCGCCTCCTTGCTGGAACTGAGGCGGTTGTTGTTGGAACTGCGGGTTCTGAGGTTGGAATTGGGGGTTTTGTGGTTGAAACTGAGCATTCTGCTGGAATTGAGGATTAGCTCCAGGAAAGCCGGTCTGCATAGGATATTGAAATCCCTGCTGGCCCTGACCCCATTGAGCCATCGTCGTTCTAGTCGTTTGAGATAGAGATGGGACTGATTCCTAAATCGCACCAGGAGACCCCTTTACCGCAGTGGTTTACGTAAGATTTTGACGTCAAATCAGATAAAAACAATGGACGGTGACCCTACCAGTTTCCAGACGGTCTAAATTTTAGTACTGTCTGAAGGAGGCGCAGCAGTACAGGAACGAGACACGACGCGAGAAATTATAATAGATAAAGGAAGGAAAAGACGACGAGCGTCGAGAGTAGAGATACAAGGCGTGGGAATGATCCCGTGACTAGACGATGAGATAAATAGTCCAACAATATTATAAGGGTAAATATTTTTAGTTCCAACTTGTTCAAGTTTGCTCCTCACAATGGTGTGTCGCCAACATCTTCTTGGGCCTTCTAACAATTTTCTTATTCCTAGATTCGTTCAGAAAGGCGTCTTTTACAAGTCTTTTACGGCGCATTGGATATATAAAATCTAAGCCATCTGTATCCCTTTGGTCGCCTATATCGAATGTCCGTATACATTCTCGTCTTGAGCCGGAGCCATGGGCGCCCTAATAAGGCGCCCATCCGTTCTATAGGCAGATCAGGGTTTCGCATTTACAACTGAGCTTCATCGTCCTAGGTTTTATCGATTGTCACTCGTTGGCAAAATCGAGTGACTACAGGTACTTTCCCTCTGAAGTTTCCTATGCCTTGGCACGTACTAGCCTAAGATTACTTTACAGCTTCGAATTTACCCTCGCATTCTTACGAGCAGGGATGATTCAATGGCCAGCAATAACGACGAGTTTTACAACGTTCAGGGCCAATCTTCTGTCTCTTCCTTTGGACCCCAGGAGTGAGTACCAGAAGAAACGAGTCTCAAGCTAGGTCTTAAAGCTTGAAATATGGTTCATTTGGATATTAAGCGAAGTGAGAGTAACCTACAAGTTGCCTGCTTGTGCCTTGATGTATATTCAGTGGGACCTGTCGGCTGAATGAATTCATCTTTCCTTCGTTCCACTTGCATCCGTTCATCATGTATCAGGTTCTGCTTTCTTCCCATGCATCAACTCATCGTTTCAGCAAGAAAGAAAGGCTCATGTAGCCTATTTTAATGCAGGCGTAACTGTTATTGGACACCGCTGAGCACGCCGTTCACTGCAGTCTAGTGTACGTTTTCGACCTATGGATGTGGACTGATTGTCTAGCTAAATGAAAGTTTATTGCCTTCTATTTACTAGCTGATGGCTCACTCGCTGATGCTGCCAAGTGGATAGGTAATAGAGGTCCTCAGAAGTTCCATGAATCCAAGAACCCGGGATGTCCACCGATATCGAGATTTAATTAAAAGGTAGCACTTAGTGCACGCACAAACTTCCTTTTAGGCATCCATGTAACCGGAGAGCTGGAATCATCCGGATATGCCATGTCATTCATATCAATGTTCTGAGGTATATATACCGACAGAATCTTACGCAATAAGCATTCGTGCTCCGGAGTCTGCTCAGAGGTTTGTTTCCTACTTTTTCTTCTTCCGCTCATACTGATATGAGTTGTTCATAGCAATGCACGACGCTCGTCTGGAATTGGGCTACGTGCTGAAACTGCTTCGCGATGAAGAAGCGCGTATCTGTGCCACACTCGCCTTGGTGCGAAGGAAGCTCAACGAGCTATCGCCAATCGCCCAGCTCCCCACAGAGATATTAGAAGAGGTGTTCAACATTTGCGTGTCATGGAACTACAGCGTACCGAAGCCAAGGCACCGTCTTGCTTGGTCGCAAGTGTGTTGTTCGTGGCGCCACATCTCAGTGAGCTCAGGCAGGCTTTGGCAGCGAATTGATCTTTGCGACGCCCGTTTCGCAGACGAATTTCTAATCCGCTCAAGAAACGCGCCTCTATCCATCGTATCCGCAACTCCACTCAAAATGACTACAATTAACCTCGCAGCCTACGCAAATCGCCTCCGCACGATCGACGTCTTCCTCTCTCCCGACTGCATGACAAGCTTTTTCACTTCCATTGGAGTAAATCTGTCGGCATTGACAAGCCTATCCCTCAAAATTCCACCTTTCTCGCCAACCGTTTATCTCCCTCTGTCTTTGCCCCTTCTTCGTCGTCTTGATCTTGATGGTGTTGCAATCCGATGGGAAGATTGCCAAAAGCTTACCCATCTATCTTTGCGTGGCATATCACCTGAGCTTTGTCCATCTATATCACAGGTCCATGACATATGTGCCAGATCACCCAACCTTCAGCATATCCGATTAGAAGGCCTCATTCCTTCCTGCCTCGAGGTTATTTCCAGTTCCAAGCTACCTGTCACTCTTTTGGATCTCGAGGAATTCATAATCTCGAGCGGGCAACAAGTCATATCCACTCTCCTTTCCGGTCTGGTCTTAGGACCTTTTGCTCGATTACGCATCTTCACGTCACTAACAAACAATCTCCACATCCTATTCCCGCAGGGTATCCCATGGCTTGACAAATGTCGCTCTAAATTGGCGGGTACTGTCCGGTTGTCCAGGAACGGTGCGCACATATCCATGACCGGCGCTCAGGCCTGGTCGGAAGAGCCAAGTCAGGCACTCCTCAGCCTTAGCTCAGCGGTATCTGTCCGCACACATATCTCCAGCTCCCTGGACCACCTCTTTGATCTCTCGAAGGTCACAAAGCTTGAGTTTAACAGCGCCATGCTGTGTGATATCTCCTTCGATTCACTCAAAACTCTTTTGTCCAATCTCACGAATCTCGAGACGCTTTGCGTTGCCTTCAACGAATTGGACGATCTATTTAACATTTTACGAGAGACTGAACCATCATCAGGGCGATGTTACGCTTCTAGGCTCAAGAATCTCTCGTTCAGTAAACCTGCAGATCTATGGTTTCACTTCAAGGACAGGTGGCTGACTGCAGTCGTCAATTTAGCTCGTTTTCGACGAAACCATACTCTTCCTATACATGCCATCGAATTCCTTAGGTGTCATGGTATCACCCAAAAGTCAACTGAAGAACTTCAAGCTATCATCTCACAAGTCATCATATCTGAAAGAATAGATATGAAAAGTCGTTTTTAGGTATCATCACATACATGCATTGTCCTCATTGTACTATATCGTCATTTTTTCTGTTGTATGATTATATGTACTCTGAATGTATCACGAGCGCCTCCCACTCCGAACCATACGGAAGCAAAATCCATTGAACGGATATGAATCACAAGCAACGCGTAAAATCCGAAAAATTGCCGTTATACCCAGGTTCTACATAACTTAAATCGCAACAAGTATTGGAGTTACCAAAAGCTGTACAGTCCCTTTTAATAGACCCCTGAAACCCTTATTCACGAACTGCAAATCTTTTCTCCCTTCTAAAATACAAACAGTCCGTTGGTTTGTTTTTGTAAAAAAGTCCGAAGCCAACGCGCGACTGAGAGTTTTACAGGGCTTCTCAATCCCAAGAAGGATTAAAACTCTTTGATAGATTTCTGCTGAATTAATGGTTGCCGCGTTTAGATTCAACGAAGGATAGACTTCTTCTGGTATGTACCTCGATGTCGCTGGATTTGGAACGAAAACGTGGTCCGAGAGTTACGGAACCCGAGGGAGGTGGAAACGGTGATCTCTCTCGCGGGATAATTGCAGCAAGTATATTGATTTAGTATATATAGAGCCGTTTTCGTTAGCGGCTTCATGGGAGAAGGGGAAGCGTTGCCAGCGACACACGTGGTGTGGTGTACTAGCACCTCGGTGTCCTATCGTGTGCTTGTTGTTTTCGATGGAATTACAGACTATTTTCGTTACATATTTGCCACATTAACGACATTGAATCTCCATATTCAGCTACGCAGAATCAGAAAGTTCTCATCGTCTATCCATTGATATTGATTTCGAAATATAGATTAGTACCCCAATTAGATAGTCGCGAAGCAACATTTGCTTACGTGCAGCACTGTGATTAATCCTTACTTGCACGGGCAAATCGGCCATGAGAAATAGTGCTTCCTCAACGTACTCAACCTTTCCCGTCAAGGTGCAAGTGCAGACTCGAAGCTGTGAAATAGAACCTTTTAGATTCAAAGGCCGTAAGAAACTTCAGGGAGAAAGTACATACCTCTAGTCCCTCGATGCCAACAAGTGACAATCCATAGAAGCCTAGGACAATGATCTCCACGGTCAGAATCCAGTCGACGTGAAGCTCAGTTGTAAATGCAGAACCCTGATCTGTCTATCGAACAGATGGATGGCTTATTGAGGCGTCCTGGCTCCGGCTCAAGACGAGAATATTCGTTCGATATGGGGATGGCCAAAGAGATACAGCTGACTTCGTCTAATGCACGCCCTGCTTAACGAGTCTGGGGGTAATCAAGTTGTTGCAACACCTAACAAAATGTAGGCCACTTACACCAAAATCCAGTTTTCCGTATTCTCGTAGGCCTTCCATAATTCTGTCTGGACTCAGAAGCCAGAGCATAATGTAAGGAGTGCAAACTACCTGCGACAAAGGCGGAGTAGCCCCAATTCAGTTGGGCCTTCCTTCGTTATTGTAGCATTGATGTCATAGACATGATACGTGACTCACATTGGGATGTAAACTGATAGTTCTGACCTTACGTGCCCACGACCTTCGCGTAGAGGCTTCTGGAATTGAATTATCGAAGTGATGATGGCAAGGAGAACTCGGTGAATTCACCATTGCCATAAATAAGAGTGTAGCAGTAGGAGTACGGATTCAAGACCAGCAGATTGATCATAGAACTTTCTAGGATCTCCCCATAGCAGTTATTTATTATTCGAGGTCCGTAAGTCTCCCAGATGATTGTGGACAAATGATAAGAATCAGCTTACAGGAAGGCTGCAGAATCTTGTTTAACGTTGATATCTTTGTCGTCCTCGAAGTCTAGATTTCTGGGGTTCCCCTTCATATACCAGACAAGTGATATCTTCAACTTGAATGAAGCGTCTTTTGCATACAACCCACCCGGGGTACTTCCTTAAGATGATACATGGGCGGCGTTCTTCAGCTGCGGAAAGAAGTACTTGATATATATTCATAGAAAAGAAATCATAAGTTGTTGGACTCACAGTTGATGGTCCTACGGATTGCTAGAAATCATTGGAAGCGTGTGTGATGCCTCAGAGTACTGTATCAGTCTTTTGCAGTGGATGGGCCCATCATCCCTCCGACAACTACAGTCCAGTCTCATCCTAAGAATTGCAAAATACTGAGACACGAAACAACGGTCGGGGCGTGGGGTTTCTGCCATATAAGCCTACCATTTCATGACTCCAAGCTGGCTAGGAGCGGATGATATGCCCCAGCAAGTCGGTGCTATGCATGTCACATTGTGAATATAGATGTCCACGGGTCACTATGTGTATGATTGAATGCGCAGGTCTATAGAGTCCCAATACAGGTCCTGTTCCGTCCAAGTTTTCGCATCACCCCAGCAAGTTTTCAAAACATGCTATAAGTCCCCAGAACTAGGGTGCACATTGTGCTTGAAGCTCTTAGCTCTGATAACACGGGTTGGATATAACCCGTGATTCTGATTCGACTTTCAAGAGGTAGAAAGCAAGTAAATTACGAACTTCGTCAATACGGTGAACTTTCGTCTGTGTTCTCTGGCGTTTAAATATTTGATCTCCGATCGAAACAACCGCGCGCGTCAATTCACTCATAATCACAACAGTGACTGCTACACAATAATCTTACTTCAACGCCGTCACTATGAGCGCAGACACAGATCCTTTATTGACACTTCAGAAGACCATTAAGTCTCAAATAAAGCCTACATTTTCCAAAAACTCTGTTCCTTGCACTTCCCTGGCAGACGCGACCGAATTGATTATTGACGGCAAACCATTTCCAAAATCCAGTCGAACTCGTTATCGGAAAGCAGCAACTTCGTCCGATTGCTACACATTAGATGCCTTATATGTGGCATGGCTACTGCGACAGGCCAATGGAGCGGAGTACATGAAACAGGCTAGAGAGTACGGTTTAGCGGTTGGGTTCGTCAGTGTCACCGAGCGGAAACACGTTGTGGATTGGTTAGAAGGGCGGGCCTCAGACAACGACAGAATAGCTCCTCTTGCGTGTATGTATTTTCTTAATTTGTGACGTCTACTACTAATCATATCGATAGCTGACTCTACGACTCCTCCTGGGACACCACCCAGGGCGACCGCCGGACAAGCGCTTCCTGCAACACCACGTACCCGTGCTGTCGAATCTTCATCGGCGACACCAGCCAAGCGAAGATATATACCGGACTCTCACGACCTAGAGGTGGTGAAGAAAATTAAGCAGAATGAAGTCGAACTAAGGGATCGTAACACGGTGTTGAGAGGGATCAAACCAAATGTACGTGCGGGTGATTAATTATTCACGGGCAACCCTTTTCACATATATCTCTCTGAAGAATTTTACTGCTGTCCGTACGGCTTATGCTGAAAGGCTGAAGAAGCTGAAAGAGATGAGCAAGTCGGGCGCTACCTCCATTCCTGTCACCCCTGCCACAGGTTTGTCTGTTGATTCTGTATTCGTATTACTCATTACTTACCCCAAATAGATCCCAAATTATTGGCTCGTAAAGCGCGTAAGTTGCAATTTCTTATACATTTTAGAAAAGAAATGTTCAGCGTCTTCCATAGGCCACAATCAACCTATCATCATGATTTCGTCTTCACCTACCGCCCTCATCACAATGCACAATGTCAAAAAGTTCCTCGAAGACTCAGTGTATGTCGGTTGTTTAGTATGAAGGCTTGTTTTGACATGACTACAGGTTCGAGCCCTCCCAAGAAGCTCGTGCTAGAGCTACAGCTGAAGGCAACCTGCGGCCCGAAGATCTTATTCCAATTTATCGAAAGCGGACCACAATCGACACGAGTGGGAAGGAGACTGTTATTAAATCAACTTATTTTGTGGTGGACAGTGTGGAAGCACTCGCGAAATTTGGTACTGATGCTTGGGAGCGTGTAGTTTGCGTGATGACTACAGGTCAAGCGTGGCAGTTCCGCCCATACAAATGGAATGAACCCCGGCAATTGTTTCATAATGGTTCGCTAAGATTTTACTTTCTGTTCCTCCCTTCTTCTGACGTATTATGACATGCAGTAAAGGGTGTTTATGTGACATGGTCAAACGACCCCCCGAACCCTAAAATCAAGGACTGGAACGTCACTGAACTCAAGGTTTGCTTTCTTCGCAGTTCTTTGATGATACCTTCCTCAACTGACGCACTTCTTTCTTTCTCTGAAGATCGATCCCCATAGACGGCACGTCGACAAATCAGTGGTAGCCCATTTTTGGAAAATGTTGGACACTTGGATACAAACGAACAAGCCTTCCCTGATAAAGTCCTGATTCTTTCCACTTTCGCTGTTGAAGTTTGAACACCGCCGACAAATCCTGATCTTCGTCTAACAACTCTCATGTATCCCTTTTCTTCTCGCTGTGTACGTATCATAGTTTCTTCGTGTCATTTACCCTGTGCAATCGTAATATCCTCGGTTATTCTTTTGTGTTTACCCGCACGCATCAATAGTTCCAGCATCGCAACCAGCTGGGTTATCTTGCGTTATGTCAAAGCTTGTCAATGACAAGTTCATACAGGAGCTGCGTCTGTTTCTAATACTCTTGTCTAGCCTCTATGCGAGAACATGCGGCTCATTGCTGGCCCTTTTTCAAAATCGGTTTGGACTTCCCCGAGCAGCGAATGAGCAGGTTGAAAAATAGCGACAAGTTTGACTGCATGACCAAGCCATCAAGGAGAGAAACAAACGAATTGGTTTTCGCACTCACGAGCAGTCTATTCGTTGTTCTTTTCGTAGTGTCGCTGACTGAATTGTCTTTCTCTTCTTGCTCAGACTCATACACTTCAAATATTGTCTCGGTATCAGACTTGTCTTCGTCTGATGCATCTGTCCGCTGTCAAAGAGGGGGCATAAAATTCAAATTCAAGATGAACGCGAGAAATCAAACAAGTCAAAGACGGGGGACATGCCATGTTCCATGAATAGGGCATCCTGGAATCGTATGTTCGCTAGAAACGTAAAAGTAAGCGTACAGTGCATCAAGAATCAACGATAAATGATAGCAGGAATGAATAGAGCATACCATTAAATCAACCACCTGGGTCGACCTCTCTGGCGGTGACAAAACAGGGTCCTCTTTGCCATTGGCTTGCGCATTCTGGCATGAGAGAGCCAAGGTGAATGAAGGAAAGGGTGCTTTTGGTATGGCCATCGTGCTACTTCAACACTGTTCGGTGCAAAGATCTGGTTGACGTCCAGCGTAAAGAATTATCGAGCCTGTAAAAGCTGGCGTTGACTCGGAAAGAACACGAAGAGCAGGATGAAAAAAATGAAAGTTGAGCAAGGGGAATGCAGGGGGGAGAAAAGAAACACAACGCCCACTAGCAAGGACAGAAAATGCCGCCTTGCCTTGGCAAAACGAGCTTTCAGCTCCTGCTTTTATACATAAGTGACGCGCGATCCCACATAAGCTTCATCATCTGAAAGGATCCGTGAACCTGAGAAGAGAAGGGTTACCTAGCGAGTGGGAAATTTAACGTTTCCCAGATCTGGCCTGGCACACGAGCACGCCCTTCACGGCGTGGACTACGGCGTAACATACGCTATCAGGGCCTCCTCTGCTGGGACAGCTTCTAATCTATAGAAGGACCGACCGACAATTGATCTGTCTCGCGATGGCTTGTAATATTCTGAGAACATACTAGCTCGCTGTCGAGGATGTAAGGTACTAAGTGTATTCTTCATCATCTTGACAAAATTAAATGAAGGGGCCTTATGACTCTGTAGATTTTCTGATGGATTTTCCGCCCCAAACATGTGCTCGTGTCGCCTTCATTTAGCAAAGTTTCCTTCTTGGTGAAGCATGCCGTACTTTCTCATGAACGGGTATGAAGTACACGCATAATCGATGAATTAGCCTCTGCAATGTGACGTTCGGGCGATCCAGATCCTTGACGTTTCGCAGCCGCTGTTCATGAATTTGAATTGCATATTAGTTACAAAATTGCGGAAAACGGTGGGTATCATTCCAATATGTCAGAAATGTGCTATGAAATCAAGAGTTGGTGATCTCCTCCAGTCTAGCGTCCAAGAGTCGGAGAATTGTATCCATTCCACACAAAACACTTTCGTCAGGGCCTTCACCCGGTACGAACTTGGTGTGCGCAAAGTCGATGAGTTTGACAACGAAAGGGGGTCCTAAGGGTTTCACGCCATCTTCTTCTTCCTCCTCTTCCCCTTCCTCTTCCTCCTCGTCCTCATCCACCTCGTCGGCCAGGAATTTCTCGATGCCTTCCTTCACCCGAGCCCAATCCGCCTCGTAAAGAATAAGGAAGCTACCACCAACCATGCGCATTTCTACAGCAGAAAATACATCCTTGATATCGGCGATCTCCTCACGGATACCTTGCAAGATAGGAATCAAACTCTCGCGAGGAAGACCAAACGAGGGAATTGATGTGTCGGTAGGCTCATTCGAAGGCGGTGTTGTCCCAACGGGAAAGAACTTTGCGATGCCCTCGCCAAGCTCATGGGCCTTGATTGACTTGCCATAACTTTTAGGTGTATTCACCGCTAAGCCGCTGACGTTGTCGTAAACCTAAGGAACAAACGTATATGTATGTCAGCGAAAACTCCAAATACAAATCAATCATGAACACGCGAAATAAATGATAGATAGTAACACGATAGCATACAAATAGCATGCGAAGGAGCGACAAGAATAGGGGAATATATACAACAAAGAGAAAGAAGGCGACAAACTTGGAATCCAGTCAATCGCACACCTGTCTCGAAAGATGTCGTCTCCCTTGCCGTCTTTTCCATCCGAGCCACTTTCTCTGGGGAAGCCGTTTCGTCATAAAGCACCGTTCCCAATTTGATATCCAAAATGTTTGGCTTCAAGAAAGAATACGAAAGGTTCTCCAGCACGATGGACTGTAGACATCGAGAAGCAACCCATCAGGATCAGAGTAAGAAGGGAACGACGTAAACATATACATATCTTTCTGTTCCACATCAATAGGCTGTAAGGGCACTCCGCTTGTCAAATCTGGATTGGCGGGGTCTACTTTTCCCTCCAATTTGAGAGTTCCGAGGAACATTGGCGTAAACATCCTCAAATTATCGAGCGTAGCATCTTGTTGCAAAGCTTGATAGAATTCCAATTCACGAGACGATACGGGCTTGATAAGTAAGGAACCGTCTTCGGTAGTCAATACGCCTGCATGACCACCAACTTGCGAATCCAAGGCAAGAGTGGGAGGAGTGTCCATCGTAGTTTATCGGCCTTGATGTGCCGGGTCCAGTCACTTGGATTTTTTGCGATAATCGTTTATCATACCCCATCATTCATGCAAGTCATGCGCAAGACATATCATCAATACCAAGCAACGCTGGCCTGGCAAATAAACGACTGCACAGTGGAACGATGAAGAGACAGTCAACCATCAGAAGGTCGCAACGAACACTTCACACAATATGATCACGAGAAAACTTTTCATTCATTATTAACCTCAACATACAGTACACTAAAGAAAGAGAACGACAAATCACTTAAACGGTGGTCTTGGCCGAAGGAGTGGGTGTGCTAGTAACTGTGGCAGAAGCGACGGAAGCAGTGGCAGTAGCATGCTTCCTCTCCTTCTTGAGCTCCTCCTTGTGTTCGACGAAGTTCTTGTGGGCGTGCTTGCGCTCAATAGCCTTGCGCTCAGCCTTAGTCAATTTCTTGCCGCTCTTGTGGATGTGCTCCTTGAGAAAGGCTTTGTGTTCACTGTGCCTTTCCGCGGAGTGTTTGCCGTTCTTCTGGAGGTGCTTCTCGGATGAGTGGAGACGCTCAGAAGAGTGCTTGCCGTTTTTCTCGAGATATTTTTTGGCCTCGATGGAGTGTTTAGCGGTCGTAGCCTTGTGAGCCTTGAGCGCTTTCAATGCCTGGTGGTGCTTGGGGTCATTGACGTCCTTTGCGGCTTTCTTGAGAGCAACCTTCTTCGCGTGGATGTCCAAAGCGGTTTTGTGCTTGGGGGAGTTCTTGTCGAACAAAGCCTTCTTGAAGTTGGCCTTGCGGACAGCCTCCTTGTGCAATGGGTTGGCCTTGTCCTTGATAGCGGCCTTGAGAACTTTCTTTTGTTCGTGTTTCTTCAAAGCTTTGGCGTGGTGAGGATCCTTGGGGTCGGCGAGAGCCTTTCTGTACGCTGCATCCTTGACGGCTGTGGCGTGCAGGGGGTTCTTCTCGTCGGCCAAGGCAAGACGGAGCGCCTTACGGTGACGGTAACCTTCCATAGCTTCAGTGTGGTGGGGGTCCTTGGGATCGCGGAGAGCCTTCAAGTACTTGCGGTGACGCGCAATCTCAGCAGGGGTCTTAGGCTGAGCGGCACTAGTGGGTGTCGTAGGTGTCGATGGAGTCGACACGGTGGTAGCAGCGGAATTGGGGGTCGCTGACGTCACTGGAGTAACGGGGGTAGCCTAAATCAATAGAATAAGTAACGACGACAGTTAACATAAGCAAGATGATAAACGTACCACTGTCACTTCACGAGCCTCCATGTCATCCTCGGCATCGAAGAAGCTTCGAGAGTCAAGGGACAAGGAGGGGAATGAGCGGGCGGCAACAGTGATTTCCTCTTGAACATCACGAGCCTCAACTTCAGTCTCAAAGTCGCGGGCAGCGTAATTGGTATCAACGGGGAGAGCAAGGACAGAGGTGGCAAGAGCAGAAGCGAGAACAACAAATTTGGCGGTGAGCTGCATGTTGAATATATGAAAGGGTTTGAGGAGAAGTTTTTAAAAACTGAACATAAGAATAGTGTTAGACAACCCAGCGAGTCAAGAAAATAGTTGCCTTCGTACCAAGTGTGGAAGTTTTCGTTGGTTCGTGAGAGGAATCAAAGGACCAGCCTAAGACTATAGAAAAGAGAACACCGGTCAGTAACATGGACATCACTGCATGAAGAGGGAAGCGAATGGTACTCACTTGAATGTAATGAAGCACCTGGCTGAGGAAATCCAAGAGCAGAATGCAGGGCTTATATACACCCAGATACCACCTCGCGGGCATCACCGATATCTCCTCGTTTCAGCCAACCGGGGAAAAGGCTATGCTTTTCGAGATGGAATCACGACATGATGTCGCACCATTTGTCTTTTTCTGATTTTAACTTGGCCCAAGGAAGCTCCGAAAGAGCGCTCGAATAACCGTAGACCGTCATGCACGGCAGCATCCCTGCCAATTTAAAGTCCTTCATCCAGCAGCCAACAGGAAGAGCCTGCAAATTATGAAAACTGACTGAACAGTTCGCTCGCAGGACATACGTTTCGTGTACGTATGCAACGTATGCATATGCAGGTGGAATATGTATGGAGAGAGAGATATTGATGCTATTTTAGAGCGTTGCCAAGGCACCCTTAGCGCACAGGAGTTCGCCTTCAAGTTGATTCAGCCTATTTCAGCTTCATGGTGTTTCCATGAATAAATATGCAGGCGTCATCCAAGCACTTAAGTAGCAGCTGTAGTGGATGCTTGACGTTATAGCCTGTACAGTCCCGGTGTAAGCATATGAGCGTATGCGCCCAATTCCTGGTCTAAATCTTCACGGACTCACAATAAGAGCCGATTAATGGCGCCAGTCTACCGTAGTACGCGTTCGAGGGCCACAATGTGCCATGTTACAGCATACAAATCATTCTTGTACTTCCCCACTTCTTCAGATATTATCACCGTGCAGATGCAGTACTAGGCAGTACTTCTATGCTCTTCAGCATTCCTCGTTTATCAATTTTCTTCAACTATCAGTTATTGTCAACCTGTGCACACTGCATAGGTCTTGGCGACGCGTAATGATATCTTGCCATGTTATAAATATTCCTGTGCTGGATATTTGTCACTTTCCATCAAGGGGTGGACACACTTCAGCGGCCGCAACGGAACAGATGAAAATGAGTAATGATGTAATAAAAGATAGAATGCTGTCGCGTACCTTTTGGCACCTCTAGGCTCTAACGTTAAACGAGCTCAAATGCCCCTTCAACGTTCAACGCTCTCATCACCTTGTACATTGGCACTCGCTAACGCGAAACTTCAAAACTGACAAAATGGAGTGGACGTGGACTGATTAGTAATAGAAGTATTGCTGTTGGCTTTGAGTTGGGACTGAACATAGCCGACGGTATAATGACTGTGGGTACGGTCGACTACCCGCAGAACCGTCGGTTCACGAAGGAGATGGAGGTAGCATTGAGACCTTCAGGCTGGACTAGCCCGAGGTGTGGGTTCACGAGAAGGTGAGTGGTGAGTAGGAGTGAACGCTAGTTTGCGAATGACAGTGGGCGATGTGGACCCGGTCGTAGGTGCCCGTCAGGAGGAAAGCCCATAGGCCTCCTTGGCTCAGTTGGCTAGAGCGCAGGTCTCATATCTAGTATATGAGTGATCTTCATTATCACGCAATCCTGAGGTCGCAAGTTCGAGCCTTGCAGGGGGCATAACTTTTTGAATAACTCAAACAAAACATTTTACTCGTTATCAGGATCGGCATAACATCCGTCTCTAAATTAACGGACGATATAATCTTGCTCTTGCATTGTAACACTAGGCTGCCCACGCTCACCGGGAATTCATATGGAGCCGATGATTTTTTCTGTTCATTCGTCATAGACTGGGGTATAAAATGTACATCATTAGGCAATTTAGGTTTCTTGTAAGTACTTGTAATTATTGTAATCATCTATATAGAGCTACTGTGTGGTTATTTAATATTAAACCGCGTTCAATTTGCGGGATAAGTGACTTTGCGCAGCCTGCGAATGTTCTTCACTGGGAAAGGTGAATGCTGGGTCTGTATAGACCACCGTCATGGTAAGATGAAGGGATTCTTCAGCCCCTGATGTTGAAGGCCCAGAGTAGTCGTCAGTGTAGGCACTGGATGATGGACCAGCCGACGTTGCTTCTGTGCCTGCATTGGTGGTGGTGGTAGCTGGTCTGAGAGAGCTCACATTTTCAGTAGGTTGTCGCGACGGAAGAGCGATAGGGAGCATTGGAGGTTTTACTATTTGCTTGCTTCGGAAACGTCGATAAATCGAAGTCACGACAACGAGGCTATTACAAGCCAGGAGAGAGACGACACACTATAGTCTGAAATGAGAATTGCGCAAGCTTGAAGCACGCCACATAAATTGTTTACTGACCAGTACATGCGTTGATGCACGCATCGCCATGTCCGAATAATGCGCAATGAGTATAACTCCTGCAATGAGACTCGCAGCAGCAGTCACTCCATTGGCGGCGAAACCAAATTTTATGACGAGACGATTCGTCGAGGTGAGCTTTCCGTCTTTCCAGAATATCCATAGGGGCACGGCCACGAGAAGTAGATCTGAAATTACATCCACTTCGAGAGATAATACGAGCGTAAGCACCGACTGCACGGGGTGATACTAGAGCATCACTCACAGGAAGTAAATGCAATGTAATAGGAGTATCCGGCGTAGCATTGGTAAGGAGCCACGGTCGACCAGGACTGGTAGGCAATTCCGCATTGTACTGCAGATATAACTATGACCACAATGGCACCGGCCACTAGGACAAGAACGAGAGCCCAACTCGCGTAGAAAAACCGTGTTTTTCCGGGAAGTACGCGGGTAACAGATAGTCCAAGGCTAATGCGCGTTGTCCTTTAGGGGGAAAATTGTCTAGATACTATCGTTATTCAAAGAGCGTCTGTGAATATAACGAACCATAATAGCAATGGCCATACTATATTTGAAAGCCATGAATCAATTATCTTGATCGTGGCTTCGTTGTGGTATTTCGCAGGGTTAGGATCTTTCAAAGGGATATAAGTATGAATCAACTTGGAGGGTATTAATGAGGGAAAAACCTACCAAATACGTCGTCGTCTGGGAACCAAAGTGAAGGAAAGTACATCAAGTTCAAAGCCAGAGCGAATGCGGCGGCATAATCATCCCAGTCAACCCGTCTAGTTTTTTTTCTTCTGTAAAGGCGAAAGAAGGCGGACGTCATCCCAAGGCAATGGAAGAGTGTTAAAACCACTATACATATTTACACCAAAGGTGTTAGATCTTGACTTTGGATATGGACTGAAATTCACCCACCTTGTACAGTTAAGAGGGTGCCTTGCATGGCAGAGTTTCGAAATATTCGGTGGCTATGGGTGGTTTTATATCATGGTTTTGAAAGAGTCCCTGACAGCCCCCTTTTCAACAGTAATTTCAAACACTCTCCCGAGGAAGGCGCATTGATAAGTGTTAGGGTCAGATAAGTAACACCCTTAAAATTGGCCTCACGTTCTAGTCCTGAAAAAGATAATTTAAAAATGAGTGGTTGGCAATACTTTGGATGTGCGTCTACTTGGGATTCCGCGTATTGTGTATTGAGGGTGCCACAATTCCCATCGATGAGTACGCCCCTTTTCGGATGTCTTTGTGAGAACCCGAAAGACATCCAGTTTAATCGACTCTGTTTCAGCGTTCATAATGAACCGGGGTGGTAGGTACCGGGGTGGTAAGTATTCGGAACAGCCCCTTTCGTGCCTTGTCAATTCAAAGGTGTTTTTTCCTTGATGCATCAGAATATTATGAGGAAGTTGACCTAGGTCCAAATACTTTGATAAAGCTCATAGGCACGAGAGAAGATACTACCCACCTAAATGAACTTGGGGTACTCTGTACACGTTCTTTCTTCTCCCTGCAAACCAGTCACATTGAAATCACTGGACGTTGATCAAGGAGTCCCAAGAGTACGTGTCGTCAGGGCCAAACCACAATTCAGTCGACATGTTCTTATTCAATCCACGAGGTGGAAGCAAGCTCCTGAGTGTTGAACTTACTGTATGAGGTGGCTATAATTTAGTACTACGTAAAAAGAGGGCTGTTGATGAGCGATCTCTCCTAGTACTAAATCATTGCGGGACGGAACGGCCCTATTAAAATCGACACATCATCCTTTGTGGAAATTTTAATTAAAAAAAGATGACAATACATATTTTATTACATTATGGTACTACTTAAATTACAAAATAAGTTCTCGATGTTCTGGAGTTTTGACATCATACAACATTATCGGACGCGAGAGTTTGATTGAGAAAGACAAACGAAGGATCCGTTCTGACCACCGTCAAGGTAAGGCGAAGAGAATTGTCCGATGTTGACTGCCCGGATCGGTCAGTCGTGTACCCTACGGAGATTGAATTGGTAAAATCACTGGTACTTGTCGACCTGGTCGAGCTGGAATCCTGCGCAGTATTATCTGTCAACTCTCGTAAAAGGCGTGAGAGATGCGGTAATCTTGGTGGGCCATCTATCCTGGATCGAAAATGACGATAAAACGATGTCACGACGACGAGACTGTTGCAGGCCATAAGGGAAATCACACTCTAAGTAAGGCAATCGGAGTTACTCGGGGAGTAATGATTCTGGCAAACGGTGAAAAAAAAACACTGACCATGACGTGGGATGTTATGCGTATCGCCACTAACGTGTTCTTCGTGTATTCCCCAACAACTATAACCCCAGTAATCAGACTTGCAATGGCGGCGAGTCCATTGGCGGCGAAACCAATATTTATGACGCGCCGGGCTGTATCTGTGAGGTTGGTTTTATCCCATAGTGCCCATAACGGAGCGATTACAAGCAGTAAATCCGAAATAACGTCCACTACGAAATGTCCATGGCTAGTTTCATTACTGCATAGATTATAGTAGTTTTTTTGGCACTCACGACAAGCAAAAGTAATGTATGACGGAATTCCAGTGTTGCACAGATAAGGAGGAGTAATCGACCAGGCAGCATAAGTCACAGTGCATTTTATAACGCGCAACGCTTCGAGTGCGATAGCGGTAGCGACAAGAGCAAAGACAAGGACCAAACTTCCGTGGTAGTACCGTGTTTTCTTAGGAAACACTCGCGTGATAGATAATCCGATGCTTATTCGCGTTACCCTGAGGAAAAGTATAGAAGCCTTAATGTCTAGACTAAACTCTTTTTTATTTTAAAAAAAGGACCTACCATAATACCAGCCCCCAGGCTATATTAAATAGCCATGAATCGATTATGGCGATTACGACAGCCCTCCTGTTAGTTGCCGGGATAATGGCTTTAGCGAGAAACCTGTGTCAGTGTGGGACATTTACTATGGGATGAAACATACTGTATGGGTCATCATTTGGAAACCAGAGCGTTGGAAAGTACATTATGTTCAGACCGAGAGCGAATCCAGCAGCATAATCGTCCCAACCAAGTTGGTCAATTTTTGTCCGTCTGCGAAGGCGAAAGCAAGTAGATGCCACTGCTATGCAGTGTAGAAGTGTTAGAACCACTATAAAACATGTTAATGAGCGATTTTTTTTAAGGCACTAAAACCGACCTTGTGCAAGTAGAAGCCAGTTAGGCATAATGGCAACTGAGCAATCCTTTTTTTCTTGGAGTAAAAGTTGAAGAATGGACGTCTGTAACTCAAGAAGTTATAACGGAAACTCCAACCCTTCTAATGGATGAGAGGTCCTCCCAAAGAGTGTATTGGTGGGAGTTTCTTCAGGGTTGTCAGTGGGAAATTCTCCGCCAGGGTCCATGACAATCCATTTCGACTTCTCGTAGCTCAAAGGCTTTCGGTAGTCCATCATGCGCCTTAGATACTCATAGCAAAGCTCTTCCTTGGCTGGAGTGGTCTCTGTCGGGTATGTAGGCGGAGCTGTCCTGGAATTTTTACTTCTATTTAGATGGATTGAATTTGTATACCGTAAATCTATTCTTCTGAGTTGAATGACACAACGTTTTGATTCATTACTAACCAAGTCAAATAGGGTCCAAGAATCGTGCGCCCATAAGCTTCAAAGTTCAAACACTTCAAGGTAATAAGTTATTTGAAAGTCCTCCATGTTGACCGAAAACCACGAGCCTGGTCGTCAGACAGACGTCAGTAAGTATGTAGTCATGAATCCAATCGTCTTGGCATTCAGATTCCAGAATATATATGTATAATGCATAGATTGGGAGATCAGGTTGAAACAGTTAAAATTAAAAATACTCATTGCCATACAAACCTGCGTCAGTGACCGGAATACGTACACTGCGCGCAGTATATTGGCATCGCCACTGGCCATTGGATAACCACGTGGATTCCCACATCGCCTCGAACGTGGATATCCATGCCCATACATGGGCGTGGCGATCTCCTAATATAGTACATATAGACTGTGATGTACATGGCAAAATCGCTCTGCCGCACTGCTAAAAACCCGTAGATACTTGACAAAACCTAGAGGCATGCAAATAAAATACCGAGGCTAACTATGAAAGATCGGAAGGGTGAAAAATATCGTCACCATCGTAGAAATCTATCCGTATTCAAGACATAAATATAACTTGATATTGAGGAGAAAGAATGTTCATTGATACTCAAAAACATCACCAATGTGCGTTTAAACTTTTGAAGACGTTCTGACCTGTTCGTTCTGACGCGCCATTGATGTGTTTGATGATAACGTAAATTCTGCGCCTCGGTCGTTTCCGACGTGGTGAAAAAGCCTGGGAAAAACCATGCCCACATTCGTGGGGTGTGGATATCCACGCTGCCAACACTGCGTGCACGTGCATAACACGTCAAATCTCGCGTCTCGCTCACTGGCGCCCATTGAACCATCCATCCATGGCCAAGACATGGCATCCACTCCAAGCCATGATCCTAAAGATTTATTCTCGTCACCGACCACCCAGACCAACCTTGGCGCCCTCCAATCTCTGGGCCAGACTTGATTGTAATCTTTTCACCGAGCTGCTTGAGTATGGCACCGGACACAACGGCTGCTGCCATCGGTGCCCATGACGAAGCAATGCACTTTAAAGGCCCATACCCAAAAACGAATCGCAGAGCATTCTCCCGCTCATCCCCTTGAAGTTGAAAACGCGATGGGTCGAACTTGTCTGTGTTTAGCCCCCAAATATCGCACCTCAGCAAGCCTTCGATATCTGCGGATTTTCTAACTGTCGCCCATTTTCGAATAAAGCTAGGGCACCATGTTCTTTGCCTCAATCTGCCAATATGTTTGGAAGGAGGATGGAGTCGCATGGCTTCGTAAACGATGCACTGCACGGAAACGCCTCCTTCGCCTTCGCCTTGTCTGAACCGTTCCTCGGATGGACATGCGCTGAAATTGTCAAAAGCATCCAAAAGGCGTTGATCGCTACAGGAATACGCGACTGTCGTTGCCACCACTCTCCAGAGTGTCTCCCACGCAGGAATAACGAAGTTCAGTGGGTCGGGGAAGCGATCTTCGTCAACTACTATTCTTCGTATCGCAGCTCGGAGTTGTTGAAGGAGGATAGGTGGAATCGGGTCAGATTTTTTGGATAATGCCCAAAGTGCCGTGATGTGACTGGCGACTAGACTGATATCGTCGTATGAGAGTGCTTCGACCGGCTGTTCGACCTGTAAAATACCCAGAAGTACTACAACGAGTGTAATATTCTGAACGAAGCAATCGAACGGGACGTTGGCATCATCCGCCTTTTTCTCGAGCTGCCATTGAACTGCATCCAGAGCTGTGGTTTGGAGATTTTCCCAACCTCGTCGTTTGGCACCATTCAGAAATTGTCTCGCTTGTTTCACGAATTGGTCGTGAACTTCGATATTTGGACTGACGAATGTGTTGGATATTTGTAGTGCGCGTATGAGCCTCTGATTCGAATAAGCGCGCTCTTGAAGGAGGGTCTCGATGTCGGCCCCAGGAGGATATAGAATATCCTTGATTTCTTGTTCGAGGTGGCGGAAGGAATGAGGGAATTTATGGTATAGTTTCTTTCTGAAAATTTGTTGGTATGTAAAGGTAATGATTAAAATCGAGAAGAGTAAAACTGGCAGCATGGCTGCGAATATCGGTTGAGGGGAATCCATAGGAAATTTATTCGCAACACCACAAGGATGCCTTTCTCTATATACCCAGTCCAAGCGCCTGAAGGAACCACGAAAACTGGCACATTACCCACCTATCTCTTAGCCCGGCAGAAGATTGAACGACCAAAGCTTGATTGCTACAAGGTTTAAGAAGTCTCCCGCAGCAAAGCTGTTCGATTTTAGTGCACCTTTCGTCTCATGATCATGGATTAATGAGCAATATCAGCATACAATCCAATGCCGATATATGATTTGAGTGCTTTACAGGTAAAGCGCAGTATGTGGGTACTTGTAATAGGCGCTCGACGTCAGTTTTTGTATTGCTGCGGCGAGGGTCGTTTAGAAATAGAAAGCTCCCGGTGGCAACTAGTCAACTCGCTACTAATTGCTGAGCAAGATGAACAGGATGTACGCTGTATCCACATTCTAAAGAGAACACCATTTTGTTCCATCACCCCAAGAGTAGAAGAGAGTGTGTGTGTTTTCAATGAATGAATGGACGAAGTCCAGTCAGCTGGTGCAATGTCGGGTTGTGATTAGCGCCCAAGATCTGGAAGTTAACATTATGTTTAGACTCATGACTCCAGTTGCGTGATGGACGGTAGATGACTTTAAATTTGCACGGGTAGATCTATGTATATGAGTCGATAGAGTACCGTACGTACGGTGCAAGCCTAAGTTACATACTCTAGATTTAATATGCGTTAGCTATATCGAAAAGATCCATCTCTTCACAAAAGTAGTTCCGAGAATCCTCTGATGGTGGCCAAAAGCCTATCGCGAGATCTTCCAGCTTGACTGTCTCGATGTCGCATTTAATATCAGAGTGGTACGCTTCCAGCGACGTGCTTGTTCGATGGCCATTTCCAACCATGCAACGCGTCTCTCAGAGGTATCCTCGTCCTGTGCATGATCGTGATCAGATCCGAGCCACAGCTCCAAGTCTAGTATCCTAGTGTTAGGGTCAGATAAGCAACACCTTTAAAATCGACCTTACGTTCTAGTCCTGAAAAAAAATGAATGGTTGGCAAAGCTTTGGATGTACGTCTACTTGGGATTCCGCGTATTGTGTATTGAGGGTGCCACAATTCCTATCGGTGAGTACGCCCCTTTGCGGATGTCTCTGTGAGAACCCGAAAGACATCCAGTTCAGTTGACTCTGTTTCAGCGTTTATGGTGAACCGGAGTGGTAGGTACAGGAGTAGTAAGTGTGAACAACCCCGTTCGTGCCTTGTTAATTCAAAGGTGTTTCCCCCTGATGCATCAGAATATTATGAGGAAGTTGACCTAGGTCCAAATACTTAGATAAAGCTCATAGGCACGAGAGAAGATACTACCCACCTAAATGAAGTTAGAATACTCTATACGCGCTCTTTCTTCTCCCTGCACACCAGTATTGAAATCACTGGACGTTGATTAAGGAGTCCCAAGAGTATGCGTCGTCAGGGCCAAACCACAATTGAGTCGACATGTTCTTATTCAATCGACGAGGTGGAAGCAAGCTCCTGAGTGTTGTTGTATGAGGTGGCTCAAAAGTGGCTATAATTTAGTACTACGTAAAAAGAGGGCCGTTGATGGGAGCGGTTAGATCTCCCCTAAATAATCGCGGGATGGGACGACACCATTAACATCGACACATCATCTTTCGTGGAAATTTTAATGAAATTTATTATATTACGCAATGCAATATCAGGTACTTACTTAAATTACAAAATGAGTTTTGTCGATGGTCTGGAGTTTTGACATCATACAACATTATCGGACGCGCGGGTTTGATTGAGAAAGACAAACGAAGGATCCGTTCTGACCACCGTCAATGTAAGACGAAGAGAATCGTCCGATGTTGGCTGCCCGGATCGGTCAGTCGTGTACCCTATGGAGGTTGTATCGATAAAATCAGTGCTACTTGTCGACCTGGGATTGCGTGGGAGATGTGGTAATCTTGGTGGGCCATCTATCCCGGATCGAAAATGACGATAGAACGATGTCACAACGACGAGACTGTTGCAGGCCATAATGGAAACCACACTCTAAGTAAGACAATCGAAGTTACTCGGGAGTAATGATTCTGGCGAACGGTGAAAAAAAAACACTGACCATGACGTGAGATGCTATGCGTATCGCCACTGACATGTCCTTCGTATATCGCCCAATAACTATAACCGCAGTAATCAGACTTGCAATGGCGGCAAGTCCATTGGCGGCGAAACCAATGTTTATGACGCGCCGGGCTGTATCTGTGAGGTTGGTTTTATCCCATAGTGCCCATAACGGAGCGATTACAAGCAGTAAATCCGAAATAACGTCCACTACGAAATGCCCATAGCTAGTTTCGTTACTGCATGGATTATAGTAGTCTTTTGGCACTCACGACAAGCAAAAGTAATATATGACGGAATTCTAGCGAGGCACTGATAAGGAGGAGTAATCGACCAGGCAGCATAAGTCACAGTGCATTTCATAACGCGTAAAGCTTCGAGTGTGATAGCGGTAGTGACAAGAGCAAAGACAAGGACCAAACTTCCGTGGTAGTACCGTGTTTTCTTAGGAAACACTCGCGTGATAGATAATCCGATGCTTATTCGCGTTGCCCTGGAGGAAAAGTATAGAAGCTTTAATGTCTAGACTAAACTCTTTTTTATTTTAAAAAAAGGACCTACCATAATAATAGTCCCCAGGCTATATTAAATAGCCATGAATCGATTATGGCGATTACGACGACCCTCCTGTGAGTTGCGGGAATAGTAACTTTGTCGAGAAACCTGTGTCAGTGTGGGGCATTTACTATGGGATGAAACATACTGTATGGGTCATCATTTGGAAACCAGAGCGTTGGAAAGTATATTATGTTCAGACCGAGAGCGAATCCAGCAGCATAATCGTCCCAACCAAGTTGATCAATTTTTTTCCTTCTGTGAAGACGAAAGCAAGCAGATGCTACCGCTGTGCAGTGTAGAAGTGTTAGAATCACTATATAACATGTTAATGAACGAATTGTTTTAAGGCACTAAAACCGACCTTGTGCAAGTAGAAGCCAGCTCAGCATAATTGCAGCTGAGCAATCCTTTCTTTCTTGGGATAAAAGTTGAAGAATGGACGTCTGTAACTCAAGAAGTTATAGCGGAAACTCCAACCCTTCTAATGGATGAGAGGTCCTCCGAAAGGGTGTATCGGTGGGAGTTTCTTCAGGGTTGTAACTAGGAAATTCTTCGCCAGGGTCCATGAGAATCCATTTCGACTTCTCGTAGCTCAAAGGCTTTCGGTAGTACATCATGCGCCTTAGATATTAGATACTCATAGCAAAGCTCTTCCTTGGCTAGAGTGGTCTCCGTCGGATATGTAGGCGGAGCTGTCCTGGAATTTTCACTTCTGTTTGGATGGAATGAATTTATATATGTGAATCTGTTCTTGTGAATTGAACAATGTCACAACGTTTTGATTCACTACTAACCAGGTCAAACAGGGTCCAAGAATGGTGCACCCATAAGCTTCAAACACTTCAAGGTAATAAATTATCTGGAAGTCTTCCACGTCTTTCACGTTGACCGAAGGCCACAAGCCTGCAGTGGTCGTCAGACAGACGTTAGTAAGTATTTACAGTGTAGGACGCTCAAAACCGACCTCCGAAGGGCCCAAAATTTGTTATCCTAACTAGTCTCCAAAAAAACCCCGGATTTTGATGATAATCATCGGGATGGATTCGGAATGACGAGAGCTTTCGAACCATCACAGAATTATACCTGGACTCTTAGTCCAGGTCTTCTCCGTCATTGCTCCGTCACAGACGTTAGGATCATCCGCCTTGTGCTCAGTGAACGCTATTGACCCAGTCGTTTTTCCGGGTGTACGTGACATGCCGAAAACTCCGAAGCGTGCCATGTCACAACTTTCCAGATACGATTTCCTAGACTCGCGACCAGTGCGTTACGGTGGTGATTACTCATGCTTGGTCATTTGTCATGGTTTTGAGTTTTCCTAAGCTCCGACGGCCATCAAGCGGAACTCAATCGGACTCTGAAAGGGGCATCACCACCTAACGACTGGGAGTAACGGGGACGTTTTGGAGGAAGCCCCCCTACGTGACAAGGACTTAGTGAAATTTCGCATTTTGCGCGTGCATCACTTCGTCAAAATTTTGCCTCTCTCTCGCTACACTCAACAAATTACCACTTTACCGATATGTATGACCTTCATAAAGTGTTTTAAATCATAATAAATTTTCAGAAAGTTGTATTTCACAAATACAGTTGAATTATCAGACTTTTTGTTCGTTATTTGGCAGAAAAAGCTTGCAAAATGTTAAGCTGTTTTGATATAGCACCATTGGCATACTAATAACACTATAACATGGCCTATGGTACATATTAGACACTGTATACACTGAATGAGTTATCACTGGCACATACCAACTCTTTGAAAAGGGAACATTCGCAAAACTTCCTCCTGCTACACTGAATCCGCCTGTCTCACATCAAGAATCAACTCTCATACTCAAGCAGCTCTGATATCCTTGAAAGAGCAAGATATTGAACCAGATTCTGGCGTTATAAAAAATGAATAGGGCACTGCTGACCAGTGACCGACACTCCGCGATTGACCGGTGTTCAGAATGAGTCGGATTGTGGGCGTGCAATGGAATTCCAGCAACAGTGGGTACAATTGTGTTTATGATTTGACTTGGGTGTAACAAATAAGGGTGAGCTGGTTATCTTTGAACGAATTACACTCACGAGTCGCCATCGAGGTATTGACCAGAAATCCCCATGTTGAGGTTCAACGGCTTCTTAATGGACGGAGCAGCATAAGATAGAAATTGTATCAGTGGTGGCCACTCCTTTATACGCCAACCGTACGGATGCCCCCAAAAACGAGATCGAACATAGAGAAAGTGACTTGGCAGGCGAGCTGGGCCCTGGGCCCGGCAGGCGTTGGGAAAGGGGCTTATCTGCCAATGAAGGTTGAACCTGCCAGGAGTTGCCTAGCAGCAGCCTGATAGCAAAGTGAGGCGAAGATTTCGTAGTTTGCGATGGGAAAAGCGAAGAGGAGTGACGGAGACGAAGGGCGAAGGGGTCCGTGGTTGACAAGTGCGGGTGATTTGAAACATTTTCGCCAAGTTCTTTGTGACATTGCGTGACCCTACTAAACGTCCCCGTTACTCCCAGCCGTTATCTGGAGATGCTGGCGGCTGACCTTCGGCATATAGCGGAGTTTGACAGATAACGGCTGGTCACGAGCCTAACGATTTCCAGGCATACGCCAAGATATACTTAGCTACATATTCGAAGTGATAAGATAAAATTGGCCGAATCTAAAGAATAAAAATGTACTCCTCTGTATCCTAAAATATAGAGAAATCTTGTACAGTGACATGTAGCTTCGCTTTTTTGGCTAGGATAAAGATATCATTTAATCGATGTTCTCCTTCGCGAAAAGTAGTATGTGTACCCTTTGTCTGCCCGGAAATCGTATCTGGAAAGTTGTGACATGGCACGCTTCGGAGCTTTCGGCATGTCACGTGCACCCAGCAAAAACGACTGGGTCAGTAGCGTTCACTCTTGTGCTCGAACTCACCTCAACATCACGTTATTTGTAACTAATTAGGATGTCGGATGTATGCGGAGCGGCAAGCTAAATAGAATAGAATGTGTATTTCCCACTCACTGTCAATAAAGTGGTGGATATCTCCTGCCTGGCTTCTCTCACTAAGTCCTTTTTCGCGCGCGCTGGCGTGCGTACGCCCCCTGTCCCGTGTGTGTCATGGTCTGTGCCCTCCTCGGATATCTCCGTCCCCAGCCGACCTTTCGGCAAAGTGTTCCTCGGCTGATGGTGCCGGTGCCGTCCTCTGTCTACTTGGCGCCTCTCCCGCCTGCTGTGTCGGGCGCTCCCGCCCTCCCCCTCCACGTTGTCACTGTCTGCATCCACAAAGACACCACATATGTATTAGATGAGTATTATAAATAAAAAAACATATAATATTGTGTATTATCTAATCACTGACTAATATACAGTACATCAGTCGGCACAACGCGCCTTTTTGCCTGCTCATCGAGCAGCACGGTGAGCGCATCCCCTATACGCAGGGGGGGAGGGCGGGAAACTGACTGTATAGGTGACGCGTATGGACCCACCTTTCAACTCCGCACGTCATACTAAGGACGTGAAACATGATGAAATTAAGCGATGTCAACTATTTTTGACATCGCGTTACAATTAGACGCTAAGTAATATTAATAGTTTTGGAGACTTGTAGTTAAACAAAACAATGAAAAAATGTACGTAGTATTCACCTCAAATAAAGAGGTTTCTAGGACTCTACACTGCAGGCACTGTTGATGCGCAATGCATGATGAGGACAGGTAGAACAGAGAGCAAGAGAGGAGGGGTTTTGCACCTCGGGTATGTAATGATGTGGCACCCACATCGTAACTCCGGCGCTATAATAGCACGGAAGTGAAACAAGTTGCGGAAATAAGACCTACCTGTGAATGTAAAGTCCGCACGATATTTTTATCTCATATTTGAGGCGCAAAGGTATGTAGTAGCGCGATAAGATAGCCAGGAATCTTATCGCATAAGGTCAATCTTATCTCATAATCCAAAAAGCGAAGTTTGCACACATGATAATAGACATTAAGTAGAATAGGAAGTATATGTTGCAATTAATAGGATGTCGATGTTTAAAAAAAATCCTTATGCCCTCTCCGCTGCTGTGGCATCTCCCATACCCTTCTTTTTCCTTGGCTTGCCAGCATCAGATCTCTTCTTGCGCGGTTTCTTAGTGACAATCAACGGCATACCATTCGGACCCGTGACCCCAGTAGCATTGATGAAAGATGGTAACGTCTGCAGTGCCGGACGCTTCTCGGGAGGGCCACCAGTAATTGCCAAGTCATCAGAAGGGCGCTTATTTGTAGCGCTTGCGACAAGTGGCTGGTCCAATGATGCCATTGGACTGGCGATGCTCGCATCCGTTGTGCAGGGTTGCGTTGAAGCACCAGACGCAGAAGGCACAGCCGCTGATGGAGATGGAGGTGCTGGAGGGTTGCTCAGAGAAGGAGATGGCGGCCGCAAAAAACCTATGTCGTCGTTTTCGCCTGGGGCCCTAGTTGATGAGGGAGCAGCAGTGGCAGTAGGTAAGTCTTCGGTGTTTTGGTCTCCACAGTACCTATTTTCATCCCATTTTGCCCATTCTTCCTTCGTCATTTTTTGGAAGTAAGTCATGCCTGTACTCCATGCGCGGTACAGAACCTTGACCTCGTTGCGAGATTTGACATCACTGGGGCTACAAAACTTCGGTAGTGGCCAACCAACAAGAAGAACACCATATTTCGAGGTGATAGCATCCTCGAAATTGGTATATATCATTCGAGGGATTTTTACACCTGCAACTTCAACTGGGGGCCGCAAAATGAACATGGCACAAATTTAGCAGTGACGAGCCACTCACCTAATTTACGCAATATCAAGGCCGCCGTCTGCTTCTTTAAATTCAAGAGGTCCGTGACATAGTTTTTAACCATCCCTGTAGTAGAAGGATGTCAGGGCAACACTAAGATCAGTGTGACAAGGCCACCAACAAAGACAAAGCAAGAGAGAGAGAGAGACAGAGAGATGAGGAGAGAGAGAGACACTCAATGGTTCTAAGAGATCACACCAATGATAGTGGATATCCTAAGAGATTGAAGCTGGGGCTACAGCTACCTACATGTCCAGTATATATACCCTACAGTGATTCTAGAATATTCCTACATTACATCATGAAACAGAAGGATGAGTAAGACAATGACATCATAAAGAAATGATGAATAAGACAATGACATCATGAAACAAGGAGAAGAATGATGTGGAGCAATTGAGGCAGTGCTCATGGGAAATAAAGATGATAAGTATCTAATCAAAGATCTGAGTGATAATCAAGAAGATAATCAAAGAGATAATCAAAGATGTAAAAGAGATAAGATATCTACATAATTAAGAAAGGGAAAAATATGAAATAAATATAGAAAAATAAGGGGAAATAGGAGAAACCCTGACATCACCCCCTCTCTAAGGCACATTTCCCACAATGTGCACATGTATGAGTAAGTTTAGAGGGTTTCAGAGGAGGAGGAGGTTCAGTGAAGTTAATTAAAGGTGAAAAGGAAAGTCTATCAAAAGTAAGAGCAGAAATCCTTCTGGGTGCAGCTGGATGCTTGGCATGGAATTCTTTGATTGATTTGGCTGCCTTCTTCAAATGCTCAGCAGGTTCCCAACTGCTTTCCTCATTTGGATAATTCTTCCATTTAACCAAGTACTGCAGCTTATTTCTGAATAATCTGCTATCCTTGATGTACTCAACTTCCCATTCAGGATTTTCTCCTTTAATGACAGGTGGAGGTCTAGAGGGAGGCTTCCTTCCAACAGTATCAGGATGGTAGGGCATAAGTTTGACAACATTGAACACTGGGTGGATTTTCATAGTTTTAGGGAGTTTGAGCTCATAGGCATTTGAACCAACAACTTTGGTGACTTTGTATGGTCCATATCTCTTGTCATCCAATTTCTTGGAAGGCCTATCAGTCTTCAAATCTTTTCCATCCAACCAAACCATGTCTCCAACTTTGAATTCTGTGGGAGTACCTCTGTTTCTATCATAGAATTTAGCCATGTCATCAGCAGCCTTTTTGAGTGCAGACTCTGCTTCTTTCCTGGCCTCTTCCATGTTTTTCACAAAGGTATCTACAGTGTCCATCTTGCTGTCTCTAAGAGGTTCTGTGCCCATTCTTGGATGTCTACCATTGTTGAGCATGAATGGTGTCTGTCTGGTAGAGGCCTGAACTCTGTTGTTGTAGGAAAATTCAGCCAAGGCCAACCATTCTACCCAGTCATCCTGTCTATGGTTTATGAAAAGCCTGAGATATTGTTCTACTTCTTGGTTGACTCTTTCAGTCTGACCATCAGTTTGAGGATGGTAGGCTGTAGATGAAGCAGTCTGAATACCAAGTATAGAATTAAGCTCTTTCATAAATTTGGAGACAAACTGAGGACCTCTATCACAGATAATTTTGATAGGTAGACCATGCAATTTCCAAACATAGTCTCTGTAGAGCTTAGCAGTACCTTCAGATGTGACCTCATCTGTGGTAGGTATGATGTGGATCATCTTGCTCAGCCTGTCTACAACTATCATGATGGCATTATACCCTTGACATTCAGGTAAGCCAGTGATAAAGTCCACAGAAATAGTCTGCCAAACATCAGAGGGAATCTCAGTTGGAGTTAGGAAGCCAACAGGTTTAGCAGGGAATGTCTTGGTCCTATTACATCTATCACATCCTCTGGTGTAGGCTGCAATATAATGGGACATCCCTGGCCACCAGTAATTTCTAGAGACTAACTCTATTGTCTTCCATTTTCCTGGATGTCCAGCAATGTAGGCATCATGATGTAGTTCCACAATTTTCCTTCTGAGATCTTTGTCCTTTGGAACATACACCTTCCCTCTGTAGAGAACAAGTCCTTGCTCCTCTGACCATTCCTGTCCATCTATCTTCTTGGTTGAAGACTTCTTCATCTCCTGTACTGCCTTGACTACTTTCTCATCAAAGTCCTTTGCTTCTCTAATCTTCTTAAGAAGATCAGTCTCTGGACCAGCCAATGTGGTATGACCCTGTTTGAGAGCCTGAATCTTGAAGTAGGAAGGTTTGAGGAGAACTACATTTTCATTATCATTCTCCCCCTTCTTATGGTCTGATCTCCTAGACAATGCATCTGGCTTTAAGGACTTTTTACCAGGCCTATGATGAAGAGAAAAATCAAATCTGGACAAAAAGAGTGACCATCTGGCCTGCCTTCTGGTTAACTTCTGGGCAGTCATAAAGTACTCTAGATTTTTATGGTCTGTCCAGATCTCAAAGTTATGTTGAGTCCCTTCAAGATAATGTCTCCATTCATCTAGTGCTCTGATAATAGCCAGCATCTCCTTGTCATGGATCTCATAGTTCCTTTCTACTTCAGAGAGAGACTTAGACATAAAGGCCACAGGATGCCATTTTCCATCTAGACCTTCCTGAGACAACACAGCTCCAGTAGCATAATCAGAGCTATCTGCTTCAACCTTGTAAGGTTTGTTGTCATCAGGGAAGATTAAAACAGGGGAGGATGTGACCTTAAGCTTTAGCTGGTCAAAGGCTTCCTGATGTCTAAGTCCCCATCTCCAGACTGTCCCTTTCTTTGTCAATTCATGAAGTGGCTTAGCAATGTCTGCAAAATCCTCTATGAACCTTCTGTAGAAGTTGACAAATCCCAAGAATGATTGAACATCCTTGACATTTTCAGGTTCAGGCCATTTAGAGACTCCCTCTACCTTGACAGGATCCATTTCAATCTTGCCTTGTGAAATGATAAGTCCAAGATATTCAATCTTTTCCTTTTCAAATTCACATTTTTCTGCTTTAAGGTAGAGTTTGTTATCTTCCAAGATTTGCAAGACCTTCTTGACTACCTCCCTATGATGTTCAAGAGTCTCAGTAAAGACCAATATGTCATCCATGTACACAATGACCACATTGCCATCAATAAGCTCTATGAAGATGTCATTCATCATAGTTTGGAAAGTTGCAGGACTGTTGGTTAAGCCAAAGAACATTACCAGTGGTTCAAACAGCCCTCTATTGGTTCTGAAAGCTGCTTTCCACTCATCCCCTTCCTTAACTCTAACATTGTTAAAGCCCCACCTGACATCCAGCTTGGTGAAATACTTGGCTTTGCTAAGCTTGGTAATGATGTCAGAAATAAGAGGTAAAGGGTAAGAGTTCTTAATGGTCATTTCATTTAGCTTCCTGTAGTCCTGGACTAGTCTAAGAGAGCCATCCTTCTTCTTGACAAAGAACACAGGGGATGCCATAGGGGACTTGGATGGTCTAATCCTACCAGACTTCAGATTCTCCTCTAGAAAAGCATCAAGCTCTTTTTGCTCATTGGGGGAAAGAGGATAAATCTTTGATCTGTAAGGCTCAGACCCAGGCTTTAGCTCAATAGCATGATCCCAAGGCTTCCTGTCAGGTAGCCTGTCAAAAGACTCCTTTGAAAAAACTCCTTTAAATTGGTGATAATGCTTGGGGACAGCTTCTTCAAAGGTCTTCTTTGGAGATTCAGCCTGTTGGTGAGACTCTTCTGCCAATTTCTGGGAAACAGTTGAGGTAGCATTGATAGACTGCTTCTGAGGATGGAGATAAGAGATAAAAATCCTATCCTCAGGCTCAATTTCAGAGTCAGAGTCAGGTGACTGATCTACAAGATCTACACCTTCATCATCAAACTGAGGGAGCTGTCTTCTCTGTACTGCAGCTATCCTCTGTCTCTTCCTCCTGGCTCTTATAACTTCCATGTGGCAGTCAGATGGACATCTAGTGAATTGAACATCCCCTGACTTCCAATCAACATTTGGGTTATGTAGATAGAGCCAGGTGTGTCCAATAATGGCAGTCTTGTCACCCAAGTCACAAACAGCAAAGGTAGCCTTTTCTGTATGGTTTTTGTAGATCATAATCAAGTCAACTTCCTCATGAATGGAGCCACTCTTGTTGAGAGTACCATCTACATTGTAGACAGGAATGGCTCTAGGGAGTTTTCTTGTGTTGAGATTATGATATTTTACAAAACCAGTGTCCAGAAACAGACCAGTAGCTCCAGAGTCAAGCAAAGCATCTACAGAAAGCCTTTTCCCTGTATCCATTGTCTTTAGAAGGACTGACAAATGAGTAGAGGTTTTAGGCTTGTGACCCAGGATGTAGATTTTTTCAGGAGTGGAAGAAGAATAATCAGAGGACATGGTTTCTGTATTAGAATTTGAGGAGGAAAGATTGAGTTTATTTCTTTCATCTTCTAATACATTAAATTTATTCCATTGGGACATGTCTTTCACCAATGGTGCCTCTAAAAATTCTTTTGTGGAGTTTCCTTGTTGGATTCTTCTTCTTCCTTGATCAGTTTTCCATAAAAATCCTTTAGCTCCTCATGGTTCATGGCATTGATGTTGACTGAAGACTTGCAATCAGCTGCCTTATGACCTTGTTTTCTGCATTTGAAGCAGATGAGGGGCCTGACTGACTTCCATCCTGAATCAACTTCCATAGGAACTACATCTGGTTGCCTTGCTTGAGCAACAAAACCTCTCTGATTGCTTGAGAAGGGAGAAAGACTAGGGGCTGCTGGTTTAGGCTGAGGTTTAGGAGCTTTTGAGAAGGGAGAAGTGGTAGTAGATGTAGACTTGTTAAAAGCTTCCATTTGTCTCCACTGCCTGTCCAGCTTAGTAGCCCAAGATATCCAACCATTCAGAGTTTTAGGCATATCAGGGACATTGTAGACCTTTTCCCTAAGTGACCTATTTAGCCCAGTCTGAAACTTCTCAACCAAAGCAGCATCATTGTACCCAGTATCAGAGACCAATTCCCTAAAGCTAGCCACATATTCATCAGCAGTCTGACTTCCCTGCTTCAGAAGATTCATTTTATGTCTGGCTGTGCTAGCAGGGTCTGGGTCTCCAAATACCTCCCTGAATTCATAAACAAAGTCATCCCAAAGGCCTTCTTTGGAATAATCTCCATCTAGAATTTTGGTTTTGTCAAGTGCCCATTTCCCAGCAGTACCTTCTTTCATATAGGATAGGGCACAAACAACCCTTTGAAGGTCATCTGTAATTCCTTTCCCATAGAAATATAATTTGAGTTGACTAAGAAAGGTTTCTGCTTTTGACATAGAACCATCATATGGCTCAGGGGGGGAAACCTTGATTCCAGACTGTGAACCAAAGGTAAAAGGAACATGACTGACAGAGGGAGGGTGAACTTCTCTAGCAGCAGAGGAGAATGGTGATTGAGTGGTTGGAGGTGTGACTGACTGTTTCTGCTGCTGCTTTAAGAGAGTCACCTCCTGGGTAAGGAGAGAGATTTGTTGAAGGAGCTCTTCCACAGAGGGAAGAGTAGTGGTAGGGGTAGGAGTAGTGTCCATATTGGTGCAGATAAAGTAGAGGCTCTCTGGTGTGTGTGTGGGAGAAGCTATCTACAAAAAGTGCCCTTGATACTATACTAAGTAACTAAAAAAAAAAACTATATACTGGATACCCAGTTGTCACCCCAGGCACAGTGGGTCTAAACCTAGGATCACAGGGCTGACTACCTGGTATTTTCCTAGACCACCAAAGACAGAAACAGTTGGCCTGAATCTGCCCCAACAGTTGGTATCCCTATCTACAAGTTCACACACAACACACAGCAGAGAGTGAGAAATGCAGTAGAAAGAGAGTTGTCTTGAGGAGATGTTGAAATTGTGGAGGGAGAAATGATATAGAAGATTGAGAGGATATTGGAGGTTGAAGAGTTGGTGATGATGAAGAAAATGATATATGTGGTGAGATGATGTGAGGGTAAATGGTGGAAAGAGAGATGAATAGATTGGTGTAGATAAATGTAGGTTGGTGTAGGTGAGGGTGAGATGATGGATAGTGATTGGTGGGGTTGTCTGAGACAGCTTCAATCTTCTGTCAGGGCAACACTAAGATCAGTGTGACAAGGCCACCAACAAAGACAAAGCAAGAGAGAGAGAGAGACAGAGAGATGAGGAGAGAGAGAGACACTCAATGGTTCTAAGAGATCACACCAATGATAGTGGATATCCTAAGAGATTGAAGCTGGGGCTACAGCTACCTACATGTCCAGTATATATACCCTACAGTGATTCTAGAATATTCCTACATTACATCATGAAACAGAAGGATGAGTAAGACAATGACATCATAAAGAAATGATGAATAAGACAATGACATCATGAAACAAGGAGAAGAATGATGTGGAGCAATTGAGGCAGTGCTCATGGGAAATAAAGATGATAAGTATCTAATCAAAGATCTGAGTGATAATCAAGAAGATAATCAAAGAGATAATCAAAGATGTAAAAGAGATAAGATATCTACATAATTAAGAAAGGGAAAAATATGAAATAAATATAGAAAAATAAGGGGAAATAGGAGAAACCCTGACAAAGGAGAATCATTAGTTAGTAATGAGAAGAATGATAAGTTATAAAAATGTATACCATCGAGGCCAGCGAGGCAGTAAGCTTCGAAGCGAATAGCAAAATGTGAAAGTTCGGAGTCGGTAACCATTCTAATGAAGTCCTGGCCACGTTCAGTGGTATTGACAGTGAACGGACGGATGTAACCGTCAATAGAGGAACGTACGGCCATCAAGATGACCTCGGTGTTTGTCCGCGCGTGTAGAGCATGTATCTAGACTCCAGAATGAGACCTTCGTTGCCCAACAGTTATCAGAAAGTTTACATACCTCTTTTTCCAAGCTTGTGAGTGTAGCGTAAGCGTCGTGGAAGGAACTGAGTGGGGCATTATGCTCGGAATAGCTCCTCATCTCGCGCATCTCTTCATGGTCTTCTATCAATGGATCGGTCACCTCCTCACGCTCCGTAACCCCCTCTATCTCGTTTAAACTTAAGCCTTTCTAAAAGGAAGGTGTTCGAACAGGCCAACCGGTTTAAACGGCTGTTTAAACAGATCTAAGTTGATTAAACAATGTTAAATTACCCTTAAACACTTTGAAATTTTTCAAACGGCTGTTTAAGCACATTAAATAAATAAAATTCCTGTTTAAGTCTGTTGAAAAGTTTGATTACCATTAAGAATATGTCTACAGTTTAAACAGGATGTAAGCAATAGAGTAGCAAGGACATTACTAGAGAGAGAACAGGAGGGACTATAGTGCACATGCGCCTCCCAGGCTTATAGAAAGGAAACAAGAAAGGACAAGGCTCGACGAGGACCAGGAAGAAATGAAGGAAGGAAACCTGGGACGGAGGAAAAGAAAAGGGACAGATGCCACCAGGACTGGATGACCATGGTCAGCGCGCAGATAATGAGGGCAAGCTACATGCCTTGTGGGTCTATTGCCTTATGCTCATTGTATCATAGCCCAATCCCCCACCCCATCGCGTGTATTGACCGTTTGCGCTTGTGCATGTTTTATTGAGGTGGCAGTGACCACACGGTGCTTGTGGGCTACGGTTGTTGTTGCTGCTGCTGCTGTTGTTGCTCTGAGGGGGTGGTACGTTGGTAGTGGCAAAACACTGGTAATGGCAAAGAAGGGAAGACGCAAGACACAAGGCATGGCATGGTCGATTCAACCGGTTTGGAACTCCGAACAATAGTCGGAGAATCACCAGAACAATGCAGTTCGGAAAGTTCCGTGCTTACACGTGATATGTTATGCCAGCGAACAGATGCCATGCTATTTCTTCCTTAACTTCTTTTGTTCCCCCTTCCCTATCACCTAGCTCGCCACCTTGAAAATTTCATTAGAGTGCATATATACTGCATTTAGACCTCTCTGAAAACTGATCCCAACCTTAGATCAAGTAACAGACCACTAAATTGGTACGAACTTTCTCGTCTCCGTTTCTTTGCGCCCTTATTTCCACTCTGCTTTGGCTTTCTTCACTTCTTTTCTTTTTTCTTCTTGATTAAACAGTGTTTAAATTGTTTAACCAATTTTCAACTGTTTAATCTCATCTAAACTGTTTAAGCCTGTTTAAACCGTTCAATTCAGTTTCAGCCGTTCAACGTGGTTTATTTCTATTTTGTGATTAAATACTGTTTAATTTTCGAAGCCGTTTAATTTATTGTTTATCATTAAACAGGTCTCATTATCCTCTGGTAGTTTACATAGTTGTATAATGTCTTTGGTAGATAGGCTAGTGTAGTGAATTTAATAGATGTTTTTTATACAGCCAAGTACTACTTGATATGACTGTTTAAGGGTAATTTAACATTGTTTAATCAACTTAGATCTGTTTAAACAGCCGTTTAAACCGGTTGGCCTGTTCGAACGCCTTCCTTTTAGAAAGGCTGAGGTTTAAACACGACAGAGTGAGTTTCATTCACGCTCGTCCTTGCTCATGGCTTGCCATGAATCGCGTATGACACCAATGACCTCGCATGCTTTTTTTCGTTGACCAGCAGGCTTATCTTGAGGAAGGTATTAGACATAAGAATACCTGACGTAGCAGCAAAACTTACCTTTGTTAATACGTTTGACCTCCGAGCTCAGATAGACGTTCCAACGCGAAATCTTCCTTTCGCCTTTCTTGCGCCGACTCGCATGGATGATCTGTTCGTAATAATATTGCTCGGAGTGCTTGCCGAACCTTTCCTTGAGTTTGACAGCCTCATCCCACAGGACCCCCCGAGCCGCGTCCAGGGCCTCCTTCAAGTCCTCCTTGTTTTTCCTTTGCTTTTCACGTTGCGCCCTCTTCTGCGCTGGCGTAAGCTTGTACGCTGGGCGAGCGCGCGTTCTCCAGGGTTTTCGAGGAGCATGGCTCTTGATTTTGCGAGTCTTGTGCCTGAAGTCGGCGGCGGTGTGACCGTCCTTCGCAGATTTTGCCATCTTGAAGAGAATATTTAAAAAACAATGCAACGGGAGGGGGGGGAATAGTTTGTATAGCATTGAAACAATAGTGTTAGTACGTAAATCACGTGTAGATAGAATTCTATAATCTAAGAGTTCAAAAAATGTCGTAAGTATAGGTTATTGGTTGGCTGGTTGAAAACAAAACTTCAATTTCCCCGCTGAATCATCTCATAAAACCAGCGGGCCTCCGCAATCGACCACCCTTTCAAAGCAAGGGTCCTGATGAAGTCCTCTGCACTGCGAGAAGTACGATAAACAACTGAAAGAAATTCTATGATGTCCTGCTCGTAGCCGAAGGAAGCGACGTAGGTCGATATGATAGAACCCAAGGTATGTGGAATTTCGGGTGCTGGAGGGAGCTGGCGGGGGTCGTAACAGGTTGACATGATTCCAGTCCAGCTGCGAACGTGTAACTGGGCTACTGGTGAAGGAAATGTAGGCACCACCACCATGTCCACGGGTTTTTCGGCTGTTTTTTTCCCGGCCGCTTTGCCTGGCTTGGAAGTAGCGCGAGAGGATGAAGCTGTGGGAGCAGTGGTGGGGGCTTTCGATGGTGACTCAGAGGATGAAGGTGAAGACTCTGTAAAATAGATGAGATAAGAGCTTAAAATATATCAGTGCCACTTACTGGAATGCGTAGAAGGCAAGTTGGGGCGACCATACAACGACAATTCCTCGATAGTCGGTGCTCTATGTGGAGGTTTAGCGGCCTTCTTCGACGATTGGTTTGACTTCGAGGGCTTAGACGGCGATTTCTGAGAAGAGGTGTGATTTTCGTGGTAATTTGGAGCATCAGATTCTGAATCCGAGTCCAAGTCGATACAGGAAATGGGCGGGTTGCTAGACGGCGGCGGGTGAGTTGAACAGGGTGGGACAAAGGCATCCCCTCTGCATACCATGCAGAGAAACGCCTCCGCAAACGTTGGAAAAGAGGCCTTGCCTCGATATTTTTGTCCTGTTATCTGTTTATTAGCAAGGATCCTACCGTTGGCCTCGATCAGCGTAAGTAACCTGAAAAGATATTAGGCAACGCACCTGTCCAGAAACACGCCCGTTGTTTCGCCCAAGTACACGACATGAAACTTAGATAGACCCTCCCCAACGTTGATACTGTTCAGAATACCGGATCGATACAATTCACAAGCCACCCCATAGCCCGTAAGGGGTGGCTTAATTGATAGAATCTGGACAATACGGGGCTGAAGTTGCATCACATTCGTGGCTTCTTGTTCTGTCCGACAGACCACGTTGAGGGGGAAAGAATCATAGTCCTTCCCTGGTACGATGAACGGCCTAGTGTCCATAATAAACATGTTAGTCTACCTTTCTAGAAAATCAAAAATAAACATACATATCGTCAAAAACATAGACCCCCGGTGACCGTCCTCCGAGATGTGCTGTCCAAAAGGTGCCGAGTGTGCTATTCATGAAGTGATGGCAGAAAATAAGAAGTGATGCAGCGGATTTGATCAATAACGCGGTCATCAGTCTTATATTAAGCACACCCGGGCCTCATGCCAAACTCATGTCTGGGTCTTACACTCGGAGTCGCTTGTGCTGCTCATTCTTTCACACAAGAAGCATTATAATACAATAGGTTCGAGTAAATAAAATTAATGTAGTTTACCGCCAAATGAATGATTGAATGTGCTATGTCAATAAGAACTTAAGAAGTTCACGATCGCATTGGCAGTTCACACATATAGTCAATCAACCCGCCGATATCACCTTCTATATTCTCGTTATCTCCGTCTTCTTGAAAATCATCTTCATCGGAGGAGGAATCATCGGCATGTGGTACTCTGTCGCTAGTAAGGGAAGGTTGAGACTCAGAATTGTCAATGGTCGTTAACGTTGGTGGGCTAGAAACTCGTTTCAATGCTCGTCCTCTCGATGTATCGCCGGTAAATCCCCGTAGTGATTTAGTCCTCGCAAATCGCGCTAGAATATTTTTATTTATGCGTTCGCGTCTGTTGCAGTAACGAAGAGCAGCGCCGTAGATAGGATTGCGCTGAGCCTTGAGCCGAGCCAATAAGCGCGTGTGGTCATCCTGCTCGTCATAAATGGCGGTGATGATGCGCCGTATCTCAATATTGCATCGCGTAATTTCTTCATATGCGCGTTTAATGCGAAGGTCTTGCTTGATGGTCTCACGTACTGCGAGCTCGTTCCACCGCTTCTGTGAGATGTCTGCTGATGTTCCTCGAAGTAGGTGAAATTGTTCAAGAAATGAATATGTTGACACTTGCGACCAATCAAGGGTGGGTTTTGGCGGACTCATCTGGAGAGCAGCTTGATTGTACTTCTCAACAGCATTGCGGATGGCTTTACAACATGTTTGCAGAGCCTTGGCGATGTGCGTTCGCATTTTATAACCTGTATCGAGCATCGAGAATGAGCGCTATATTTAGCGACAGGATTTAGTTGGTCAATGAGACTCACCAGTGTGATTTAAATTGAGCTTATGAAGTTCAAAAAGTCGTTGAACTACTAGTTTCTGTAGTCTGTCCAAGGCAAGATGAAAATCGCGGGTGGCGGAATATGCTGCAGCTTTCTGATAAGCTGGCGTCAGCGGAGACCATCGCTCACTGATATCTAAGCGAGTCTCAAGCTCGACTATCTCTTGTAGGACTTGTTCCTTGCGCTCGCTTAGAAATCGGCGTTCGGTCTCTTTTTTCCGCGTCTTTGACAGGGCTGTCTGATATGTTTGACTAGCCGCATGTTCGGGTGTTTCAATTTCTATGCGCATGAAGCGTCCGTTGGCTGTCTCATACTTAGCACTGCACCGGGGAATATATCAATTACTAGGCCATACAAGAATTATGACATCGTTTTAGACGCACCTCACTTCCCGATACTTCTGCAACACTTCAACGTAGGCCACGCTGAGTACGTCATACTCAGGTTCCTGTCCAAGTGAGCGGAAATACACTACTTCTTCTTCGTGCCACCTTTCAAGATCGCCGTCGGCAATCTGTAAGGATTCCTTTGCATGAGCTAGGGCTGGTTCTTCCTCTTGGATAATTCGCAATGCCTGAACATAGTTGTTGTGCAGCATCTCACCAAGGTTCGCATATTTGTCTTCATCCCATTGCCGAAAGAAATTGTGAATGAATACGCGCCGACGATAGCGCGTCATGTAGCGCGTGACGGACCCTAGCTGGTTGGAAGCACTAAAAATATGTTCCATCACCTCAAGATCCTCTAGCCCCATTCCTTCAATGACATTCGGGTGATGTTGTTTCTGACAGTCGTAACTGTGAGAATAGCCGTGGAAAGCGTTGACACAGCATCGGCAATTTTGTGAATTGAAATCCGAACCAAGTGAACTATTTTCAATAGTCTTGGAAAAGGCGCATCCGATGTCATAACCCACAAGCCAACTATCTCCTAAAACTTCGAGTGCCTTTGCAATAATAGCAAGTGGATATTTTGCCCTGTAAACTTTGAATTAATATAGTTACATCACGAATTCATTTACACAAAATTTGATAAGAAATGACCCACAGCTCCCCGGATTGAATGAGATCGGCAATCCATAATATCAATCCATGTCGACAGGCTGATGCAAAAATACCCGCTTCATGGAAAATCCTCCACATAGTTTTCATGTCATCGGATGCTGCTGCTTTCCATCGTGTGGCACAGCCCGAGTGATCTTCATGATGCGCCGGTAATACTTCTATGTCCTCCCATTGATCTTCATCATGTTCGGCGCTTCCCACCGGATTGTCAGGAGCCTCGGCCGAAGGTCGACTCTTGCGTGATTTGACTTCGTCCTTGTAGAGATTAACGTAGTCTTCACTAAGATAGTAGTCGCTCTCCTCAAACGTTCGAGTGTCACCCTCGCTTCGACTAGCTCCCGGGGCCATTCTCTTCAAAGAGAAGTTTGCGTCAATGGCAAACATTTTTTTGAAACGTAACGGAGGCTCATCTCTAAGCTATTGACGCAAAACTGAGATATATTCATTTACATAAAAATATACAAAAACGAACTTCATGAGTGCATGCTGGACACGCGTTTTGAACTCGCCAATTCTTGCCTACGTGTCCCAAAGCTTCGGCCACCTTACTGTCAACTACCCGCATCAACGCTAGGTACGCGTCAAATGCATTGGATAACGCAATGCGATATGTGCGGATGTACGGCATCTGAAACTAGTTAGGAGTTGAGGAATGGAGAGATTGCTAGATCACATACATTATAAGTGTCGCAAAGAACCTTAGTGAATGCTTCCACACTAAATGATGGTTTACGAGCACGTATACAGCTAAAAAGTTCCAAGGTGCGAACGGAAAATGCAATAGATGGCTTTTCGGGCGAGTTACCAATGTAGCCGTGAAACATAAGTGCTTCGGTGACAGACTTGGAGTCCGCGTTGCGTGAAATGTTGACTTGGGTCTCAAGGGTGTAAATGTCGAATACCTCGATGTTGAAATCCCAGTTCTTCGACGATGATTCGCTACTAGGACTAGTGGGCTCTGAGTCTTCGTTTGATAGATTTTCGGGAGCGGGAGGTGGGGATGGCATGTGCACATCAGGGGCTGGGGATGGCGGGGTATGATGCTCAGGGTACTTCCACACTAGATAGGCGCTATACATCTCGGTGATACGGGGTTCCCAGTTTTTGTTTAGTCGCTTCTGACGGTCTCGCCAGGTTCGCTTATCATGGTACGCTCTTCCGCGAAGCCTGCAAGGGTAAGATTTTACAAACAACCTCTGAATTCCGAGTCATACCTTTCATCCATGAGATCTCTGGCTGCTTCGACAAAAATATCATTATCTGCCAAGGTCTCTGGAATATCCTGCCAATCCCTCTCGGTCTCTGATGCCAGTGACCTGTTATCAGATTCAGAATTCGTCGGATCATGCGAAAAATCGGGTCCATCGTGGTTAGGGTAATCAATAGGTGCTGATGTGTGACCACGTATGTCATTCAATGCATCGAGAGATTGAGGGCCAAGTCCTGAGGAATTACGAAAAGTAACATGATCACTCAGAGGGCGCTAGTACCTGAATACATAAAGAAACATAGCTTACCTGCTCGCGCCATTTGTACGCGTTGCCGGCCTGCTTCTCGGGTGTGTTGAAGGGCATGAGCACCTAAGGTACGTTGTTGTACTGTGCCTCGTGGATCCCCCGAGCTGATTCGAGCTTTTCTAGACACGCTAGACCGTGCACTAGGCATGATTGTATAATGGTGAGAGGTAGAAGGTAAGTTGTTATCGATGACAAGCTGGCTTGGAAACGTGGTAAAAAGGTGTAAGCACTATATTTAGAGTACCACGACACATCAACAAGATAAGATGGATTTATGAATGCACGTTACTTACGCGATAAGATAGTCAGGATTCCTGGCTATCTTATCGCGCTACATACCTTTGCGCCTCAAATATGAGATAAAAATATCGTGCGGACTTTACATTCACAGGTAGGTCTTATTTCCGCAACTTGTTTCACTTCCGTGCTATTATAGCGCCGGAGTTACGATGTGGGTGCCACATCATTACATACCCGAGGTGCAAAACCCCTCCTCTCTTGCTCTCTGTTCTACCTGTCCTCATCATGCATTGCGCATCAACAGTGCCTGCAGTGTAGAGTCCTAGAAACCTCTTTATTTGAGGTGAATACTACGTACATTTTTTCATTGTTTTGTTTAACTACAAGTCTCCAAAACTATTAATATTACTTAGCGTCTAATTGTAACGCGATGTCAAAAATAGTTGACATCGCTTAATTTCATCATGTTTCACGTCCTTAGTATGACGTGCGGAGTTGAAAGGTGGGTCCATACGCGTCACCTATACAGTCGGTTTCCCGCCCTCCCCCCCTGCGTATAGGGGATGCGCTCACCGTGCTGCTCGATGAGCAGGCAAAAAGGCGCGTTGTGCCGACTGATGTACTGTATATTAGTCAGTGATTAGATAATACACAATATTATATGTTTTTTTATTTATAATACTCATCTAATACATATGTGGTGTCTTTGTGGATGCAGACAGTGACAACGTGGAGGGGGAGGGCGGGAGCGCCCGACACAGCAGGCGGGAGAGGCGCCAAGTAGACAGAGGACGGCACCGGCACCATCAGCCGAGGAACACTTTGCCGAAAGGTCGGCTGGGGACGGAGATATCCGAGGAGGGCACAGACCATGACACACACGGGACAGGGGGCGTACGCACGCCAGCGCGCGCGAAAAAGGACTTAGTGAGAGAAGCCAGGCAGGAGATATCCACCACTTTATTGACAGTGAGTGGGAAATACACATTCTATTCTATTTAGCTTGCCGCTCCGCATACGTCCGACATCCTAATTAGTTACAAATAACGTGATGTTGAGGTGCTCGAACTGCCATTGAACTGCATCCAGAGCTGTGGTTTGGGGATTTTCCCAGCCTCGTCGTTTGGCACCATTCAGACATTGTCTCGCTTGTTTCACGAATTGGTCGCGAACTTCGATATTTGGTGTTGAATATGGACTCACCATCAACTCGTTACGCACCACCCAAAATGCAGGCGCGTCTATGACGCGCCTTTCATGTGCAACCCCGTCCTTATTCTTTTCCTTCTTAGGACGACGGAACCATTTTTCTTTATTGTTTCTTGTTTGTTTGAACCTTATTTTTTTCACTCTACTCGTACCCCACACGCTGCCCATTTTCCTCAACGGTCAATATCGACGTAACTGAGGTTAGTAAATTTCATAGATTATATTATCTTTCTTTTGGCTTACTTTATTATAGTATCTAGTTCTGTAATCAACTGGTAGCCAGATACCAATGTAGTAAATATCGACGCGACTGAGTTCTGTAATCATTTGGGCTGACAAAAGTATTGGATATTTGTAGTGCGCGTATGAGCCTCTGATTCGAATAAGCGCGCTCTTGAAGGAGGGTCTCGATGTCGGCCCCAGGAGGATATAGAATATCCTTGATTTCTTGTTCGAGATGGCGGAAAGAATGAGGGGATTTATGGTATATTTTCTTTCTAAAAATTTGTTGGTATGTAAAGGTAATGATTAAAATCGAGAAGAGTAAAGCAGGCAGCATGGCTGCGAATATCAGTTGAGGGGAATCCATAGGAAATTAGATTAGCAACACCACAAGGACGCCTCTCTCTATATACCCAGTCCAGGCGCCTGAAGGAAGCACGAAAATTGGCACATTACCCACCTATCTCTTAGCCCGGCAGAAGATTGAACGACCAAAGCTTGATTGCAAATTGCTACAAGGTTCAAGAAGTCTCCCGCAGCAAAGCTGTTCGATTTTAGTGCACATTTCGTCCCATGATCATGGATTAATGAGCAATATCAGCATACAATCCAATGCCGATATATGATTTGAGTGCTTTACAGGTAAAGCGCAGTATGTGGGTACTTGTAATAGGCGCTTGACGTCAGTTTTTGTATTGCTGCGGCGAGGGTCGTTTAGAAATAGAAAGCTCCCGGTGGCAACTAGTCAACTCCCTACTAATTGCTGGGCAAGATGAACAGGATGTACGCCGCATCCACATTCTAAAGAGAGCACCATTTTGTTCCATCATCCCATGAGTAGAAGAAAGTGTGTGTGTTTTCAATGAAGGAATGGACGAAGTCCAGTCAGGTGGTGCAATGTGGGGTTGTGATTAGCGCCCAAGATCTGGAAGTTAACATTATGTTTAGATTCATGACTCCAGTTGCGTGCTGGACGGTGGATGACTTTATATTTGCACGGATAGATCTATGTATATGAGTCCGTAGAGTACGTACGATGCAAGCCTCAGCTGCATACTCTAGAATTAATATGGGTTAGCTATATCGAAAGGATCCGTTTCTTCACAAAAATAATCCGGAGAATCGTCGGACGGTGGCCAAAAGCCCACCGCGAGATCTTCAAGCTTGATTGTCTCGATGTCGCATTTTTCGCAAAGTTGGTTGTACAAGGGCGGGAAGTCCGCTTGCCAGGTTGTTTTTATATGATCGAATACGCGGAGAACACACTTTGGGAGTGTTTCAGCGCCTGGTCTGGCGTTGAAGAAATTGACAAATGAACCAATTCCCGCTATGATGTCCATATTCAAGGTGAGCCTCTCTACATTGGGCCAAAACAATGGATATGAATGATAATGAGCAGGAGTGAACATGAATATGCATTCTTCTGCATCTTCTTGGGACAGTAAAATGTCTTTCGCTCGCTGAGTTATTCGAACAAGGCACCAGGCTCCATGCAGAGTCGAGGGCGTGACATCGATAAGGTAAAGATTGTGTAATGAAGGGAAAAAATACGATTCGCCCAGGTGTACAGGAATAGCACCAAACTCCTCAGGAAGCCATACTGACTGAAGGGTTAGGCTCTCCAGCTTTGGGGCCCGTATACACGGTAAAATTAGGGAGAGAGTATCGTTGTCGCTGTATCGTAGGCTTTTGAGATTGTTCATGTTGATCCTGTTCATCATGTCCGGTGTTGGCTGCTCAAATACATCGCCTACGAGTGAAAGATCTTGAAGAAAAGGCAATTCCAAAATAGAAAGAAATGCCGCCCACGAATATATTGACTCTGGATTGTCTATGATGGTTTCTATGCGGAGGGCCGTGATGTTAGACAGAGGGGGAGTGCACATAACGTAGGTTTTTCCATCTAGACGGAGTGATTTCAAGTTGCTTGCGCCTCCTTCAAAAATAGTAGTTTCCACTTTGTTGACAACTGTTAAATTTCTCAGGTGCAATGGCTCATTCAGTGGGTGGTCTTCCTCCGCACAAAGGACAAAGTGTTCCAATCGTGGCACGGATAATTTTCGTAACTTTGGCATGATAGTGTCGAGTGAGGACGACTCTGAATTTAATATCAAAGTGGTACGCTTCCAGCGATGCGCCTGTTTGATGGCCATTTCCAACAATGCAAGGCGTCTCTCAGAGGCACCCTCGTCCCGTGCGTGATCGTGACCAAATTCGAGCCATAGCTCCAAGTCGAGCATCCCTGATCTTTTAAGATATGCCTCTAGTCGATCAAGAGGAATACGCATAATACTGGGTCCGTCGTAGGAAAAGGAAGTCCATAGTCGAGGGTAGGAGAGAGAGACTTCCCTCCAGTGACGACAAACATGGGAGATGACGACTTCGGGCAACAAGTGAACTGCTTTGGATTCCTCTTCTCCTTCCTCCTCCATAGGATATCCGGACGCATGGTCAAAGATCATACAGGTTACTTCAGGAGGAAGCCTCAGCAGTTTCGACGACTTGTTGTATATGGCTCCGTATTCAGCCTGAATTTTGGCTATATTTGCATCAACTTCTTGAATGCGAGCGGCCAAAGCTGCGCGTTCAGCCTCGTATATCTTCCGCTGGGACAGCAATCGTGAAAGTGCGTCTTGGTCACCTCGATCAGTCACCATGATGGTCCTGGAACTGTCAAAACGGTTTGTTACTGTTTTTCAAAGCCCCAGTATGCTATGAGCAGCTGTACCTTTTCGTTCGGTTCAGTGGTCAAATTGAAGACAGGTTGGAGAAATATTCGATTCATGCCCAGTTAGCACTCAGAGTCAGGGTGGAGTCGCGTTCGTCATGTGACGCCCTAGTAGAGAAAAACAATCTGGAAGTGCTCAGCAGTGTTGATGAGCCTGAGGTTCGTGCAGTACTTGTTAAGAATAGAAGAATTATACAATAATATATCTCTTGCCTTCCAAAATGTACAAGTGTAATATAAATAAAAACCAACATCCATCACCATCAAGTTGAGCCCTCAACGTTCAACCATCACGACTTTTGACTTCGTCACTTTGAAGTTCGAGGACACTGCAACTAAAAATGGGAGTCATTGAACTGAAGGAAGACCCTTCTTTCTTGCACCTGTCCAAAAATGTCGATGCTGGTACCGAGGTTTCTCATCCTTCGCTCCTTTTTAAAGAAACTGGAACAGCATGAAGAATACAAGAGTTAACTTGGAAATTATAAATTATTCCATCATGCTTTCTTCACCAGGATTGACCGTATTGAGTGAGATATTGCTGGAGAATCCTCCAAGGTAATTGAGCGTCCCGGCAAATAACGAGTCAAACTCTTCGAGTAAGCCCATCCCTTCGAGCATACTCGAGACATCTCCGAGGTCATCTCCACCGTTCTCCGCGTCTCCTGGTTGGGCACGCTGATTGGTTAACCACTCTTCCAACGAAGCTTCTCCAGAAAATAGCATGCTCCGCAAACGAGTTATGTCTGTCTGACTAGGCGGAGTCGATTTCAGAGAGTTCAAGGGCCGGGCAACATCCTCTATCGGTAGAATGAGATCGACTCCTTCCTTCAGTTCTGGATCCCAGGTTTGTCCCTGAAGGACGACAATCCAAGACTGATCAAGGTCGTCGAGAAAGTCTACGAGTTCTTGCAAAACTTCTTGGCTTGTGGGATTGGAGGTTGAGCTGCCAATAGAGTAACCTGGAATAGAGGACAATACTTCTCCTGTGAGACGGAGTAGAAATGCAATACGAAGGCTTGTCGACGGGTCCAGCGGAGGTATTTGAAGGATTATTATCAGTAGCTTCCTGGCAGCTTCAATATAGGTGGGAATTGTCCTCAAGCTGGAAGTTTCCTCAATTCTAATCATCTCAGTTTTTACAAGAGGTTCATCGCAGGAGGTTTTCACACACCTCTTCTTATAGTTACGGGTAAGCTCTAGGAAATTAGCATCGAGGAAGTCCATGAGCTTTCTTTCTTGTTTAGAAGTAAGGGGACGCCGTCGTTGCGGATCTCGGAGCCCATCTGTATTTTTTGCAGAGTTCGTATTGCTGAAGTCCATATTTTCGCGATGATAAAGTCCATTAAGAGTAGAATACGATGAAGCGGAATATACAAATGTCATCTGGGACCCCCGGCCCGGGAAATATATTTGGTATTGATTGTCAACGACCCCCACAATCAGCCAATCACGTCAAATTGATACTTTTTTCGTTTTAGGTACAGAATTAATTGGAGTCCGTCTTTCCTTTGCCATTATGCTCCGTACAATGTAAGATATCCCTACAAGAATTGCACACATGTTCTCCTGACTGGTTTTTAACATACAGAAAACCCAAAAATGCACGCTCAAAACGAGCGCTAGATGCTCGGCAGCCAAAGGAAATCGAAGACCCTCGCACCGCTATCTTCGTCAAAGGAACACATACCGGAGAGGTTCTGAATAATGTTATGCGCGAGCTAGTGAGCTTTGAAGAAAACAACGATGGTGTTAGTTTGATATTGACCAGTCTTCTAGATGGCATTGAAACGCCCTCATGCTATTGCGTTTAACAAAAAGAACGATATTCATCCCTTCGATGCTGCATCAACGTCCGTTAATTCGCTGGAATTTTGGTCGCAAAAGAACGATGCATCTATGTTCATATTTGGTCAAACGACCAAGAAGAGACCTCATGGATTGACTTTCGTCCGAATGTTCGATAACAAAGTTTTGGACATGGCCGAAGTTGGAGTGGAGAGCTGGACCGGAATGGCAGATTTCAAGGTACGTCGTCTTAAAACTTTTTCATCTGCACCATACCTTAATACATATCATAGACACCAAAATCCACACCAGGACACAAACCATTAATGCATTTTGCCTCCGAATTATTCGACACCCACCCTCGTTTCGTGCAATTGAAATCGATGCTCTTGGACTTTTTCAACGGCGAAGAGATCGAATCAATATGCCTACCTGGTATCGAACACGTTATCAGTGTAACGTGTGGACCAACACCCGACGCACTCAACAACGCAACCGCCATTGCCTATGCCAGCCGTCCCAAGTCAGGGCAGGAAGACGCATCTAATTTCCCAAAAGTTCATATCAGGACATATACCATCAAATTACTTTCTTCTGGAACTCGTATACCTCGTGTCGAACTGGTGCCTATGGGTCCTTCTCTCGATCTTGTCATGCGCAGATACCAGGCGGCCGACCCAGATATGCTCAAGCTCGCGATGAAGCGCCTCAAGCTGAAGAAAACAGACGTCGAAAAGGGTCTCGGAAAGAAGAAGAAGAACCAGGAAATCGACGAGATGGGCGACCTCAGAGGACGCGTGCACGTCGGAAAACAGGACCTCGACAAATTGCAAACGCGCAAGATGAAGGGTTTGAAAGCCGGAAAAGACGAAGATATGGCCGAGGACGAGGACGAGGACGAGGACGAGGACTTTGGAAGTGCACGGAAAAAGAGAAGAGAAGAGTAATTGTTCGTCGTTTCCCTCTTTCGTTGTTTGATTTCCTACGTGTTCTCTCATTTTATCATTGTATGTGTAATTCTTACTCATCCCACTAAATAATGACTTCATTGCTGGCATCACTCATGGCCATTTCAAACATGGTCAACATTAGGCAAATATCTTCTAAAAGAAAATCCGTACAAAAATAGCAATAAATAAGAAGGTCATCATCGTCACAAGTTTGTCCAAGGTAGCTGCCATATGTATAAGGTTGGTGTCCATAGATACTAGCCTTTCCTGCAAAGCTAGCCTATCCTCTGCCCTGGCAACTCCATTGTGGGCCGAATCTAACTTCGTTGAAGCCAGTTCATGGGATGTAGGTGGCCGATTATCGTCGTAGTCATCGTCCTGAGGGAATCTGGGAAAATCGTAAGGTTCCATGGGTGGCAAGCGCACGAGTTCCTTTGCGTAACGTATGTCTCTCTTCTCGTCAATGACCTTGCCATAAGCTGGACAAAGGACATAACCGACGTAACCCATTCGGTGGTTAGAAATCTGTTTGCTTTCCTTCAGGATAACCTTGATGGCGTATACCCGCCGGCACGACACATCCACTAATGCCCATGCCCTCCATTCCCATGTTATCGGGATACCCTGGACGCTGAGAAGCTCGACTTCTGTCTCACCGGTCTTTAGGGCTTTGTAGACTGCCTTTTGCAACGTCCTTGTACTGATGCTATAACTCGATAGCTCAACGACTGACTTCTCATCAGTCCCGTACTTGACATTGACGACATAACGGCGGTAAGTCTGAGGATCGTCCAGGAAGAAAAAACCGACATCGGTATCAGCACGTTCGTCGAATGGTACAGGCTTGAAAACGTGTTCAAGGACAAGCGAACATTCTTCGTCCATAATATCTTTGACAACAAATTTGATGCGTATTGGTCGATGCCGACACAGAAACTCGCGATCCCACCATCTGGAGTCAGAGCTGGTTTTTCGTTTTATTTGAGGGATGGACACTCGAAAATCGAGCAACGATGACTTGCGAGGTTCAACTGTAATCGGTGTGTCGAGCCCGCCTACGACGGTGCAGCCGTTGACTGGCAAGTACTCTATCTCGCCAACCATGCGATAGAAAGCAGTTATCGAGGTGATAGTAATTGAGTTCATGGAGTCGGGGTTGCAATTATTGTAAACAGTTATTTTGCCAGACAGAGTACTAAAGGTCGTTCCAGGAACGAGAGGTGGATTTGACGTTGCCTTGAGGATAAGTGGAAGAGACGATGTGCTTTTGCTTTTGAAATCCTTTCGGACGGGACGAGATTGGGCTTCCGTGAGTGTAGGACCATAGGCAAGATTATCTGGCAGGACGTAGGGCGAGGACGGCGTGTATGAAGGAAAGCCTCCTGCAGAGATTGTCAAGACATCTCCCGACTTCGTGCATGTCTCTATGTCAATGAGACAAACCCGTATACAGGGATGAGCCGACGTGGCACATTTAGCAGTTAGCCGTACGCCAACGATTGAACCAGAAGCTGAAAGGATCCATTCAGCTAATGAATACTCGTTTTCATCGTCCGAAGTCCGATATATTACCGTCCGCCCAGAGAGATGCAAGGACTTCGAAAGTTCTTGTAGTTCTTTTGAAGTAAACGTGTTCAAATAATATCGACTCCTATACCGTATCTGACCGACCATTATGAGTAAAGTGTTTTCTTCAACCCTAGGGCTTCGGCCGAACCAACGAAGGAGCTGGCTAATAGAGGCAGTCTGAGCTTCATCAGTTTCAAGGTTGACTTCTTCAACGGCTGCCCATATTTCCTTTGTATTTTCATATCCTGATAATTCCCTTGTGTGAGAAAAGAAAGATCCATAGGGATAATCGCAGTGATGTTTTGTTCTGTGCGTGCCGAACTGACACGGGTGAGGAGTTGTGCAACAAGGGAATAATCTCGAATAAGAGTTGTACTCGGCACGGTGGAAGGAGCATGCCTTGGGCCCATTTGAATGCTCTGTGAATTCCTTGTCACATTGCACACATTTGAATTTCTGTTCGGCGTCCATGGAGTTGATCTCCAAGGCAAGATCCTTGAAGCCACCAGCGATGGCTGCGCTGACATTATCGCGCAGAATTCGTTCCAATTTTGAGTGGTTTTGCTTGACCGCATCGTCGATATCGGCGTGGAGTTGCTCCATGACTGTGTCGTCCATCACGAAATCTCGTTGACTGGCAAATTCTTTCACCAACTCTCGGTCATTCACAACAGCAGCCACATCTCCTCCGTGATTTTCAACAAACCGCTTTGCTGCTTTGTCTTCATCGTCGACTGGAATTGAACGAGTAATGTCGAGCTGGAGTGATTGATGTATTTGGAGGTTCATCAGCAAATCACGACAGCACTCGTTTATACTCTCCGCACATGCACTGAATTTCTCCTGATTGGAAAAGCTCAGGCGACGAGCAACGCGTCCTTGTCTTCTGTAAGCAGCGATAAGCGCTGCAGCGTCCTTCAAGGCATCGTTGATCCGTTCCACGACTTGTCTTGTAGATGACTTGATTTCTATGCCTTTTAGAGCGGGAACAAGTCCAAGCATGAAAGTAATGCATTCCAGGAGATCGTTGCATTTAGCGTCGGCGTCTTGAGCGCGTTTCTCTATGTCTATGATGACCTTTAGGAGTACGAACGCTGGCGCAATAAAAGGCATGGCCTTCCCAAAATCCGAGAACGCATCCAGAATCCGGATGGCCGCATCGATGCAGGAGTCGCTGATGAAGGGTTGGATGACGTTCGAGGCTTTGGCAAGAAACGACGTCCTTTTTGAAACATTAACAGCTTGTTCTGTGATCGCTTGTGGGTCAACACTATCGCCTAGTTGATCCCTGTGTAGTATGACTGTAAACGGATGGTAAATGACATATTTCAACTTGCACTCACATTTTATCTTGTAGTATCAGCGATCTTTTGGAGGCACAAATAAGAGTTCATCTGCTACAGGGAACATTGCTTAAGAAGGTCAAAGTGTGAGAACAGAAACGGATGGATGTTGATTTTTTGTGAATCATCAGTCTCATGGTCGACATCTGCGAAAATTAATCATGATTCTTGGATCAATGATAGTCAAGTCTGTCAAGTATATTTATATAAGTAAAAAGCATAGCTCCTAGGTAGCGTGTGCTTCCAGATCCACAGCTAATCGTGAGGTGAGTACCTGTGCAAGAATCGCATGAAGTCCAAGTCACCGTTAGTGTGGTGGTCGATAGAAAAATAGATCGCCCGTGAGTATTTTAGTTGTTGAATTGGATTACCGTCAGAAATGAACGGGAGCAAGACCTGTAGTGACACTGCTAGCCGGGCGCTGAGTTCAAAGTTCGTGATGTCAACCAACCAACGGCTGGGCGCTGTGTTTAAATTCCCTCAATCTGTTACATGCATATGTCTTCTGCCCGCTTCCTCTATACATCTGCTTCAACGATTTTGTTACATTTCGTGCGAATCATTTCGATTGCATTCAGTGGATTTGAATTACCACTGCCATACCCGAAGACTTGAATGCTGTTGGCGGAACCGTGCATTCGTTTTCTTCACGTCGTCCGACTCATCCTCACATCAGCTCACATCCACGAATATCGCTCTCGTGATTTTCCTCAGGCAGACTATGAAGTTCGAATTTGGTCAATTTGGCGATGGATTCAAAGACAGACATAATCGTTCTTTTTTCTTCTGTGACCAGAATACTTCTATTCATTTTCTAGAATACAACCCGTACAAGGATGGCGATAAATAGGAGTATCGCCATCGTCATGATTTTGTCTATGGATGCTGTAACATGTTGAAGTTTGGCATTAATAGATGCCACTTCTGTCTGTAGAGCTTTCAGATCTTGTGTTAGGTTCACTATTTCGTCGGGAACTGCTCCCGTCTTTCCTAGAGCCAATTTTGAAGACTGAAGTGGTCGATCATCGTCAAAATCGTCGTCTTGAGGATATTCCGGAAATGTACATGTCTTCATGGGTGGTAAACGAGCTGTTTCTTTGGCATAACTTATTTCTTTTTGTTCATTAATGACCCTGCCGTAGGCTGGACAGAGGACATAGCTGACGCATCCGATGCAGGGGTTCGGAATATGGCTGCCTTCCTTGATGATGACCTTGATGGCGTATACTCGCCTGCACGATACGTCTACCAACGCCCAGGCGCTCCACTCCCACAACGGTGGCATACCCTGGACGCTGAGAAGTTCAACATCCGTTTCTCCGGTCTTAATGGCGTGATAAACTGCCTTCTGCAATTTTTTCGAGCTGATCCCATAATATAATAGCTGGACGACTGAACTTTCTTCAGTTCCGTATTTGACATTGACTACATGCCGTTCATATGTTTGTGGATCATCCAGGAAGAAGAATCCGACGTCGGAATCGTTTCGTTGAAGGAATGGCATAGGTTTGAAGACATGTTCAAGCACAAGCGAACATTCTTCATTCATAATATCTTTGACTACGATTTTAACGCGAATTGGTCGGTGTCGGCCCTGGAACTCTTTATCCCACCATTTGGCGTCAAGATCGCTTTTTCGTTCAATCTGGGGGATTGCCACGCGGAAATCGAGCAGACAAGACTTGCGAGGCTCAACAGTAACGGGAGCTTGAATTTCACCGACAACAGTGCAACTGTCGACGGGCAGATATTCTGCATCGCCAACCATGCGATAGAAAGCCACTACAGAGGTGATGATAACAGCATTCATAGAATCAGGGGCGCTATTATTGTAGACTGTTATTTTCCCCGACAGTGTGCCGAACATATTGAACATGTTGCCAGTGGGGCTGAGAGGAGGATCTGACTGTATTTTTAAAACAAGTGGAAGAGAAGAGGCGCTTTTGCTTTTGAAATTGGTTCGGACAGGACGAGATTGGGTGCCCGAGAGTGTGGGACCAATTTTGACATTATCTGGTAGAACATATGCCGAAGACGGAGTATATGAAGGGAAGCCCCCTTCGGACAACGTCAGGACATCGGTCGACTTCGTGCACGTCTTAATATCGATGGGACATACCCGGATACACGAAGTCATTGCCGAAGCGCATTTTGCAGTGAGTCGTACGCCAGTGATAGTGCCAGCAGTTGAAAGTATCCATTCAGCTGATGAATACTCATTTTCATCGTCGGCAGTTCGATATATCGCCGTCTGACCAGATATGTGGATGGACTTGGAAAGATCATGTAGTTCTGCGGACGTGAAAGTGTTGAAGTAATATCGATTCTGATACCCTATCTCGCCGACCATTATGAGTAAAGTATCTTCTTCGACCGAAGGTCCCTGCGCAAACCAACTGAGGACCTTGCTGACAGACGCCATCTGCACCTTATCGTTTTCGAGATCGGTTTCTTCAACGGAAGCCAACTCTTCTCTAGTATTGATATATCCCGCTACTTCTCTGATATGAGAAAAGAAGGATCCGTATGGATAGTCACAGTGATGTTTTTTTCTATGCGCATTGAATTGACACGGATGGGAAGTGGGACAACAAGGAAAATGTTTCGTATATGGATCATACTCGGCACGGTGGTAGGAACATGCATTGGGCCCATTTGACTGATCTGTGAATTCCTTGTCGCACTGAACACATTTGAAAATCTGTTCAGGTTCCATGGCGCTCATCTTCAAAGTGAAATCTTTGAAGCCGTTTGCGACGGCCGCATCGACATTGTCACGTAGAATTATTTCCAATTTGGAGTAGTTCTGTTCGACAACATCGTTGATGTTAACTTTGAGCTGCTCCATCACGGTGTTATCCATGACAAAGTTGCGTTGGGTCGCAAATTCTGTCACCAGTTCTAGGTTTTGCACTACAGCTTCCACTCCACCATTCTCTTGCATAAACCTTTTTGCCGCTTTATCTTCTTCGTCGGTGGGAATTTTACGAGTAAGAATATCTAGCTGCAGCCATTGACTGATTTGAAGGCTTACGAGCAAATCGCGACAGCAACCGTTGACGGTCTCTGCGCAAGTAGTGAACTTTTCCCGATTGGAAAAACTGAGGCGACGAGCAACGCGTCCTTGTTTCCTGTAAGCATCGATAAGCGCTGTAGCATCCTTTGAGGCGTTGTTGATACGATCTAAGACCGTTCTCGTGGATAGTTCGATTTTTACGTCTTGTAGAGCAAGAGTAGGTGCGAGCATGAAGTTGATACGTTGCAAAAGATCGGTACATTTGGCGTCGGCGTCTTGAGCGCGTTTCTCGATATCGACGATGACCTTCAGCAATACGAACGCTGGCGCAATGAATGGTATGGCTTTCCCAAACTTGGCAAACCCGTCCAGAATGTGGATAGCCCCATCTATGGCGGAGTCACTGACTAAGGGCTGGACAACGTTCGTTACTCTGGTGAGAAATGCCTTTCTTTTGGAGACTGTAACGGTTTCTTGCTCTTCGATATCAGGATGTGACTGCGATTCAGGTCCGTCGACTTGTTGATCCCTGTCAATGGGCACTTGTTATGAGCGAAGAGGTACGTATCTATCACAATCTTGTACTTACATTCTTTTTTGAAGAGTAAATTACTTCCTGGAGGCAAATGTAAGGGCAGAGGCGGTTCTTAAGAGGAAACAGTGTGAGTAACATTAAGTAGCCTTTGATGAATTAAGCCAATGGAAACTGATTTCTGATTGTCAACAGATACTAATCAAGAGCGAAGTAGACTGTCAGTCATATTTTTTCCCAAAGTAGGAAATAATGAAGGCATGCATACCTGCAACCTTGGCTCATAAAATGCTTCCATCGTCTCGCAAGTTGGAAAGTAGTTTTGAGCTGATCGAAGTGTCGAGAACAGAATTCGCAAAACTTGTCAGAATCGGAAAAAACGTGACTGTCGACAAACAAATAGAGTTCATGTTCATTTATCATTGACAAGTACATAACTCTCTGTTTCCAGGTAGGTGATGACACAAGTTGGGTTTCCACTGTCAAAGGTGAACAGATAACAGCCGCGTAGATCGGCCGCAACATAGACATTACGAAGTGATTGAAATGATCACGGCAGTGAACGTTCTTAGTGCTCTCGAGGCACGTATATATGTATATGCCATATGTAAGTACTTGTTTTTGCGTGCCAATCTTGAATATGCCATACGGGATATGAGCTAATTCCACGCGGTCATTACTAGTAGCATTAACGAGGCCCCAAAAATTGACCCACTCAACAACTCGCACCATTACCGTTCGGAGGCATAGAACCAGGTAAAATTCCCACTAATCTCTCCAGGGCAGTGGCAATACGTTCGAGATTCGTATCGATAGAAGCTAACCGCTTAGTTAACTCTGGAGGAATACCATTGACTAGGCCGAGAGATGCAGTCGTAGTAGGTATTGGTAGAGGAGGTACCTCCGCGATTGGCGTCATCGGCTTCGGCGGAACAGGAGGCTTGAAGTCATCCACGGCATCATCTTGGGGATATTCTGGCATCGCGTAAGGTTCCATGGGCGTTAATTTGGCAATTTCTGTAGCATAGCTGATGGGGCGTGACTTATTTGGAACGACATCGCCATAGCTAGGGCATAGGACGTATCCCACACAACCCAAGCGCTTAATGGGAACATTGTTGCCTTCTTTAAGTATTACCTTGAACCCATACACCTGGCGGCAAGATGTGTCAACCAATGCATACACCGCCCACTCCCATTCTCCGTCATGATGTTGCTGACCGATCTCAAGGTCAATTTCTGTCTTCCCCGTCTTTAAAGCCTGGTATACGGCCTTGACCAACCGCTTCGTCTTGACTTCCGTACCCGAAAATTTGATGACTGCGTCATCCCTATCTGCAGGTTCGACGTGCAAAGAGTAACGGGAGAACATTTTGGGATTGTCAAAAAAGAAGAATGCGAGGTCCGCGTCTTTCTGTTTCTCAAGCGAGTATGGCTTATACACATGTTCCAGAACAAGTGAGCACTGCTCTCCTTCGATATCTTCGACGACAACCTTGATCCGGATAGGACGATGGCGAGAAACAAATGCTCGATTCCACCATCGAGCTTCGAGCTTCGAGTCTTCTTCATTCCTTGGGACTGTTATCTTTAAGTTGAGCAGCCAAGACTGTCGCGGCTCGATAGTCACCGGTGCATCGAGTCCCTCTACAACAATGCATTCTTCCGCTGGTGCATAATCTGCATCACCAATCATACGGTAAGACGCGGAAACTGCTGCAATTGTTACTGGATTCAGTGATCCAGCTGGATTATTATTGAATATGGACACTTTTCCGAAGAAATAATCAGCTTTAGTACTGGCGGCGCTGGGGTTCGCTTCGAGAGGAGGATCAGACATTGCCTTCAGAATGACTCGAAGGGATGGGGATGACCTGGTCTTGAAATTGGTACGAGTTGGACGAGATTGGGTATCCTTGAGGATTGGACCAATCAGGACCGTTTCAGGCAAAACATACGGCAAAGCAGGAGTGTATGACCGAAATCCGCCTTCTGAGAGTGTTAAGCTGTCCCCCGACTTCGTACATGTCTTGAGATCGACAGGACACACACGGATCCAAGGTTGAGCAGAGGTCGCGCTCTTTGCAATTATACGTATTCCGGTGATTTTGCCTGAGATTGAAAGGATCCATTCTGCCATAGCAAACTCGTTCTCATCTGGAGAAGTCCGGAAAATTAACGTACGGCGTGAGTGTCGTACGGATTTAGATATTTCCTCCATGCCATTTGCAGTAAATGCGTTGAAGTAGTATGGGTATTTGTACGATACTCTGCCGACCATGACGAGCAAAGTGTTCTCTTCAACAAGAGCACCACGCGAAACCCATCTAAGTAGCTTGTGAACCGAAGCTTTCTGAACGTCATCGGACTCTAGATTTATGTCCTCCACTGCTGCCCACTGATCTGTGGTGTCAACATAGCCAGTAATTGCCCATACACGGGGGAAGAATGTTCCGTACGGATAGTCGCAATGATGTTTTGATCGATGGGCATTGAATTGGCAGGGATGAGATGTGCTGCAACATGGAAATTGTTTCGACCATGAATCATATTCTGCACGGTGGAACGAGCACGCTTTCGGTCCATTGGTATAATTCGTAAATTCTTTATCGCATTGGACGCATTTGAATTTTTGCTCGGCTTCTAATGCGTTCAGTTCCATGGCCATGTTCTTCAGGCCATCCGCAATAGCGGTATTGACATTATCCCGTAGAATCCCTTCCAAACGCGTATGGTTCTGCTGCATCGACTCGGTGATGTTCGCGTTCAGTTGTTCCATGACCGAATCATCCATGACTAGGTGTTGTTGCGTAGCAAATTCCTTGACTAGCTCCCTGTCGTGCATGACGGCGTCCACACTGCCACCATGTTGCTCTACGAAGGTCCTCGCAGCTTTATCTTCGTCGTCGATGGGCACGTCGCGTGTTAGAATATCGAGTTTGGCAGATTGGTGAATTTGGAGACTCATGAGCAGATCGCGACAGCAGTCATTAATGGTGGTCGCACATGTCGTGAATTTTTCTCGATTTCCAATGGCAAGACGACGAACAATGCGGTTTTGCTTGCGATAAGCAGCAATTAGGGAAGCTGACTCTTTCAGCGCATCATTTACGCGCTCGATGACCTGTCGCGTCGATGGCATGATTTCGATCTTTTGCAGAACAGGTAGATGGCTGAGCATGAAAGTGATGCGTTCCAAAAGATCTGTACATTTGAGGTCGACATCCTGGGCGCGTTTCTCCAGATCGATGATGACCTTGAGCAATACGAAAGCCGGTGCAATGAATGGGAGGGCCTTGCCGATGTCCACAAGTGATTCCAGTACTTGGATTGCGGAGCCAATCGATGGGTTATTGAGAACTGGATCAACAGCATTCGATGCCGTTGTTAGTGTCGCCGACCTCGTTGGAGGTTGGATGTGGTGGTCATGAAGCTCGAGATGCATAGAGTGATAGTCCCTGTAAAGATCAATGGGAATGTGAACGTATTAATATGGAGGCGAATTGACTCACATTTCTCCTACAGCTGTGCGCGCTCGTCAGGGCTGTACAACTTCAGTGGGCAACCCTGTCGGGAAAAGACTAAAGAAAACATCGATCTGCTCAAACAAATGACAGGCACGGCATCAATGGATACCTTGGTCCCTGGTAACGAATTTTGAATGTGCACAAAGTAACATGGGGCTGTTAATGCGTCATGTTTGCCGTGGTTGTAGGACCAGTCATCTCCAAAACTCTTGTATGTGGTGTTGCGGAGGTAACCTCTGAACGTTGAATTCTAAGAGGTTTTACGGTGAAAACCAATAATATCGGAGGCAATCGGCTACGCGCCCCTGGAGGTTCGTAAAGTTCCTTGACGGGATTCAAGGTTGATTGTATTGTGAAACGTCGTATTTGTTCGTCTCTATCAGACAGAAGCGTCACTGGGTGATCGGTGTTTGGGTATTTAAAGATGGCGGGGAAATTCAAGAAGGTGACGGCGCTTTGACGCGCCGCGCCGCCGATCATTTATCCACTGTCATCATCTCATCCGATCCAGTTTGGATCCAGGACTGCTTTCTGTACCTTTGGAAACATGGATTTATCTACGAACTCTTCGAAAAGGCCAGCGGATGATAATCTTTTCGAAGAAACATCACAGAAACGTGTAAAAACTGAATTCGTATACGACAAATCCATCACAATGTCGTTCGCCCTGTATGAGTGTATAGTTTCGAACGGGGACAAGAAATATTTTCCAAAGCTGTTGAACATCGACGCTCGGCAAGGGCTATTGAAGAAAAGCATCCGCCTTCAGGCGCTGGTTGACGAATGGATTAGGAGACTGAGATCAATGCCTCTCGTATACTCCGACATACGAGGTGAAAGCCCAGTCGTGGTGCTTGTTGCCTGATGTACTTCTAACATAATTATCTAGCTCTATTGAAAGTTCTTTATGCAGAAAAATACGGAACATTGGCATGGCCTTCAAAAACGCTCAGGTCAGATGCAAGTGAGTCTCCTCATCTTGTCCCGTAGTGTTTATTTGCTGAACTCTTGCGCATAGTGTCAGGTAATTTTGTTCCATCTGAATTATATCTCCGGTAAGCTTATCTATCGGGCAGCTACTGAATATGCATGGAACGTCCCCTACGCTGGTAGCGGCGTGAATCGTCTACTTGACCGGATAGAGCAGGGTGGAACGACCCTACGTGTAATTCAGAGTTCGGGTACAGGAAAGTCGAGAACTGTTCACGAATTGTCCAAGAAAATCTTTACGATCCCTATGTGCCTAAGAGAAGCCTACCCAGAGGATACAGGTAAGACCAATGTTACTAGCTATATGCACTGCTGAGAACTCGCTTCCGCAGGTTTTCCCTACGGCGATGCCCCCCTCGTGGCAGCATTCAAGAGAATGTTCCAGGCCAGATACGACAATGAGTTTATAATAAAATCAATGTGTGTCGGTTTTTTTACGTGCATCTTTCAGCATATACTGGCCCAAATTCGCGCGCCTCTTTGTAAAATGGCCCCCGCGGAATGGCGCAGACTTTTGGAAGAGGAAAGGGGCGACACAGTAACATTTCGTGAACACATTTATAACTGCGCACGTAATGACCTTGACCCGGTGAGTGCATAATTTCCACTACCGTTACTACTGAAATCTAACATATTACAGGTATCCAGTTTCAAATCTGCCGATGAGTCGTATTTGAAAAGCAATATTTTAGTTATGAGGGATACGCTTTCTGAGCTCCTGCAATACGTCTCCAACGAGGGTACCAGAGCTAAGATTATTGTTTACATCGACGAATGCCACTTTCTTGGCTCCCAAAGAAATCTAATAGAAGGTGATCCGAGGAGTGCCCTGGATTTTATATGTTTTGCGATGGAGGAATGTAGGACAGAGGGTCTATCCGGAATCCTCATTTCGACCAACTCGGCATCAAGTCAGTTATTGGCAACAACGAAATCCGGCGGGATTCAACAGTCCCCTCCCTTTGTCCATTTCGCCTTTGATGCGTGGAATGGGCAAAGTATAATCAAGGAAGGGACAAGCTCGCTGAAAGACGTCTGTTCGTTGGAATTCTTGGCACGCTTTGGACGTCCGTTGTATGATCTATTCGCAAATTCTGACTATGGCAAGGCATTGACTATTTCTGGAACAGATGGTGGACCAGGTTGGCGGATGAAAAGACTGGTCAAGAGATGCTCAATAATCTCATTCTCTTCGCTCAGCAAAAGCTTTTGCTAGCAGTCGAGATACCTGATAATATCTTGGAGGATCCAACAAGAATGTATGCAGTTCTCGCCTCTAGATTGGCTCTGCAGTTGCACCCGCTATATTCAGAGGCTCACCAGTTCGTGGCAACCCATATGGCCATCACATATCACGCTCCTGCAGATGATGAGTATCTGTTCGCAGGGTATTCTTCGGAACCCGTCATTGCTGAGGCGGCTGCGTGGATCTGGCGGGGGCTCGAGGTGGATCTGGAACTCAACGTCGCGTCTGTGGTATGTTGGATCATAAACAAAAACTTCGTTGCGGAGGAGAACTGCGGAGAAGTGATCGCTCGATTCATCCTGACCCGTGCACAGGATCTGGCAACGAGAGGTATTCGGTTAGGAGAGAATAAGGAGATAGACCAAAGCACAAGGATTTGGGACCCAAAGGCGCCTTACAACGAGGCTGTCCCCTTATGGACGTTCTTCAAAACATTGTTCCCTGACTATGCGAAAAAATTGGGTTCAGCGAAACCAAGAAACAAGAAAGATGGCGAGACGATGGAGGACGCATGCAAAGATAAATACGTCCGCTTCACTCACTTTGCTCGAGCTGGGGATTCTTCTGTCGTTTCAACGGCAGCTGCTTGGAAAGCTCTTGCTCGAGCAAACGCCTGGCAATGTTATGATCGCCAAAAGTACATCAACATAATTGTTCCCGTTCATGTAATGACGAACGGTCCGGAGACGAAATTAGGTCGAAATAGTGTTACCTTCATCCTTATCCAAGTGAACAGTCCGACGCATACACAAGCTGACCATTTTTCTGCAGAGACTCTTGGGATATTTGACGACGTTCCGGAACCACTGGCAGAGGACATCCCATATTTCGTTATAGTTTTCAATCTTAAAATCACCTTAAAGTCCGACCACAAAAAATTACCCTCCGAGAGACCAGCCGTCAGAAGACCTTTACACGCGAACGACCCGCAACCAAACGGCTACACTTGCTATTGGGTTGAAGTTCAAGGATGTTCCTCACGAGCTCTCAATGAAGAAATTGGCCAAGGAACCAATTTGCTTAACATCTTGAACAGAAAATCGACAAAACTAGATGAATATGAGGAAAGCTATCTCCGACTCAAGTCGGTGTTTAGTGCACACCCTACTTCCTTTTCTTGGGCTCAGGATTCTGACGTTCTTGGTCCTATCTCTAAGGAAGAGGAAGGAGAAGGAGCTGTTAATTTTGTGTACGCTGTTGAAATTGCCTAATTCGGGGGGAGGGTTTATGTTCCAAGTCCGAAGATGTAGTCGCCGCGGAAAATTCTAGCATATTACATCCCACATAGTAATCACGGTTTTGATATTCAGCATTCTTTGTGAATATGTAATGCAACACGCGTCGAACATTAGACGTACTTGATGCCGGAATATACCAGCCATTTAGATGGGCCAGATAAAAGATGAGAACGCGAGAGAAGTAAAATTTTAAAAGCAGGTGTAGATGTACGAGCCCAGTATCGACAGCAGCAATAAATACGGATCGAAAGAACGAAGAAGAAAAAAAAGGATAAAAATCGAAGAAAAGAAAGAAAAGAACACGTACTGCCTCAACGTAACATACAAAAACTTATAACTCCTCAAAATTCCCTTCAACCTCCCACATCCAAGCTATACACATCATTCGGCCTATTCAATCCCGTCAACTCGACGCTGAACCTAACCAGAGGCAGAGCCAGTGTTGAAAGGGAATGCCGCCTGTCCAGACGACATAACAAGCGTTATAGGATCAACGCTGGAAGATGCCACAAGCCCAACAGTCGAGGGCAGAGGGTCGCCAACAACGACAGAATGTTCGTCATTGAATGACAGTGTATTCGAGACCCCATGAGATGACGCTGCTGCTGATGTGGGAGGAACACCCGACGCGACTTTGGACGATTGTTGAGAACGCACCAGACGGAGAGGGAAGTGGTAAGCCGCGCTTATCGACGCTGTTAGAAGCTGCACTACCCATCATGGTGATCACAGCCAACCCAGGCGGTTTTTCTTTCTTCGTGTCCTTCAGTAGCGGAACCAGACAGACTGCATCCTTCCTCTTCTTTACCCTAACACACCTAACCTCATATTCGCTCTCCATCTGCGCCTCAATACTGATACTCTCAAGCACCTCCGGCGGTGGCCTCGTCGGAATTGTAATCTGATCCACTGTACCGTGATGGATACGCAGCTGAGCATAGGCATGAGGTGGGGGAGCATTCTGTTGCTGTTGTTGTTGCTGTGCTTGCGAAGACGTAGAACGCACCGAGCCTGTTCGTTGACGTTCGCAGTCCCTGCTGCCAACGGTAACACTATTCCTGAATCTAGAAACAAAGGAAGATGAAGATGTAACGTGTGCAGTAGCCGTAGTGGGTACGGCAGCAGCAGCCGTCTCGCTTCGAACAGGTGTGGGAGGTGCAGGGCGCGAAACCCGCAAAGGTGAAGTGGTAACCACCACCAGAACAGGAGGAAAAACGAGGCTCTGCTGTTCCTTTCCATACTTCTCGCCAGACTGGTTGACAGTGCAGCAGAGTGTAATAACGATGCAGACGCGTTCGAGTTCACGGACGTCGAACGTCCAGCTGCATCCGGTGGAAATGACATAGATGTGGGTATTGGTGGGGGTCGTAAACTCGCATTGGCATTCTGGCCTATAGCTGGTATGGCGGTGGTACTGCCCTCGGACTACACAGAACTAATCGGCGTCTTCTGGTTCCGTGTTCCTTCTTCCACTTGTACCCTTCTTCCTCTTCTTCTCTTTTCCTTCCTCTTTTCGTTCTTGTCTCCGTCGTTCGTGATATACATTGAAAAATCAGGCTGAGACGCGCCCGATGCAGCACCTGACGTAGCACTGATGCTCGGACTTCCACTTCCCTCTTTCTCTTTCGCGTTGGCCACCGAAAATCTTGCCCAACCCGATCTCATCGATGCGAGATTTTGCTCTCTCATGGCCTGCTCCTTGGGCTTCACCAACCGACGAAGTACTCGAGTCTGCTCCTGCAGACACCGCTGATACTCCAGTGGCAGGAACAGCCGGAGGGGTCGTCGCAGGTATTTGGACAAGAGAACCGAGATAGGCGCTGGTGCAGGTGAAGATACCGGTGCAGTCGGAACCGCAGGTGCACGATAAGCTGGCGGTGGTGCTGGCGGTGGTGCTGGTGCCGGTGCTGAAGGAGACAGGCCAGGTACGGCCTTCTCATCCGTAGAACTTTGTTTATGCTCCTCCCCAATAAACCGTCACCAACTCAGACACTGCTTATCCCGCAACCGAATGCGTCCAATACGGTGAGATTACACAGGGTCCCTTCCCTGATGGATGGCTCAACAGGGGGGGCGACGAACAAAAAAAACTCATCGCACCGAAAAAATACCGCCTCCTCGAGACTCGAGAGGGACGATGAACTTGGAGGGCCTGGGGCAGGGGTAAGTCGTCGTTGATGTTGAGATCTGAGACTCAAGCCCATGAGAGCGGGGCATCACGATGAATGGGATGGAGAGCCAGATGGGAGAAGAGAGAAAATCAGAAAAGCGGAATAGGATGGTGGAGATGAAGGAGATTGGGTGGGTTGTTCGAGGGAGGAAAGTGAGGATGGCGATAAGGAAGGGCGTGACTATTTATGATACCAATCGTCACGCTCGTGCTTGATGGTGGGTTTGGACCAAGGCAGGCGAGAGTAAGGGCGAAGAGGAGCGTGGAGATGTCATCCAAGTTGCATTTGAGTTGCATGTTTGAATGAACGAGATTGTCGAGCGTGAGTTGCGCATCCCGGGCAGGAAAGGAAGCGGGGCGCACAGAGGACAACCGAAGACACAAAGGAGGTCGTATATGTTTGCTCCCTAACCTCCTCTGCCCACGCAACCCGATAAACTTCGTGCCTATCCGTGCAAAATGTATTGATTCCAATTCAAACGCAGGAAACGAAAGCGAACGTACCAGCATCATGAGCGAAATTCGCTTTAAGCGACAACACATTGACAAGGATGATAGCCATGCAGACGAAGTGTTGGGGTTCCTCACTTCGAAGAGCGCATAGTTGGCGTTCGACAGGCCGATGTAGGACCAGATGGACTGTGTGCACGAGTTTAATCAGCACTTTGGCCTCGACGCAAAGGAGGAGGAAGGGGAAATTGAAAGGAAGCGAAAAGAGGATGTGGAACGAAAAATAACTAACTCACATTAGGGCCAAATTTCGGAAGTATGCATAAATAAAAAGCCAGTATGGTGTCGAAGATTACATATGTGCATAGCTAGATTCTAGAATAATGACTGAATGAGAGAGAAAAAGGTGAGTCCATGGATCCCTACTCATGAGGATAACATCTGAGGCTCTCTTGAATGGTAAATTTCTTGAAAAACCTGTGTTTTTGTTCAAGTTCAGGTTGATTTCAGGTCGTATTGTTGTGGTAAGATTTGATTGGGATTTGATGAATGGAATATATTATCAATTAATTAACACACGCCTAACAAAGCGAATTATTTCCACGCACAGACCATTAAGCGAACTATATAGTAACCACTGAAAATTCCCATGATTCCTCTCTTCACCGCACTCAAGTCAAATTGCAGACCATCGCCAACAAACCTTTCCAACGGCTGGTTTTGTGCCATAGAAGTGCTGAAACGAACCGTTGGATGTCTTAGTGCTCGACTTTCGTCACGTTCCTCCCTCAAATTCTTTCACTCTGGGCGGACAGAGCCGGCAGTCCACACAATCACCCCTTGTTCGAAAGCCGACGTTTGGAGGTTTACGACTCGATTCGACCTTTCCTTTCATTTCTGTAGCCTCACATTTCTCATATTCCCCACATAAACTTAACGATTTTTATTATAACTTGACTATTATAACGATGAACTTGTTTCTAACAACGATAGATGGGCGATGATGATGATGCCGGCGTGCCTCAACCTACTTCAAGATGTTCCTCAAGGCATACCATCAAGTCAAGAGATAGCTGTCAAGACAAGAAGCCTCAAGTTTAAAATATTGAAGACGCAGACATGAGTGTACATCAAGATAAAGTATGTCAAAGTCAGATGGAATTTTACTTTTTCCCCTGTATATTGTCGTCAAGAAGAGATACCATAAGACCAATGAATCACAGATTCCATCTATAAAAACCAACATTCTCAACCTACTTCAAGATGTTCCTCACGACATATTATCGAGTCAAGAAATGACCGTCAAGTTTTGTGGGCATCAATCAACAACTTCAACTTTCAAGCTTCAAGCTTCAAGTTCAAGCCATCAAGAGCTTCAACGCGAGAAGAAACAGCAAAATAAGACGCCGCAAGTCCAGTGAACGACAGATTCCAACTACAAAAATTCAAAATTCAATTTGACGGCAAGAAACGGTGTAAAAAAACCAACAAGGGTGTGGTAGTATGTGGGTGTATGTTAAATTAGAGCTAATATTTGTGCTAGTGCTAGAAATGGCGGGCAAGAAGGCTATTCTAGATGTCATGGTGTAGGGTGTGCTTCAAATCGAGAGCAAGAAAACAAGAAAATGCATATATGATACAAGACGAATTCGAAGAGGTGAAATGGACCATGCGTGCGACAAGAATCAAGAGAACCGGAACAGCGAGATGTCATGGGATATAATACAGTCGGCGGGGGACGATTAGTTTTGTACGAGATTGGGGTTCAAAGAAGGCTGTTGATGCGTGTGCTTTTCAATTTCAACGTTTTGAACTTGCTCATGAGGCTGGAACCAGCACGCTGGCAAGAGTGGGGATCGTCCAGTCAATACATTGCCATCGGTTGTTGGCGACGGACTCACCGAAAAAATCGCTGCGAGGCAGCTCAAGATGCGTGCTTCAAGATGCGGGTGGAGGCCATGGTTGTCATCTGCGGGAAGCTGAGCAGTTATTGTGGTCGCGCTATTCGGTTCAAAAATAGAATTTTCAGAAGATTCGCGTTTCTGCAACAAAGTGCATCAACTACCGGCTTCCAACAGAGGAGCAAGAGAAAACCACGCACGGAGTTCACCAATGTCACATTCGAGCCTGACCAAGCCACATGGAGCGAAGGCAACCTCGAAGGGTACGACAAGTTCGTCGAAGTCGTGATGTGTGTCGGAACTGGCAGCCTGGTCACTGCAGCGGAGCAAGCACGATGACCCGTGGTCGACGACATCTCCACAGTCCAATCCCTCGCTGCCAATGAGCAACTATCAGAACAAGGAAGAGGAAGGCCGCGAAGAGCGCCTCAATGAAGAACGACAATATGGTGGCAAATGAAATGATGGTCGCTCGGCTTGGTGGTATGGAGCCTTGGATGAGAGGAGAGAGAAAAAAGAGGCCGGGAGAAGGAAGGAGGAGGGAGAAAATGAACAGAAAAAAAAGGCGCGTTCTGCTTTTAACGTAACATTTAGAACTGTGACTCCGCGGGACCTGACAGAAATGGGAAGAGACTAAACTCCTACATTTCCATTTCGAGGAGGATACTCGAAATTGAACGAACAATTGATTTTTAATTGCTCACTGGAGGGTACATGGGTCATGGAACAGTGGAAAAGCACGAAACCGAAGCGTAGCGTATACGGGTGGCTGTAATAGGTGCGCAACCAAATACTTCTTTGTGTATTTCTGATACCAGTTTGCAGAAGTGATCATTACCGCACCCGACAGGCAGCAGAACCTTTGCTAGTCCAACCTGCGGCAGAATTGTATTCCCGTGACGACAATCCTTGGAAGAGGAAGAGAAGACCACCAATGCCCAGAGAAAATACATCGAATTCCTGATCATGCGGAAACTAGTTCATCCACACCCATCAGCGTTCCGCCAACATCAATCGAAACTGCTAGGTTTCTCTGCACCTAGTGCCTGCAGCTGCTGAAGGAAGAAATAAAAGACCATAGTATGCACTACTCTGGATCAGTTTGGACAACTCGAGACAACTTTCTTTCTGAACGACACTTGTGCCATGTCCGATTCATCTGGCAACATTGGAAGCGTCCACAATGCTAGCTTCCCATGAATATTCGTCAGAGAGACGCTACCAAGCCTCCTCAAATCTATCACTTCAAGGAGCTCAACCAACAAGCATCGTTCAGAAGAATGCAGACACATCCTCTTCGCTCTGCCTCTCTGCCTCCTGCCTGCGGGGATAATTATATCCAGCGTGACGAAACACTCCAAGTGTTACTGCAATTCACCAAGGCCATTTGAAGCCTCCAAATTTTTGCTACACTTGTCGACATGTATAGAGATGCTTTATGTGCATTGTTATTCGGGATGCCACCGCATTTACATGAGCTCGTCGTCGCCTATGTCCCCGAAGGTGTCGACTTCGCTTGTGTGACAAACGTCACCGTCACGTCCGGAGTTCGGCTCGGGTCCCCGCCCGAAATATCTGCCTTGGGGAATGGTCGCGCAAAGAGAAAAGCGCGTAGAGGCTCGAGCTCGCCAAAGGAAGGGTCCAATTAAATCTAAAAGGCAGACGAGGGCTCGATAAAGCAGGGAAGATGGCGCGCAGAAAAATCCAGAAAGTGTCCGAGACCGCAAAAGAGAGAAATACACCAGGGCAGTTTCACAGGCGGAACAATCGTGAAGAGTATGTCATCCAGAAAGCACAGATATTTGTAGAAAGGATGGAGGATCTTGTCAACGTTGGCGGCCATGCTGGTTACCCAAGAAAAAACAATTTCGACCAAAAATTTCTGCTCGCAGGATATTGGAGAGCTTTGAGAGTGTACGAGGCTGCAGCACCGGATTCGTGAATATCTCGTGGTCAGTTCAGTCGTCTAGCAGCCACAGGAACCTGTTTTGTTTGTGTTTCCTCTCAAAGGCGATGAAGTCGTGGTCGATGCTGCCCCCGGGGGTCCTCACCTTCATACTGCATGATTTTGCTTCGTAGAGATGTCGAGGGTACCATGGTAGTCTGACTGGAGACCCTCCAGAGGACAGCGTGAAGAAAGGTCCGGAAAATGACTAGCAAAAGAGCCACCGTTCGACATTGTGTCAAAAAGGAGAAAAAAAGTAGAACGCACATAAACATATCCTCTAGTACTTCATCCAACGAGGCCCTCCTTTAATGCCTATCCAACCCAGCAGCCTTTCCATCCCCGCCTTTCCAGCGACAAATGAAGATAGAAGAGACGAGGAGATATAATTCCTGACTTGAGACATTCGGAAACGGATCGTTTTCAAGTTTTCAATGTTGCGACTGTGGCACGCTTTGTGAACATTCCTCTTTCTTTATCCACGCGCTTATACGAGCCAATTGATGAGGTAGACGAAATATGCTCGAAGATGTCGAAGAAGAGATACAACTGAGCGTGGAAGCAAAGAAGTTTTCGGAGCCTGCCTTGTCGTCGAAGTTTGAAACCTCTCCTCAATTCGGACGCCATACATGCATCAACTTTCGTGGTCCCTTTTTCTTTCCCACCAGGCTCTTACAATTGACATTCACCATGATACCAGTCGCCAGGAGACAACGGTAGTTTGCAGGGATGGTCTTTGAGTATGCGCCGCTGTCGAATCCCAATACATGCAATAATTCAGAATTTATGTGAAACATCAATTCAAGAAATCGTCGCCGTTCCACGACAATAACGAGCGTTTTCAGGGTGGAAACTATTCCTTCTACCGACCTTACATACTACCCAGATGTCTTCACGCTTCATACGCTGATATCGGACACCAATCTTCTCTCGTCGACAAGCGCACGGCGTGTTCTGGTACTCGATCACCAACAATGGAACAGTCAATAACTCAAAAGATTCGTGCACAACATGTGGACATAATGACGGCAGTTGGTGTTGTAAATCGATGCAGATTACTCTCTTTTTGCCCTTACACCGTACCGGAGAAGATAGAAATACCGACTCAGCTCAGAGGAGACGACGACATCGTTCTATATGTTGCAGTTTAGGACTCCTCCTAACGGGTTCATAGGTTTTTAGGTCCAATTAGAGTAACGTACGCGATTATTCCATTTCCCTTTGAATTCTAGCTGAACATGATTTTCGACAGTGGTTTATATATGTAAGGACTAGTTGACAGTTCTCTGCCTGGTCTCTTTCTTGGTCTCCGTGCCAAATTCTCTTTTCGATTCCGCCTCGATTTGGCTCTGTTCAGTCTGCTTTCTCAGCCTGCTTCGGTTCCTTCATTCTGCCGTCATTATTACATCTTAGTTTTCGCGTATGCGTCTGTGTGATCTTCTTCGATTGACAAACCGTCGTCTTAGACTTCCTCGTTCTCGCATGCAGATATCACCCACCAACACACAGACTGACCCATTCGTCTGTTATTGGATACTATTAGGTACGCGCTGTATGCATGCATATATCTTCACGTTCTGGCTCGCTGACGACGCGTCGTTCTCCACACAGAACCACATCCAATTTCATCCAATTTCCATCCCTCCCCGGCTCCCTTTACCTCAGCTCGCACTCCGCACTACAAGAGCCCGCACTCCTCCCCATACACCGCATCACGCACCTCGTGCAGGTACTCGGAGCGCCGTGGCTGCCCCTCTCGGATAAGGACGAGTACAAGTACTACAAGATCCGCGTGGGGAAGCCCAGAGTGTCGATTTGAGGCCCTTTCTTGGGAGTGTGTTCGTGGATTTGGGGTGTGTTGAGGGAAGGAGGGGATGTGTTGGTTCATTGTCAGCATGACTCGGCACAATTCGCCACCCTCCGAGCTTCCAAACACCCCAACTGCATTTTAGTGGGTAACATTATAACGCGCAGATTATCTCGTCGTCGTCGACATGTTCCTAATGAGGTGGCGAAATCAGCGAGAAATATAAGCAGATGATTGAAATGGGATTGGGAAAACGCAGTGTTTCTGGAGCCGAACCGGACCAACCCGTGTGCACCATATCTACCTGAATTCAAACGGGCTTTGTTTCGAACGACCGCGACCGACACCGCCAGCAGGACCTCCACGACTACTCGGAACAGTGTGGAGGAAACAGACCTGATAGTCTAACAACACGCTCTCCAGGAGATTATATTCACATCTATGAGGGTCTGAAACGCGCGCTAGCGTCGAAATTCGAAAGCTCGAAAGGCTCGGTCAGGGTCTGCGTTCGTCGTTTTTCTTCTCGTTCTGCTGAATTTCGCACTTGCTTTTGGATTAATTCTTGCTCATGCTCATTCCCTAGATTTTTTTCTCTCCTCTTTCTTCTGCCCTTGCTCGAACTATACGGATCAAATATGCTTGTCTTTTTATCATTATCAGGATCCCGAACTTCATTGAAATGCCTTGTCTGGGAGGCTCTGGCATTCCGATTTCCTATTCAGCCTTGGTCAAAGCAGGCCCTCAGACGTTTACACTGCGATTCCACAAAGGTTGCATTCCGCATTTGTCCTTGCTCGAGCCCACGAATTTCCTTCGAGAAAGTCCACAAACTTAGAGCTGGTATCCGCTTGAGTTTCTTCATCGATTTTTTGCTTGTTTACTCCCTTGCTCTTCTTTCCTTTTAGCTCCTCTCAATAAATTCAAAGTCGTCGTGCAGCAGCAGCAGCAGCTCATCCTTGACACTATCGCACGCGCTTCCTCAGTCTCTGCTTTCTGTTACCTCAAACCGCCAGCTCCCGGATGCGTTGCGTATGACGCATTGACATCAGGAGTTCTATATACGAGCCTCTAGTACGTCGCATTATCATTCTAAAACGCTTGTACAATCCATATTCTCCAACTCAGACATTTCTGATCTTCTGGCACTTGGCTCGGCCTCATTCACTATCGTTTTTCTTGTTTATCTCCCTTCCTTCCCTCCCGAGGCTCGACCTTCTGTTCATCCGTCTGTCTGTCTGTCTGTCTGTTCCTTAACCGTGATCACATCCATGTCACTCAAAGACCTAAATCCACACATATCCGAAATGACTGGTTTGATCATTCTATGAACCACGGACGCGGGGGGAAAAGAGAAGCGGTAAAGGAAAGTGGATAGGGAAGTGGCGAAGATGTTGATATCGACATCAACTGCGGTGTGGGGTCGCGCATCCAGACTAAGCTCGGTGCTCGTTGGTCCTATAGCAAGTCGGGTATCATATGCATATATATATGTATATAATAAGACAGAATAATACGATACGATATGCAACGCTCCTCATTAAGATTATTAACTACACACATGCGACATGACATTTAAAAAAATGTCCAGGTAAGAATAACGAATAATGAATAATAACTGGTGAGCAAGCAAGCTCGAGTATAGGTATCTTTGATGACCAACCAAGCGGGCAAGTATAACGGGAAGGGAAGGGAAGGCACAGTGTGAAGGGGGCGTATTCGCAAACTCTTATATATAAAATCAATAATTCACATCAATCCAGATTTAAGGAATTGGCGTGGAGAATATAGGACATACGTGCGTCAGATCGTGAACATCCTGGGGCATATCCTTGGTTTTCTGCCTTGCGCAGCATACGCCCCATTCGTAATAACCCTTTCCTACTCCTGCAACGCGCGCACGAATTCCCTGTTCGACTGGATGCACGCCCGGCGCCTGAGAACGTACGAAGAAGCAGAGGCGTACGACATGGAGTGGAACCGCATGAGGTAGGCGGTTATTATGGCTGGGGAGCTGGTCATTCCCTGATGAAAAGGAGAGAAAGGGGTATTAGGCTTGGTTGGTTCAAGGAATAGAAGAGAAGAGGATGAGGGAAAAAAGGAAGAGGACGCGGAAGAAAGAAGAAGAGCTCGAAACATACCTACTGATAATGAACCAACACATTCCCTCCCTTCCTCAACACACCCCAAATCCACGAACACACACTCCCAAGGAAGGGCTTCAAATCGACACTCTGGGCGTCCCCCACGCGGATCTTGTATTACTTGTACCTGTCCTTATCCGAGAGGGGCAGCCACAGCGCTTCGAGTACCTGCACGAGGTGTGTGATGCGGTGTGTGTGGAGGAGGGAGGGCTCTTGGAGTGCGGAGTGCAAGCTGAGGTAGATGGAGCCGGGGAGGGATGGAAATTAAACGATGTTGGACGTGGAAGAAGCGAGGGGGGATAGTTTCTGTGTGGAGAACGACGCGTCGTCAGCGAGCCAGAACATGGATATATATGCATGCATACAGTGCGTACCTAATAGTATCCAATAACAAACGAATGGATTAGTCTGTGTGTTGGTGGGTGATATCTGCCTACGAGAACGAGGAAGTCGAAGACGGCGGTTTGTCAATCGAAGAAGATCACGCAGAGCATACGCGAAAACTAAAATGCAATAATGACGCCAGAACGAAGGAACCGAAGCAGGCTGAGAAGAAGAGAAAGCAAAAGAAAGGCAGATAGAAGAGAGGAGGACAACCGGGAGGACAAACGAATGGAATATTCACCCAGCAAAGCGTCAAACGGCCGAAACAATGAGCAGAAAATAAGCAACGAATTAGGCAGATAGCGATCAAATTGAAAGAGCGAACGTTACAATGGTTGTAAAGAGAGAGGGAGCGAAAAGGGAAAAAATCCGAAGCAGGTCAGCAGTGCTAGTGAATAGCGTGAAAGAAAGCAGACTGAACAGTGTTCACCATCTATCGGAAACAATGTTCAGCAAGAACCCAAAGAGAAATGGCCTAATCGCGTACGTTGCTCTTCCCAGCTCCAGTCGGACCTAAGAACCTGCGGATCTGTTAGCTGGAGCAAAGCTTATTGAAAGAGTAGCTGCAACATACGACATGATATCGTCGTCTCCTGAGCTGGGTCGGGTCTTTCCACACTTCATACTGCATGATGAGTATCATTCTATCTTCAGACTTTGCCAAACCATCCTCCAGTACGGTGTAAGAGTGGAAAGAGAATAATCCCCATCGATTTATAACGCCAATTGCCATCATTATTTCCACATGTTGTACACGGATGTTTCTAAAGCATAGACTGTTTCATTGCTGGTGTTCGAGTGTTCAGAAACGTCGTCCGCCTATCAGCGAGAGAAAATCGGCGCCAATGTTAGCAGTGAGGTGTCGAGGCATCCAACCACTACGTAGGGTCGTCAAAAGTATTACAATTGTGAAAGATGCGCGTTATTCTGCGTTGCTGTTATGGGATGGCGGGAAACGTGAATCGAAGCTGGGCTTCAAATAATTGTTTATATTTCTGCATTGCGAGTCGATAGCAAAGCATATTGTATATTTGCGTTTCTATGCCACCGTCATAGACCTCCTAGCGACAAAGAAAAAGGCTGTGGATTGTCGGAGTCGAGTCTGGTTAGAAGAAAATTGACCGCGAAAACGTTGATCAATGATGCATGACTCTGTGGCACAGCAGAGTGCGTCCAAATTGAGAACTGTGGGAGGTTTCACACTCTTTATTTCCAACGTCCATCGTCTTTTCTGTTCTTCAACACTACTGTTCTCGTCGGTCAGCCCTTGAAAGTTTGGGCAATGAATTTGATGTTCATGAGCCATGCCATGATCGGTAGAAGGGAATTTTGAAGATGATCATATCGTTCAAGTCCGAAGCAATTAGTGTCTTTTCATTTTGACGAAGATGAAATCTGCGGGTAAAGGGCTAGAGGTCATTTGACTGTGCGTTGAATTTTGTGCATATTTTCTTTCTACAGATTGAAAGTCGAACGGGCTCTCTTCAATTTAGATCATTGTTTTCGGCGCCTCACCCAGAAAAGCTCTTTCCGGTTGAACTTCTTCCATAGTACCAACATTGTACTTTCGACGCTTCTTCGACGCATTCTCATCGCAATGAAATTTCATGATCGAAATCACAGCATTCACGAGTTGCATCGCCTCAAGTATCTAGGAAAACAATTTCTTGGCTTTCCGGACGGTCAAATCGGCGCAAAACGTACCTGCAAGCATGCTCTGAAAATGTTTTCCAACGCTCTTTACAGCCTGGCTGGCATACTACGCCTAAGCGTTTCATCCTATCGACGTTCGCTCAGAGCTATGGTTCTACTTTCTTTATATCACAATATGTCTTATTGGAACTTTCCCCACCATTTCTTATTTTTAGTCTCTTGGTCAACTTCTGGTCATGCGACTAAATCGCATTGCACATGTTGTCAAAGCATGGTGATGGAGGCGATGTGGTCATATAAGCCTTTGACCTATACAAGCACTCTTATCACTGGCGAACTACTGTATTGACTTGCTCTTTCGATTTCTCTACATACGATGCCATCGCCTTCGGATGATACTACCTCAATGCTCACGGAGGTAGGAGCTATTTGTTTGAAAAATCTTCCTCGTTATTATTTTATACTATGAACAGGGGCAACCTCGATTGATGGGGAGAGTCCCATACCCACTCCAGCAACAAAGTTCTCCCCCAAGCCATCAAGAAGTTAGTGACCGCAGACTCTCTGCGCCTACGGCCACTAGCAGCTTTGCTCCAAATTCCAGTTTCCTTCCTAGAGAACAAGTCCCCGGTACTAGGCTTCCCACTGCTGTCCCACGTATCTCCAGCCACTTTCAAGGGGCTCAAAATGCGACTGTCCATGGCGGACACTTTCTTAATACCCATGGTCACCACACAAACATCATAGTCAATCTCCCTGGTTAGTTATTGTCGATTTTATGAGATCGCCGGCTCGATATTCATTTGCTGTGTAGAGGTGGGCCGGGAGGGTGGAGACACTGGCCGACGAGAATCGAACAGAGATAACATGGATCACGTAGCCATTTTTGACGAGATGCGCGAGCAAAATAGACAGACACTTATGGAGCTCCCGGTACAAAGCAGTAATAAAGTCTACGAACGACATTTGCTGCTGAAAGAACATGGATTTCCTTTGTGGATACCCGAACCGAGCAAGAACCTCTCGATGCCATACCGAAGACAAGGCATCAGCATTGGCGACGTGGGTATCATCACACCACGGGGCAGCTTTTCGTTTCTCTTCAATATCTGTCTACCCGCGAGTGATCCTATCAACATTGCTGCACCAGAAGATTTTTCTCCGATATATTCCTCGATACCTTCCTTCGATATTGATACGGACACAGAATTCACGTCAGGCAGCTTTCTCGCAAGCCATTCCATTGTAAAGTCAGGACGCGAATCCGACAGGTACGTGTTTCTAGCTAATACTTTTATCAGATCCTCATATCAAGTTCTACGCTACAGTACAGCGATGTCCTTCGAATCTCAGTCATTAGAGGGTGCGATACTAGTCATGCCCGAGGGCGCGGTGGCATATGACCTTCTAAATGTCAGTGCATTCCGGAATTACGCATCCGCCAATATTGAAAGCTGGTATCGCTATGTTAATGGTCCTCGAGGTCGCGAGGCCAGGAATGGTGACATACGTCTTGTCATAGGGTGCCATAAAAGCACTTCGTGGGGCATGGCCGCAATGTCAAACGTCTCGCAGGAAATGAAATATAGCCTCAAGCTAGTATCCAAAAAGAAGCCCAGCACATCCTCTCAATCGACAGAATACACATGGGAATGCTCTGGGGCGGTTGAGAGTCGGGCAGGTCCAGACGCAAACGCTGTAGAACAATTGAGAGCAGATGATCCTGCTTCCAGTTCAAAGTACCCGAATCAGTGTCTTTTTATCCGAACCATGAATATCACTCTATCGGATGCACAATGGGAGAAGGTCAACCGTGACCTCGGGTTGGTGCATTCCCCCAACGACGACACCACGGAGACAAGAACATCGAAGAATCCCGAGGGTCATGCTCATCAAAATTCGTCCCAAAGCGGGTCAAAGACTTCGGATGCAAGATATAAGGGATCTCGCATTTCTGTCAGACGACGCGCAGAGCTTCCAAAAAGTGAGCACTCGTTATCGCTTCCAGAAGGTACTGAAATTTACTTGAGCCCTCCCCTCATTCATGTACGTAGTAATCGATTACCGATTTTGTTATCTCGACTTCTGACACTCTGGGTTACCTGTAGCCATTTCATCCTGCGGACGAGTTAAATCGGCTACTCCTCAAGCAAGTAAGTGATTTTGTTGTGCCACCACTGTACAACAAGGCCGTTACTCAGAATATCTTTCGCTAGAATCCAACGGCGCGCATAGTTGTTACGGAAGACAAAGACTGGATTTCAGCAATCGACGAGGTATGTAGGATATCCTATTTAAACACTGCAAAAGCGAACAGATGCGTTCAAGGACACCGATCAATTTCCGCCAGCTGATGAACTTTGTGCGCGAGTATTGGAGCGCCGTGTTATTAGATATGACAACGATGGTACTATCTTCTTGGAATCAACACAATCTCCAGAATCACGTTTGCGCCTCGCTGCGGACGGCAAAACAGGTTATGGTGGGTGTGATAACTAATTTTATCGTTCCATTGATATCTAGTTTTTTTGCCCATTAGCTGGTCCAGGACCGGTATCTCAGTCAATGAAAACATCGAGTCACGATATGAAATTGGAGGACCTCAAAAGTGATGATATTGTTCTGATGTAAGAAATATATCTCGCTCTAAAATAAGTGGATATTCATTTTTTCTAGGTGTATCGGCTTAACTGAAACTGGTAAAAGCACAGTGAGATACCACATATGACTAGCACCATTGCCGACTCTTAACGCTGAACCCACATTAGTTTATCGATCATTTATGTCGCCAACCTAAAACTCGCGGCTCACATTTGAACTCATGCACTCGCGAAGTCGAAATGGTCAGGATAAACGATCATCCCACTTATCGAGACCGCATAGTAATCGTCGACACCCCCGGGTTTAATGACATGGAGACTCTGGGGATAATTAGCGAATGGTTGCAAAAAATGTGAGTTGAGACACTTCTTTTATGTGTTCGATTAACTAGAATAATGCATTCTTTAGCTATTCGAAACACATTCCATTGAGCGGTATGTTGTATATGCAACGAATTAGCGACTACCGAATATCTGGTTCCCAACAGCGAGGACTGGATATATTTCAGGGGCTATGTGACATCGAGGTCGCAAGAAACGTCATGTTTGTTACGACAATGTGGGATGAAGTCGGAATGGACTTTGCGGAGAAGAACGAGGAAGAACTCAAACGCAGCCACTGGCGCTCGATGATCGACTGTGGGGCATCGACTGAGCGATTTTGGAACACGCCACAGTCTGCTTTGGATGTGGTGAACTCATTTCTTAAGTTGCACACCGCACCTGCGGTCCCTCTCAAAGTCCAGCACGAATTAGTCGACATGAAGCAACCAGTGGCGGGAACAAGGGCTGCTCAAGCATTGTATCCACAAAAAAGAAAAGTGGCTGTCCTGTAAGTTCTACTGTTTTCCACCTTGTGATCGTCTAACGTATAAATTCAAGTTTGTTGGGGCTGACTGGGGCTGGAAAGAGCACAGTTCGTTTTTCCCTGTCGTATTATGTGCTGCAAACTTACTTCTTGATAATTTCAGTTTGTTAATGCTGCCACAGGAAAACAGGATGCGGAGGTCAACAACAGGTTGACCTCAACGGATCTCAATATTCGAGAATTCCTTGTTGACCACCCGAGCGACTTCACAACACTTGTCCTTATCGACACTCCTGGAATTGATAATCTGATCGCGACGGACAAACATCTTCTTAAAACAATCATGAACCGGCTGAACAACTCGTAAGCCTTTTTACTGTGATTATCATCTGCCATGGCCTCTTAATATCACATTCCAAGGATGTTCAAAGATGTTTCTTTTGGTGGAATCATGTACCTTCGTGATATCACACAAGAGAGACGAATGGCATATTTGATGAAACTCTCCATCCTGAAGCTTTTGTTGGGGTCAAGATTTTCCAACCACTTACTCATGGCCATCACGACATGGGACATAACCACCATGGAAGAGGGCACGGCCATGAACAATGCCACACCGAAAGTGGACACGGCCATGGACGACGCGATACAAATGTTCTTAGAACGTGCCAATACACTCGAAAGTCAGATGGACAAGGGCGCCCGTATGGGCCATTTTGACGGCACTCAATCTTCGGCTTGGAAACTCATCGATCTTCTGCTCGATCGCGAGCCTCTTGAGCTTGATGTCGCCATTCAGGAGTTGGAAATAATTCATGATCTCCTGGACTTGCCAAAACCTGATGATCTCCTCCCCCCGCCGATCCTGGATAATTCCCTGGCTTTGACGACCATCGAACGTGAACTTCTCCTACTGGTATTCATACACGAGTTTAAGGGCACGAATGAGATTTTTGGCGACTTTCCAAAGAGGATGGAACATCTGTTATCGGAAACGATTCCAGAAGTAAAAGTTGAATCGATAGCGTTTCCTGCTTATGAGGTATGCTTCCTCGACTCTTGAAAGACTCTGGACGGGCCTAATTCAATGATCCTTACGCAGACTAAAAAAGAGCTAGTTAGTTCAGGGAGGTTATGGTCTATGCCAGAGCACCACTGACTTCGCTGTTTCTGAAGGATAAAACTGTAGTACGGTTTGCTGACTGGCTCACGACACTTGTGGTCGAGCGAGAAGTCGCCTCAAGTTTAGGTGCAGGGAAGGCAAAGGTCGTGCTTTGTGGGCATAGGTACGATTTGTCTTCGGCATTATTGTATAAGAGGATATATTTTGATCGTGATTTCTTTATAGCATGGGGGGGCTTCTTGCTGCCGATACACTTCGCGAGTTTGTTCAATCGAGGCCGGATAAAGACGCACCATTGTGGCCGAAAATTGTGGCCTGTATTGCCTACGACACTCCTGTAAGCATTCGCATATCATTTGCACATAAGGCTCAATTTCTGCCACTTACAGTATCTCGGATTGCATCCTTTCGTTGTCAAGAGTAGTGTTACGACAGCTCCAAAATACGCAAACGCTGCGACAACAATGGGATCGGTGCTATTAGGTTCTCTAGCTGGCTTGGCAGGATGGACAAGCGCTGCCGTAGTGGGGGGCGCTATTTTTGCGGGAGCTGCAGCAGGAGTAGCTTACTACAAGAAAGAGAAAGATGATTTGACCGGCGAACTGGGCTGGGCAAGTGATCACCTGAAATATGTTGGGAATTTGTGGGATACCGCCACTTTGGAGAAACGGGTGGATGCACTTGTGGATATTGAAAGAGATCATGGGGTTATTTTCCGGACGTAAGTCAATAGTATCACGGCCATCGCAATTTTTTAGACTGAATTAATACCTAATTTTAAAGGTTCTACACTGTTCTTCCTCCAAATCCTCCTGAATTTCTTACTTCCCGAACATTCGTAGCACTGCCCAAGTTCAGCAGTCGTGCAAAATCGCATTTCCTTCCTGCGCGTAATAGTGTTGCCACAGACGAGATCCGAGGTCATGTAGGCATGTTTTCAGGAAGCACGAACGACGGTTATTATCAGCTCGGTCTTGATAGTGTGGGTATCATCCGAGATGCAATTATGTCCAGCAGAGGAATGTTCAAATATTCATCTCGAAGACCCGGTGCACATCCAAGCACGAAAGAGGACACGGCGACAATCACAAGTCTAATAGATCTATAGATGTATTTTTTTAGTTTATGTATGTACCATTATGACAATGTGAGACGCATAGATTAAGCGTCCTCACCATCCGCATCTAACATCCCGAATAAGATTCTGATAAAGCTGAATGAAAAGACAATCTTCGACTTACAATATCCTTCTTCAATGCCTTTGACAGTGAATCCTAGTGTGTCCATATACAAACCCAAGGCAGCTCTATTAAATTTTATGACATGCAGTGACGCATAGCCTGCATGATATATATCGGCAATGGCTTCCTCTAGAAATTAGATGGTTGAAAATATGACAAGAAACATAAGACGATGTATAGTACTTACGTGACTGAACCATAAGTTTTTTGGCCAGTCCTGGCCTTCGATACGACCGGAGAACAGATATCGACGCAACAGGCTCATTAGCTTTTTCTCCTTCTTGGACGTCTTCGTCCCTAGTATAGTGCATATGTTCTTCGGAAGAACTCAGAGATGACATGAAAAACGGCTTACATTTTCGCGAGGATATAACCGACTATCCGACCTTTATGATCTTCCGCGACGAACGAAATGGAAGGCTATGTCATTGCATGGTACATATCTAAGAAAGCCCATTCAAAGATTTACATAGATCTAGTCATCGTGTCATATGAGCCGACTGCAAAAATTGTAAGCATAAACGTTGGCTTCTTTGGTTAGTTCGTCTGCGCCGTATTCATCCCATACTTGTGCACTGCAGTTTTTCAATTTTGCTTGAACATGGTCAAAAAAGAAAGGTTCTGAGATTCTTCTGATGTGTCGCAGCACGACGTAAGATAGAAAATAGGGTAAACCGGTTTTGGTGAAACCAATTCCTGATATTCTTTCCGCGACAAGTTTTACACCAATGCTCCTAAATCAGAGACTGTTTCATTTACTGGTGCGTAGTGTGTAAGGCCATGTAAATCCGCCCTGAATAGTTGGCGAAGTTATCGGATGGTGGAGAACTTGAATTGTTGAAACTGGGCTCGAAGGAGGCTCTAAATGATCATTGTGTATTGCGCGAATTGAAATTCGACAGCGGTGCATTTTAAAGACCGTCCCCGCGAGCTACCCTATGCCTCTTAGAGACCGAATGGAAAGGTTTTGTGTGAGTTGTTGGAGCCTGGTGGGAAAGAAAAAGCGACCACCAAAGTAGATGTACAGCGTCCAAATTGAGGAGGTTTCAAACACAAGGTAGGCTCAAACTTCTTTCTTTCAACGCCCACTTGTATCTCTTTTTCGACATCTTCAAGCATGTTTCGTCTACCTCATCAATTGGCTCGTATAAGCGCGTGGATAAAGAAAGAGGAATGTCCCCAAGGCATGCCACAGTCGCAACAGTGAAAATTTGAAAACGATCCGTTCCCAAATGTCTCAAGTCAGGAATTATATCTCCTCGTCTTTCTATCTTCACCTGTCGTTGGAAAGGCGGTAATGGAAAGGTCGCTGGGTTGGATAGGGATTAGAGGAAGGCCTCTTTGGAAGAAGTATTAGAGGATATGTTTATGTGCGTTCCATTTCTTCTCTCCTTTCCTACACAATGTCGAACAGTGGCTCTTTTGCTAGACATTTTCCGGACTGTTCTTCACGCTGTCCTATGAAAGCTCTCCAGTTAGACTTATATGGCACCTTCGACATCTCTATGAAGCAGAATCGTGCAGCATGAAGGTCAGAATTCCCGGGGACAGCATCGACCACAACTTCATCGCCTCTGAGAGGAAACACGAACAAAACAGGTTTCCTGGGGCTGCTAGACGACTGAAATGACCACGAGATATTCACAAATCCGGTGCTGCAGCCTCGTACGCTCTCAGAGTCTTCCAATATCCTGCGAGCAGAAAGATTTGCCGGATATTGATTTTTCTTGGGTGACTAACATGGCCACCAACGTCGACAAGATCCTCCATTCTTTCTACGAATATCTGTGCTTTCTGGATGACATACTCTTCACGATTGTTCCGCCTGTGAAACTGTCCTGGTGTATTTCTCCCTTTTGCGGTCTCGGACACTTTCTGGATTTTTCTGCGCGCCATCTTCCCTGCTTTATCGAACCCTCGTCTGCCTTTTAGATTTTATTGGACCCTTCCTTTGGCGAGCTCGAGCCTCTACGCGCTTTTCTCTTTGCACGACCATTCCCCAAGGCAGATATTTCGGGCGGGGACCCGAGCCGAACTCCGGACGTGACGGTGACGTTTGTCACACAAGCGAAGTCGACACCTTCGTGGACATGGGCGACGACGAGCTCATGTAAATGTGGTGGCATCCTGAATAACGATGCATATAAAGCATCTTTATATGTGTCGCCAGGGGTAGCAATAATTTGGAGGCTTCAAATGGCCTTGGTGAATTGCAGTAATACTTGGAGTGTTTCGTCACGCTGGATATAATTATCCCCGGAGGCAGAGAGGCAGAGCGAAGGGAATGTGTCTGAATTCCACCAAACGATGCATGCTGATCGAGTATCTGGAAGCGATGTACACGAGGAGGCTTGGTAGCGTATCTCTGACGAATATTCATGGGAAGCTAGTGTTGTGGACGCTTCAAGTTCCAATGTTGCCGGATGGATCGGACATGGCACAAGTGTCGTTCAGACAGAAAGTTGTCTCGAGTGGTCCAACCAGATCCAGCGTAGTGAATGCCGTGGTTTTCTGTTGCTACCTTCAGCAGCTACAGTCACTGGGTGCAGAGAAGCCTAGCAGTTTCGATTGATGTTGGCAGAACGCTGATGGTGTGGATGAACTAGTTCCGCATGATCAGGAATTCGATGTATCTTCTCTAGGCAGTGGTGGCCTTCTCTTCCTCTTCCAAAGACTGTCGTCGCGGGAACACAAGTCTACCGCGGGTCGGACTAGCAAAGGTTCTGCTGCCTGTCGGGTGCAGTAATGACCACTTCTGCAAACTGGTATCAGAAATACACAGAGAAGTATTCGGTTGCGCACCTATTACAGACACCCGTCTACGCTTCGCTTTCGTGCTTTTCCACTGTTTCATGACCAATGTACCCTCCAGTGAGCAATTAAAAACAATTGCTCCTCCAAGTTCGAGTATCCCCCCCGAAATGGAAATGTAGGAGTTTAGTCTCTTCCCATTTCTGTCAGGTCCCGCGGAGTCACAGTCCTAAATGTTACGTTAAAAGCAGGACGCGCCTTTTTTTTTCTGTTCATTTTCTCTCTCCTCCTTCCTTCTCCCAGCCTCTTTTTTCTCTCTCCTCATCCAAGACCCCCATACCACCGAGCCGAGCCACCACCGTCTCATTTGCCACCATACTGTCGTTCTTCATTGAGGCGCTCTTTGCGGCCTTCCTCTTCCTTGCTCTGATAATTGCTCATTGGCAGCGAGGGATTGGACTGTGGAGATGTCGTCGACCACGGGTCCTCGTGCTTGCTCCGTTGCAGTGACCAGGCTGCCAGTTCCGACACACATCACGACTTCGATGAACTTGTCGTACCCTTCGAGGTTGCCTTCGCTCCATGTGGCTTGGTCAGGCTCGAATGTGCCATTGGTGAACTCCGTGCGTGGTTTTCTCTTGCTCCTCCGTTGGAAGCCGGTGGCTGATGCACTTTGTTGCAGAAACGCGAATCGTCTGAAAATTCTATTTTTGAACCGAATGGCGCGACGACGACGACTGCTGCAGTGAGTGAATTCTCTTACTGACGAATGAGAAATACTTAGCATTGCACAGCTTCCCGTAGATGACAACCACGGCCTCCACCCGTATCTTGAAGCACGCATCTTGAGCTGCCTCGCAGCGATTTTTTCGGTGAGTCTGTCGCCAACAACCGACGACAGTGTATTGACTTGACGATCCCCTCTCTTGACAGCGTGCTGGTTCCAGCCTCATGAGCAAGTTCAAAACGTTGAAATTGAAAAGCACACGCATCAACAGCCTTCTTTGAACCTCGTACAAAACCAATCGTCCCCCGCCGACTGTATTATATCCCATGACATCTCGCTGTTCCGGTTCTCTTGACTCTTGTCGCACGCATGGCCCAAATTATCTCTTCGAATTCGTCTTGTATCATATTTGCATCTTCCTATTCTCTTGTTGTCGATTTGAAGCACACCCTACACCACGACATCTAGAATCGCCTTCTTGCTCGCCATTTCTAGCACAAATATTAGCTCTAATTTAACATACACCCACATACTACCACACCCTTGTTAGTTTTTCACACTGTTTCTTGCCGTCAAATTGAATTTTGAATTTTTGTAGTTGGAATCTGTCGTTCACTGGACTTGCGGTGTCTTATTTTGCGGTTTCTTCTCGCGTTGAAGCTCTTGATGTCTTGAACTTCAAGGAAGCTTGAAAGTTGAAGTTGTTGATTGATGCCCACACAACTTGACGGTCATTGCTTGACTTGATAATATGTCGTGAGGAACATCTTGAAGTAGGTTGAAAATGTTGATTTTCATAGGTGGAATCTGTGATTCATTGGTCTTATGGTATCCCTTCTTGACGACAATATACAGGGAGAAAAGTAAAATTCTATCTGATTTTCACATACTTTGTCTTGATGTACACTCATGTCTGCGTCTTCAATATTTTAAACTTGAGGCTTCTTGTCTTGACAGCTATCTCTTGACTTGATGGTATGCCTTGAGGAACATCTTGAAGTAGGTTGAGGCACGCCGGCATCATCATCATCGCCCATCTATCGTTGTTAGAAACAAGTTCATCGTTATAATAGTCAAGTTATAATAAAAATCGTTTTAAGTTTATGTGGGGAATATGAGAAATGTGAAGCTACAAAAACGAAAGGAAAGGTCGAATTGAGCCGTAAACCTCCAAACGTCGGCTTTCGAAGAAGGGGTGATTGTGTGGACTGCCGGCTCTGTCCGCCCAGAGTGAAAGAATTTGAGGGAGGAACGTGACGAAAGTCGAGCACTAAGATATCCAACGGTTCGTTTCAGCACTTCTATGGCACAAAACCAGCCGTTGGAAAAGTTTGTTGGCGATGGTCTGCAATTTGACTTGAGTGCGGTGAAGAAAGGAAGCATGGGAATTTCCAGTGGTTACGATATAATTCGTTTAATGGTCTGTGCGTGGAAATAAGTCGCCTTATTAGGCGTGTGCTAAGTAATTGCCAATAATATCTCCATCATCTTCCATTCATCAAATCCCAATCGAATCCTACTATAAAAATACGACCTGAACTCAACCTAAGCTTGGAATTTAAGCCCCAAAAACACAGGTTTTTCAAGAAAATTGCCATTCAAGAGAGCCTCAGACGTTATCCTCATGAGTAGGGATCCATGGACCCAATCGCTTTGACATCTGACAATTCCTCAAACTTGAAAATATTGGAAGATCCTCCTCTTGAAGCAACATCCCAGAAGCGCGCCTCAACCCCTCTGCCGGTGCTCGAAGGGAAACGAACGCTTGAAACACTGAGAGTTTTCTTGGTGTTGTCGATCCCTGAAGAAATGGTGTTGCGTTTCCCAGAGTTGATAAATGACGCGGAAGACCTGTTAAAGAGCAGTAAATCTCTCGTGGCCTTGGTCACCGATTATATGCAGCAACCAGCTGAACGACCGATAATATCTCAAAAAATACGAGGTGTGAATCTTTACACAGATGATTTATGTGCTTCCTAACGCCATTCCTTCTAGATCATGTGCTGGACCTCTATAAAGAAAGCGAGTCTTCTGTCCATCTTTTCTTTTACTCAAGTCTCACATCCTGCCCATAGTGGAAGCGCTCAGACCGAAGGTGCCAATAAGTATTGCTCATCATAATTCATAGCTCTTGCATGCTCACTCTCTCGTCCAACCTGGAACGTTCCCTTTGTTGGTAGTAACAAGGATCGTTTGTATAGCAAGATTAAATCGGTTCTCGACTATAACCTACCTGAATCCGGACCGAGTATGGCATTGTATTCGCCCACGCTATCAATCGTACAGAGCTCAGGTATGGGCAAATCAAGGGTTGTCGCCGAACTAGCTCGGGACATCTTCACAATACCTTTCTGTCTGCGGGATGACTCCAGTTCTCGTCATTCAGGTGAGCCAGACAGTTCAGAAGCATATGCAACGATTTTCAAAACCCGAGATAGGTTTCCCATACGGTGACGTTGCTGTAGTGGCAGCTTTCAAGAAAATCTTCCCAGTGGAATCTACGCTGAAGCCTAATGAATTTATGCTGAAATTAGCATGTGTTACCTTTTTCGCCAAAATATTTAAAGCAGCTTCCGATAGACTTTACTCTCAGAGAGAAATTCACGCGTCTAGATGGCAGGCTCTTTTGAACAAGGAAAGTCATGGAAAAACAGTCCGGGAGAGGATTTATAGCTCGGCATGTAAAGACCTCGATCTAGTAAGTTCATCATCTGAACAACTATTAGTGAGCCTTGACATATCTGTTTCCCCTTAGGCGAATTTTCTATCCGCTGACAGATGGTCTTTGGAAGATGGCATCAAGCATATGAACGCTCAGTTCTCTTCACTTTTGAGTCATGTCCGACTTGATGTGCAGAAAAAAAGAATAACAATATTGGTATACCTTGACGAATGTCAATTTCTGTCGACCCGACACCCTATCGCAGGCAATCCCAAGACAGCCCTAGACTTTATATCTTTTGCTATAGATCAAGGTCGTAGGGTGGGATTGTTTGGCGTTTTCCTTTCAGCCAGCTCGCAAAATTTTTGTCCATTATCGAGCATGCATCCTCCTTTTTATTTCGGGCATTACATGAGCCCAACTTTGCGTGCACCGCCCTTTGTCCATTTCGGCTTTGATCAATGGAATGACTCGAAAATTATAGAAGAGGGGACATCATCGCTAAAGGGTGTGTGCTCGTTGGAGTTTTTGGTTCGCTTTGGACGTCCTTTGTGATTTTTCTTTCTTTCTCTTTATTATCATGCCCTTTTGTGTACTGACCCTCGCATCTCTGACAGGTGGTGTACGAGGCTTGCATGCGATATAGAAACCGACCAAGATAACGAAAAATCCAACCTCGATTTCTTGAAGTTTGTAGGGTCAAAACTCACCGGATTACCTGAGCCGCAAGAAGTTGGCGACATAGCCAGATCGCTGGCAAGGAATCCAAGTTCGGAGATGAAATTTGCGATTCTCAGCTCCAGGCTAGCTCTGGAGCTCCATCCATTGCAAGAGTCGTCAAGGGGTAGGGTGGATCGACTTCCGGCTAACCATATGGCCATTGTGTATCATATCGCTGGAGAAAGAGAGAAAATCTCAGCAGGATATCCTTCGGAACCCATTATTGCGGAAGCAGCTGCGTATATTTGGGAGGAACTTGAAAAACTGGGATACAGTATCCCACTTGCTTTGTGTGACGTCGTCTCTGATCACTCGATGCGAAACGAAGAACGCGGCGAGCTGGTCGCTCGATATATCCTGATTCGCGCACAGGATTTGGCAATGAAGTCGATTCGTTGCGACGAGCAGATAGACCAAAACACAAGGATATACGACCCGAAAACGCCTTTCAGCGAGGCTGTTCCCCTATGGACGTTCTTCAAAACTTTATTCCCTGAACACGCCAAGAAATTGGCCTCGGCGAAACCAAGGAACAAGCAATACGGCGAGACGATGGAGGACGCATGCAAAAATAAATACGTCCGATTCAACCACTTCGCTCGAGCAGGGGACTCTTCGGTCGTTTCAACAGCAGCTGGGTGGAAAGCTCTTGCTCGAGCAAACGCTTGGCAATGTCATGATCGTCAACTCCACGTCAACATAATCATTCCCGTTCATGTGATGGTGAATGGTCCAGAGACAAAATTAAGCCGTGATAGTGTCACTTTCATTCTTGTCCGAGTCAAGAATCCGATGCATGGCCATGCCGACCATTTTTCTGCAGAGACCCTTGCGATATTTGACGACATTCAGGAACCTGTGCCAGAGGACATCCCGTATTTTGTCATAGTTTTCAACCTTGGAGTCACCTCAAAATTACCACCCGAGAGACCTATACACACGAACGACCCGCAACCAAACGGCTACACATGCTACTGGGTCGAGGTTCAAGGATGCTCGCCACAGGCTCTGAATGGCCAAATTAGCCAAGGTACTACCTTGTGTGAGATTATGGGCACCAACGATGAAGAGGCTTACCTGGGAGTCAAACCGGTCTTTGTTGATAATCCGATATCCTTCTCTTGGGCACAGGACGATCATGGTTTGAGCTCGAACATTCATGCGTCTAATTTCAACGCAGATAACAACCATACTGAATCCGACGATTTTGTGTATGCTGTGGAAGGTCTATTTGGCGACTATTAAGTATCATTTTTCAACCTCTTTCTTCAACACGGAAGCCCTATCTTCTACGTCCGTGATACATAGAATGCTGAAGTAGGTATTGACCTTTTGTATTTTTGCATACATAAACAATAAACAACTCGGATCTATCATCTTGGTACAAATTGTTGTAATCCTACCGGAGCAGCGGTCCGAGTATTTGTTGCTGCTTGTCTAGAGCATTAATTTTTTTGTGCTGTGAAGAGTGCACTGAACGCATTAACCCGCAGTGACCAGTCCCTGACTTTCCCTGCTTTCCGGATTCCTTGGTTTCCTTAACCTTTCATTTCTTAACCACCATGTCGCCACCAACTTCATCCAACGGAAAGGACTCTGCCACCGCCAGAATTCTGGGTTCAGGAACTTCAGGTTTGAAGAACACGTCCTTTCCACATGGATGGCACACTCATTCATGACAGGAATCGCTGAGCTGCTTATTTTCCACCCCGTTGACACCGTGGCTAAGCGTCTGATGAGCAACAAGGCCAAGGTACGTGTTTGGAGCTTCTCAGTTCAATTTCTACTCCTGTTCGCTCACGGTTCTGCGGCGGGCTAAATAGGTTTCTTTGTCTACCTTGTCACCCATCATCTTCCGAGACGCTGCTTCCAAGCCCCTGGCCACGAAGTTCTTCTCACTGTTCCCTGGTCTCGGATATGCTGCCGGCTACAAGGTCGCCCAGCGTGTATACAAGTTCGGTGGCCAGCCATGGTTCAACGACCTCATCAACAAGCACTACAAAACCCAGTTCACCAACACGTTCGGTGAGAGGAAGGGAAGGATGATGGCGCAAGCTGCAGCTGGAAGGTACGTGCAAAATGGCAATGATATTTGTATTTCTAATTTTAAATCGAAATGATGCGCTATTAGCTTGACTGGTATTGGTGAAGTCGTATGTCCCCTTTACATAGTACGACACACGGGGGTTTTCATTGAATTTTCTCCTTTGTAGGTGCTATTACCCCTTGACGCCTTGAAAATCAAGCGCCAGGTGAACCCTGAAGCCTTCCGCGGACGTGGCGTCATTCGTATTTTCATGGAGGAAGGCACGACTCTATACCGTGGATGGGGATGGACTATGGCCCGTAACGCTCCCGGAAGCTTCGCTGTTAGTTATTCTCTTCGCTCTGCACTAGGATCCGAACTTACCGTATCTCCCCCAACATAGCTCTTCGGTGCATCGGCCGTGACTAAAGAATACTTCCTTGGCGTCTCGGACTTTTCAAAAGCGACATGGGGCCAGAACTTCATCGCCTCCATCTCTGGGGCCGTAGCGTCCATCACTGTTGCTGCACCCCTCGATACCGTCAAGACCCGTATTCAAAATGCAAACTTTGAACGCAAGGTTTCTGGCATCACCGTCGTGAAAGACCTCATCAAGAACGAGGGTCCCACTGCCTTCTTCAAGGGTTTGACGCCGAAGGTATATAGTCCCGTGGTTTTCGCTGACCGGAACTAATTGTCCATTTTCCTTTACTAGATTCTCGTCGTCGGCCCTAAGCTCGTGTTCAGCTACACTTTGGCTCAGTCGTTGATCCCTCTGTTCTCCAAATACGTCTAATCCAGTACCACCTTGGGATTTAATCCATTAGAGATGGAACTAAAGGAGCTCGTCGAGGGATGATGCAAGATGAGCCGAAAATACCCTCATGCTCGCTCATGAGTGCAGGTTGATGATGATGATGATTTACTCGCTATATTTATTTCATCCCTTATATCCTTATACGAGTGCTGCTTTAGAGCCCGTTTTCGGAGACCAAAATTTGTTGTTTTCTGTCCTCTTCCTTCTTTTTTTACCCCATCCAAGTATACGATAATGTTTAGTAGACACACGTACATGCACAGACAACCATAAGTAGATTTATGACCTATAATTTTAGCACACCTAACCCACCCATCTCACATACCTATATACATGCGTTCTAGAAATATCACGATTGACGCCAGTAAACGCATGACGCATAACGAGAATCTTGTCGGAAAAATGAAAAAGGCATATCAGACATTGAGCCTGGTGATGGACCTATATGGACCTGAAGCATATGCAGAAGAAAGAGGCATATAATTGGACGAGTACATATATACATACATACATCATGGCCCAGCCTGCGCAGCAAGTAGCATACGGTATGTACATGCAAGAGATCAACTAGTGCAATTTACACAATTGTGTAACAATCGGTGAATAGACGCACCGACGACGATGGCAAAAACAACAAGAGACGAGGGATCGGAAGCATAGTGGAGTAGAAGAATGAACAATCAGAATGAGAAACCAAAAAGATGAAGGAATGCGTCATTCTCTCGTACGACGATGAGGATGACGACCTGATACGATATCATATGTAAGCTGTCTCTATCCTTCCTTTCTCATTTGCATCTAGCCCAGGAGAAGTAGGAGTGAGTGAGAGTTGGATGATGGGAGCACGGAGTGATGGAAGTCAATTCCGGGTATTCGTATATATGTATAGGAACGGATGGATATAATGTGGCGTTGGTGAATAGTGAATAGCCGCATCACCACGCTCTCGGGAATCGCCTGCGATGAGCAGAAGCAGCGACCACAACGGGGCCAGGGGCAGCAGGGACCGGAGGTACATCTTGCACCGTGTTACGCTCTTCAGCGTCCAACGCGACACCACGGCGTCTGCGTTTGCGCTTGTTGCATGTCGACGCATGATGGTTGTGCGCGAGCCCGCTGGTACTAGTAGTGGTGGTACTGGTCGTACCTCCGATGATAAGGTTGGCAGAGGCAGAAACTATCGCGGCGGAAGACGTGCTGGTGGTTTGGTGAGCGCCGCTGTTGATGCTGCTGCTAGCATGACCAGAATTGGAGCTTGAGTGGCTCGAACCGCCCGTGTTGGTGTTGGTATTAGTACTGTTATTCATCCCCGAGTTTGTGTTTGTGTTCGTATTTCCGGAGTTGGTGTTGCCTGTATTCGAGTTACTACCACTATTCGAAGGAGGACCGGAGAAAATATCATTCTGGGCGCCTGGCACGTCATTCAATATACATGCATGCAGTGATTTTTAAAAAAAAAGTAAACCATACCATCGGGGAATCCCAGTTTGCTATTATAAGCAGGACTCTTAAATTCGCCGGCCTGGTCGTACCCAGATACCTGGATATTGTTGCCCGAGTTCTGATTCCAGTAAATCATCTGTTTCGCGCCTTTGGTGCATGCCCCTGGGTTTCCCTCGCACCAGACTGGCGGCTTCGGGGTAGATATGGGCGTGGTACTCGTCGAGCCAGTGACACGGCATCGGTAGGGCGTGTGGTAAATGTTAGGTTGGCCACAACCATTAGGCACCCATCCCCACTAGACAAACGAAATTAATTAAATTGGGACGAAAGCGTGAAAGAGAAAGTAACGACTTACGGCACAGATACATCCTTCAGGAGGGCATGGTGGCATGGCAGCTGGAACATCATATGTCGTAACACGCTTCCATGGGGTACTTTGTGAGGGTGGGTTAAATGGACATCGAGATCGTACTTTATAATGGAAGGACCACGGTAACTCACTGATAACGGACGCTGAAGACCGCCAGGTTCTCAGGAGTCACTTTCTTAATGTCAGACTATTGGAATGTAAGATTGAAAGTCACTACAATAATGGATCAAGAAGAAACCCACCTGATAGGAAATCGCGAACGCAGTGCCCGCTGCCATAGACTGATTCTGTGCGTGGACTAGAACACGAGCAAACAAATCAGATTGACACGATGTGTTTTTCCAGTGGCATCATAGAGCAACTCACAGTTTGGCGAAGTGATACATGTTGGCACGTTCTGGTGAAACAGTTTCCGTCAACGACACATTTCAGGGTCAAAGAAAGATAAAACGAACATAATCTTCAGGGTATGTGCTGCCATCGGGCCAGTCAGACACGTCGCGTCCGTTGTAGGACAAAGTGGTCTTCGCGCGGTTGGAGGCAATTTCAACTGTGAACTGTCCGCCGGCAGGTCTGGTAAACGGGTTGAGTAGGTGACTTTTTATGAAGTGGGTGATGCTCACAGGTCCAAGAAATCACCGGCTGCAGGAGGGTATAAATCGCACTATATGACATCAGCTACGCCGCTCAGAGGTAGGCCATAAAGTCTGCTCACCCCGTCAACGTGGTGAACTAGGATAAAGAATTAAATCAGAATTTGCAGCAATTGTGGAGAACGTTTTTACTCACACCACCACTGGCTAAATGCGAGTTGGTAGAGAGGCGTAACGATGGAATACGAGTTCAAGTCTTCAGTTGCTTGAGGACCCTGGGGAGGTGTAAGAATCTCTTTAGCAGAAAAAAAGAAGTGAACATACGTTCAGACAGTACATCCCCTTGTGAAAAGGAGCAAGATGTGCATTTGCAATGCCAAAAGATATCGTGGCTGCAAGGAGCGCAGCGACTCGAGCCATTGGACTTGAAAGAGAGCGTGGTATGTTTTAAAAGAATGTAAGAGTTATCGATGGATAACAGAAAGAAAGAGGAACGAAAAAGGAGAACCGGGAACCAGGGACGTCGTAGGTTGGTCGTTGATGGTCGAGCTCAACTTTATAGAAAAGTTTGCAACCGATGTCCCTGGGAGCTAATCAGGAAATGAACGGGTGGCTGGGCGGATTCAAACCGTTCCCAATTTGCCGAATTTTCATAAAATTTAGGCGGAAAATACCTTCCGGGATTCCATCCCGTTGAATGTCCTCGTAATCCACCCTAAACAAGCAACATCGCCATCAGGGGACTCGGTTGAAATCAAATCGCATAAACGGGGTTATTGGTAATGACGAAACCCCACCACCATCCTCAGTCGCGATATGCAAGGTACACCGCGTGTTGATTAGTGCCGTTCCTATCAGAACTTCTGAGTTGTCAAGTTCCATGCATGCGAGTCTCGGAGTCTGGTAACTTCTGCAGCTGATATGGTGGTGAAATGAACCCCCAAGAGGCAAAGTGTCGAAAGAGTACTACAACGATGATGACGAGGCGAAGTAGGTTGTCGTGGCAACATACTAAGAAAAGACCGTGAGAAAAACTTATTCTTTCAGGAACTCGCCAATTCTTCTGAATGATGTTAAAATAAAATAAAAGGCGCCCAATGGTAGTTCCTATTCATGCATAGAGTTTTTCAACATTAATTTTTTCAATGCTTCTTTGAACACCAAGAAAGAATGCTGTATGCAACAGGTTGATCGTTGAAGCGGTGATTACAACAAAATCATGGAAAATTATGATGAAAATTGTCACGAAGGTTCCATTTACCGTTGGAGATAGCGCCAGATGAGTACTGTAAACCATCTATGAGTAAGTCGCTATTGACAACCCCTATTAAAACGCTTCTGGAATCGATTCATACCCTTTTAACCCCACAAATCACGATACACATACACGTCCACGTCGCAACGAAGTCTCGATGGTCGCAAATCAGGATCAGACCAGTATTTCGCCGGTCAAAAAGGACTCAGTGAAAGTTTATCTCCTAAGACAGAATAGCCATGCCACTTGACTCGATGTTCCATACGTATTATCGCAGGGTTTGGATGACGATGAGTAAAATATAAGTATCAAGTCCTGGGGGGGGAAGTGCTGCTGGGCACGGCTTGGACACTACCAGTGCTAGTGATGCATCGTAATCAGTGGGCAAGGCGATTGTTTACTGAATGTAAACGTGCCGCATGGGCTTGAGAATAAGTTCTTCCTCAAACCTGTCTTCGTCACCGACTCACATAAAGACGTATGCGATTTTCGTGACATATGAAAGTCCTAAAATCTCAGACTCCTGGACATCCTATCCGCCTTTCTATAGATGCCAAAGTTGACCTGCTCCCTGGCAAGACTAGGCAACTAGGCAAGTGCTTCCTCTCGTTAAGGGCCTTAAGGCGAGTTCGGCCTCTATCATTATCATTGTATCTCAATTCCAACTCAATTCATATGGAAGGAAACCATTCCTTTTCAGCTCTTTCAAGACATGGCGGGAGAAACGAGGGAATACTCTGGAGTAATTCGAGAAGAAGAGACACAAACGTCAAAGAAGGGCAAGGTTCAACTTCCAAGTTCTGAAGTTCGAGAGTTGAATCGGTTATAGACGCCGATCCAAGCACATATAAACACGCCAAACGTGTGACAAATTGAATGTGTTCTGGAATTCAGGGACCGGGGACCCCAGTGCCAATCATCATTGAGTGATCAGTCTACTCAGTGTTACGAGACCTGAGGAACGAAGGATTCGGAAGGAATCTTCTTAAGTGTATTGCCGTTCATAATCTAATTTAACCGTGTACGCCGATTGTGTGCCGATGGACACGTACACTAGGTCTTCATGAGTACAAAACTTATCAGATGAGTAAACCTCTCTGTGCATCACCCTTTTACACTCATTGGTTTAAATTGTAGATCATAAAACTACAACTTACTTGCACTCGTGCTCTTGTGACGATTGAAACAAATTGAAAAAGACTTTCGTGTATTATAAGCTCCGCTCACATATTTGAGACTCCGTCGTACGAGGTCGCGTCTCCGCCAGATCCGCTTGGCCCATAACCAACAAGTTACACCTAGTTTCTTTATACTGCAGAGTTTCTTGCCAATATTGTCCCATTAATATCTTGTGCTTAACATGTACATATAAAGGTAATTGTTTCCTCTGTGTCTACGTGCCTTGAAGTACTGAACCGAGACGTATTCTCTGTACTATTACAGATCCCCGCATACTATATAAAATTGGAGAACTATCTTTCCAGCCTGGAGTTAGTTAGCTGATCTCATGTCCTAATATTGTTATCGTATGCTCTAAAGAAGTCTACAGTCATATGAACCGTTCTCAATTCATCAGCCAAGAATACGAACACGAATCATCGCTGAATCTGAAGATGTCTACAATCCAACAACGCTTCAAGAAAGTCTACGACCCCAAGCCATACGACACACGGAGAAGTGCATATATACACCTTACATGATTTCCAAGCACATAGTGCATTATGGTACACCCATATTTTGTGCGCCGTTAGAACGTCATTTCATTGATGTCTTCTCACAAACGACAAAGTCGACTGGTCCGATGCATCAGCGGCGGCACGGCCATCACCTCCAAGTCTTCCACTGAATCTAAAGTGTCTTGTCCCCGCATGTTTTTCTCTCATTATATCCGTCCATTTTTGAAGAGGATCAATCTATCATCTGTCTGCGTATCCGTCTGGACATCTGCTCGACGTGAGTACTTGAAATTTATCTTTAAATTTGCGCAGTCGCTGATACTCATACCAGCTCACGTTCTAGATTTTAGGAAGGCAAATGTATATTTACAGTCGTGACATAGCTCCTAGTGTGGTATGTATTTATGGCTAAAACCTCGGGAGACGATATGTTGCCACGCTCATTATGTGATCGGTTCGTTATCACTCCATACGAAATCACGGTGATCCAGATTGACGTTTTTCGACAGAACGGCCTCGGGACCGGGGTCAAAAAGGAAAATGAAGTTTTATGTTACAAAATCACAATCAATGTGTCGAAAGCTTTTCCCGTGGTTCTGGCAGTGCTGGCAGAACGACAACGGAGCCCTGTCAAACATCTCATTGACTCCGTGGTTCTGCCAAACATGATCCACTCAAGCCACATTTAAATGGTCAAAAGGTGTCCAAATACCCGGAATCCTCACCCAACTCAACTCATCGATGTCTTCGCTACTGACAGCCATGAGACTCGCTTGCCTTTGTGCATCCCGAAGCTATTCTGCACAGATGTTCCTGGGGTCTCGAGGGGCGTTCTCTGCATCTCACTGGATTGGATGATGTTCGATCAGTGCCTGGTGCTATTTATATACGTTGAAGGTGATGGATAGAAGGGAGGACGTGTTCGGAGAGTTATAAAGACCCGCAGAGGTCCCCTACACGCGTTTTGACGTGTCATTTTGCACCCTGCATACAGGATGGCTCTGCATTTCGCGCTTCTGGCTACTGTGGCCTCGCTGGTACTCGTAAGACGCGTTTGCGATCTGCATCTGTATCTAGGACTTACAAAATTTGTTTCTAGCAAGCACAGTCTCAAACGATTCCTGCAGTATTGCCCAGTAATTGGACATCTATCGGATGCTTTTCGTGAGCTTTACTGTATATTTGCTCTTGGGCCCGCGGCTAATGTCGAATTATCAGCGATATTTCGACATCTCGAACACTGGCAGCCACCTCCCTGGTCCAGGACCCGATGACCATTGAGACTTGCATTAGCTTTTGCTCATCCGGAGGCTTCATATTCTCTGGAGTAGAATTTGGTCGTAAGCCTTTTCCTTAGATAGAAAATGTACATTTCTCACATTTCGAACTTCTAGGGGTACGCGAATCTATTTACTTCTGAACTTCTAAGCTAATTGGGAATCCCTCTTGAAGGAATGTTGTAAGTTTTTCGTCTTCATCTCTATGATCCTTTCTTTCAATGTATTTCTGCCATTCTGATACTAGATTGTGACTCGACTATCCAAATACCGTCCCAACAAGAACCTGACAGTGACTGCAACATGGCGTGCAGTGGAAATGCTCAAGAACTCTGTGGTGGTCGTGTTCGGATGAACATTTTTCAAAGTAACCAACCTCCTCCCGTCATTGTACAGAGCGTCACAGTTGGAACCGGCTTGTGGACGTATCAAGGATGCTTTACGTGAGGATCATTGTTTCGTAGTCTATCTCTTTGGTTGTGTCTAATATGCGCGTAATCAGTGATACTGTCACAGCGAGGACCTTGGGCACTGGTGTCAACATTCCTGGTGGGACTACTGCAGGGTCATGTACCGCTGCATGCCAAGCAGCGGGGGCTTTCACTTTCGCTGGTTTAGAAAATGGTCACGAGTGCTGTAAGTCCACAGTTCTGCCTCAATAGATTTCTTTATTAACCCAGACCATTAGGGTGCGACACTGCAGTGCATGCTCCGACGCAGCATGTAGGCGACGCGGATTGTCGAATGCTCTGCTCTGCTACGCATGCTGAATATTGTGGCAACGCGAATCGGTTGGCAGTGTATCAGTTCTCTGCTGATGGAAAGCCTCCTGGGCCTCAAGTTTGCCTCGACACGACCCTGTCAAATTTCACTCTGAGAGCCCAATTCAAAAATCCTGGCGTCACCGTAGGCGTCGTAGGCTCAGGCCAAGAAGTTGGAGGCCCAAATCAAAACTCGGTGCAACTTAAAGTCGTCGCTGTTGAAATGGCGCCGAATGTTCTATGGACTGTACTTTCAGTATGTTGTCTTTATTACATTTTCGAATCTTTCCGGGCATGGATTGATACGACTTTTTCTACAACTAGGCTTGCCCAAGATGTTGTTCTGAATGGCCTAATTTAAGTCTGTCCAACTCAATCGCCAGCCCTCATTCGATAGTGGTACCGATACAACAAATGGCGTCTACCTTGACCAATGTTGGGGAGTCACCTAATTTCGTGGCGTCTATACCTGCTTTCCCTGGATCGCAAAGTTATTGTACCATGGTCAGTGCTAGTATTTTTTGAAGGAACGATCCTGACCAGCTTTCACTTCTTACAGACCGACAGTTTGGCCCCTGTCGGCAGCCCACCTCTACTCGCATTCAATGGGAAAACGGATGCGTTTTCCCTGTGCACGAATACGAGTGCTGATGCTCGTGTCGATCTCGTATTCTCACCTGTCACCGGCCATCCACATTATATCTTGGATGATTGTCAATCCGTCAATGTTCAGGTTATCACATCGTAGACAATGTGTCGCTTCCCACAACAAATATCAAAGAAATGATTCTTTGTCAAACCAAAAGTCGTCTCGGTTCCGAATATTTAGTTACTTATGCGTTATATACCCAGCCTGTATTTTTTCCTTGCCAGTAGAAAGTGGTTTTTGGCTCAACATAACATTTTAGTACAGATTAATGGTAACCCTAACCCTATAGCGACCGGCACTGGCATCGGCATTATCTGTCTGACTCATCCGTCGCCATGCTGTGGCATGCGACCTTGAAGTTGCCCTGAAGTGCTTCAACTCAATCCACCACCTCCTTGAAAAGACACCAGTTACAGATAGACGTTTCGCTTTACATACTGTAAGTATTGTTGCTCAAATGGGCTAAGCACAAATTTTTCTTCAAGATTACCGTACCGGGGCACTTCAACAAGACAATTCAAGAGTCATGACACCTCAAGACACCTCAAGACACCTCAAGCACCTCAGATCTCAAAGGGATGTCGGACTATAGACCACATTTGAACATCTCTCAGCCGGATATCAAGATGAAACCATACCATGTGTGATAGAGTGCATCAAGAAACCAATAATGCTTACGTCGTCAATAATGACCAGAAGATGGAAGGAAGCAAGAAATCAAGAAATCGTTGAGTTGCCTCAAGGGAGTGATATACGATGCTTTTAGTATGTTTTCGTGCCTTTTCGATATCAAATTAGTGTCACCTTTACTTTCACTTCTACCTCCTTGGACCTTATCTTCGGCGAGCGCCGAAGAAGAGAAGGCTCGAAGTTGATGTCGAACAAACTATTGATGGCATACTAAACAAACTCATGGCGGTCAACAAGTATTTATTTGTAGATTAACATTTGGGATGTGCAGGGATAAACATATTATACGGTATAAAGGAAAAGGAAGGGTGAGGGTGAGGGTGAGGGTGTATGCAAGGTAAGTAGTATGCCACAAATGATACAATGGAATCAACGGATATATACAAAAGGAAAGAAAATTCAAGTTTGGTGTGCGTGCATCAAGATAGAAAAAGCGACAAGAAAAGCGACAGGACGACTCGAAAGTGGGGTGTTCTCCTCCAGGGAAGGGGAATTTTTGGGAAAAGAGACGAATATATGGTATGTAACGACTTGGGGGTGTTCAAAAACAAAAAAAGAACGAGACGAAGGAATAGTGACGAGAATGTGATGCAAAGCGAGGATACTATATTACAAGGACAGAAAGGAATGGACGACCGCCAAGAAAGGCAAGAATCAGGACAGACCACTGCCAACCACTGAGACCAATCAGTTCACCCCGCCAAAGTTGGATTCGTCTATTTTGAGTTTTGCTAAACCACATTTCACAATTGAAGTGGCGCGCTGCAGTGAAGGGAGGAAGAAGAAAAGATGGTTCCATCAAATAAGGATCATCATCATCATCAAGATACATATACAACTAAAACACCATCAAACTCACCGACAGACACCTTTTTATACCGCGTAGAATCCGAGCTTCGAAGGATCCACGAAATCCGCCAGTGGTGTTACTCGCGCCGGCAATGGGCTGACAAAAGAGGTGACCGAACTCAGCATACGTTGTTCCGTGTTATGGATGTACCCAAGAAGCACAACTCACCACGGGAGGATCGTAAGGGAAACTCTGGTCGTAGCGCGTGCTTGTGGTGCTCTGAAGGAACGCGTCAGCTCACTCGAAGTACAGGAGCCAAGAAAAGCAGAACCACCCACCGAAACGACCATAGGATCTTCTGCTGTGCTTGACCAAGGGCCATGGATGGTAGGGAGGCGCGAAGGGTAAGAAAGGTTGGTCAAGACCATGGTTTTGGAAGTTTGGGTAGTAGTATTAGCAGTCGCGTTGAGGCCCAATGAATCGCCCTGTCTACCGCCGCCGCCGCCGCCAGCTAGTTGGCTAACAGCTGTAGGAAGACAAGAATGGACGGTGGTCGACATCTTCTTCCAATTCTGTGGTGACAGTGGGCCAGGACCAACAGAATAAGGAAAGAAGATACGAGCAAAACTTGCCAAGCGAATGGAGCTATAGTAGAATAGTGAGCGGTAGGATGGGATGGGATAGAAAGGGGAGATTGGAGGGGAAAGGGGAGTGGGGAGGAAAATCGAACGAGTGGGGAAGAAGAAAAAGAAAAGAACGCGTGCGCTTTTTATACCCTGAGAATTGAAACAGTGACACGGAAGCATGACAGGATTGTGCACTGCAAGGGCAACTTGCCTCTTCGAGGGAGCTATCCAGCCCTCGAGCCGAACCTACAACTTCGGGTGGATATAGAGGGACATCCTGCATTACAGGCAGCCTAAGAAGATATGGAGGATAGCATAAGGTACAGTGTCCAACGAACCCTTGGAAGGAACTAATTTCGAGATTCATCAGTAAAGTGACCAACAAGAGTTTAATAACCCACCTTTCAATTTCGTCAGATTGCGCCCCACAGCTAGTTCATATATTTGGATTCCCCTTCGGCGAAAGGCAGATTGTCACTGTGGGCAATGAGTACATCCTACTTTTCAAGGGAAGCCTCAGGCCAGGCTGCGGAACCAGATCACTCTTTGGCAATGCAACACCTCATACTGAACGCAGCTATGCTGAATCTATCTTCAAAATCACCAAATCACCTGGTAGATCATCTCCGAAGATTTTAAACCTGAAATCATCGCCGAGAGAGAGATGCAGAAACCGTTGTTTGCTCTGCTCCAGCTTTTCCATACTGCGGGGCAAAAGCCAAGAACGACGAAAAAATTCTACTCCCAACCGGGTGCTACAGCAGCCTCCAGGTCAAGCAGACCTAGAAATTGGATCCATATGCATCACTTGGAGAAGATTGTGGTCAAGATTCTCTAAATCCATGACTGTTAAGCCACCTTCTGCGATATATATGCAGTTGCAGCTCTACCCCGCTATCTAGGACATCTCTGCCTCTCAGAATTCCCTGCACGGTTTACAAGGGCCTTGGTCTCCTTTATATCTGCTTTATGAGCCATTTTGGGTACTTTGCTTGCTCATCGTCGTCCACGTTCCCGAAGGGCATGACTCGATCATTTGTGACGTACTAGTCACATTGTCTATAAATACCGAGTCGGGAATCCCGCCAACCTCGGGCAGCGGTCGGGCACAAAACTGGCAATAGGCGGGCTAAGCGTCGTGCCATAATATCAAAGCAGCGACAGCTCCAGAGACGAGCTAGATTTGCAGGGCGCCGAAGATACACAGTGACATTTCGAGGAGTCATTGAGGATGTCAAAAGACCAGGAGTATACACAAAACATAGTTGGTAAAGCCAACAGCCAGATTTATCACATTGTTCTCGCGGGGCAGAACTTCACACTATGTCGCAAAAGTCCAGCAACTGCGGGGATACCGAAGCTGCGTGCCAGTACCGTGGCCAAATAGTGTATAAGAAGCCTCCTCCTAGCGGCGTGTAGAAATCAGGACATATCAGGAAAAGCGGAGGGACTTAGGGATGCCTTGAAAACCAGCGAGGATGTCTTGATTGTTCCCTGCAACTCTGTGGCTTGTTGTGTGGAGACCCGATCCTCGAGTTGTCCAGCTGAATGCCCTATATATGCCACATGCCGACGACTGAAGCTGTAGCAATTTGAAGATGCCGCCCTGCTTGCTCCTGAGATTTTCATCGGTGATATTGGCTGGACGGGTAGGAGATGCGCCTCGTAAGAGCGTTGAAAAACGCCTGCAAGAGTTGCCGCTGAATCCAAACAGGGAGGAAAACGAAGAAAAAAAGACGCACCAGTACATTCTGAAGCTTAGAGCGTCATCAAATTGAGGGTGAACCTCCTCCCCAACACCCCTTCCCAGCGTGAACCTTCAGGAATGAAGCAGTCCCCCTCCAGACTCCCCGACGACTTGTTTGATGTTGTTCGATAATGAGAGATCAACGCGATATTTTTCTCTTTTTCGTTCGACCCAGGAGGTGGCATGTAACAAAAAAACATTCTTCTTCACTGCGACGCTATTCATGAGTATCGCACGGTTGGAATTTGAGGCAGCTTGTATTCTTTTTGCTCGACGCTGAGGAAAAGAGAGATATTGTTGCAGCCTGAACGAGCCGAGAGTCGGTGATTGAAAATTGTGGAACCAAACTGGAACTTGTCGTCCCGTTTGGATTCTCCCCGTCTTCGTCTTTCGTGCCCTTGACCATTCCTACCACATGGGAGCCTTTAAAAAGGACGCATTTTCAATGTTGAAGGATGACCGGTGACCATTAGTTCCAGTGGAACCACCTCTTGTATTATCTTACATTTTCACCCTTTGTACGGCGCAAACAACAATGCTTTTTTTACATTCCCAACCATCCAGTCTCACCCTACGACTCACCCTGTAATAATCGACAAACAAAAGGATGATCTTAATTTGACAGAAACGTCCGCTCGTGAACCCAATCCCTAACCACCACCGAAGATATTCGACCTTTTAGACGTATCACACCCGTTCAGGCACTAAGGCGTTCCCAGTGATCAATGTTCCAGAACAAGCCCATCGCTACCCCAGGCCACCAGTAATAACTGCCTTGAAATTACGATGCTTTTGCCTATCCCATCTATCCCAAGAGCAACGCCTGATTTCTCGTTCACTACCCGGCTCACAGCGTCACTTTATCTTGACGCAGAAGAAGCCCTTACCATCTTGCTTGAATACGCCTCTATAACGCCCTGGAATATTCCCGTTTGCACACATTCACCACCAAATTATCATCCAAATTTACACCTGACCCGACGGACTGCCTCCTACACTTAAGCCCCAATACCAATATCGCAGATATAAACCTTCAAATGAACGACTAGATTTTCCTGATTATATACTAATAAAAAAGAGGGTGCATTGTACGAATAAATATCCAGGGCACCATCTTCAACACGCCCTCTTTCTTTCAATCAACCTCCTTCCGCACCTCGATCTCCAGAATGCTCTCATGGAAAACATCTCTCTCCAATTTTTTGCCCATTCGCACGATCTTCACAGACGAATCGTGAGCTTGACCAAAGAAGCTCCCGTGAACACGCTGGCAACATCATTCGTCAAGTCATCCGCAGATACTTGACTAGTTCCTGGAGTAGCGAGCTTTCCGTAATTGAGGTCCACGGTTTTCTGGACAGAATCACCACCAGCAGAGGTGGAGTAGAATCCAATCATTTGTTGCACACCCGACCTTAGATTTAAGAAAAGGTTCTGCGTCTTGCCGGTGATGAACGTTTTGTACGTTTGCCCCATGTTGAAGGTACCCTTGTTCGGCGCATCGACGGTGCTATCCTGGATGATAGGAAGGCTAGCATGTGAATATATGCGCTTTGCCTATTTCTAAGAAGGTACGCACCGCATTGTATTCGTCGTAGAAATCTTGCCAAACACCCTTAACACAGTTTGACACCAGAACAAACTGGTCTGCTACCGGTCTGCAAATTCGGTTTATCAGTATCATCATCACTGAGCGAAGACAACGAATTATTCACCCGTCAAGCATGTAGCTAACCAAACCGGTTGCCTATACAGCCGAAAGTCAACAATCGTTGGAGGTTCAAAAATACAGAACGGAAAACTAGACTTACAGCCCGGATTTCGAATACTTTCTTGCTATACGAATATCGCTGGAAGGTGCTTTTGGTCCTCAAAGAGCTGCCTCCGAAGGCCTGAATGGTGGTTCTCATCATCAGCGCGAAAAATAGAACGAAAACCCTGCTGCCAACTCACCCGAGCTTTCATACCATTTGCCGTCGATTCGAGCCAGGGCATCTTATTGCCTCCCGAAATTACCGATTGCGAATTACTTGGCTCGCAACTCTTCAAGCGGTCGATGACGGATTTCCCAGAGCCTTTGTTTGTCTTTGGATAGGTTGACGGGCTGTTTACAAACGTCTGTGCCCATGAACAATAGTTGACGTTCCCAGCTGCATTTTGCCACAATGCGGGAGATTGTGCGAGACTGTCGATGAAGTCGGTTACTGTGCACAAACACGTTCATTCAATGTCTGGTTTCGCGTGCGGCATGAAAAAGTGAAGAACGAACGTAGCTGCATCTCATAGACGTGCTCTCGCCCGTATGTGTTAGTGTTAACATAACCGACGGGAGTCGAATATGGTTTGAGGTTCCCATCAAGGCTGAAAAGAAGAAGGATCAGACAAAGGAATGCCACGCCGAAGCAAGCAGGGATGACTCCGCACCTAGTAGGAGCGGCAAGATTGTAGTAATTGTTTCCAGCATTATCGTCTAAGTGGGCGATCATGATTCATAAAAGGGCACTGGCCTCAACGAAGACGGCACTAGCTTACATGCGAATGGTTCAAACGAAATCGAGCTGTAAATTAGATCGATAAATTATTTGCCCCATGGGTTCAACCGCAGCAGATAGATACGCACCTGCAACTGGTCACCTTCACGTCAACAATTGGCCCTAGTAATGAGAGATTTCGTGCCGAATTTATGTCGGCAACAGATGGATCGAAGATATCTCGTCGGAATACTTGATCTATCAAAATATCGCTCATAAGAACCCAAGGCACAGCTCGCGAAGAAACAAGGTCCACATACCGTCGTCTCTGCAAAAAAAAATCGCGGTTCAATAAGTGCAACAAGGGTTTTCACCGACAACGTATGCCAACTTACGCGTTTGTTGGGTCTATAAAGCAAGGATAGTTAGCAGAAGTTCATCCCATTCCAAGGACAAGGACACGCACAATCGCTGTAAATATCATTATCGGTGTTGTCTTCTCCGATCTGGTCGTTGATATTTGGGCATGACATGAATCCTGGAACAAAGGGAGGAGAAGCAGAGCGTTTGCTCAAATCACGCGACGGCAAGGGCATAATTTCTCGCTTCTCATCGCCTCTTGTTTCTATTATACGGGCTCCGCGATTTACAGGCGTTCCATGATGCGGTAACTCTCCTATTGTGCCTTGAATTCGATCAATCGATCGTCGGGCACCTGCGCTCGCTGAAGGTTGCTGAGTCGATTTGAAGCACTTTACGATCAAATAGAATGTCAGTCCGTGCCCTACAGGCGTGTAAAATCGATGAGGTTCTTACCCGATCACCGAATACGAAATCCCTGTTGTAGAAATTGAACGGAGCCGTCGAAGCTTCCCAATACAGGACATTTCCAGTGACTCCTCCAGAAATGATTAAGCCGTAGTGTGGTATGATACAAATTTCAAGGGCAGAAGTATCTGACACCGAGCCATTCAATGCAATTCCAGCGTAAATGTCTGTTCACAAAGTATTAGATCATTATACCTGGATCGAAGAAGGTTTTTCGAAAACACATACCAGCTTTGACATAGGCGTTGGCTTCGATTAACTGCCCATTGAGGACTGATATACCGAGAAGTAATGTAGGAACCATGTGGATCGTAATATCCCCTGACAAATCGACATGGACGCCGAAATCGTACTTGTATCCTGCTGATGGATCGCTATAGAGCAGGTACATTTTTTAAGATGTTGACATAAGGAACATATAAGAAGAGCTACAACGCACCTCGGGACAACTTGAGGTCCAATATCATCGGTTCCTGTCTTACCGAGGGAATAGTGCAAAGGAGGGAATTGGTAACTCAAACCGGTGGTCAATTCCCTGTGGTAAAAAATTAGTAAATCCCCGCACAAAGAGAAGAAAATATATCCCGCGACGCACGCTTGTACGCTCATTTGCCCGGCGACTAATTTCAGCGATTATTATTTGAGAAACGGGATGTTTTTTTAATTGACTTACTGTACCCTTCCAAGGCAAGTGATGGACCGACAGTAAGGAGACCAGGATAGTACAACCCAGGGAAACCGAAGGTGGCGAATCGCACAGTGTCCGAGTTGTATTGGACTTGGGCTTCACCCTTTACGGTTAATGTCGCAGACGCTGATGCGTCAGATGCTGCATGATATTATTATGGTGTATACTTTAGTGTTAATAATTTGATTAATTGAAATTGAGCACTTACAGAAGTGAACGTATGCGGCCGTGACCGCGGCAGGTACAACGGTTCCTTGAAGATAGAACCCGTATCTTGCATTCATTTCTAAGATAATAATGAGATGGTTCCAGAAGTCGAGCTAGGTTTAAACTCACGGGCGGTTCCAGTAAGAGAAATGTCCAAAGAGGCATCGAACTGAGGAGGGCCATCACAATGTGTTTCTTGATGGAAGATATTCCATGTATCTATCACAGATATCGTCAACTTCCATTATTCCGGCACTCTATTGAGAATGGTATACCTTGCCAGACTGTATAATTGCAAATCAGCAGAAGTCTTCATTGTGGAGATCAGGATACTCACAGAAAGTTCGGGTTTGCGACTTGTCAACCTCAAGGGTAGTAATCTTCTTCAACCATGACGTGAATGCTCCCCACCACCGCTTTTCTTTTTTGCCTTCCCATAGACCGCGTTCTTCGAGCCTGTCATTTAGTCGGTTAATAAGACGACACTTGGTCGTGGTAATCAAGCTTACCATTGTCGCCGTTCTGGAGGTGAGTCCACAACGCTGTCCCTATATGCATGAAGTTTAATGGTCAGCGGCTTGGTTATGGTAAGTAATCGAACTACTGAGAAACAATTACCAGTATCCGGGCATATCAGTTACATCTATTGACCAATTAACTGGGTCCTTGTGAACGCTCAATGAAAATATCGCGTACCTGCGCGCATATAAATTGGACCATTAGACTCAGGAATAGCGGCGAAGTTGTAGTCGAAGCTCAGGAGGAAAACATTTTCGGAGGCAGGTTTCACTTTGGAGTGGAAATCGCTTAGAACAGTTTGGTTAGGGTGTACGTCCAGGTTCACAACCCGAGCGTATGGACCGAGGCCACAGGATTTCGGAAGTTCGACGATCGTGTGCTCCGCGCCACCTAACGAAGGTCAGTTTCGAATGCCGTACTGGTGTAGAGCTTTTAACTTACCTAAGAAGACATGTTGACAAGCAGCTGAATTTGACTTGGAGCAGTAAATTGCAACCTAAAAAGTGATATGAGCTTTTACAAGTTTTGGAAGAGGTTTATTACTCGCCTGCTGTGGCTGGTCGCTCTTTGCATCGCATCCCGTTATAACCCAGTCTGACTGTACGCTTAACGAAGAAACGGAGGAAGCTTTGGGAGAATCTATAAATATTTCACCAAAGGCGCCTGAATTTTCGTCATCCGTCTCTTTAAACGTTGACACGGTCCCAGACTCAGATTTGACAGCGTCTGTCAAAACTCCGTTGTCTGGATCGAAATCTACATGGAATATATCATTTCCGGAGTCGGGGACGCCACTTGGAAAGATGTCATTGAAAGGGGCGGGAAGATCAACGGGGGTGTCACAGCAATATGTCCTTTGCGCTCCTCCTACGCATGCCGTTTCGCCGTCGCCCACTTTATCCGAAACTTGATGGTAAAAACAGGTCAAGAACTGGTAAATATGGTATCCACAAAGAATTACTCACACAGGGTAAGTTGTCCGATGGTGCATCCACCATCTTCGCCTGTCACGGTGACAGTATCAGAAATAAGTAAAGTAGTAGACAAATTTCAGGGCTTACATAGTGGAGGAGTACCATGCCATTCACAGTTGGCGTAAGGCAGGGGCTCCTTGCAACAGAATCCTGATGACGTCCCAGCTTGACAAGCCCCACGTGCCACAGACACCGAAGTCTGGAATACAGGGAAGTCTGATGGACAACTTGTATCGGGAGTTGCACTACAAGCTATGGAATAGTCAAAATATTGGCCGAAAAAATGCACCCAGATTCGCTTACCGGTAAAGATACAGTCGGCAGGGGCAGGAAGGTCGCTCTGGCAGCATAAGGCAGTGTTTCCATTTATACACACTTGACTAGTCGTTTCCCCGATAATATCTTCTGCGACAAAGATTTCATCCTCTTCGCATTGTGGAACACATGTGGTCTTCGCGTCTTTGTATCCGCGTTCTAGTGCGAAGTGATAGATGTAAGTCGCCTGCGCAGTGTCAAATTTAACAGAAGGAACAAACTTGTGCAAGATTTAGGTGTGTTTTTTCCGGGGCAGCATACGACGGCTGGTACGCCTTTATCTATATCACAGTTCCCGCTAAGTGGATTATAGTAAACACTATCAAGCATGGTATCGGGATAGCACTAATTCAACCCCAATCGGTAACAGGTTTTCCTTTTGAAGAAATAAATCACGTACGGATTTAGCACCACATTCGGTGACATAACAGGTTTCATCAGAGCTCACGGTCTCCGTGTCCCGTGTCCCGATACCAGCAATTCCAAAGTAAAGGGCCTCGAGAGCACTATAATGCCATTTAAGCCCACGGAAGAGAAATGTGCTGAATATCAGCTTACTTGTAGTTATTATCATCCTGATTCGTGACGGTTCGTAAGGTTGTTGGTCTTTACGATACAAAGCTTGCTCACCTGGTCGACACTCCATATCATTGTACCCCCAATACAATGGTCATTCGCGCTAGATATTCAATGTATCATGTAACATGTAAGCAAACATATGATGTCGACTTACTAGCTCATTTTCATAGCAAATGCTGAAAGACGCGACAATTAACAAGTAGAAAAAGAAACCACAAGGTGACGACTCACTCTCGAGAGTATCCCAGCTGACCCATTGATTTCTGCGAAGTCTCCATTAGACATGATACGAAAGAGAGATTCAAACCACTTACTCCCATGTCACGTATGCCACAGCCGCAATATCGTCAATTACGGGTGGTTTTTGCGTGGTTGTGAGAATAGATTCAATTTCAGAGAACATTAAAGTCCCAGAGTTTGCACTACAGGGTCCTTCCTTTCCTCCAGAAGTCCAGGGACATCCCGCATGAGCACAGTCAGGAGTAGACAAAGTAAATGAACGTCCGTAGAATCCCCTGTAAATGAAGGCGACGCGTCAGTTCATGTTCTCCTTTACAAATCGGCTGCACTCTCACATTCCCATAACCATTTGCTTGGGATCCACTCCTACTCTCCAGTACAGCTGGAATGCCTCGTCGATCTCCGTCACTATAAATAGCGATGTAAAAGAATGTCGTGTAAAAATCTAACAAAAATTCTCACGGTTTGTGTGGGCGCCTACGACAAATCTTAAGCGCAAAGCAAGTCAGTTTTGAGCATGGTTTTATAAAATCCATAGAACACTTACCCTATAAAAGGCTAAAAATAACCTTCAGTGTTAATGACATAAGTTGATTGTACTTTGATATACGCACATCGCGACCGTCCCATGTTCCTGTCAAACAGCACGTTAGACAACAAAATGAGGAAGTTTGAACTACAACATACCATGAAGATCGTAAGTCATAACCTAAGAAATAGTAATGAACAAGAAATTCTTGTCGTGTCGGGTAACATGTAGAAACTCACATTAACCCAGTCCGCATGCTATGGGCGATATGGTTAGTAGAGCTCAAATAAAGTTGTTTATGTCTGCTTGCCTTCAATAGTCCCGGAAGATCAAAATGTTGAAGATACCAAAACGAGGAGGGAGCAGTGCTTTTCGGTTGGATCAGTAACGTCAAGAGTGAGTAACAGTGGCAAGGAAGCCTCACAATGTCAGCCCATATTTGTGCGGTGCGAAAGCTGCTTTGACCGCAGCCATGAAAGTTACGTAGTTTTCTTTGTCCGCGGGTATGCCTCCTCTATCCCATGCAACAGGATACTAAGAAAAAAGTGTCAGGAAATCGACCTTTCCTTGAACGGATACCATCACATACTTCCCAGTCGACATCTATACCGTCGAAAGCGTATGTTTCCATGACAGACAGAACTGATTTAATGAATGCGTTTGTATTGGCCGTAGAACCGACCATGTCCGAGAAAATGTTCTGTGTGGGGGGGTCATTGAAGGTCCATCCACCTATGGATTTGAGAAATATAAGCTTCGAGGTGACGGTTCTTGTTTATAACTACATACCAATAGATAGGTACACCCTCAGGCTTGGCCGTCCCTTTTTCAGAGCAGTGGTTCGTCTCCATAGGTCGGCGTCTCCCTTGGTCATTTCGATGACCTGGAAGGAAGAGCTGATTAGAGCAAATGCAAAGTTGATGTGCGTCAAAGTGTCAGCAGCAATTTGCTCTGGTTCGTAGGACATGCATTTCCTGTGTTGAAAATAATATAAAAACGGATAGATAAAAAGATAAGTTCGATTTTGCCAACCTGTTAACTGCCCAGCCTTCATAGTAACCTATGCGACGAGTTGTTGCGGATGATTGGGTTACATCTGTAGTCGGTATGCTCAAAATGACAGAAGTTTTCTTTTTATTCAAAAAATGCTTACCGCAGGAGGGTATCTTAGGTCCTCCACAATTGCTTTGGCATTTTTCTCCACAAAAATCATCTGTAGTTCCACAGAACCCGAACTGTTCATATATTTTTATTGATCTGACTGATTTTAGAGCATATATATGAGACATACCTGACTGCAGCTAAATTGGATGCGACAAGATTAGCAGGCAGGAAGTGTAACAGTTATCTTTTGTATGCGCTTACCATACAGCTGTAAACTAGTCATCAGTGAAAGTTCTCGTTGGGATGGAGCCATACGCACACAGAGGGCAAGTTATATTCGATGCATCAGCAAAAGGTCCGCATTCAGCTAGAGCATCACAGTTCTAACGCAAATGAGCGTCTACTATCATGAGCGTTCTTAGAAAGAAACTTACCGAAGTACAATTCTAACGCGGGAAACCGGTTAAGTGAATCACGTGAGAAATCGAGACGGAAAAGGAACCGAGGATGTCACTAAAAATAACTACTTACTCCTGCACCACAAAACGACGGCCCAAAGCCGCAGAAACCACTGTTTCCGTTACAGCACGCTCCGTTTGCACAAGGAATGTCGGGGGTACACGACCCAAGAGGTAGATTTGTGGCATTTGTAGGGACGTTGCCCGCTGTTTGAGCGACAGCTTTCTGAGGTAATAAATATGGTCCAAGTAGGACGGATAGCCATGCTATGTAAAATAGTGAGCTATCTCGCCTGTATAAGATACGAAGAAGATATCCCTTACGAAGGAGAGTTAGTGAGGCGTATATGAGTCCCCTCATGACTTAGTTTCTAGAGCAGATGCGAGAAAGCGTCTGCTACTAGTGTCGAAGTCCTGACCGTACTAGGATGTGCGTGTATCCTATAAGTAAAAGAAAGAAAGAGAGTGGGTGAACAGGAAGAAGAAAAGTCTCGACTGAACCATTTGCTATTATTATTGATCTTCGTACTCAGAGTAATGCATTCCACTCGTTCTTCAGGCACCAAAGAGCCGTTACGTTTCGTCTTTGATGTCCGTCTGGCTGCCAACTGGCCGCCATACCCGTTGAAATTTGGTATTTGGAAGAAAAATCTTCATGAGCATGAGGTTCTCATCATCTAGTTCTTGAATGAGCGTCAGTTGACTGATCCAAATCACTATGCGCGGCTAAAAATATATCATTTCGTTATATACAAATGATGATTGGGAGCAAGAAGTTTTGCCATGTCATGATTCAACCTTTGCCGCCGTTTATGACGGGACCGCTGGCGGGCTTTGGATGGATGTACGATAAATTTAACGTACGGAAGCAGTATCTGTCATGGACGGCGCACAGATAGATGGCCGTGAACCCCACAACGGTGTTCATTTTTATGTCAACGGCGCGACAATGCGAGGCAGGCAGTGGACAAATTCGTCCCGACGAGCTAAATGTATACCACCAGGGTGATGCAATTATAGAAAAACCTCTTGGCATTGCACTATTATTAGGATTTATTGATAGACAGTTTAAGGCCTGGGGTAGAATGTATTTTATGAATCTCACGCACGTAACTACGAATGTTTCCAGATAATGTCTGGACAAATTGAAATACTTCGGATTATTTGTTTTATGATCTCCTTCCAGATAAATGGGAGAAGAGTCTATCGATGGTTTGACTTCGTTTATTTTTAGTAGAGAATTCTGAGCTCGGCGGTCGAACGCCCTACGTCTGGCTTGCAAGAAATCTTAGAGAAGCCCTAAAAACAGAAAACAAATTCGATGAAAAGAGAAGATTTAACAGGGGAGAGGTGCGAGCAAGTCTTCAAAAAATGGCAAGAAAACAAGGACGAGGGCAACTGGACCAGCAGTACGGGCAATACCTTCATACATACAAGAGACTCGGAGGAATGTCCGATAAGCGCTGAGGCACTGTATGTTCGCTTGTCCCTGAAATTCGGCAAGTCGGCAAGTCGGTTCGGACTGTCCGGTGAATGCCGGAAACGAACCGGACAAGTTCTCGACCCAAACCACAATCGACGTTACACAATCTGTCTCCCCTATTTTTCACACCGAAGTACCATGTGGGCCTTGAAGTTCCCGTTTCACCGGCCAGGACGGTGAGTTCAGATTAAGCTTCGAAAAGGAACGGATGCTCACGACTTACAAAGAGATGATTTGGGAAAAATAAATCATTTCCAGGGAGGGCATTCATTATGCCCCGACTTGCAACTCTCGTGCTTTTTGCTCTGTCAACTTTGGCAGCGGCGAAAAATCTACAGCATGATATCCACAGGTTCAAGAACGCATACAAGGCCCACGCTGCAGCACAGAGACTCGAGAACGCCAGACTCTTGACTACACCTAGTGGTCACCCTGCAACTTCGGACTTGTTAGAGGCGCTTCCTGTTGCAGTCGACGCGACAGTGACTGGATTTCAAATATATAATCAAAATAATCTTCCAACAACCCCCATACCTTCGAATGCTTGCGCAACTGCTCTCACCTCGACGATTGCATGCAATGCTACAATACAGCTCATGTCCCTTCCCTTCGATGCAGACTCCTTAACTGCAATGTGCACTCCGAGCTGTACATCATCATTGCAGTCGTACCGGAGCAACGTCGCCAGTGCTTGCAATGGAGTTCGATTCGTTGATAACAATAACGCGACTTACAGCGGTGAGCATTCTCTTGTACGGTGGTTACCCTTGAGTTCTGGCTAATATGTCGGACTCAGCGACGCTCGCCATTGATTATCTCTCAGAACCGTACTTCTCTCAATGTCGCACGGATCAGTAAGTCTCAGGGTTAATATGCGAAACCTGTACTAAATAGTTGGGCAGAACCACTGGACAGTTCTGCAGTGTGGTCATGGAGAATTTCACCCCTACAAACCCTAGTCAAGGAATCCTTGGATACCCTCAAGCACAACTTTGCTCATCGTGCATGTTGGGTGTTCTTAATACGACTCTCTCAAGCCCCGCGACCTTTTCAACGACACTGTACAACACTCTCCAATCTGCTCTGAGGACTTGCGGATCGTGAGCCTCGTTTCGTCGTTCGCAACTATTAAAGACTCAAAAGGATATGATTAGGGCATTTGCTTCATACAACGTGTCGTTGACAGCTCCGTCTCCAGTTCTTTCTGCTGCACCCGGGGCTACACCACTTGGGTCGAATACTACCGTAGACGCAAGCTGTGCAATTATAGGACGCAACATCACCGTTGCTGCTAACACCACCTGTGCAGCTCTTTCTGTGCAGTTCTCGGTCTCGCAACAAGACATTCTGGATAACAACCCAGCACTATTTCCGGCAACCTGCGATTCTATTGCGGCTCAAACGAAGTTATGTCTGCCTCAGGCTTGCACCCTGTACTCAGTCCAGGCAAACCAGACTTGTGATGACGTTGTACAGGACGTAAATTCCAGAGGTTTAGCCGGTACTCAGAATATCACCATTGCGCAGCTCCAGAGGTGCGGCTCGTGTTTCTTTGAATACCTGTTATCTGACACAACGAAACTAGTTTCAACCCAGTCGTCACTTCAGCATGCACAGGTCTCACTGCTATTGGGAATGGAACTGTATGCATAACGTAAGTTCTCGTTGATGCATTTGCAACGCATATATCATTATCATTTGTAGTCCGCATGGTGGATTCGCGAATCTAGGAAATGGAGGAGGAAGTGCGGTCCCTACTCCTACACCCACCGCCGTAGTGTTAGTGTTTTCTTTATTCTAATTATTCTGACTTCTCGAAGCTGATGTTAACTGTGTCTTTAGACCACCTCCTGGCCAAACGGCTCCTGGGACGACTACGTCATGTGGAAGATGGTATCTTGTCCAACCGAACAATTTCTGTCAACAGGTGGCTCTCAACAGTCAGTCTTCGAATATTTAGGTCTGCTGATCGATCTGATAAACGTTTCTCTCCACCAGACAGTATTACCTTGACTGATTTCCAGACCTTGAATCCTGAGGTGTGAAAAATGTTGTGATATATATACTACAGCGTTGCTAATTTTTATGGTCAGATCAATGAAGATTGTACTAACCTCTGGGCTGATTACTACTATTGCGGTGCGTACTTCTCATTTCATCGCCATTAATCTTTACTCACACTTTAGCCCACGTTTAGTCGCTCCATTCCCGCCCTTGAATCAAGTTACTTCTGCCCCTTTCTTCACTGTCAATTCCACTAGCGCTACAATGGGTGTCATACCCCTAACTACAGCTTCGACTACGACGCCTCTCCCACCTTTGCCAACATATACCGGAATACCAGCACCGACGAATGTGGCCGACGGGACCATTACCAATGGATGTGGATATTACTACGTAGTTAATCAAGGAGATAATTGTACCGCGGTTGAGCAATTGTACGTACTTTTTTTTGCTACTTCTCGTGACCGCACATGTGAACCTCTCTTCGTGATAGCTTCGACATGTCCGACGCTGACTTCACGAACTTCAACGACAATCCCGCCGTTCCTTGTCCTTCCTTGACAGTCGGATCCGCCGTTTGTGTTCAGGTTCTCAATGCTACGGATACTATACCCCCCGTACCTGCCAATGCTGCGTCAGGTTCAGGACCATCTGTGAGTAGTTGCTTCTTACCACTAGTATTCCATTTATGAACATTGTTTTGCAGGGCTGTGCGAAATGGTATACTATCGTATCAGGAGATGGTTGTGCTTCCGTAGAACAGCAGTTCAGTCTATCGGCGACCCAGTTCTTCGCGTTAAACCCCGAGGTCAAAACCGACTGCACGAACCTCGGTTTGGGAGAAGCCTATTGTGTCAAAGCGATTGGACAGACCCCAGGAACTGGGGTTACCATACCTGCAAATGTCGTTTCTGGTACAGACACGCAGGTTTGTATGCTTCTATTGTTCGATATTATTTTTGAGTGATATTGATAGAGGCGAGTCTAGAATTGCACCAAATACGATACTGTTATCAGGTAGGTTATCAAAAGTTCGTGCTGCCTTACAAGTACGGCACTGATTACATGCCTGCCTCTAGTGGGGATTCCTGTCCGGCTATCGAAGCTAGGAATAACGTTACGGATATCATCTTCCGCGCTCTTAATCCGGAGGTGCGTAGATAACTAGCCATAGATGATAATCTGATATCCAACACAAATTTATGTTAATTAGATCAATTCTGCCTGTACGAATATCCAACTCGGCGGAGCGTATTGCGTCAAACCAGTGGATGGATTTACTGTGGCTCCTGGACCACCTGCCAATGTTGTCGCAGGAACGGATACCAAGGTACCGAATGCTCTTTTTATGCGTTGTAATTTTTCTCTTATTGAACCAATCGTAGGATTGTGCGAAATACGATACTATCATAAGTGGAGATAGTTGCCCTATTGTCGAAGCTAGGAATGGGATTAGCGACTCGCTCTTCCGGATCCTTAATCCAGAGGTGAGAGGCGTTTTGATGTTTTTTCGTGATCGTGGATTCTGGGATATGCTGATAATCGTCCATCGTGATTTACTAGATCAATGCTGCGTGCACAAATATCCAACTTGGAGGGGCGTATTGCGTCCAAGCCGTTCCTGGGTTTACTACCTCTGCTACAAGTAGTGGTTCCACGTCGACGACTTCGACTCAGACGACTACCAGTGTGGTTTCTGTGCCTACGAATATTGCTGCTGGGTCTTGGACGAAGTACGTTTTTATTTTCAATGAATGTCATGTTTTTATTCATCGGTGTATTTTGTTCCTCTTCTCTTTACTAGCTGCACGACGTACTGTGGGCGCACATCTTGTTCTTTAAGTGTAATAGGGGCTGACAAGTATATATGCTCGTAGATTCTGTCGTCTCGGGGGATAATTGCCAAGTTATTGATACTAGGCGAGTACATGGCCGCTTCTCGTTCTTCATGATTTTTCCGTTGCTGAACTCGATTTTGCAAACTAAAGGTTCAATATCGCATTCTCGGATTTCTTGCGATGGAATCCCGAAATCAGCACTACCTGTAATAGTAAGTTTTGACATTTCTTTGTTTTTAAGAATAGTTTTACAACTAACTGATTGTTATTCCGAATAGATCTTCAGCTCTCGGTACGATCCTTCCGATTTTTATTGAATAGTGGATAATGTTTGAACTGTTAATTATAGGCTTATTGTGTCAATGGGTCGATTAAATGCGGAAAGATATACGTGCGTCAGATGGAGCGTCTTACCTATTATCAAATATTGATTGCTGTGGTGTACTAGACCGTTGCGAGCGGTGATTTTTGCTCGAAGATCGAGACCGCCAACAGCTTGACGGACGCTCAGTTCCGAACATTGAACCCTTGGTTGGACACGAACTGCGGTAAGGGTCTTCTTCTTTATGCATTTGACGACGGCTGATGATTTTTGTTCATTTCGCGTGTTGCTATCTGCAGACCTTCAGGTTGGGCAAAATATGTGTGTTGGGTAGGGGTTTGTTCGACTCTGAGAAGAGGAAAGGGAAGATGGAAGGATGGAAGGAAGTGCTTCTGCTTCTTTTCGATACAACAACAACTGTTTATAGTCACTCTCGTTTACTTACTCCCACTCTCATTCTCTTTATTATTTTATTTATTGATTTTCGTTTCTTATAATATCGACGTGTTTGGGTTGTTTGCAGGTATAGACCAATGTCGAAAGGTTTCTATGGACGGTAAGCGTGAATCGGCCAGATTCGCCATACACACCTGCCTTTTCCCCTTCTCAAGGTTATTTGACATACGAAGTGTTGTATATGACCAGCGGTTATGAGACCGCAATGTCGTCGTAAGACAGCGCTGGCTCCGACCTGTGGAATACCCGGAAGTACTCAGTACGCCGAGTGTAATATCACCCTGAATGAAACAAGTGAACTGGAAGTTAGCATCATCGACTCGTTGGTCAAGCTACCTATGATCGCATTCTCGTATTCCTTGCGATGGAACCCGGAAATCAGCGCTACCTGTAATAGTGAGTTTGAGGTTTTCTTCTGCGAATAGGTTTTTCTACTTATTGATCATTATTTACGAATAGATCTTCAGCGCTTCAGCTCTCGGTGCGATCCTTCCGACATTCGTTACACCGCTGATAATGATTGACCTGTTGATTGATTAAATATAAGCTTATTGCGTCAATGGGTGGATTAAATGCGGAAAGATATACGTGCGTCAGATAGAGGATATTGATTGCTGTGCTTTTGTACTAAACCGTTGTGTATGTGAGCGGTGACTTTTGCTCGAAGATCGAGACGGCAAACAGCTTCACCAGTTCCGAACGTTGGACCCTTGGTTGGACACGAACTGCGGTAAGGGTCTTCTTCTTCTTTACACTTTCGAACACGGTTGATTCGCGTGTGTTGCTGTATGTATTCGGCAAAATATGTGTGCTGGTAGAATTAATTGGAGGTGCTTCTTTTCGATACAACAACTGCTGCATACTGCGGTCACTCTCGTTTACTTACTCCCACTGCCACTCTCTTTGTTTTATTTATTTATTGTTTTTCTTTTCTGATGGTGTTTTTAGGTATAGACGGAAAACGAGTGGAAAGAAACACATTGCTCACTTTGTCGAAGATTTCAGATTCGCTTTACACAGCGCACCGCCTTTTCCTCTTAACTGTCATACGAACGTGTGTTTTTAGATAACAAGAGACTTGCACAATCCATTTCGTTCAATGAAGCCGCCGCACCGTGCTTCTAGTGAAGCATTATAGCCTTTCAATCGCCGTCAAAAGAGTCAGTCTGATACGCATGTATTAGTCCTTTTCAAGATACTCTTAGTAAGTATGGACACCTTATGTCGGGATCCGGCGCTAAAATTGTCTCCGCTCCGCTGGAGTTGCTTTATGACCCCAGACGGTCATTCTTGGCTTTGTCATTGGCCCTGCCATAGGGCACCGCTTTCGTCGAATTGCAGGTTGTGGCTTGGACTGGGAAACGGTTTTTATATCATAAACATTGCCAGTGCCATCATTGAACGCACAAACCCCGCATAGATAACCATTATAAGAGCTGTGAGGTTTTCATTTCTGTATTATTTTGACCCAAAGGACACACGCCAAATCTGGTTCCTTCCGTCTCGGTCCAAGCCCAATAAGAGCTGTCTTTCCTATCCGCACCATGGGGTTGGTCTGTCATATAAAGCTTACAACACCCAGTTTTCTATAGCTTCCTGATTCTATCCTCGGTGAAATCATAACGTCATCACACTGGCTAGCTTGTTAAACTGGCTTGTGAGCCGAGCGAAGGTCCATTATAATCAAGAGAACATAAAACGGGAGAAAGATAGTACGAGCAGCAAGCCGAAGTTGAACGACGCTGTGGAGGACGACGGTGGAAGGAATAACAAAGAGCCAGAGACGCCTTCCCCGCATTCCCCCGCCTCCGATCATACCAAGAGGAGTTCCGCCATGCCATCTGACTCTTCCTCCAACCCTCAACAACAATCGTAAGTAAGACTCCCCGTATATATACCTCCCGCCCGCACATCTTTTCCATCGTTGCCTCAGCCATGATAGAGTCACTGACGATATTCGCATCCAGCAAACCTGTGAACCGGACCTTGGCCTATCAGGGCAAGCTCCCAAAGCTCCCTATACCATCGTTGGAAGAGACATGTAAACGCTATTTGCGCTCGCTGCAAGCGCTGCAGGATGAGAAGGAGCATGCGATTACCCAAGAGGCGGTGAATGAGTTCTTGGAGACGGATGGGCCAAAGTTACAGGAGATGCTGAAGGAGTATGCCCAGGATAGATCAAGGTATGTCTTGCTTTCTGCTCTGGTACATTCCTGGAACTTATGCCCTTCAGTTACATAGAGGAATTCTGGTAATTGATATATCTACGGATCCAAGAACGCCTCTCATTAGCTCTCTAGGTATGAATCATACTTATCGCACAGCGATCCCGTAGTTCTCGCCCTCAACCCCTTCTTCGTACTCGAGTGCGCCTACCTTTTGCTTCTACCTGTCGAGTCGTCTCTAACCTCCATGATAGGAATGATCCTACCCCAGACCGAGGAGGTCAACTTCCACGAGCATCCTCACTCATCGTATCGTCATTGGGCTTCATCCACGATCTCCGAGCAGGCATCTTGGAGCCCGATACAGTACGCGGCACGCCATTGGACATGGACCAATACTCGCGGTTATTCGGTACCTCGAGGATACCCACAGACGTATGTCCTATTTCATTCCTTGTCTCACAATATGCTATTCTTACATCGGTTAAAAACACAGCGCGGCTGCAGAATGGAAGTCCATTCCGAAGCAAGACATGTCGTCGTTCTTCGAAGAGGCCAATTTTGTACGTCTTCCATCTTATTTTCGGTGCCTACTGGTTCTTTCGTCTTTATTTAATTGTGTCGATCGATCGTGATCTACAATGGTTATTTAACTGGACAGAGAAGACAAGAGACTAATCCGCCCGGTATTCTAGATTGGTTCGATGTTCTTGACGAAGACAACCTGCCTGTTCTCACAGAGCGTGAGGTGCTGCGCAATCTACAGGCAATCGTCACTGATGCTGATAAGACGGACAAATCTCAAGTATGTTCTTTCTCTTCTAGTATCCGGTTGAACGATGTTTTTGACGAGAGTAAACAGGTTGCAAGGGGTGCCATTGGTGTGTTATCAACTGAGAATCGCAAGGTCTGGTCAGGGCTGCGCGAAATGATGGCACAAGACCGACACAACAAGTCATGTCTGGATATCGTGGACAACGCACTTTTCGTTGTCTGTTTGGACGATACTGCACCAGAGAGCCTGGCGGATCTGTGCAGCAATTTCCTTTGTGGGACATATGGTCTAAAGGATGGAGAGCAGGTCGGAACGTGTACGAATCGATGGTACGACAAGGTGAGCGAGTTCGGTGTTGTTATTACGGGTGTTGAAATCTATTTGTTAACTTGAATGTTCTTCTAGCTTCAAATCATTGTCTGCGCGGACGGAGCAGCTGGAATCAATTTCGAACATACCGGTGTGGATGGGCACACTGTCCTGAGGTTCGTTAACTTGCAGTCTTTCTTTTTATGAATGACAATATTTATGCGTGATACCAGATTCGCAGCGGACATCTTTACGGAGGGTCTCATGTTACTCGCTCGTTCGATCAATCCTTCCGCACCTACCCTTTTCCACGCGCCGCTTTCACCTCACGCAAGGGCATACAAGGCTCCAAGGGGTCAACAGAGTCAGTTACAATCCCTACTTATTATCATCACTTACAACTAATCCCTCTTTACCTTTTCAGAACCCCCAACACCAATCGAAAAGATCGATACCACGCCAAAGAAGCTAGAATGGCACCTCACGCCCAAACTACGCGCTGGTGTCCGGTTCGCAGAGACCAGGATCAGTGATTTGATATGCCAGAACGACGTGCAGGCGTTGGAGTTCAAGGGGTACGGCAAGAATTTCATCACGAGCCATGGGTTTAGCCCCGATGCGTATGTACAGATGGCGTTCCAGGCAGCGTATTTTGGGTTATATGGAAGAGTGGAGTGTACGTATGAGCCTGCGATGACCAAGGCGTATTTGCATGGCCGCACGGAGGCTATTCGGACTGTACAGCCTGAGAGTGTGAATTTTACCAAGGTGGGTTTTATCTGTCCACGTCCATGTTAATATTCGTTGTTTGTTGAGTTTGATTTGTTTATCCATTCAGACTTTTTATTCGGAAGCTTCGACTTCGGAAAAGGTTACTGCGCTGAGAAAGGCATGTGAGAATCACGTCAAGTTAACGAAGGATTGTGGTAAGGGATTGGGTCAGGATAGGTGTGTAGTTTTTTTTTTTCGATTTTTGTTATATATCATAGCCTTACAATATTCTTTCTTGCCAGGCATTTATATGCGTTGTACTGTCTCGTCCAGCGGCAGCTGCAGAACAAACCCGAATCGCAGCCTAATGGAATTACCTCTCCTGCTCCGTCCCCTCCTCCATCTCATAAGATAACGAAGATGCCTACGATATTTAGCGATCATGGCTGGGCAACTCTGGGAACGAGCATTTTGTCCACGTCGAACTGTGGTAATCCTGCATTGAGACTCTTTGGTTTCGGTCCTGTCGCGGCGGATGGGTATGGGATTGGATACATTATCAAGGAAGACGGGATATCGGTGTACGTTGCGTTTCTTCTTTTTACACTCCAATTAGTATCTCACCTCCTTGTTTTCTTTCTTTCTTTTATTACATAAATCAGCTGCGCCTCTTCGAAACACCTTCAGACTCGACGATTCCTCGACACACTCAGGGGTTATCTCTTGGACATGCAGCGGCTGCTTATACAACTACATAGGTCAGCTAATCAACGCCCAGCACCGTTCGTCGACCATTTGGGCATCCTTCGTGATTCGAAAACTGGACGGCCTATCCATGGAGCCACTTCGGACGCTGGGTCATCAGATGAGGATGAGGTTGTTGCCATGCGTGAGTATTCATATTCAGTATTTCAGAATTCACATGTCCTTTCCATTCATGATAAACGATATACGTTGCTGACATGTGTTTTTCTTCTTTCTTTGTTTTTTGCTCTTTAGCTGGTTACTCGTTCTTTGATAGCGGAGAGGTTGCCTTGTTAGGCAGGAAGAAGAAATCACCATTCTCGGATATCGGTATGTTTATGAATTTACCGAATTTCACATTTTTCCTATTTTTGGCCTTTGGGGATTTCGCTTAATGTTTTTTTTACCCTTTCTAGGTAAAGTTATTCCTTTGGCGGAATATTGATGTTTGACTTTGGAAAGTTGTACATGTACTTTTTCTCTGTGTTATTATCGTCCTACTCTCCAATCTGTATATACCTGCTTGTTGTATATAGTTCCTTGTACGTAGTATGAAAGTGCATCAAATTCAAATTCAAGTCTTGAGTTCGGACACCGTTCCGTAAGCTTTTGCGCTTCGAGTTTAACAATATTCAAAATGCTTCAATTTAGACAAGCAAGAATTATAAGGTGTATGCACATGTGTAGGAGGGTGAGTAATGTATGATCAATCTTTATCTTTATCTATGTGTCAGTTAGGTATAGTAGGGAAGTGTAGACACGGACGATCGTAATGGAAGAAATGAAAAGGAAAGAGATAGAATATGATACAGGATGATAAAAGATGCAGGGAACTTATATATTACATGCGATTTTTGAGCTTGCGCGTGATGGTAGGGAAGTGTTCGAGATAGTAGGATCCACAAGAAGAGAGAAAAGAAAGAGTCGAAAGCGGGCCTGAGTCGAGACATTACTATACGGCGGTGTGACCGGCACAAGTGGAGACGGGAATGGATGGGGGGATTTAGTTAATCATCTTGCGGGGGAAAAAACAACAGCATCAGTGCCTAATACCTATGAGACTTCAAAGCTGTAAGTCGAAGCCGTGTTGAATTGGAGCTTACCGCAAGACTGTAGCCTCCCATATCCCAACGAGAGTCTCCAGAATCTCCGAGAAAAAAGCCTGCATGTGACGACGGAGCTGGTGAAAGAAATTGTTTTTTTAAAAGAAGAATTGCTTCAGCTCGCAAGACCATACGTACACCACGCAGGATCATTCTTATCCTATTTTCCCCTCCGACAACAACTTGCTGTGGAGGCAGGTCTGCGTCGTGCATGCGCTGGAGGGGTCCCTGCAGAAAGAAAGTAAAGAAGAACACAAGGAATTAGAAAATTTTGAGAAAATGAGCGGTATTTGAAAGTGGAACTGAAATCACCATGAAGATCACAGGACCAGCAGCTGCTTCAGCCAACACCAAGTCAATGGAAAGAAGGTAGTAATGGTTCGCCGACATTAATGAGAATTTGAGGGAGGTCTGAGAGGGGATGTGTTGAAGGTGGGAGAAGCGAAAGAGTTTGAGTGATGACTTTTTGAGGGCGAAGGAGCTTCGGTAGAGCCAAAAAAAAACGGTAGACTCGGAGCCATAAGAACTACGGTAGGGCCATAGGAATTTCGGTAGAGCCAAAGGAAATCATCACCAGCTTGGACTTTTTGTTCGTTTTTGAGAACACTGTCGACGTAATCCCTCCTTATTCCATCCATCCACTACTACAAATGGTATACTTGAATATAAATGGCATAGTTGAATTGGCTTGGAAAGCTTTCGTTAATTCAATTTGGGTCGAATAGGAGATTTAAGTGGACTCCTACTGTACATTCCCTGTCGGGGAATCCGGGCCAAATGGGGAGTCGGACTCGCAGTCGAGGGGAGGCATTATTAGTCACGTGATTTCAAAACGGCACTTTTCGTAAATTTCTTTTCTTTCTTTTCTTCTTCTTTTGTCTGTGCAATCGTGTTCGGGGGTCCTTATGTCGCTGTTGAAGTCTCGTTGAGATACGGCACATTCCATGCAATTGTAATGACTTACTTTGCTTGGGTCTACAGAAACTGCGCTTTGTCCCTCTCTTTGAGCTTTGCTTGAAGCGAGCCTGGACAAAGTCGAAAGGGGATTAATACTTCTAGCATTGATTAAAGGATTTTTACTCTGCAGTTTTTGTTTCTTCGCGAATGTCGAAAATCGGGAGGTCCATAATTTGGATATACTTGGAGAACCAGAGGCTGGCTATGACATTTGTTATTCTCTGCCTTGGACGAAAACGGACGTCGGTTCGACTCTGGTTATCTGGCCTATATTCCGATTCGGGCACCTTAGGTTTGGACTTGACTGGCTTCTTTCTTGACCAAGTATACTCTGGGGCCTGATCATCCCGTAGTCTGCCAGCGTTTGAATTGAGCTCCGCTGTTGTGCACCAAAAAGAACGAGAGTTGGACCTGGTATATCAAGCACATGCGGGTTCTACCTTGGTGAGCAATCCCACACAAGAAGTTTCGGCGAAGGATGCTGATACTTTGATGATATAGCAAACATAGGGAAAAGTAGCCGTGCAACGTAGCCTCGAACATCGATGGCATTCGGGGCGGCAATACCCCTTATGACTCGATATTAACTTGAAGAGGTGACGTTTGGCAACCCAATGCAATGAAAATGGAAGAGGAAGACGAGAAAATAGCAAATATGTTATTGTTGAAAATTCTTGGGAGAATACCCTTTATGGCATCGAGCATGAGAAGTGGAGAGGAGGATCCTATGCTGGACCTGATAGGAAGGTTTTAGACAATTTTAATCATCCTCGAATTTTTTTTGCGAGCCCATGGCCATGTGCATGAGCTGTCATAGTTTGTATAAAATACAACTAAGATGATGAAAAACTCGTCTCGAAGGCGCCTGCGAGGTCGTCACGAAATCTACCAACAAGGAATGGTTCTCTGGAGCCTGTGACTCCCAGGCTCTATTCTCTTTTCCCCCAGTGCAGTCGTAAACGGTGGGGATGGTTGCATTTGTGTTTAGTTCATCGAAGTGATGCTTCCTAGGAGATAATGCAATTGAAGATTGACCTGATGGGTCAACAGAGTCGTTGATGGTGGACGACGATCCACCGGTTTGAACATCGTACATAATTGTTCATCACTGCAATTAACCCTCGCGAGAAAATGCAGTTTAGAGGCCGAGCTTTCCTAAGCTGTTTTTGGCGATGAATGTTGATATGAAATGGCAAAGTAAGGATATGACGACCGTCGTTTAGATGGCCAATATATGCGTGCCAAAGTCAGTATTTTCAAAATTTCATTCGTACCGACTCCTAGGAAGGACTTTGACTGGTACCGGTGAGTCCCTGAAGCCCCCGCGAAAGCCGCCGCCGCACCTTCCGCGCCTTGAGGAGCTCTCGAGGAAAAGCAAAGCACCGGTGCAAAAAGGTGTCCCGCACAAAAAAGAAACCAAAGCGAAGTCGATATTTTCAAATTTTCATTCGTAGCGAATTCGAGGAAGGAATTTGACTGGTACCGCCGACCGGTGAGTCCCTGAGACTTCCGAGGAAAGCAGGAAGCGAAAAGCCACCGCGGCGGCGCCTTCCGCGCTTCGAGGAGCCCGCGAGAAAAAGCAAAGCACTGGTTGCGCCAGTGCAAAAAGGATCCTAGGAATCCCACACAAAAAAAAACCAAACTACCGGGTGGTCCGCCAAAAGCAAGGTTCTGCCCAAAATCATCAATGTCGACTTCCAAAGGCTGCAGAAAGCCAAGCTGGCCGGGACGTTGTCTTCGTCATAGCGACTTGCTCCTCGAGAGCTTGCCCATGGTGCGCGAACGTTCGAGGAAAGCTCATGGTTCAAGAACCATTATAAATTTGATGAACTGTCATCACACAACCCTCCCTTGGAGTCTCGGACCGCATCAAATAATCTATTTCGTTTTGTGTATGGACACTTGGCGCGGGACTCATTTCCTAGGATTGGCACTGCACACATGGGTACCTGAACTTCAGTCCACTGTACTACGAGAGTAGGCGCAAAAATGCAAAATAAATAAATTTCCATTTCAACTTTCAAGGTGTCGCAGCCATGAATCTATCCTCGAAGGAGAACAAACTTCTATATACTGAGCCTGTGAGCTCAATCAATTGATCAATAAGGTTGCGACGATGAGCAGCAGAGTCTGACTCGAGTCGACAGTGACGATTTGAAATATGTTAGACGTAAAAAATAAATTGGCGAGGGTGCATCTTAAGCTGGACATCATATAGGAGTAATTTGGACGAAGTTGTGCGCGACAGAGAGTTACAAGTCGATTATATGCAAAACACTTCGCCATTGAAAATAACACTTACTCTCCAATTAACCGAGCTTCCATGGCATACGCGAAATCACTGTAGTGCGTATCGTTGCCATCTGCGTCGGAATTAGACCCATGGATGTTCGAGTTCAAGCCCTGATCATCCTTTGCCCAAGAGAAGGATATCGGATGATCAACAAAGACCGGTTTGACTCCCAGGTAAGGCTCTTCATAATTGGTGCCCATAATCTCACACAAGGTAGGACCTTGGCTCATTTCGCTATTCAGATCCTGTAACATGCATCCTTGAACCTCGACCCAATGGCAAGTATAGCCGTTTGGTTGCGGGTCGTTCGTGTGTAAAGGTCTCTCGGATGGTAATTTTGAGGTGACTTCAAGGTCGAAAAATATGACAAAATATGGGATGTCCTCTGGCGTAGGTTCCGGAACGTCGTCAAAATCATAAATTTCACTTCGGAACTTGATTTCCTTGCCAGCGATCTGGCTATGTCGCCAACTTCTTGCGACTCAGGTAATCCGGTGAGTTTCGACCCTACAAACTTCATGAAATCAAGGTCGGATTTCCCATTATCTTGGTCGGTTTCCATATCACATGCAAGCCTCGTCCACCATCTGTCAGAGATGCGAGGGTCAGTATACAAAAGTAGCCATGATAATAAAAAGAAAGAAAGAAAAATCACAAAGGACGTCCAAAGCGAACCAAAAACTCCAATGAGTACACATCCTTTAGCGATGATGTCCCCTCTTCTATTATTTTCAATTCATTCCATTGATCAAAGCCGAAATGGACTTGAGGGCAGTGCACGCCAAGTTGGGCTCATGTAATACCCGAAATAAAAAGGAGGATGCATGCTCGATAATGGACAAAAAATTTGCGAGCTGGATGAAAGGAAAATGCCAACAATACCTGAGCTTTGTAGGATTGATAGAGTGGGCGAATACAATGCCATACTCGATCCGGATTCAGACAGGTTATAATCAAGAATCCATTTAATCTTGCTATACAAACGAGACTCGCTTTCTTTATAAAGGTCCAGCACATGATCTAGAAGGAATGGCGTTAGGAAGTTATGTGCAAAGATTCACACCTCGTATTTTTTTTGGATATTATCGGTCGTTCAGCTGATCGCTGCATATAATCAGTGACCAAGGCCACAAGAGATTTACTGCTCTTTAACAGGTCTTCTGCATCACTTATCAACTCAGGGAAATGCGACACCATTTCTTCAGGGATCGACAGCACCAAGAAAAATCTCAGTATTTCAAGATTTTGTTGTCCTTCGAGCACTGGCACAGGGGTTTTGGTGCGTTTCTGGGATGGTTTTTCAAGAGGAGGATCGTCCAATGGCCTCTTGGAAAATTTGTCAGATGTCAAAGCGGTTGGATTCATGGATCCCTAGTCATGAGGATAACGTCTCGAATGGTGGTATTCTTGAAGAAAAAAACCTATGTTTTGAGAGCTCAAATCGCAAGTTCAAAAGTATTTTTGTGGCAGGGTTGGATTGGGATTTGATGAATGGAGGATGATGGAGATATTATTAATCACACAGTAAACGCCAAACAAGGCGAATTATTTCCACGCACAGACCATTAAACAAATTATATAGTAACCACTGAAAATTCCCACCGTTCCTTTCTTCACCGCACTCAAGTCAAATTGCAGACCATCGCCAACAATCCTTTCCAACGGCTGGTTTTGTGCCATAGAAGTGCTGAAACGAACCGTTGGATATCTTAGCGCTCGACTTCGTCAAGTTCCACCCTCAAATTCTTTCACTCTGGGCGGACAGAGCCGGCAGTTCACACAATCATCCCCTTCTTCGAAAGCCGACGTTTGGAGGTTTACGGCTCGATTCGACCTTTCCTTTCATTTTTGTGTAGCCTCACATTTCTCACATTCCCCACATAAACTTAACACTTTATTATTATAACTTGACTATTATAATGATGAACTTCTTTCTAACAACGATAGATGGGCGATGATGATGCCGGCATACCTCAACCTACTTCAAGATATTCCTCAAGGCATACCATCAAGTCAAGAGATAGCGTCAAGACAAGAAGCCTCAAGTTTAAAAAATAATGAAGACGCAAACATGAGTGTGCACCAAGATAAAGTATGTGAAAGTCAGATAGAATTTTATTACTTCTCTCCCTGTATATTGTAGTCAAGAAGAGATACCATAAGACCAATGAATCACAGATTCCACCTATAAAACCAAAATTCTCAACCTACTTCAAGATGTTCCTCACGACATATTATCAAGTCAAGCAATGACCGTCAAGTTTTGTGGGCATCAATCAACAACTTCAACTTTCAAGCTTCAAGTTCAAGACATCAAGAGCTTCAACGCGAGAAGAAACCGCAAAATCAGACACCGCAAGTCTAGTTAACGACAGATTCCAACTACAAAAATTCAAAATTCAATTTGACGGCAAGAAACAGTGTAAAAAACTAACAAGGGTGTGATAGTATGTGGGTGTATGTTAAATTAAAGCTAATATTTGTGCTAGAAATGGCGGGCAAGAAGGCGATCCTAGATGTCATGGTGTAGGGTGTGCTTCAAATCGAGAGCAAGAAAACAAGAAGATGCATATATGATACAAGACGAATTCGAAGAGATGAAATGGGACATGCGTGCGACAAGAATCAAGAGAACCGGAATAGCGAGATGTTATGGGATATAGTACAGTCGGCGGGGACGATTAGTTTTGTACGAGATTGAGGTTCAAAAAAGGCTGTTGATGCGTGTGCTTTTCAATTTCAACGTTTTGAACTTGCTCATGAGGCTGGAACCAGCAGGCTGTCAAGAGAGGGGATCGTCAAGTCAATACATTGTCATTGGTTGTTGGCGACGGATTCATCGAAAAAATCGCTGCGAGGCAGCTCAAGACGCGTGCTTCAAGATACGGGTGGAGGCCGTGGTTGTCAGATGGGAAAGCTGTGCAATGCTAAGTATTTCTCATTCGTCAGTAAGAGAATTCACTCACTGCAACAGTCGTCGTTGCGCCATTCGGTTCAAAAATAGAATTTTCAAAGGATTCGCGTTTCTGCAACAAAGTGCATCAGCCACTGGCTTCCAACAGAGGAGCAAGAGAAACCACACACGGAGTTCACCAACGGCATATTCAAGCCCGACCAAACCACATGGAGCGAAGGTAACCTCGAAGGGTATGACAGGTTCGCCGAAGTCGTGATGTGTGTCGGACCTGGCAGCCTGGTCACTGCAGCGGAGCAAGCACAAGGACCCGTGGTCGACGACATCTCCACAGTCCAATTCCTCTCTGCCAATGAGCAACTATCAGAACAAGGAAGAGGAAGGCCGCAAAGAGCGCCTCAACGAACGACGGTATGGTGGCGAATGGAATAGAGGTGGCTCTGCTTAGTGGTATGGAGCCTTGGATGAGAGGAGAGAAAAGAGGCTGGGAGGAGGAAGGAGAGAGAAAATGAACAGAAAAAAAAGGCGCGTCCCGCTTTTAACGTAACGTATAGGACTGTGATTCCGTGGGACTTGACAGAAATGGGAAGAGACTAGAACTCCTACATTTCCATTTCGAGGAGGATACTCGAACTTGGACGAGCAATTATAATTATTGCTCGCTGAAGGGTACATAGGTCATGGAAAAATAGAAAAGCAGAAAAACGACGTGTGGATGGGTGGTAGCTTTAATAGGTGCGCAATCGAATAATTATCTGTGTATGGCTGATACCAGCCTTCTGCAACAGTGGTGGTTAAGCAGCTCGACGGGCAGAGGAACCTTTCTTGATTCAACTGGGGGGTGTGCGTTCCTGTAGAACAGTCGCTTCCGGGAGAAAATACACCACCAATACCTAGAGAGCATGCATAAGATTCCTCGTTATGCGGAAAACTAGGTTCAGTCCAACAAACTGTTCATCCACAGCATCAGCCTTCCGCCAACTTCAATCCAAATTGCTAGTCCTCTCTACACCCAATGCTTGTAGCTGCGGAAGGGAGAGACAAAAGATCATAGCATGCACTACGCTGGACCAGGTTGGACCACCGGAGAGAACTTGCTTTGTGAACGACACTTGTACCATGTCAAATCCATCCCTGGCCAACATTATCGGAGGCGTTCACGACGCTATCTTGAATGTTCGTCAGAGAGACGCTATCAAGCCTCCTCAAGTCCATCACTTCCGGGAGCTCAACTAGCATGCATCGTTCAGAGGATTTCAGACACATTCTCTTCGCTCTGCCTCTTTGCCTGTGGGGATAATTATATCCAGTGTGACGAAACACTTCAAGTGTTACTGAAATTCACCGAGCCCTTTTGAAGACTTCAAATTTTTGCTACACTTGGAGCAACATCTAGAAATGTTTTATATCCATAATTCAGGGCAATATTGTATTTAAACGAGTTCATCGTCGTCTATGTCCCCGAAGGTGTCGACCTCGCTTGTGTGACAAACATCACTGTCACCTTCGGAGTTCGGCCCCGGTCCCCGACCAGACTGCTGCCTTTGGTCGTGAAAAGAGAAAAGCGCAGAGGCTCAAGCTCGCCAAAGGAAGAGTTCAATAAAATCTAGGAGGCAGACGAGGGTTCGATAGAGCAGGGAAGATACCCCGCAAAAAAATTCAGAGGGTGTCTAAGGCCGCAAAAGAGAGATACACCAGGAGAATTTCGGAGGTGGAATAATCGTGAAGATTCTGGCAGTCCAGAAAGCACAGATATTCGTCGAAAGGACGTAGTACCTTGTCGACCCTGGAACTGCTATGCTAGTCACCCAAAAGAAAAAACCAATTTCCAGCAAAAAATTCTGCGTGCAGATTATTGGAAGACTCTAAGAGTATACGAAGCTGCAGCATCGATTTCGTGAATATCTCGTGGCCATTTCAGTCGTTTAGTAGCCACAGGAAACCTGCTTTGTTTGCGTTTCCTCTCAAAGGCGATGGAGTTGTGGTCGATGCCGCCCCCGCAAACCCTAACCTTCATGCTGCATGATTCTGCTTCGTAGAGATGTCGAGGGTGCCATAGAAGTCTAACTGGAGAGCCTTCTTGGGACAGCGTGAAGAACAGTCCGGAAAATGTCTAGCAAAAGAGCCACCGTTCGACATAGTGTCAAAAAGGAGAAAAAAAGTGGAACGCACATAAACATATCCTCCAGTATTTCATCCAAAGAGGCCCTCCTTTGATCCCCATCCAACCCAGCGACCTTTCCATTACCGCCTTGCCAACGACAGGTGAAGATAGAAGAGACGAGCAGATATAATTCCTGACTTGAGACATTCGGAAACGGATCATTTTCAAATCTTCAATGTTGCGACTGTGGCATGCTTTAGGGACTTTCTTCTTTCTTCATCCACGCGCTTATACGAGCCAAATGATGAGGTAGACGAAATATGCTCGAAGATGTCGAAAAAGAGATACAAGTGGGCGTTGAAAGAAAGAAGTTTGAGCCCGCCTTGTGTTTGAAACCTCCTCAATTCGGACGCTGTACATCAACTTTCGTCGTCCCTTTTTCTTTCCCACCAGGCTCCAACAACTCACACAAAATCTTTCCATTCGGTCTCTATGTTGATTACAGAACTCAGTCACGTCGATATTGACTGAATTGACATCTAGCTACCTGTTGATTACAGAACTAGATAGTATAATAAAGTAAGTAAAAAAGAAAGATAATATAATCTATGAAATTTACTAACCTCAGTCACGTCGATATTGACTGAGGAAAATAGATAGTGTGTAGGGTACGAGTAGAGTGAAAAAAATAAGGTTCAAGCAAATAAGGAACAATAAAGAGAAATGGTTCCGTCGTCCTAAGAAGGAAAAAGAATAAGGATGACGAAGTTGCACATAAAGGCGCGTCTATGACGCGCGTGCATTTTGGTTGTTCGTGACGAACTAATGGACTAGGCGAGTCCATATGCAACACTCCTCCGACGAGCTAGTCCTGAGAGATGCGCAATAGGGGGTCGTTCGGTTCGCAAAGGCGAAGAGCCAGGCATAGCTTCCAATGTTGGGTTCGTCCGAGTGGTTTCGTAAGTAGGTCGGCCACGTTTTCGGCGCTCGGAATGTAGTCGATTTTAATGTCCCCTTCGTTAACCCTTTCCCTGATGTAGTGTTCACGGACGTCAATATGTTTCACTCTGGCTGCGCCGGTGCTGTTGTGCGCGATGTGACGAGCTGCTTCGTTATCCCCGAACATCTGTGCTGGACGAGGTTGTGGCAGGCCTATCTCCTCCAAAGCTGAGTACATCCACATGAGTTGTTGGCCTCCTCGAGATTGAGCCATATACTCGGCCTCAGATGTAGAGGTTGCGACCGTCGGCTGATATTTCGCACTCCATGACGTAGGTCCACCGGCTTGCATGCAAATGTAGCCAGTGATAGAGCGCCGTTTTTCGGGGTCAGCGGCATAATCTGCGTCAACATAGGCCACGGGCGTAAATGATTGGTGATTGGGACCTCCGTATCTGAGTCGGAAATGCGCCGTGGTCTTTAGGTATTGCAGTAGGTGTAGGAGCGCCTTCCAGTGAGCTGGTCGAGGGTCGTTGGCATGACGCGATAAGTAGGCAATGGCTTGGGAGGTGTCGGGTCGAGAGCTCATTTGCGAAAACATAGCACATCCTAGTCCCGGTCTGAACGGCTTGTCTTTCATGTACAGTGCCTCCTCCGCTGTGATAGGTTCCTTAGGTCGTCGAAGATCGATTCTGGTTGGAAGTGGAGTGTATCTTGGTGCTGCGTCCTGAAGGCCGAACTGCTCGATTATCCTCCTGATGTATGTTTCCTGTGATATTATGATCATCCCTTCTTCTTTCCTCATCTCAACGTCTAGCCCTATAACACTCTTCAACTCCCCAAGATCCTTGATCTCAAAGTCCGCCCCCAACTCCTTAACTGCCTTCTCATAACCCTTCTTTGTATCGCTCATCCCTGAAACATCGTCGGTGTAGGTACATGTTACTGTAAGTTCCCCGTCCATCCATCTTGCTCGCACTGACTGATCCGCTCGAGATTGATAGTAACCATGGCCCTTCATCGATTTGTTGAGCGTGTCAAACCAGTTACGCCCACTGTCACCGACTCCGTAAAGACTCTTGTCCAATACCGCCACTAAATCTAGTTCCTCCGATATCGCTGGTTCGCTGTCGTATGTGTGGTACGTGGGGTCGTTCACGACTTTGTGAACTTCTCCTCCGGCGGGAACGTAAGCCACGACTTCATATACTGGACCATATGGGTTGGGAATGCTGACAGTAGTAGGTGAGGGAACATATCCGTCAAGAGATGTAATGCGAAAGCCCTCTGGTTGTTCCATGAGAATTGAGACCTGGTTCGGTGCGTTGAGGTAAGCGCTCGTATAATCTGCCTGCCATATAAACATCCCTCGGACGACTGCCATAGCAAGCATCCCACGCAAGGACTCATATCATACTGCTGATGCATGAGATTCCAGTATCTCAACGCCTGGAATCAGTGAGAAGCCCTGTCCCACCAATCGAGCCTTCCTCTTCTTGGTCTTCCTCTCAAGATCATCCTTCAGATCGTAAACCCATCGACATCCCATTACTCTCGCTCCTTTCGGTCTAACAGCTAGCCTCCACACCTTCATCTTTTCCATCCTCTCCATTTCCGCCTGCATTGGCGGCATCCACAAATCTGGTCTCTTCATCGCCTCCATGAACCTGCGAGGTATCCACAATTCCGATTCAATATTGCCACCACCCATTGCTATCAAGGCAAGGTTGTTGCTAGCACCATCATGGTCGCCATCTGCCATGTCTGCTGGTAAACCTAAGAGTCGGTTCGACTTTCGAGAGGCTGGAGGATAAACAATGCGTGGTCGGGGTATTTTTGGAACTGGGTCTGGTACAGGTGCAACCACGGGTGAAGTGGGAGGCGTGGAGAAAAATTCATCGTCACCTGGCTTGACATTGACGGGAACGTGCTCGTTGTCAGCCATGACATCCTGAGAGTTTACCGTGGGCACAGCATGTTCAGGAATAGTCTCATCATCGTTGCCAATATTCGTGGTGAATGTGCTGTCAACCTCTCCTCCGCCCTCCTCCATGTCCGTTGTCCTATGCCCATCCCCCTCCTCGAACAATACATCCCTCGACACAAAAATCCGACCTGTTTCCTTGTCCAGAACTCGATAGACGCCAATCCCTGCGTAGCCGACCATTACCCCTTTTATCGATCTCGGCGCTAATTTGCCATCACTTTGTTCATCTGGGATCTTGGCGTAGACTGTGCAGCCAAATACCCGCAGATGTGATACGTCTGGTTTGCGACCGTGGAACATTTCATAGGGTGTGGTCTTTGGATGGCGAGCGGTTGGCTGGAGGTTCCTCAGATATACTGCAGTGGCTGCTGCTTCTGCCCAGTACTTTCCGGGTAGCCTAGCATCATGCAACATGGCGCACACATGGTCAAGGATGGTACGGTTTAGTCGTTCGACGGCGCCGTTCTGGGATGATGAGTATGTTGCCGTAAATCGGTGAGTGATGCCTTGTTGCGTTGTATACGCTTCCCATACTGAGTTCTTGAATTCAGGACCATTATCCGATCGAATAGCGACCATTTTTCGATTTGTCACCCGCTCACTCCTACACTGGAAACCCTCCATACATGTCTGCGTGGTCTTCATCCTCTTGTTTGCAAGAAAGGCAGGTTCTGCGTAAGTCGAGTGGGTATCCTCATTCAACATCATGTACAATTTTCCACCAACAGATGCCGTTGTTGCAGGTCCCCATAGATCCGTGGATACCTCCTCGAGCACATCTGTCGTCTGCGTAATTTCGCCATCAAAAGGGCGACGTGTTTGCTTCCCAAATATGCAATCCTCGCAGCGTCCTGTCACCTTCTCGCTCGTAACTTCCATCCCATCAACTACCCCACTCTTAGCCATCCTCCGTACTGCCTCCTCCGATGGATGTCCCAACCTCCGGTGCCATAGCTCAATACTTGCTGGGCGCCTAAGTGAACGGGCCGAGAACGCAGCATTTAGATTCACATGGTTGAGAAAAGAAAGGGGGAAAATGTTGCTAGGCGACATTGGGCCAGATTCCATGAAAGGTGAGCCTTTGTCATCCATGAATATAGCCTTACGATTGACAAAAGTGACTTGATAGCCCAGGGCCAGCATTTTTCCGATGGATACAAGATTGTGACGAAGGTTTGGGGTATGCAATGCTCCTTTAAAAGCAACAGTGATAATCCTTCCCTTGTAGATCATCTGCTTCGTTACAGTACCCTCTCCTGCTATGAAGAATGGTTCACCTGAAGCTGTCTGGCCAGAGGATCCGTGAATGCTCTTGTAATCGGTAAAGTCCTCCCTGTTCCGAAAAAAATGTCCACTGGCGGCCGAATCAGCAAATGTCTCTGTTTCGCTCTCTGGTCCACTGTGCTGCCTGTTCTCTGCTGTCGTGGCCATGGTGGAGAAAGCGAAGTATGCTGCAGGGTCATAGATTGCACTAGCGGCTATCTGGTGGCCGCTGGTGTTGCCTCCAGTTGTATTTCCTCCTCCCGTCCTGCTGTTACCGCCTCCACTTCCTCCTTTACCTCCCTTCCACCAGTCTGGATACTGTCCCGCCATGCCTCCACCTGGCTTGAAGCATCTCTCTATGGTGTGCCCTATTTTCCCACACGTGGCGTTGGAACATTTTAAGTGCGGGTTACGCACTTGCCGTTGATTCGCTTGAGTTGATAATGCATGGACAGTGTTGGAAAGTGTCAGTGAGATTGATTTAATGAATTCGGCATGTGTATTGAGACGGGTGATGACTTTAACAGATGAATCCTCCGCATACAGTGAACCAATAAATGGCAACCAAGAAGATGGCATTGACCGCAAGAGAATCATTCGAAATTTCGTGTCCGATATATCAGCTCCCTGCGCATTCGCTTTCTCCCAAGCTGTGCGCATTTTGACTATATGTTCCTGCATATCAGCACCCTCCACGAATCTGATGTCGTTAAGTTTGTTCTCGGCAGTGATACACCCAATATCGGTTTTGGCATCCCGAACTGATGCAATGGACTCGTATGTTTCTGCGGCAGTACCATCCATTTTGACGCCTAGGCCTATCGCATTTTTGACATTCAGCATGATGAGGCCCTGTGTCCATGCGTCTCGCTGATCCCATTCCTCGATAGTAGGTAGGGTTGATCCCCAGTATGTAGTTGCGGTACGAATGGTGCTGGGGTCAAGGGAGTTAGGTTCGTCGGGCCTGGGAATGGTACCATCCAAGTAGCCTAGAGTTCCGCGCTGTTTAGCTACGGCGCGAATTTTTGCTTTGAATATGATCCAATTTGTGCCATCAAATTGCTCGTTGGAAGGTAGTAAAAATGGATTCGCCGACGACGACATGTTGGCAGCCAGAAGTTAAGAAGCTTTTTTCGGGAGTTTCGTAAGCGTCTGATATGGACGTAAAAATAAATTATCGTGTTTTTGCAGTATGGCAAAATAAGACAGTTCGAGTTCGGTTTCGAATGAGTCAATAATTGTGATTGAGTTAAATTGGCGTAACGCTGGGGCCCATAACCTGTTGATTACAGAACTCAGTCACGTCGATATTGACTGAATTGACATCTAGCTACCTGTTGATTACAGAACTAGATAGTATAATAAAGTAAGTAAAAAAGAAAGATAATATAATCTATGAAATTTACTAACCTCAGTCACGTCGATATTGACTGAGGAAAATAGATAGTGTGTAGGGTACGAGTAGAGTGAAAAAAATAAGGTTCAAGCAAATAAGGAACAATAAAGAGAAATGGTTCCGTCGTCCTAAGAAGGAAAAAGAATAAGGATGACGAAGTTGCACATAAAGGCGCGTCTATGACGCGTGTGCATTTTGGTTGTTCGTGACGAACTAATGGACTAGGCGAGTCCATATGCAACACTCTAGGAGGCATAGAGTAGCTCGCGGGGACGGTCTTTAGAATGCACCGCTGTCGAATCTCAATACACGCAATATACAATGATCATTTAGAACCTCCTTCGAGCCCAGTTTCAACAATTCAAGTTCTCCGTCATCCGATAACTCTGTCGAATGTTCAGGGCGGATTCACATGGCCTTACACACTACGCACCAGTAAATGAAACATTCTCTGCTTTAGGAGCATTGGTGTAAAACTTGTCGCGGAAAGAATATCAGGAATTGGTTTCACCAGACCCGGTTGATCCTATTTCCTATCACCTCGGCAATTTCAACTTTTTGGGTCACACGAAAACCTCCTAAAAACTCCGCTTTTTGTCAAACATACATTTTCTGTTTAAATTGATAAATAAGATTTATATTTATCACAAATCAGTTCGGCGTTATAAACTAAGATTAATGGGCCAGATTTTTGGGCCAGTGTAATGTTGTTTAAAATTTTAAGTTTGGGTGAACCGAAAATGTTGAACAATTAGACTAGTTTGGGTTTTTGTTCTCTAAAGAGAAAAGTAATTAATGCTATCTTGCCGAAAATGATAAAAAAAGCTTTCAGATTTATATACACTTTCGGTTTGTGTGAGATTACAATATTTCTTACCCTTTTCGTCAATTACACAATCTCAAGCAAATTTTTTTTTTTTTTCAAGCCGAAATCATGCGTAGGATGATCGTACGACCAGTGTACGACTGCCGATAAGCTGTATCTAAACAGATACTACCTACGTAGCTGAATTCCTATTTTTAGTAGCAGCACTGGTATTTTGAGTGCAAGGATCGTCGCCACCTCCAGTGGCCAGCTGTCATTATATTGGTTTAGCTGAGAAAAACTATCCAGAAGCTAATGGTTTCGAGCGACGATATGAGTCATTATCAATAACTCCCCAATTTAAGGGAAAGCGCACCTCTTCGTTGAATTTCTGGAGTTTCTCGCTTTTTTGAGACTTGTAGGATGCCGTCGCGGTGGTAGACTTGCAAAACACGGAAACTGGAATTGAGATCATCATAGTTAGTGTCATGATTACTAGGTGTTAAAGTTTGAAATGTTGAATCTTGAACGCTGATGGTGAGCGATTTGTGAATGAGATTTTGAGACAACAGATATAAGGAATTTGGGCGTATTTTATTCTTAGACCATATCGTCACTACTAACAAAAGAAACAGCGTCAGCTGAAAAAAAAAGTGCCCGGCTGTTGTCGCTGTGCTATTTTAGTAATAACAGCGCAATTGTCTCTGTCGCCGATATCGTCCGTGCAACAGACATTAGTTATGGATACCAAAACAGTGACTAGAAGCAATGGAAATATGCGGATATAGGCCATTAGTAATGTGCCAGCCCTGGCTTGGCCCAAAAGCCCCGGCTTTGGCCTGGCCTGACACAGCTTTGGCTTCAAAAAATTCAGAGCCAGGCCAAAAGCCACAATGGCGGCCTGGCAGGGCTTGGCTTTGGCATAGGCCGGGGCTTTTGCTATTTTTAAACTGATTATATAAGACATCTTAAAAAGGAAATTTTATTCAAATTAGGACAGGACATCATCGTCGTCGTTATCTATGTCAATGATCAAAGAGTCCCAACTGACAAGTCCATTTTCGTCTACCCAGTCAGCGTTACCGTCATCATCTACAATTTTGAGCTCCTCTTCGAGAATGGATGAAGGTGCAGGTTCCCGAAAGAGGAGATCAGATTTCATCAAGCACTTTATTACTTGGAGTGCTTCAATGACGTCTGCACCCAATCTGTTTCGCCGCTTACTAATAGTAATGCCTGCAGAGGAGAATGCTCGCTCGCTTGAAACAGAGGACCCCATAATTGAAAGATAGTCCAGTGTGAGCGAAGCCCAGACAGGGAAACAAGTTTCGTTTAGCTGAAATTACATTATATAAGCAAAAGAACAACGAAGAAAAACAAAGCTCTTACCCCCCACCATTGAATTGGAGACATATCATCCGGAACAACATCTACTGTATCAAGATATTGGTTGAACTCGTGTAACCATGGACTTGATTCAATGCCTGGAGAGGGAGACGGTACCGAATTGTCCTCAGAGTCTTCAAGATGTGCCATAAGTTTCGCAAGTTTCTTGTTGCCTTTGACAGCAGGCTTCGGTCGACCAGTTTCTCCGTACATCTCAAGATGGCGCTCTTTGAACTATATCCATAGAATAAGATTTGTACATGATGTATATGAAAGAAATAGCGTACAATTTTTTCAACTGAAGCTCGCACTTCTTGCTGAAGTGACGATGACCAGTGTTTCTTGAAATGATCCATTTTCGAGTCTGGGTTAAGTACTAAAAGCGAATAAGAACAAGAATAAGCAGATGATCTAATTACGCACCCATAACCATATTATATGCCTCTGAGGTTGCCGTCTTATTATAGTATTCCTCAACTTTTTCACGCCTGCTTTGAGCGCATTTGTAAATGGTTGGTACTTGCTCTTATCTTTTACACCACTGGTGGCACGGGTGATACGGTTACTCCAAACAGCGTGAAGACCTTCGAGTGCGGGTAATGCATTATGTAGGCTGGGGGCTGACTCATACGAGAATGCCTGCTGAGCATCATCAGAGTGCTGAAGTGCGGAATTAGTCAAACGAACATTTCAATTGAATAAGAAAGGTTATGTACCTCCAAGAGCTCAATCAATGTCTCGACACGATCCCATTCCTCTTCTGAGAGCTCAAGTGCTTTAATCTTCTCACGCTTTGCTTTATCCGTCTCATCCTTTGAGATCTTCTGGATAAAATCATCGAAGAACTAGATAGTAATAGATAAGTCTTTAGAAATCATAATGGAAAGCAATGACTTACATCGCGAAGGTGCACAGCACGCTTTAACATGACTAACGTTGATGACCATCATACCTTCATGTCAAGGAGGAGGGTCAATGGTTTTGTCCCTGCCTTGACTTGAAGTTCCTTCAAGCACTCCTTTCGTTTTGCTGATGAGCGCGACTTCGATCATAGATATCAGTGTTTTGTATATGAATGGGCGCAATCACTACATACCTTGACTGTAACTGCACGTATGAGTCCTACTTCGTCTCGGATGTCATCAAGGATGTGTGGCTCAAGGACTTCTGGGTTCTCGGGATCGTAGTGGTCTGACACACTATGGGTGCTGATTAGGGCCTGAGTTGCAAGGTTAATTATATGCGCCAAGCATCTATAGACAAAATATTAGTCGAAAATTGATGGAAGAAAATAATAAAAAAGATACCGAATGTGGTATGTGGTCCAATTCCAACGTTTCTTGGAATTACAACGCATTTTTGAAGCATTGAGAATTTTCCCGAAGTGGCCAAGCATGGTAAGATTATTTGATGCGTTATCACACGTAATCCACCCAACCTGGTATCATCAAGTATCAGTAAAACTATTTACATACTGGAAAGAAGACGTACTTTATGCCCAAAATTAAGACGCTTCACAATTTTAAATAGAGCCTGTCCAAGGTTCACACCGTCGTGAGCGCAATTAAGCCTCGTAAACCCAAGCAATGCTGACTGTTGCTCCCATACACCATTTTCCAGCTTCTCGTTCCAGTGCCCAGTGACCACAAAGTAGGCATCCGCAGTATTGGCCTGCCACGCATCGCACGTAAGACTGATAAGACCTGATTTATTGCCCTAGTGACACAACAAGTTAGTAGGTGACATAGATATAAGAGAAGCAATCAAGACGTACAGAGATCCGCTTGCGAAGATCAGTCATATTCTTCTTAAATAATTCCATGATATGTTTGTGAGTCGCTTTTCGGTTGGGTATGATCACACCATTTGTCGCCTGAGCAGCAATATTGATCATGTTGTGGAATTTTGGGTGCTCCAATGCTTGAATAGGCTTTACGAGTAAAAGATGTTAACGAATCATTGAGAAAAACAGTAATATATAAGTACCTGGTCAGTAGCGATGAGCCATTCAACAGCTGCTTCACGAAACACATCATCAGAGTACTTCACAAGCCTCTCCTGCGCAACCCGTTCTCTCAGATGAGGATCCAGCGAAGTTTGTTTCATGCGATCTGCCGCTTCCTTAGCCTCCTTCGCTGCTTTGACCACCTTCGGTAGCTTTGATGTGAAGTTGTTCTTGTCGCACCACTTATTATAGGCATTCTACATATCATAAGTAAAAGATTTCGTAGCCAATAAAATATAGAATAAACTTACTAGATGGTGGGCCTCAATATGGCGTCGAAGGGTGGTAGATTCATTTACAAGGTATACCATTTTCCCCATTTTAGATCTGCATAGAAATGAATTAGTATACCACAATAAGTGACCAATTATACGGAGACTTACTTGCAGTAAATACAACAACGCTTCATTTTATTCCCAAACATAGCACATGGTTCAAAGAATGCGTTGACGTCCTTTACTCTGTCTTGAATTGAGGGGGTTGGATTTCCCTCGTTTTCGGAATCGGTTACTTCAATAACAGTCGGCAAAGGTGTTATTGATGTTTTTTTGCGTTTTTTGGTGGGGTTTTCTGTTGGAACAGATGATGCTAAATATCCGTTGCATTTAAGCCAAATAAATCAAAAAGAAAATTGCTAAAAACCACATACTTTGTCCCTCGTCATTTCAAAAGTCACCTAACAATGTCGAAGCCGGTTCCTCAGTTCCCGTGTTCGCCTTTCTTTTTAGCGAGGGCTCAGAGTCCTGAGTATTTGCTATTGTGTCTTCATCATGAAAATCTTCGTCATCAAATGGCGGCGAAAGGATACGGGGTGGTGTGGATGAGACAAAAAACGATGGACTAGTGGGGGGAATGGATGAACGTTGCGATGAAACAGAAGTCTCGTTGGTGGCGCTGATACTATTATTAGTGTGATGGTTGACACGCTCACGGACTTCTTGGTGGGACCGGATTTCAGGTTCGGCCACATTGGCGGCATCAGTGAGACGGGTTGATGGTATAGGTACTCGCTTCGAGCGTTGAGGCTGTGTTGGGTTTGTCATTATGAAGATTATAAAATGGGTAGTATTTTTCAAGGGATTGAGTAGACAATAAATTGCTGTGTGTTGCCGCAAACGGAACAATTTAAAACTGTACAGTTTTATTTGTACAGCACTGTGGGAATTTTTTGGTCGATTTAGGCTCAGAGGCCAAAGATTTCGCACGCTCAAGCCGCGGCTCAGCCAGCGGCCCACGGCTTCCAAAAATAAAAGCCAGGCCAAAAGCCGTCGTAAGCCATTAGGTTGGCTCGGCTTGGCCGGGCTAATTTTGGCCTGGCTTGGCCTGGCTTGACAGCTCAGGCCAGAGCTGGCACATCACTATAGGCCATATCAAAAAGCGACAAAATTGGATACTGCATTTCACATCAAATAGCATACAAACGGTTGTCAAAATGATCACCTGACAGTCGGAATAAACCTTTAATAATTCTATTTCATAAGTTTTACTAAAACTTATTTTTTAAAACCTGAGCTGTAATTAAAGTTTGACATATATCAAACTTCAAAAAATCCCCGAAAGCCCGAGAGGAAGTTGTGGGTAAGTTCCTTTGGCTTCTGTCCTTCCTCTCGACAAGCAGTGAGCTTATGATATTTACCATGACATGCACGCATGCAGGAAATGAGTGAAATACCACAACGAGATCTATGATCAACCTCTCAGGACATACTGTGTCCCCGTCAGCAAAAGTTCTAAAGAGTTTCCCCATTTGATCGGAACCCCGACTTGGCAAGGGCGTGTGGGATTGTCCTGGATTCAGCTTTGCAATCCTAGGTGCTTCGGGAAGATTCATCATTGTTTGCCGACTTGTCCGGATTGTTTATACAGCCGTCACAGCAGATTTCCTTTGTCGAAATGGAAAAGCAAGTAGACGCCTTCGGTACTGCATGTCACCAGCGACTACGGGATGTATGGAAACTTGTTTCTCAAATTTCGCGCTGATCAGTGATCGTCATGCTCTTCCTTTAGCTTTTTATAAACAATGTTAGGAGTGAGGCATTCATTTGTGCAGACAGCCTGCGGAGTTTTCACTCATTGACCTTTTTAGCGTAAATGGCTTCCTGGCTTGCGAGAGAGGGAGCTTCAGCCCGTATATAACCATTATACCTAGGTAGCATTGACTTCTAATAACTCTGCTTCCGACAATCCGAGGCATGGCTCTGTGCTGCTTTCTAGGCTTGGAATCTTGAGCTTGATTTCAGGGATCCCGATTCTTGGACTTATGAGCATGCTAAGAAATAACTGACATACAAATGCTATTTTGGAAATATTGTTTTGGAAATATTATTACTTTTACAAACCAACATATATAATACATTGCATTATTTTGGTATTGTTTTGGATTTAACTACTTGTCTGCGAATTTCGTAACTTGGTTACCAGTTTTTACATGCATGTGTAACCTGAATCACCAACATGTGTAACCCTTTGTCACCATTTTGGATGCCGGATATAGCTCGAAATATGGCGCCGCCATATAAAGATCTTCTATTGTGACAAGGGTCATTTAAGCATACTTGGGTCTCGCTGATTTTATTTTGCCCTCTGCATGTCCGACTACAGGGCCGGCTCTATTTGACGACTCTCAATTCGCCCAAAACAGTCACAGTCTACGCTAGATGTATGTTACTTGACACACAGGATCCCTCGGTATTCATCTATGGACGATATAATTGGTGGTGGTGGTGGTGCCTTCCAACTTCACATTCACGACATACAGATTTGTTGTCATCCAATCATCAACGTACACTCATTTATTACCATCCTCTTTTGTTCTTTGGCTCGAGAGAAAACGACGACTTGACGATGACCAAGAGAAAGTGTCGGCTCGGCCCGATTCGGCCGTCGTCGGTTCCCATCAAATGTCCCTTTCCATAATCTATTTGAAGAACAATAGGTCAGAGCTCGCCGCTTGAGCTGCAGCACCCAGCCTTTCATAATGCGACCTTGCATACTTGTGACAGAGAGAGCTATTTTTATACGACACTCACTCCTCCCAAACTCCTCCTGCATCTGAATAGCAGCAATAGGCATACCTTGTGAACTTCAACTGAAGGGTCGGATGTAAGAATTTTCTTGAAGTACAGGGAAATATTTTAATACTGCGTGTTGCATCTCAAAATATAATCAGTTGTAAACGTCGGGCCATCAGACCATCGTCTTGTATATTCAATTCTATGTCGCCGGTAGGCATTTCGGGGCAAGCTAATTTTGGCGCCGTGGCGTGACGCACTGTAGGGAAAATCATTGCCGCGTCATGATTGCTGCGCTATACGACGAAAAACAAATATGTCCGCTTACCCGCTTCACGTAGCTTCATCAGCATATAAGACTTACTCCAGCTTATATTCATGTAAAATAGGCTGGTCACACTCTCAAAAGTTCTCTTATGTATATTTTTTTAACGATGTATGCAATAATCTCAAATAAGATACAAGTTGAACTTGTAATAAGTACATTAAATTTTATACACTTATTAAAGCTATAGAAAAAAAGGAGGCACAGGGGAAAGGAGGTTTAGAAGATATAGAGAGATGAGGTGGGAAAAAGAAGGAGAGAAGGTGATAGAGAAGGTGATGAAAAGGAAGGGAGAGAGGAAGAGGAGATGAAAGGGAGGGCAGAGAGGGAACAGGGTTAGAGGAGAAGGAAAGAGCAGAGGGTGGAGAGGAGAGGAGAGGGAAGAGGCCGAGGACAGAGAGAAGAGGAGGATAGAAGGGGCAGAATACAGAGAGAAGGGGGACAGGAGGCTAGGCAGTGGGCCCCTCGTGGTTACCTGTGGACAGTGGCGGTGAGTGACGAGATGGCGCGGACGGTGTACATACCTCACCCCCTTCATTGTCATCCTATAGCCCCCTCCCCACTGTGCCACGTCACGCCCCTATCCCTAACCACGTTCCTTTGTGTTCATTGGTATGTGCGCTGGTATTCGCCGCCGCCGTCGTGGGCGGTGGCAGCAACCCAGCCTTGTCTGGTATATTCATATATCAACCCTTGGTAACTACCCAACAAGGGTGATACATCCACCTGGGAAGTTTCCTAACACTGGCAGTGATATATGATGTGTCAGAAAGGCTGCCATGCAGCCGCGTTTGCCTACAGGCACTTGCCTTTGGTAAACACATGCAAATAACTCCACTTTTGTTCATTTTAGCCATTTTGAGGCTGAATATAGGTGCTGTGGGATCTGTGTTGGCGTTTTGGCGGCGCTACTTGGTCCAAATAGTTCTATATATATTTCTTTAATTTTTGGACACCTTTGCGCGCCTAAAGGATGACGTTGCGGGGTGGATTGGCGATATATGTTTTGGATGACGTTCCAAAAAAGGCAATGTATTCCAAAATTAGATGTGGTGTTATTTCTGGTTCACCGGAATTCGGTTAACCGGCATAGTCGGACCTGAGGTCTCGGCCTCCTATCTTTAGTAAATATCATATTCATTGACATAAGAAAACATATCTAAATTTAAGCTACGTGATGGCTCAAAAATATCAATCCCCAAAATCTTCAGAATCATATTCGTCAAAATATTCGTTTTCAGATTCATCTCCAGATTCATCGTCGGTTAAGTCGTTGGCCGCAGCATGTATTTCTCTTGTATCTTCGGAATGTTCTTGATCGGCAGCCTGCGATTGGTGCATTGAGGACTCGGGAAGACTGTCGGGTAAGATCTCCAACGGTTTCTGCCATTGCGACTTGAATTTATCCGAAAGGTTGTTCTGGAGTTTGGTCTGAGTAAGTGCATATGCCTGAAGTCCTTCCACGAGCTCTGCTGATACATTGTCTCTTTTGTTGAGTTGCGTTTTCCAACACTTTGCTTTCCAATTCAAGAATTCCAACACTCGGCGCATCTCTTCTTTTAATAGTAAAACCTCCTCACTCGCACGTAACGATCTTGCTCGATTTTTGGCCCATTCGGATATCAGGATATTGTCGCCTTCATCCTCAGTCGACGTGGCACCAGGAGTCAACCATATCCAAGACAGTGTTCGTTGAGTTTCGCCAGTTCCATCACGACGATCGCGGGTTTCGTTGAAGAGGACGAGCTCCGGTTCTTCATGCACAGAGGTGTCGACTATTTGGCCATCTTCTCATATACCTGGGCGGCCAACCTTGGGGCGTAGGTGATCAGGGTCTTGATATCCGCGTACATCTTGATCTTCTAATACTCGGTATGTTTTCTCCCAATCCCCAGGTCCATCCAATGCTAGTTTTGCACTGCGTGCAACTCGATACTTCTCAGCATACGTCCGTGCACGCAGATGAACGGAATAATCTATTAGTGCACAGGATCGAGTACCCTCCCTTTGCCCACAAATATTCTTGTTTTTGAAGCTGATTAATCGTTGTTTGACTTTGAGGATTTGCCTTAAAGAATCGAGAGCATCGGCGCACTGTGCTATGCACATTTCCCTCTCTATTGTGGCCAGACCAGGGACGCAGATTCGTGTGCGATGTGGTTCAGGAATTGTTGATGGAAGGGGAAGCACGTAGTCCTCCGGATTACCAGATTTTGGAGCGAACAACTTGGCCATGTTGGGTAAGCGTTCGCAATTTGCTTGAAACTGCAACCATCCTGGCATGTAGAGAGGAAGTAGCAGCTCCCATGCACGAATGCGAGAGCGTAACATGTTTCTCTGCTCGGTTACAGAACCCTCTTTACGGGCAGTCGAATTGGCTTGGGGGTCCTTGGATATGCGTTGCACTCGTCGTCTATATGTTCAATTGTACATTAGCTACGGGTTGACTCAAAATTAAATATTTGTGGAAACTTACTGGGCATGTTCAAGGTCCAATGCTAAAATGATGAAGCCAGATGCAGTCGTCTGGTGTAAAGAAACAAAGCCAGCATCCAGCTGGCATTTATCTTCTTCGGCAAATTCTCTTCGAACCAATGCTTCAGATATACCTGTAAAATATGTTAGCAAGTGGTCGTTCAGCCAAGGAAATAATAACTTACATTCGCCTTCGGTATGGTACGGATTGGGCTTGGTTTTTGGGCACCTGTAGCAGTCCTTTTGATACATGGATGCATGGTATCTGCCCAACACTATGATAGATCCAGAATGGTACTTTCCAGGCTGGCAGTTGCCAGACTTATCTATTTCACTGTCTATATGTTGAAGTGGTCATGTGTTGTGACTGGGTGTTACTGATTGCATCAAAATACAAAAGCATGATTTTTTGCTTGCCTCTATTTACACATTCAGGGTCCATTGCCACAATTTTATGGCCTCAAATACAAACAAATAATAAATAAGTCATGATCAGCCACCAACACACCTAAACAACAAACAACTCAGGAC